>OZ022507.1:15565951-16169505 GCA_963989385.1 Ctena decussata | reverse complement strand
TTTTTTTCTAATCTTAATGATCATCTGTTTCGTGATTTTCATAATGACGTAATGTTATTCGAAAATCTTGAATGCCAATACAAAAGGTTTCGTGGTTATGGAATGTTCTAAAGAAAAGTTCGTTGGATATCAAAATAGCTTTAAATGAGCCGCGACACGAGAAAACGAACAATGGGGTTGTGCGCCCAGCGCAGACTCAGATCAGTTTGGCATCCGCCCAGTCTGTTCAGAGTCTTCGCTGTCCGCATGGAGGTAAATTAGACCCTTAGCTACCCTTTAAGCATTTAGCAAGAATACGGATCAGACTGGGTGTATGCACTGGGCGCACGACCATTTTGTTGGTTTTCTCGTGTCGCGGCTCAAATATATTTCGTGGGATTTTCGCGCGACAAGTGATGAAGAAGGAAACGTTAATATGGCTACGTGATTCTTTGAATGCCAGACAATAATAGATTTATGTCAAGGCAAATATGGAACATTGTCACGTTGAAATTCGTCTCGAATTCTCTTTTAAATCAGTCAGTTGTAAACATTGCTGTTAAATTTCCAGAGGATCAGTTTAGCATGTTTTGTTGCCTTTAAGCAGCTAATAAGTTCCCGATTGTGTCAGTGAACAAATGCAGTGTAACATGTAACACTTTGTCCAATATTTGAGATGCGTAAAATCTATATGGATTTTTTTTTCTAAAAACAACCGGCGGCAGTGTCTGAAGAAGGGACTGCAAAGGATATTTGATAAAGTCAAAAGAAAAATTGGAAGACTATATAAGGAAAAAGAGTGAATAATTTGTACGTATGATTTCAAGGTGTTACAACAACAATTTATATCTACAGAGTTGTAGTTAACTGTACAGAAGATACGATATGCCTTCTGTCAGCTAAAAATTGACCCAGCCGCCCCACCCCAATTAGCTGAACCTTCTATGCGCTCCGAGGTGGAAACATCTGATACGTCCATGTATCCAGTTTGTTGTATGTCTTGATGTGTAGCCATCTGTATACATTGTAACTGCCCGTTCTTATGGCTTAAAGTAGAAAATAGGTAAAATTAGATTTTAGATATATTTTGCATGGCGTTTGTTGTTCTTCTGTGATGGGCTGGTATGACTGCTATCGACACTCGATCGTTCCGTTTTGACGTTTGCATTGCGGCCTTTGTCTTTCGGTGTCTTTGATGGGTTGTTTCTTGTGATGCTGGTTTTTCCTGAGTATCTTCATTTTACATTTTTGATCTTCACCAGTTTGTTATTATATATATATAGTATTGACATTCAGTCATCAAAGTGCAAATCGTTATAAACAATCAAAATTCCAACTCGTAAAACTATTTTAGCGTAGTTTAATTGGTCAAGAGCGAACAAAAAGCCTGAATTTATCCCAGAAATCTAGACGTACTTGAGACTATTTAAAAAAATACTTGTGAAAGATATTTCTGACAATATGCATTTCACTGCAATCAAATCAACCGGTGCAATAGCCATGAATAGAAGTGAATTGGTATTATGTACAACACCCTATTTTTCATGGTATATACTGTTTCCCGCATCCCCTCTCCAAAGTACAAGCATCTTTCTGGTGAGTTCTTGCTCAGCTTTATTTTCTGGCTGAATGAATTTTAATATATTGAGACTAATCTTTGAAAATCATATTCAGAGACCTGCTGCGCTAGACATCAGAAAATAGAAATTAAAGTCTGCTTATTTTTGTTCCATATTATCTCTGTCTTACTTAAGAGATAGACAGGCTGAAAAATAGGCCATTTAATTTTTCTTGCAAAGTACAAGCAAACGTCAAAAGTACTGAGATATTACAATGTGCAAAGCTGGTTACATGTAAGCATTAGCCCCTTTAGGCTACAGCTATTATTATTGTTATTTTCAAGTTTTCATTGATGATAACATTGAAAACCATAACATTACTGCACGGACGCGCAGTCTGATCTAGGTCTTCAATATTTGCGTATGCTGTGATATTTAACTCGAGTGGCTGAGTGGTAAGTATTCCCGATTCTCGCCTAGAGTGGGTGGGGTAGGTTGGAGTTCCACTGGAGACGAGATTCTTTTCAAAGCTGAACTGCGCTTCAGTTCACAGAGCCCTTCATAATCACTAACAAATTTTCCTGATATGACTGAAATACTGTTATGAAGGATGTAATACCACCAAGTCATCTGTCCAGTCACGTGAAGCACGACCATATTCAATGTTTTATGGTCAATAGCTTCAATGTTTATAACATCGTTTGAAGTCAAAACTGGCTCCAGAACTGATTTGAAAACTTACATGAAATGGCGACGGTTGCAATAGTAAAATGATGGTTGCATGTATATGACATCATATGCCATGACAGACATTTACTTTGGCATCATTTACATTTCTTGCATACCGTCCTTAAGTAATAGTACATGTACTTTAATCTTTTCTTTCTGTTCATTGTTGCTCTTCTGCTTCTTTATGACGGTTGAAAAAAAAAACAGCATAACGTTTAATGAAATCAAAACAACAAAAGTACAAAAAATGTCTGAGAAAATGCAGCGCTAGATATAAGAAATGAATTAAAATTTACGTCGTGTGTCCTTTTAATGGAATCGTATTTGACAGACAGACAATTTATTAAGACTGAAAACGTTTGACATTTAGCTTCCTTATTGTTTCAAAGTACACGCAAACAACATACTTTATGTACTCTTGCTGTTTTCTGGATACAGCTGCTGCGATGGAGCCTGTCACCATATGAGTCGCACATAAAATTTATCGCACTCTCTTGTCGGGTTTCCCTGGAGACGGTCTCCTGTCTCCAGCCGTCCCTATCTTGCACTACTCTTTACAATGGATTTACAATAGAAGCAGCCAAAACTATGACAATTTTGGCGCCGAATCCGACCTAGCCTGGCTCCAATAGGGCATGTGTGCCAGGTCTCTATGTTCCTTTGCAGCACTTGGATACATGTATATTGCGCATAGCCATATTGAATCCGAGCAAGTAAATGGTGTAACAGAAAACGAGGCCCTTAAACCGGCTTTTCATGTCACGGATTATAAGACGGTTTCAGCTCGCGCTCTGTCTGCGTTCATTGTAGATGCATGGCCAAATTAACGCCAATAAGGAGTCTTGGTGTCGAAATACGATCCATGGAAACCGGCTTTAAAATCAAAACGGTATGCGGACCAAATAAAAGCCTGTCAAGATATATATGTCTTGCAATGGTAATTAAATTAATGTCTTTTTTAAACTCGCATGTCTTCAAAATCTAAACTAGCATTCACTATCAAAGTTGCCAGGTTTAGGAAACCCCATAGGTTGTTGTCTCTTTTTGAAGCAAAAACAATTGGTCCATTTTCATTATTTCATAAATCATTGATTGATCTTGAGGTCCAGTCCCACCTGAAACAAAACAATCACGTCTGTGATAATTCTCACACGGCATACCTTCAAATCAGGATAAGAACTACTTTTCACCGTACCAAAACAATGTGAAGTCAGTGGTGGTGCGCCACTTAAGCTGGCCAGCCTATTCAGTGTTATATTGAAGACACAGTGTGACGTCAATGCTGATGTGCCACCATTTCCCACTGGGAATCTCACTATAAGTAAAAAAAAGTAAAGGAAAAAAACTGAAAATGGAAATACTGGTCACATTTTACCACATTTTTTTTTCAAAATTCTATCGCCTGAGTGTATATTCCAGTATTGCATCTCATTTGTACTGGCATTGTACTTGGATGACCAGAAATCTTTCTAGTATGTTTCTTGGTACAAAAACCTTTCAATTGTTTTGAAAGGTTCTTATTACCATTCATTTCATGTCTGGATGTCGTTTTGTATATTCTTAGCTAAAACCTGAGTCCGTTAATATGATGTTTTATCGTATGAGCACAGGTATACGAGTAATGTTATTGCCATGAAATTTTAGATGATATTCCTATAGCTGGAACTTGTCTGCTAGAAAATGTCAGGTTCAAGCTTATTTTCTGACAGAGCGTCTTTGTACATAAACAATATGTGCTAGACAGAGTTATTGACTGTATCGCTGGAGTGCACCCCGCCGCTCGGGAAGCGGTTCCGCCCGTTCCATTCATAACTACCGTAAAAATCACAAATGAATTGGACATACATGTAATTAACATAAATATTCTAAATATAGAACAGTTTGATTTAACAAAACAGTAATGCGTCCAACATAATGCAGATGGAATGGCAATCAGTGTAGAACCTGAGACCCTGACCAGACTACTTCTTCAGTCTGATTTCCATTTGCACTGTTTACTCAGACCTATCTGTCTCAATACTTAGAATTTTTATAGTGATTTAACTTCAATTTAACCCCAATTTTAAACAATAAAAATATAAAAAGATAACTCTCGCGAAGCTGCTTAATGGTTTATTTCCCATGGCCTAACAAATATTGAATCTACTGAAAGACAAATCAGTTCAGTCTGAGAGCGCAGTAGCAGCAAATGCACCTGGGATCAAGGGAATATTTTGTAATGATAATGCACTCCATTATCAAAAGTTTATAAAATTAGTGGTCAGCTGCAGTTTCACGAACGTCAAATGAGCCTGGGTGTTTGAAATATCAAAATGTTTAAAACTTTTTCCACCCGTCAACTATTACAAATGTTTATAATAATTGAGCCGCGACGCGAGAAAACCAACAATGTGGTTTTGTGCTCAGCCCAGACACAGATCAGCCTGGGTATCCACCCAGTCTGATCAGACTCTTCACTAAGCGCATAAAGGGCAGCTAAGGGTTGAGCTAGAAGAAGAAGAATTAGTACCCCATTTATTTGGAGTCTTTATCAAAGGAGCGAATTTGCTACCTCTAGAGAAACAATGAAGATAGTCTTCCAGTAACATAGTTTGTCAGTAATATCACGTATACACCAGCAATCACGTATACACAAGCAGACATTCAGTGCAGTTATATTTCACACCTTCCTCCTTAGTTTTAGATTAAGATTCTGGCAACAAAATTTGAAAACTGTATCTTTGGCAAAGGAAAATATACGCAATAAAATGCTCAGCATTATTATAGAAAGTTTGCAAATGACGCGTGGCGAAATCATGTTATCACTGCTACCTGTAATATATTTCCAGAAAATGAACTGAAAAGTTTCTTTGAAGTGAACGCAATAGAACCAGAAATAATAACTATACGCATGTTAAACTAATTTGCATTACTGACATGACAAAACCCGGGTATGTCAACATTGAGCCAAGACACGAGAAAACCAACAAAGTGGTCGTACGCCCAGCGCAGACACAGATCAGCCTGGGCATGCAATCTGTAGTCTGATCAGACTTCGCTGTCCGAATGGAGGTAGCTTAGACCCTTTGCTGCCCTTTAAGCGCAAAGCAAAGACTCTGATCAGACTGGGTGGATGCCCAGGCTGATCCGAGTGTGTGCTGGGCGCACATGCCACTTTGTTTGATTTCTCGTGTCGCGGCTCAGTTATTATGTATTATATTTTTAGATGCGTCTTTTCATTTGCAGAATGCTTATGTTTATTTGCAAAACTCATGATCATATTTTTGTAATTCTGCATCGCTTGAACTTCAAGTGCAAATTAATTCTAATCAGATCAAGATCGTAATGAACAAGGCATCGACCGAAAGACTCCACAGTCAGAAACCGTTGACTCTAATAAACAAAAATATGCTTTATCCAATGCACGAACAAAGTTGACTAAACATTGAATAAACTTTGCCTCAACGTCAAGACGTTGAATCAATCTTGTTTCAACTTTGTTTGCCTGTTGTGTTGAATTATACATGTAACCATTTCTTCCTGGAAATGTGCATGCTGTCTGCACCTGAACTGAAGAACCTTTTTGTAACCACTCAACAGATCTTCCATGTGTTACCGTAAAAATGTGTTACTACTAACCGTAGACTGTTTAAGTAATTATAGAATCTATTTTGACGTCAACACATGAACAATTGTTTTACATATAAGCCTGTATTACTTAGTATTTCCTGAATAGCGACCCGCTGTTCACAAGTTTATAAATGCATGTAAAAGTTATGTAAAGCCAATTTCATTCACTTAAAGAATTGTGTGTCAGATGTTGCACACTGATTGTACTGAGTGTACTGCAAATGGAAAGATTTTAAGTTGTTACAGAAACATTTCTTCTTATATTTTCTAGGTGTGGCACACGTTAAATTGTTTCTTCTTAGATAGTAAACCAGGCCCCGAGGTTATAAAACTTTTTTTTCGTGCGTAACTCAGCTGAGCATGAAATTTTCTTTGCTGATAAATTTGAAAATGCCAACATTTGTTGGCATTTTCATATTCATAAGCAGAGAAAATTACACAATTCAGCTAAACTGAGCAAGAAAACAGCTGAACTTATCAGTAATTTGCTATTTATTAGCTGGTAAAATTTCATGCTCAGCTGCGTTGAGCACGAAAAAAGGTTTACAACCTCGGGGCCTGGTTTTCCATCTTCGAATCTCGTCCAGCTCATTTGTTAGAAACGTGGTCACCACATAGAACCGAAACCATTTTATATACCTCATGAAATGAGCTAATGTTATCATCTGAATTTTCAGATTGCTGCGCTTACTGTTTTATTATGTCGTTACGAAATACTTATAGATAGATCCCTTCTTCTGAGGGAAGCCCATGTTCCTTCTTCTGAATGTATGTTTTACTCTTAAAGGAACTCTTTAAGATTTAATTATAGACGTTGCATAGAGACTGACCTTACTTTGAACATGGGAAAGGGCTGTTCACATGGCTGCCGCTGGTGTTGTCTTTGGTGATGACTAGTTTTGTATCGTCTCTTTCCCACATGGTGTCTTAGGTTGGATCCAGCATTGAATTGTGTCAGTTCCTAAGAACTTTCCTCCCTACCTATGCTTTCTCAACAGACTGACGTCTGTATCTAAAGCATTACTTTCAGAACAGAAGCCGGAATTTGCATAACCGTCAGTCCAAAAAACGCATTGCTAAATTTATTTTGAACAGTATAGTTTGGACACACTTCCAATATTTGTCTACATGGCAACCCCGTCATCTCAAACTACTGGTATCTCAAAGTAAATTTTCTGGGACCAGAAAATTCTCTTCTAGATATCAGTAGTTTGGGATGAACTTCGATTCTGTGTTATCGAGAGTTGACAGTTAATGGTTATATCTGCTAACTATTTCCCTCAAGAGCAAGAACGATATTTAGAGATCCTATATTAATGAATAGTCTGATGTTTAAGAATTTAAATGCAAACACTTTTATACCGAAAAATATGACATAATAAGTTTAAGAAATGAAATATAAATAATCAAATGCATGACTAGACGAAAAACGTGGTAAAGTTTAATTTGCATTGGATGGTTATGCAATATGTCATATAACATTGCGAACTATTACAGAGCCATATAAAACGAACTTTAAGAAATGAAATGTAAATAATCAAAAGCATGACTAGGCCAAAAATGTAATAAAGTTAAATTTGCATTGAATGATAATGCAATATATCATTTGATATTGCGAACTATTACAGAGCCATTACAGAGACGAACTTAAATGTGGTTACGTGATCTGACAAATGATAAGAGAATGTCAGAACGGTATACACGTATTGCCATGTCACAAAGCAAACTCTATCAGGCTTTATAAACAGACTAAAGTTCCCGCAATAATCAGTCGGTTATAAATGTGATGATGTTTGTTTTTCTCATAAGCATCTTATATGGTCTAATAGATGTCTGCATATGTTAATGAACCATTGTGGTTTCACCGCAAAAATTCTAAAAGTTAGGACCCCTAAAATGATTACCATAACTGTGCTAAAATGAAATGTTTGGTGTTCCAGTGTAGAATTGCGTCTTAACAGTGCAGATAAAATTGTAATCGGTGTACACCCTGATAAGACTGATGCTTCACAAGCAGTGCACTAGCTGTTTGCTCAGACCTACCTTTCCCAATATTTAGATCTGTGACAGTATTTACATATTCTGAGTGACAAACATTAAAATCTCAGCACTTGAGTCAGTTATGCCTATAAAAAGAATTGGGCCATGTTGTCGGGTCTAGAGCTGTACTGTCCCACGAGGCACACAACCTTGAATCAACCTTAAATCAACTTTATATTCAACGTCGTTACTTTGAATCAAGGTTGAATAAGGTTGACTCAACGTTATGTGCCTGCTCGGGTCTGTCTTTCGGCGAAGAGGTTTAGGTTTAGGAAGAGGTTTAGGTAACACCTCCTGATAAGGCAAGAGGTGTTGTCCAAAACTTCACAGCTGTCAATGGCCTCTATCAAAGTTTTCTAAACTGTTCCAGTGCATAAAATTGACAGCATTTCTCGATATCTATCAAATAAGATATAGGTTTAAAGGTAGGTTCCTGGGCTTGCGATGTCAACTATGTCCACAAAGTAATTTCGTCTTTTTCTGAGCAGTATTGAATTCTCTTATTTTTCTGAATTTGTTGCTACTGAGAAACTCGTCAGATGTTGAAGAAAATAGTCGTTTTCCCTTTTGGTTTATTTTCTTTTGTTGTAATTCCAGTTCTAAAAATAACTATGTTTATTATGTCTATAAGTGCGCAATTTCTGATGCCATTCTCCAAAGGTCAATTTTCCCTTGGCGTGAGCTCTCCTAGAGGTCCTGGCATGGCGGAAGGGTTAAAACTATCCCAAAATGCAATGCAGCATGACATCAGCTGCGTTATCTATTTTTGGCGCGAACTAAAAATAGCGCTAACTGGTGTGCGAAGCAGAGTTAGGAAATCCCTTGCAAAACAACTTTTCTAATATTTTTTTGATTTACACTTTTTAGTGAAACTTATTAATTCCCTTTTATAAGTGCTTTCCAACAACTTGGATGAAAGTTCATCAAAATTATGATGCATTCCAAAGTACAGGAACCTACCTTTAAAGGCCCTATTGCTTTATCAATATGAAAAAAAATATCATGAAGTTTCGCTACAAGCTTCTCACTATAGTTTCGTAATTGTAAATAACCGCGATTAGCCAGCTTTTAAAAGATAAAACATCCTTGAGTTTCATATAAAAATGGTTTGAAAACTTATTTGGGTCATTTGAGTTGGCGACTAAAATGACCTACTTTCGATTTCATAAAATGGTAAAAATACAATGTACAGGCGTGGAGTCCCAATCACTATCCCGCCTTTGATTATATAGCATTGCTAGACGGGAAACCAGAACAGGATATTGTATTTTGTGGAGCGATTTGTAATATTTCAAAAATTTGTTTTCTCTACTTTTTGCCAGCTATATGACTCAATATATGCACAGTAACCCACATTTTATGATCAAACGTGAAGGTTGAACCACTTTTTATAATGATTTGAGTTTCGGCGTTTTTACCGCTGATAGGACTATGGAGACTTTAAGTATTCAATATAAATAGTGAGGGCGGTGTAACTTACTACTAATCAATTTACAGGGACAATTAGGACCAGAAGCAAATGACACTAAACTGTTGAATTTTGTAATGGAAATTGACTAACGAACCATAAGTACACATTCTAGTCCATTTGAAGTTAAGAAGTAAATATGTCAAACATGTCAAAATTCATATAGATGACCTACTTGGCTCAAAGGCCCTGATGTTGACGTCATCATGCCAATCAGTTTGCACAATGCGTTATATTTGTTCGAACGCACAATGCAGGTAATATTTCGCAGGCTGTTTCATTAGCTAAACAATTTAACATTAAACTATTGTAACAATTTACAGTAATCGATTTCTTTAAATACCAATCACCGTAAACGTCTGAAACAAAAATAAAAAACAAAAATAAAAAAGGGGAAAAAAAGCAAAAAAGAAAACAAAAGGAACTAAGCCAGAGTTAATATAGGGAAGAAGTTGTCTCATCTTTTCCATTTCGTCTAATTTTTGGAAATAAATTCAACTTGGCCAATAAGAAACTCGCTTTGAAATTGTCAATATTGTAAGATACCTTCTGTAATTATAACCGTGTCATACTAGTTATTGTAATTACGATATAAGAAACACGTCTATTACAGAGAACTATCAAAACCAGAGCAAAATGCTGCTGAATTAAACTATCACACCCATTCTGTTCCTTTCCACCAGAATTTGCACTTATTAAGTTAAAAGTCAGGTCTATGCGTATGTAAAACCGGTTTATCATCCCTCCTCCCTGCCCCCGAAAAATAAAAAGAAAAAAAAAAAACACCCACAGACTCACAGAACCCCCCCCCCCCCCCCCCACTCCCCCTTCCAAGTGACATATTGTTGACCATTCCATGGCGGTGCTTCTGTTGCGTTTTACTATTATTTTCATTTAAGGTTCAGATTAGTCTTTGACTTTGTACATTATTTAGGAAAGCCTCGCAGACATCAGTAGGGAAAGAGCTGGCCCAGAGGTTATACAACTTGAGAACATTCTAAAACTCAAAATAAAGCACACTGATTGGCTGCTTCCGAGCACATGCTCGGAAGCAGCCAATCAGTGTGCTTTATTTTGAGTTTGAGATTATTCTCAAGTTTTATAACCTCGAATCCTGGCCTCTTGGCTTTCGCTTGTTTTAAGAAAATCGCTTGACAAACTGTGCACGTATGGACGGAACCCATTTCAACATTACCCTCCAAATACCTAAGTTGACAGTATTCGAATCTTTTAAATTCTGAGCAACTCTTTCTTGCTCCCTTTTTTCTTTGTAAACATTATCGTTTTAATATCGATCATGATTATAGTTCAGATTTAATGCGTATATGTTCTGAATTCATTACAGAAAATAAACACGCGTCTAGCCTTGAGAGTTTATAGCCACCACCGGAGCGGAAGAAGTTAATTTCTATGTTAATTCATTTAAGTTCTTAGAAACAGGATGTAGGTCTTAAGAAGCTAGTCAACAAAAGAATTATGATGCTCTTGTTTTCAATTCTGCCTTGACATTTGACTGTGAATATACCAGCTGTGTACATTACGAACGAATTAATTAGTTTCTTTATTGTTAGATGTCCTGGTAGGATCTGACTTGGATTCTGCTTCGGTAATCTTATGTTGATATTTTTCTCCTTTTCGTAAAATAAGTGGATATCTAATATGGGGTATAAACGTTTGCACTTTATTTATTAACACATTGCAGAAACTTATTCTTCAGTCATTAAAGCAACAATACATAAAATTCATGAGACGTTTAACAAACTTTGAACATTTTAAGGAGGAAGCTACAGTCACTCTCGATATCTTGAACACTGATATCTAAATGTGGCCTCTCATATCAAAAATACAGTTTGGACACATTTCCTGTTTTTATTAAGATTTCAACTCCTGTTATCTCGAATTTCTGATATCTCAAAGTAAATTTTCTGGGACCAGAAAACTTACCACGAGATGACAGTAATTTGGAATGAACTTCAACTTTGAGATATCAAGAGGTGACTAACGTTGATAATACCCTACAATCAAAGACGGCATCAGCAGGAAAGATAAACAAACGGTGATGTATATAGGAACTACGAAACGAAAAAATGATAGGCAAAGCATTGACAAGCATTCGAGTTTTAATTTAACTCAAGCAGAATTGTATATCAAATTCGAGAGCGATAAAGTCATTTTTTTATTTATTTATTACAAATTTCTGACAAAATACATACATTTGTGAAAACAAACATATATATAAATGTCTAAGGATTGGATGTAGGCTATGCCTATATTTATCCTCTCCTAGACGGCACTGTACAAGTACATACGATACATATATAGATACTTAAAAGAGTAGTAACAATTTGCAAAATATGTACTTATATTACATCAATCATTAGCTAAACACATATATTGAGTAGATGCGTCCAAATATATGCTATGGAAGGAATGAAAAAGATAGAAGAGGAAGAGAGAAGAAGATGGAGAAGAAGAAGAAAAAGAAGAAGCGATAAAGTCATCTGTGGATGTTCATGATTAAATAGCAGTCGTCAACTGTCCAACTTGAAAAGATTATCATTTAGAGCACTCAGAGTAAGTATGGAAGTAATACTGGGCCGTATTCATAAAACGACTTAAGTGGTTGCTATGCTGTTGCTAAGGCTAAATATCTATAAAGGAGATTCCCTACAACTATGAAATTTGCTCTGGAGGAACAGTCTTTGTAAGCAATGTTTTAAGTGGCTATATGAATACGGCCCCTGTACCAGCTAAAACTTAAAAACAAATAGGTAATGATCAGGAGCTGATACAATCAAATTCTACATCCCGCCCTCAAAACCGACAGGAAAGAAACACACACACACAAAACCGACAAAAGCCCACAAAAGACATGCACGGTATACTGCATGAGCAGCTCCTTTCCAAATTTGGTACGGGTTAGTCAAAGAAAAGTCAGCTGTAGGTACTGCAGTGGTGCCTTTTGTTGTCATGCCTATCAATTTGATCCTCGCGTCTGGAAGAAAGGACAACTTATCAGCGTGGTGGCCAGACAAATTATTTTTTCAAAGCACCTTAACAGGAGTAAACACTATTGTCTCGATGAAATGATTCTTCTCTTATTCTTATTTATCTAGATGTCTTTTTATGTAAGCCGGAAGTGGAAAAGAACGCGCATCAAGTACACTATTCACGATAAGACAATAAGAAAGTTCCCTTGGTTTCGGAACAACTGACATTATGTTTCGAAATTTAATCATTATTTGTTAACTAACTTAACTGCCAGTAACGAATAAAAACGCTTATGACGTATTATATTTATAATCCTTCTGCTTGAGAATACATTGTTAGCTTAAGCCAAATAAATTCTCCTCAAGCAGAAATAACCAACGCCTTGATATTAAGGACCACGGTTGCATGGAGACTGTCCATTTTATATGAAAACGTAGAAGTTTAATTGAAGCTGTTTCTATGACCACGTGCTGAGAGAGAGAGCTAGTATTTTGCCATTCGCTTATGTTGTCGTACTACTTTTGTTCCTTCATGTTTCTGGTTTCAATTTCGTGTCGTGGGCGAAATGTGAAATTTCATTGTATTCATTCGTGACTATTGCCCGTTTGCACTATGTGTTGCTTTTCTGCACTACACTGCCGTTAACTTTCTAGCACTGACTGCACTCTCGGGCTGCTCTTGTTCAATGATTCAGTTTGGTTTGCACTGACTGTATGCTATGGTCCTTCTATTACCATTTATTAAATCATAATTAAGATGATATTTATATTTACCGTAGTCGCAATAATTATTAAACTGATAATTTTATAACCATAACGGTTGCAGCAGCTGTTTTCATAAAAAGAAATGAACTTCATGAATATAGAAAATTGCGTGCTGCAATACAAGCCCCACTTAGTGGTTTCCTTTTGCTCTAGCTTGTCCTAATCTGTTTTTCTTTATAATCTTACCTGATGGTTTCGTATGAATAACTATCGTTGTGTCTCACTGATAGTTAGATGGCCTCTACTCACACCGGCTACCTACTACATGTGTTTTTGGAGCTACATCAAATGGAGTTTAGGGTTGCACGCATGAAACTATTTTAAGCCCCCAGTAGTTTATACTACTACATTTGTATAATTCCAACTCAACTTTCTACTGCTAATTAGGGCAATTTGATTGGTCAAGAGCGTACAGAAAATGGCGTTTATACTTCGACATATCCCCTGAAACCAAAACTAGGAACTACTTTCACTATTTTCTTTGGGGCAGTTTTTAAATACAAAGCTGAAAATTTCGAGATAAAAGTGGCTGAGTTGGAATTACAGGAATGTATTCTATTCTTGTCAGTGGATTTTATAGATATGTAAAAGCCAGTGAATTACTCACAAATTTAACATAAAGCACTTCGGGCTTTATTTAGATTTGTGAGTGATTTGCCGGCGTAAACACATCGATAAAATCCACAAAAATAAAGTTTATTCCTCTAGCCTTTTCCTAGACGGAAACATCTGGGGCCGTATTCATAAAACGACTTAAGTCGTTGCTATGCTGTTGCTAAGGCTAATTTTCTATGAAGGAGATTCCCTTCAACTATGAAATTTGCTCTGGAGGAACAGTCTTTTTCAGACTGTTCCTCCAGAGCAAATTTCATAGTTGTAGGGAATCTCCTACATAGAAATTCGGCCTTAGCAACAGCATAGCAACCATGGCCCCTGGCACGGTTCCTGTTCGTTGAACTGTTCCTTTTTTGTAGTTTTTGATTCTCTCTGTTTCTTCTTTCGCTGACTTGGTACGGTTGTACTTTTCCCAAGTACATGTATTTTCGTTCAAAGAATGATAAGAAGAGGCCCAAATGGGCTAAATATCACTCACCTTAGTATCAGTGTATCAAAATCTTCTAAAGGATTCAAATGGATCTAATGGATTCTTTTATTTCTATAGTGTATTGCTACAGTGTATTAAAATCTGGTGAATTGTCATAGTGTATCAAAATCGTAACGTGCATAAATTGGCAAATTGTTCATGTAAGTATGGTTCTGATTGATCCAGAGCTTCTTGATTTCTTATCATCTTCATATTTTATTGTATTTAGTAATGTTTGGTGGCCATCTTGGGTGGTACATTTGAGCCGCGAAACGACAAAACCAACAAAGTGGTTGTGCGCCAAGCGCAGACTCAGATCAGACTGGGCATCCGCCCAGTCTGATCCGAGTCTTCGCTGTCCGCATGGAGGAAGCTGAGACCCTTAGCTACCCTTTGAGCACAAAACGAAGAATCTGGTGAAACTGGCCGGCTGCCCAGGATGATCCGAGTCTTTGCTGGGCGCATAACCACATTGTTGGTTTTGTCGTGTCGCGGCTCATTTTTGCTCTTCATGTAAGGATCTTTTTTATTCTAAATTTCGAAAAATTTTCAGCAGTTTAGAATACAGTGTCATTTTTATATTTTGCTCTATCTATAGTAACAGTGGATGTCGGCTATCTTAGTCTGCCTAGATTGGCAAAATGTCCATGCATGGATGGTCCTGACCAAATTTGGTAAAAACCCATTCTAGGGTTTTTGAGATATTCTTTGGATATATTTGACAGTACCTAACGTCAAATACCATATTTCAAGGATATTTGTCTTTGGCTTCTGGGAAAAAAAACTTGTTAACCATGATTAGGTCTGACAGCCATGGGATGTATGACAGGACCGTTTGAACAAACTTTCATTTCCCCAACCTCTGGAGGCTGCACACGAAATTTGGTTACAACTGGCCCAGTGCCTTCTAAGGAGAAGTTGTTTTAACAAGTTGATGGAATACGGATGGACAGACAGACCTACTATATATTTCTTTGATTATATGTTTGCTTTTCCTTCCTACCAAAACAATCCGAAAAATCTACATCCACCTCATCTAATAAGACGGATCTAGCTTATTGTGACTGTTTTGGAAGAGGAAATATCCACTTTATAACTGAATAACAGTACACAAGACCGATTTACATATGAGCCGCGACACGAGAAAACCAACATTGTGGTTGTGCGCCTAGCGCAGACTCAGATCAGCCTGGGTATCCACCCAGTCTTGTCAGATTCTTCGCTGAGTGCTTAAAGATTGTCTCCCTCGTTTATTCCATGTTTTCAGAAACAAATATTTTAACAAAATTTCGTTAGACAATATGTAATAGTCTCATAATTAGCCTTAAAAGTTTTGAGAAAATGCATGTTTATTCGATAAATGTGGAATGAAAAATAATCTTCAAATTAAAATGCAAATTACCTATTTCCTCTCGGCCTGTAAGAAAATATCGATTTTGACCACGTGTGTTATGTGATCATGTAGAGGTATTTTTCTTATTCGTGCACGTGATTGTTACGTATGAATAAATTATTTTTGTCCACTGATACGATTTTCAGCCGCGGTCCGCGATTGTATGAAAAATTATCTTATTTTTTGTTTAAAGTCACTTTTATCAAATATTATTATCTAAACTCTAATTCAAATGTATAGTTACACGATGTCGGAGGTATTGCATGAAATATATCATCAAACCCTTTTTGTTATTATTATAGATGGAGTAAATCTTTAAAGGGTAGCTGAGGGCTTAAGCTACCTCCATGCGGACAGCGAAGACTCTGATCAGACTGGGCGGATGCCCAGGCTGATCTGAGTCTGCACTGGGCGCACAACCACATTGTTGGTTTTCTCGTGTCGCGGGTCATATAAGGGGTCATTTTGGAATGATAAACTCCCATTTTATAACTGATTATAATCTCCCCAGCAGTCTTCCGGTTAGAATAGCCAGATAGCGATCAAGAGAAATATAAATTGAATGGAAATCTAATTTTAAGCAAGATATGAGTCTACATACTGCACCCCTACTCACCCTTAAAATTTGAAACAGCCCAATGTTTTTTTCTTGATAACCTCCCCAACCTTACCCTTATACAAATGATAAGAAACTACCGTACTTGCTGACATACTTCTGTAGCCAAGTAACATTTTACGGTAGGATAGAACTGTCTGATCAGAGTCTACAGTGCTTGCTCATATACTTATGGCCTTTATGATTAGACAATACTGTAAAAATTCTAAAAATTGGGGCACCTAAAATATGTCTAAAATATGGAATACTTTGGATTTACAATGCAGTAATGCATCCAAAAGATGCAAATTGGCAAACAGCGTAGATCCTGATCAGATTGCTCCTAAACATTCTGAGCTGGGTATGCACTGTTTGCTCAAACGTTTCTGTCCCAAAACGTAGATTTATAATGGCGTCAACAGCTATGCAATGGTATAAGTGTGATTTATAACAATGTGGCATTTATGGCAAGCAAAGGCTCTGATCAGACTGCACATAAGTGCAGTCGGATCAGAGCCTTTGCTTGTCACATCAGCCATCTGTGGAAGGGACCCGAGCCATTGAGTCATCAGTGAAGTCTCTGCTTACCCTGTATAAATAAGAAGGATGATCTGAATATCACATGACAAAATTGCCACATTGTTGGAAGTCACCTCACGTGGCTCATTATCTCACGACTGGCCATTTAAACCTGAATAAAGCTCACTTCCTTTATTCTCAAGGATTAAGAAATGACTTACTTGTAAGTACCCTTTCACCACTTTACCGTTTGTAAATAATGAACTTTCCCAAATTCATAATGGAAGTGTCTATTTTATTTTTAAGGGTAAACTGTTATGTTGAAGGATTAAAGAAATAATGTTACCGCCCCTTTTTTTAATAGTGGACTAATCCAAATCTGTAGATGGAAGAGTCCATTTCAGATATTTGAGGGTAAAGTTTCCTGTGATCATAACATTACCCCTATTCTTTCTTACCGATGGATTCGCCCAACTGATGGAAAAGTCCATTTCAGATATTAAGGGGTCCCAGCCTACATGGAAGAGTCTATTTCTGATATTTAGGGGTGTTTTCTTTTTAAGTTAGGTATTATAACCCCTTTCTTGTAATAGACTCAGCTCATAATGACTCATCCAATTGAGATAATGGAATAGTCTATTTCAGACTTTTAGGGTAGAAAGTTTACCTCATAGGATAACAACAATCATGCCAGAGGCCCCTTTTTGTAAGTAATGGACTTGTCTTTATTCAGTAATGGAAGAGATTATTTCAGAAAAGGGGTGAAAGAACTACCATCCATACCTATTTTTAACTTAACAGTAAAACTTGCCACACCAGTAGAAGTACATATTAATCTAACGGCTATATTCAAGAACAAAACACACTCACACTCGACTCAAACTCCAGTAAGTAACCCTCAAGGATTAACAAGAGTATTAGTGGAATTCTGTATTCATATTCACAAAACTATCTCAACTTCACCTTTCTCAAGTCCGATTCGAGCTTCACTCGAGTTTCTAGAACTAAATAAAAATTGTTGGTCAACACTTTGTTTTGGTTTATATGGCCTTTTACACTAGTAAGTCGATAATATTATCCCTGTCTGCCGCCTGTCTGTCCGTCCGTCCGCCTAAAAAGTTTGTATACTTTTGTCAATCTATTTGAAACTTTGCACAGATTTTACAGACATACCAAAGATATGCATATGACTTTTCATTTATTTGTGAAGAGAGAGAGAGAGGGTGAGGGTTAAGGGTGTTGGGGAAGAATTGAGGTCTAGGGGTGGGGTTGAGTGGGGGGGGGGGAGATGACAGCCACAGCACAGGAGGTTGTGGCATCATCAGTGTCTTAAAAATACACAATTTACCTCAGGCTGGTGTTTTTAATTTTTATTCTTTTTTTTTTTTTCGCATAGGGCCTACTGCGATTTCGCATTTGGCATATTTGTTTAAATGGCCAATATTTTGTTTCTGTTTGCTGCCCGTTGTTATGTGAAGGTAGCAAAATTTGATAAATGTAACAGGAGTTAGCTCATCCAATGGCAACAAAACATGTAATAAAACACATGCGTACTGCTCCTTCCCAGACCAATGCACGTTTGCGTACATGTACACAGTCAACACAAGGGTGGGCAGTTTGCCTTTTTAAAGCTCAACTATTCCAGTTATCGCCTGGGTTATCTGTGTAGATAAGATCAGACTGTGCCTAAGTTAATTTTAGCAGGCGCATTTCGCATGCGTCTGTTCATTATGATCTGACAGTGATATAGAGTCATGGGGTGGTTGGGGTGGACGGATGTGCTGGATAATTTCCATTGTTGGGGCGTCCTACTAATTCCGAAACTTGCAAGACAAGGACCAACTATGCTTGAAGTAAGTGAGGGATGGTGTTTTATCATTTTTTTTTACTCTCGTCTTCTCTATCTTTTTTTTCTCTCTCCCTCTTTCTGGAAGACGGCTTGATATAGATTGAAATGCTTTCTCAAAGAGGCGTTCAAACTCGAAACAACTAACCAAATTAAATTCATTTTAGATAAAGTATTTGTCTGGAGAAAAAAAACATGAATGATACATGGAATTATCAAGAGAAGCACATAAGACCAGATTTTAACTGATTTTCAGTTTTCTTGATTGGTCTAATATAATAATACCCTAATTGTAGCTTGCTCCCAGTAATTTGTTTCTGCCGATATTCCTTCAGAATGCTGACCAATCGGCTGACAGTATCTGTTAGAAGCTGTATTTTTTTTTTTTTTTTTTTTTTTTTGTGGTGGTGGTGGTGAGGGGGGTGTTCATAAACGTCATATATCACCTAATATGTAAACATCATATGTCACCTGTGTGTGATCTCACATGTTTACCTACACGAATAACATTTTGTTCTGATCGGTTCTGTTCTATTCTGCAGTAGGAATAAGTGCACTGGAAAAGATATTAAGGCTGATGGAAATTTTGTAATAATTACTTAAACGAAGTTAAATTTATAGTCTATATTATTTGAAAAAGTATGCACACTGGCTATCAACAGCAATTTTAAACCTCATTCAAAATATTGTGCCCAAGAACTATTTTGACATGGTTTCCTATGGAATTTTATAACGCTGTGCGAAAACTTGACACTTTTCTGGTCTTGTATTCCTGGCTGATCAGTGCCGGTCTGAACGAACAAACAGTGTAATCGTACTCCCTCGCAGATAAGAGGGTTATCCTGTTTTTGGCATGCATTCTGATACTGGTGTACAAACAATGGATCGGACATAAAATATTGGTTGACCATTAAATTTGATCTTGAATTCGATCCGACATCATCAAAATGTAAGTTTTGTACATTGTTTTGATAATATAGTTTCAAGAAAATCCTCCCACTGGCCCAGGAGATATCGAGTGGGCAAATAAAAGAGAATGACAGACATACGGACTGTAAATAGAAGAATGGTTATGCTCATATTTCTTTTTTCTCTTTCTAATTTTTCATGAAGCAATCTGAAACTGTTTACAGACATAAAATATTAATATTTTAACTTTGACCTATTCGTGTGACCTTGATCCGACATCCTTAAAGCACACATTGTCTTGATTAGATAGACGTATGACACAAGTTTCAAAGGAATACAGAAGATATATGTTATGTAACAGGCAGACAGACAGACGGACAAACCCAGATTATAAGTGACGACTCGTCATAAACGTGTCCAAACACGAATGTTGGATACGATAAAAGCAACTGATCGGACTAGCCTGCGCATCAAAGTCAGTTAATCATAAATAACACTTGAGTTGAGTTCAAGGGAAGTATCGGTCTCACTCAGCACTCACTCACTTTATCGAGTCCACTCAGAGCTTCCTTACCGACGAGCCCTAAGTTGAGTCTACCTGTGACCGCTAGACCTGATGACCTGGAAGAAAAAGAAAAAGTAGGAAAGATAGGAAAGCCAGAAAACAGTTGATAGACAGATAGGAAGTAAAGAAAAGTTCGCAATCTGCATTTTCAGGTTATCATTAGCTCGGTCAAGTTAGCAGAACGAAAATTCTGCAGAAAATTTCTGCAAAATTTTCGTTTTGCTAACTTTACCGAGCCGTTATCATTGGGTAATCAGACCACTCCGGCTACCGTAGCGGCCACTGGGTATAGCACCTAAACGGCACAGCTCCAACCCCCCCCCCCCCCCCCCAACCCTACTTGCAGGTTGCCCCCTACCTAGAATGTAAGAGTGGAAAGCCCCTGCTTGAAGAGTACCAAGTCAGGGGCCTCAGCCACAGAGGCTGGCAAAGAGTTCCTAACTGGGATGGCCCGTGGAAAGAAGCTATATTTGAAGACATCTGTTTTTGAAGGAACTTGTCTTAGCTTCTTGGTGTGATTAGCTCTTGTCCGTGTGTTAACATGAGAGAGGTACGCCTAGGCAGGAACGTCCACTAGGTGTCTGTCTCTATTATAAAATAGTCGCAGGCGAGACAAAACCAAACTCTTCAATTTTCAGGACATTTGCAATTATTATTTTAGATGTCCCATTTTAAGAGCTTTTATGGAAAATCAAGAATGGATGAGTAATTGGGATAAAATGCTGCCTTGAATAGAGAAATCATGTCAACAGTACCTTTTTCTCTAAATAGTGGACTCGTCCAAATTCAAAAGGGGAGTGAGTGAGTGAGTGAGTGAGAGAACTGAGGTTTAACGTCCCACCAACACATGAGTCATATGGAGATGGAATGTCCCATCGGAAAGACCGGAGAAGCAGAAGAGCGAGCCTGCGACCGTCTGGCACCTTATCCACAAGACTGTGTCTGCTGGAGTGTGGGAGGTGGGGTGGGGTGGTTGTGGTGGTGGGTAGCTTTCAGTGCCGAGGCGTTCTACTGGTTTGGATGACAGAAGGGCAATGGCCTAACTGTGCTTGCAGTAGGTGCGGGAGGAGATATTCTTCACTTATCTTATCTCTCTCTCTCTCTCTCTCTCTCTCTCTCTCTCTCTCTCTCTCTCTCTCTCTCTCAAAGAACTGTTAAACAAAAACGACCAGCCAACCAAAATTCAAGAATTGAAATGAAAATATCAGATATTAGGTGAATGTTTACCATGAAAGAGAAATCATGCTATGACATTTTCTATACCTGCCAACCCTTACCCTTTTGGTACGATCTTTACACAAAATCAGTCAGAATAACACCTTACCCTTTATGCTGATCTGATTATGCTTTTATGTGAAAAAGAAATACAACTAGTTAGTAATATATTGTGGCCATATTAGACGCTCCATTCTTGCACTTCATGTAACGATCAGTATCTCATAAATTCCGTCAAAACCTGCTCAGCCAGTCAAACGACATTTTCATATTTGTCCCTATTTACAGAAACAGTGGACAGCAACTATCTTTGTTTGCATAAATTTGCAAACTGTCCATGGAAGGATGGTCCTAGCCAAAATTGGTAAACAGTCATTCATGGGTTCTTGACTTGGTTGGTTGTTGATTATTATTATTATTATTATTTTTTTATTTGGTTAAATATCTCTTTCAAAAAGTCTTTCAATCTATTTCAGAGAGGGAGAAAGAAAAGGAATAGACAAGATAGATGGGACTTAAAAATTCCAAACAACCCCTAACCGACATCCGCTGCAAGCACAGTCGGCCCTTGACCTACTATTATCCAAATTAATGGTAGTAGGACGCCCTGGCACTGAAAGTACCACACCGCCATTGCCCGATCTGACCACCCTTTGGTTCTTGATATTTCCTCATTTTCATCATTTGAATATATTTGATACATGTAGTACATGTACTTCGAATACTCTATTGCTAGATACCAAATTTCTAGGCCATTTGTCTTATTGTTCTGGAAAGAAAATTAAAGGTTGTCATCAAGAAAGGGTGCAACAGCCACGTTTGTCAAGTGGCAGGACCGATTGAATAAACTGTCGTTTCCCCAACCTCTGGAGGCTTTAAATTAAATTTCGTGACAATCGGCCCAGCTGCTTCTACGGAGATGTTGTTTTAACAGGTTGATGGACAATCGATGGACAGACAGACGTACCCTCCAAGCTCCACATCACCTTCAGCTCAAATGAGCTGGAAAGCTGAATTAAGTGGAACAAGAGGTGTTTTTCCATTTTGCCCTCCCAGCCTATGTATATAATACACACTCTAAAAGTTTGAAGTAGCCCAGTGTTCTTTTCTTCATAGTCACCTAACCCCTTTCCCGTTTCCTAGCTCCTACAGAAATTAAATGAGCCCGAGACACGAGAAAACCAGCAAAGTGGTTGTGCGCCCAGCGCAGACTCGGATCAGCCTCGGCATCCGCCTAGTCTGAACAGAGTCTTCCATAAGTGCTTAACGGGTAGCTAAGGGTCTAAGCTACCTTCATGCGGACAGCGAAGACTCTGATCAGAGTGGGCGGATGCCCAGGATGATCTGAGTTTGCGCTGGGCGAACAACCACTTTGTTGGTTTTCTCGCGTCGCGGCTCAAATGTATATACTATTTATGTAGCCAATAAAACGTTTGAACAAGTTTATTTTACGTTTAGACAGTCAGGGTTTGCACTTAAGCTCCACCAAAAATTCCCTGACTTTTTTTAAGATTTGCCCTGACATTTTACAGTTCTCCAAATCCTTTTTATGGATTTGAAAGTTAAAGGAACGAATTTGCTTCCCACCGGGAGCAAATTCTTTATTTTAAGAGTAGTCCCCAGTGAAGCGGTAGATGTGTGTGGATTATCTCATTAGAAACTACATTCATTTCCCTTGAACAAAATAAGTATACAATGTATTTGCTGCAGACTGCCATAGCCACTCATTATGAAATGAGTGCCTTTACGTGACTTTCCCTGACTTTTCAATTTCTTTCAATTTTCCCTGAACAACCGAATAATCCCCTACCTTTGTCCTGACCTGGAAAATAATCCACTTTCCACATTTCCATCCCTCCCCACCCACCTCCACCCCCATCCCTGACCCTTGCAACCCTGGCAGTGCTTGTTCATATATTTAGGGTCATTCTGATACTTACCACCATAAACATTCTAAAACTTGGTATATCTAAAATGTCAGGCATTTTTATCTCCCGGAAAGGAAAAACCTATCTTATAGCAGAATTTCATTAGCTATTTGAGGTCATTTTAGAGAGGGGGAGGAGTCCCTGTAGCTTAGTAGGTAGGCTAAGCGCTAGCCTACTGATCTAGCGGTCCAGGGTTCGAGCCACGCTGGATGCAGGAATCTTTTCAATCGTAAACGGGGTTCGATTGCACACAGTATTCCATTATCCCCACCCATCGTCCTTATATGACTGAAATACTGTTAAAAGGACGTAAAATCTCATTTATCCATCCATCCGTTTTCAGAGGGGAAACCCCATATTATAGGCAAATAAACTCGGTACCAAAATAGGAACAGTTTGGTTTTACATCGTAGTAAGGAGTCGAAAAGAAGAAGATAGAATGGCAAACAGTGAGCACCCTGATCTGATTGCGCCTTAGGAGCAGTGTGATCCGGGCTTGCACTATTTGCTCAGACCTATATGTCTATATTATAGAATCCCCACACTCTGAAGGTTATGCAATGGCATTATCTTACAATTTATTGTACAAGGGCGTAGCTACCTATACGCAAATACGCAGGTGCGTATTGAAATTTTGTCAAATTGACAAAATTTCAACACACACCTGCGTATTTTCATGCTGAAATGTTATTAATTGGGCATGATTTTAATGCTAACTGCCAACAGACAGAAAATTTGATATATCTTAGCGGATTAGCCCTCTATCATTGCCCTCAGTGAGTATAAAGCATAATTGTGCGTACAGTGTGATTGACCCTAGCTACGCCCCTGTTGTATAAGACTGAACAAAGCTCACTGCCTTTTTTCTTTCTTAGCCAAGATTACCCTTTTGTTAGTTTCAAGTACCCTTTAATAAATATTAGACTAGTCCAGGTTCAAAATGGATGAATCTATTTTATATTTATGGGTTAAATATTATCTTTAAGAATTAAATAAGTGAGTTGATTACCCTTTTTTCAATAATGGACTTTGTCCATTTCTATAGATAGAAGAGTCCATCTCAGATATATGGGGTAAAATTTCCTGTGAAGGATTACAGCAATCCTCACAAAACCCCTATTCTTTCTAAAAATGGATTTGTCCAAGTGATGGAATAGTCGATTTTAGTTATTAAGGGGCGAAATAATGTACTTGCTTATATGGAAGAGTCTATTTCTGATATTCAAGGATGAATGGTTCTCTCGGGTATCATTACCCTTCCCTCACTAATGGACTGATCCAATTTCAAATAAATGAAGATTCTATTTAGGGTTGAATGTTTTCTTCATAGAACGATAACAATGTCATTACCCTATTCCTTTATAATAGACTTGTCCATGTTCAACAATTGAATGGTCTATTTCATACGAAAGGGGGTGAAAGAACTGACCAGACCATAGCTTTTATTACTTTGTGAGTCCTTGTAACTGTTTTGACCACAAATTGCAACAACAGAATAACAGGTACACCTCAGACAAACAAAAAGCACATAAACCTTTTGTCTGTGAAACATACTCAGACAAAACTATGGTTAGGTTACTTCAAAGCTGGAAGAATAATTTAAAGAGACATTGAATCTTACAGTAGATATCCTAAATAATATTCGGACAAAAATACCCGAGCATCCAGTGTATACCATAATTATAATATTGGTTCTGATGAATAATCTGGCTTGTGTGTGCATTTTTTGCTAATAGTTTAACTCATAAACGTTTTTTTTGCATTGGACTTGTCCATCATTACTATTTGGATGAGTCCATTTATAGTTTTAGGGGTTTCTGGTGGTTGTTTTGCATTTTTATTGTATTTCGCAAAGAAATTCCTGTAAGCAAACAGTGTAGACCCTGTTCAGACGCCGCGTTCTGTGGCGTCTGAGCTGGGTCTGCACTGTTTACATATGTCCCCGAAACGGGTTTCTAGTCTAAAAAGGGTTAAAGACCCCATTGCTCTATCAGCGTGAAAATTTTTATCATGGGGTATCGCTGCAAGCTTCTCAGTATGGTTTCGTCACTGTAAATGACCGTGATTAGCCCGCTTTAAACACATAAACATCCTAGAGTTTCACAAAAAAAGGGTTTGAAAACTTATTTGGGTCATTTTAGTTGGCAACTAAAATGACCTACTTTCGATTTCATTAACGTGAATAAAATGGTAAAAATACAATGTACAGGCGTGGAGTCCCAATCACTATCCCGTTTATGTTTATATAGCATTGTTAGACGAGAAACCAGAACAGGAAAACTTGTTTTCTCTACTTATTGCCAAAATACGACTCAATATTTGCACATCAACCCTTATTTTATTACCAAACGTAAAAGTTGTGCCGCTTTTCACAATGATTTGAGTTTAGACGTTTTTACCACAGATAGGACTATGGAGACTTTAAAATCCCATAGAGATACGTGTAGGTTATATGTAATTTGATTTGAACAACTTTAAAGTCTCCATAGTCCTATCAGCGGTAAACACGCCGAAACTCAAATCATTGTAAAAAGTGGTTCAACCGTCACCTTTGATCATAAAATGTAGGTTGGTGTGCATATATTGAGTCATATAGCTGGCAAAAAGTAGAGAAAACAAGTTTTTGAAAAAATAGTAAATCGCTCCACAAAATACATTTTCCTGTTCTGGTTTCTCGTCAAGCAATGCTATATAATCAAAGGCGGGATAGTGATTGGGACACCACGCCTGTACATTGTATTTTTACCATTTTATGAAATCGAAAGTAGGTCATTTTAGTTGCCAACTCAAATGACCCAAATAAGTTTTCAAACCATTTTTATATGAAACTCAAGGATGTTTTATTTTTTTAAAAGCTGGCTAATCACGGTCATTTACAATTACGAAACTATAGTGAGAAGCTTGTAGCGATACCTCATGATAATTTTTTTTCATATTGATAGAGCAATAGGGCCTTTAAAGGTGGAAACCCAAATTATAGATATGGTTGCTGCGTCTAACTAGATATTGAGATAACGGCCCACCTTTTCGCTACATTAGAATCAAAATCTCCAGAACTGTGCTGTTTCGTGACAAGTTGACATTGCAACCACAGTCCGCGTTGGAAGATGGCTGTCACTTTCCTGGCAACAAAAACTGCAGCTGCAGCTAAAGACCAGTCTAGGAATAGGGTAAAAAGTATAAAGTGCAAGACTTAAGGGCTATGTTTTGTGGGCGGGGTGGGGAAGATGTAAACTGGATTTACTCAGCTGGTTTTAAAGTCTGTGTAACCTAAACACTATTATTTGTCTAGTGCTCCGTGTACTCCATCAAAGACAGCTGATGCTAGTTCGAAATATTTCCATAAAAAATCAACCACTTATGTCCCATATTATCATAAACTTCAGTGCAATTAGTTAGCACGTATTACAGAACTTCCTCTAAACGTATAAATTGATTGGAAGGGGCTAATGGATGCTACATTCATCACGCCATTGGACACTTGTATTAGTACACTTGTATCCATGTGTCTTTTTATAATGCCAATGTTGTGTTGTTTTCATACATTTTAGCTTTCATTTATTTAGTCTGTATGTTTCTGTTCAGCGCCATTCGTTTGTCTGTCAGTGCATCGTGCTTACTTGCTATTCTTACAAACGATAGATGGCTGGATGGACGACTTGCGATTCTACGTCCTTTTTAGCAGTAGTTCAGTCATATCAGGGCGATGGTTGGGTGATAATGAAAGGCTGTGTGCAATGGAAACCCGCTTACGAGTTAAAAGACTCCCGCCTAAAGCGGGCTCGAACCTAGGACAGCTAGATCAGCAGGCCAGCGCTTAGCCTACTGAGCTACCGGTGCTCCTCCTCTGGACCGCTAGATTAGCAGGACAGCACTTAACCTACGGAGCTACCGGGACTCTTTTTACGAAACGAAAAATTTAAGATACCCAGCAAATACAACAACCTCAAATCACATACGCTCTTTGAGAAACATTACACATGCATCATTATTATTTGTTCATCAACAAACCCATACAACACAATAATCCCTTAAAATTCTAAGTATTGTGAATAACAGTGCAGACCCAGATCAGACTGCTCCAACAGGAGTTGTAGGGAATCTCCTTTATAGATATTTAGCCCTAGCAACCGCATAGCAACGACTTAAGTGGCTTTATGAATACGGCCCCAGGTTAGATCTTTCCCAAGGACTAAAACGTGTCGTTATTGTTAATCGGTATTTGCTTAATGGCTGATTCCGTTTACTACAACTGTGTCATGCTGTTCTCCTTAAGACGGTATTAAACTTTTAACATATTTTATCTACTAACGTTGTATTTAGAGATATCCTGTAATTCTAATAGTCAGGAAAGTAACCAGAATGACGATCAACCAATAAAACAGCTGTACTCCTCAAAGCGTACTTTTTGTTCCTATTAGTGCATTCATATATGTAATGGAAAACAGTAGGTCATACAGGTAGCTGTTCTCCAGATAGGACTTGGACAGAACTGAAACAAAGGTATTAACCAATTTAATGCATAGAACCGAAATAAAAACGGTTAGTTGTTTTGCGATAAAGGTGTGTAGAAACGAAAGCTGCACTTCCACTGTATGATCTGTTTGAGATGGCATAACGTTCGATGACACCAATGAGGTTAAACTTTGTCATTTCAGAGGATGCTGGCAAACTGTTGTACTAAGGTCGAAATCTTTCACCGGTAAACCGGTACGTCGGTCATCTGCTTTTAGGATATCGTTTTTGCTTATACCGCGTAGCTTGTCATGATAGGTGGTTCTAGGAGCTACAGTAGTACATGCTCAAATGAAATACAGACTCGAAAAATGTCTGTTCCTGTTTTAAGTTTCTCGTGCATTACATGATTAAAGGAGTTGCTCTTGAACACAGACTCAAAAAAGGTATATTACTGTTTAAGTTTCTTGTGCACTCCTGTCTGAGCACACTCTCAGTCTGAGAACAGTGTCACAACTTGCATGACAAGAATCATAGCTGCTGACAGTATTTACCTAAGTCACAGACATCATTAAATCTGCGCCATGACAGACTGTGTCTTACGGCATATGCTGTGCAGGCTGACCAACAGTGCTATTTATACGTACGATTTCTTTGAGTCCATAAATTATCATATCGAAATGAGTAGTGCGTATAGCATGTGCGACATGAAAGACTTCTTCCCGAAAGGGAAGAAGTCTTCTTTGTCGTACCTGCTATAAGGGATCTTTTCGCCCGCCAGGGCTTATCAGCAATTTCTTTTCTTAATCTATTAGACAATGATAGATCAGCCTGGGGTGGCGGACATCATTACTGTCCGTTGTATTTACTGTCATCAGACTTTTACGTCTTCAAATGACAATTACGTGCACAAGCAAGTCGGTTAAAGGCTTTTAGAGCGTCATAACTTAGTTATAGGGTTTCCACAATTTGTGGCAGTTTCCTCATCGTATGAGAGAATAATTTGTTTGAGTCAATGGTCTTTAGGTGAGTGGGTATACTTACTACTAGGAGAAGCGGCTCTACCAATTTCTCTTCTGCCGCCCTTTTCAATGACGATAAAATCTTAAAGGACAGAATTGTTCTCGCCAATGAGCAAATTCTTCCTATTTGGAAGGGTGCCATTGTCCTAGGGATAAAAAAGAAAGTGAAAAATCACACCTCTGATTTGGGATCCATGTCTGTACATGTATACATTTGTTCCTAGAGTATTTCGGAATATGATTATCCGGCGAGTTCGGATGATAAATAACGTGCAATTTTACCTCCTTTTCATCAGTTTTGCAGTTATATCAGGACAATGGGATTGTGATAATGAAAGGCTTTGTGCAATGGGATCCCGTTTGAAAGGATTTTCGCCTCAGGCGGGAATCGAACGCGGGATCAGTTCGTTGTCCTATCAACATTATTTAGCTAATAAAGGCAACTTAACAAGCTGATGTTGCACAGACAGTTTTGTCAGAACACAGTGGAACTAGGTTTAACAACAGTAGGGAGTATACAAATATCCATTAATACGACCCAGACACTGCCAACTCAACTACGAGGGGCGTTCGAAAAGTTTTGCAAATGGCGTGAATTCTTCGTAACCACCATAAAGACAGAACTACTGATAGCAAAAACACATAAAGCTATGTTATGCCTACAGAAATTTGAAATCGCGGTAATGTTGTTTTTTTTTTTTTCAGAGGAAACGTTTTTAACTTCTTTGAAAGAGGTATACCCTAATGCACTGCAGAATTTTACTGCTGTAAGTCATATATGAGCAGTCTTTGAATTGTTTTAACCTTAGTTGCTTAAAGACAATGCACAAAAAATATTGTTCTGAGAATATCGCGGAAATTACATTTAATCTAGGTTCCTTACTGTCCCGTAAATACATGTATGTATTTTCCGTATTTCAGTAATAGCAAATTCTCCCTTGCTACTAAAGTTATTATGATTTTGTCATGAAAACAAGTCTGTTAGTAAAATCTTGTCAGCAAGAGCCTTTGCATGGATCAACTAAAATCTGTCCGAATAAATTCAAATTAATGCAAAACATGAAACCGCTACAATCTTTCAAAAATGACGCTGACGTCGATTTCAATAGCGTTATAAGAACTGCGCATTGCTTTGCAAGGAATGAATCGGTAACAGTTGCTGTCAGAGAGTAGCTTTTCCCCCCTAGTAGTTTTTCCCCCCGGAAAAATGACTATGATTTTTCCATAGTAGAATTTCCCACCGGAAAAATGGCTATATAGTAGAATTTCCCCCCGGAAATATGACTATATAGCCAATTTTCCCCGGGGAAAATCTACTATAGGTGTTTTTGCATAGCCGTTTTTCCCCTCCATAGTGGATTTTCCCCCTGGTAATATGATTGCGAGAAAACACGCTACATATTGGAATTTGCTCCTTCTCCAATTATGATAATGCGGTTCATAACTGAAGCAGAAATATGAGTACCTGTCCGTAAAATATTGATGGATAATATATGCTAGAACCACCTGCATGTTTCCATCAGTCTGTCTTATCTTGTTTTGGGGGAAAACAGGTAGGCATTTAGCTTTTCCGTGTTAGTCAAAAAAGGATATGAGTGTACGTGGTTGTGTGCATAAATTTGTTTAATTTTGTGTTTGTACAAGCGTTCATCTGTGCGTACGTGCAGCAGAGTGCCTGGACTAGTGTTCGCCTTTCATGCAGAAGTCGTGGGCTCGACTCCCATTGGGACACATGTCCGATTATGGTTTTCAATGTAATAAACTCCCTACTAAATCAAACATGACTAGACAAAGCACCCATTCGTACATCTTCCTGTAGCTTACATGCGTATGTTTACGTATAATAATTTCTGCGATGAGAAGAAATCACATTTTAGTTTTCCGATTTTTAAAGTGACCAGGCACCCGAGGCGCATGGAGGCCACCCCAGAAATCACATTACTTTCGTCCCTTAAATTAGTAATTATTGATTATTATAAAAATATGGTTGCTAAATTTGCATATTGATTTTTTGGAATTAATCACGTTTATTACCTCCCTTGAAGTACCTACACATTTCTTATGCGGTAAATTCCGTAGAATGTGTCTGTTACATTCCGTTCCGGTCTGCAAAATACCAATAACCATACCAAGTTCGCTAATAGCCAATTTCCCGGTGGGGGAAAAACTACTATGGGGGGAAAAGTGGCTCTTTGAGGTCCGGACAATCCACTATATAGCCGTCCTTCCTATAGTCATTTTTCCGGGGGGAAAGGGGGAAAAACCACTCTCTGACAGTTGCCACCCTTCCACATGTAACTGTTGTATGGATAATGTAGGCAAAGATGGACATGCAGCTGACAAAGAAATATTTCGTATTTACAACGTTATTTGAATTGATGTCCTAACACTGAAAAGATTTTATATGTGAAATTAGCCCAGTGGTATGACTGGGGCCTAATAAAATGTATTGTAAGTCAGTAAAAAAAAGTGCCTTTGTAAAGTGTTTGGTACCATTGTAAAGACCAAATGCAATGCTCTCAGTACATGCGTAGCATTTCTACCCAGCATAAGCGTAAACAAAGTTATGAGGCTATTTGCAAAACTTTTCGAACGCCCCTTGTATATTATACTTTGAGTTAAGTTGGTGGTCTCTCAGTTCTTTCAATGGGTATAATCCTTCTACCTGCCGTATTGATGGCTGCCATAAAAATGTAAAACTTGGAACTCCTAAAATAATTACCATTATTATCCTTCAATGGAATAGTTTGATTGACTACCAAGATTTAGAATAAATACAGTAACCCTTTGGTGACAATCAGAACACCGTTTGGCCAATTCCGTGATACACGGAATTGGCCGAGCGGTGTTCCGATTGCCTTTGGTGGCTGAACAAACAAACGCATCTGTGATAGAATCTGTGACATTAACACTTTACACTTAAATTAATATAAGTAATGGTCTAGGCACATGCTCATGAGTACTATAAAGTTAAGTGTTGATATGTTTCAGAAAGTCCAAGTTTTAAATCTTGATTCAAGGACGTGTTTGAAAATAGTCTCAATCAAGCTATTCTGTCTTGATGACTTCCTGAAATAAATCATTCGTGTCAGCTGCAAGTAATTTTATTCAGCATGATTTGTTTTAGCCTTTTTATGATGCCTTTTTCATGTCCCTTTTATATCAACTTCCTAAATGCAGAGTTTCTTAGAATTTCTTATCCATTTTAATCGAAAGAGATAGCCGCGTAATATAACAGCAGCAAACATGAATATCCTATCTTCCTATGGAGTCTGCTCAAGGTCTAAACTGTTTTCCACTCCGCCAGCACATTTGCACACGTGGTAACAGGAATCTGTGGTCACAGGAATAAGGTTTTTGCGACTGAGTTTTGAAAAGTTACAACGTAGGTCTGAAGAGTAGGTTTGGAGCACTAAGCTGGCCTGCATTTAGCTTGCCATACTACTACCAGAGTGCAAAGAAGACCCAAACGGCGGTCAAGATCCGTTGGCTCAAAGACGCAATGATGTTATAAACCAAACTGTGCATATTAATTTAAGGATTCGATTAAATCATTAGCTGCAGTTTAGTTGCATTGAAACAAGGAAGGAATGAATGTATTGGCAACATTTTCTCCCCTCGCCGTTCAAAAAACATATAAAAAGGGGCCTAGGCTATTTACATTTAACTACAGTTAGCTGCAGCTATTTACAGTTAACTGTAAATAGCCAAAAACCGTAAAAATGGCTATTTCAAGTTAACTGTCAATAGCCAAAAAAAAATTAAAATGGCTATTTACAGTTACCTGTAAATAGCCATTTTATGTTCAACTTGTTTTTTTTTTAGCTTTTTACAGTTTATTGTAAATAGTCACTCCAATTAATCTCTGGAACTAAACTTTTATGACATGGACGTTGATTCAGGTAAGGGCCGAAAATAAATATATTGTCCTAACAATATATTCATAGCCCCTTAAATAACATAAATAACATTTATTTACATAACTATATATTCATAGCCTTAAGAATAACCTTTCTATACCCTCACTGAACTGATATGACTTGGTCGTTCTTACGTTCACTTCATAAATTTACTGAGATACTAAAATAGTCTGTCAATGACAGTATCATTTGACAACTCTCAGAAGATCGAGCATAGCATTCAGATATGAGCCGCGACACGACAAAACCAACAAAGTGGCATGTGCGCCCAGCGAAGACTCATATCAGCCTGGGCATCCGCCCAGTCTGCTCAGAGTATTCGCTGTTCAGATTAAGGTAGCTTGGACCCTTAGCTACCCTTTAAGCGCTGAGTAAAGTTTCTGATTATACTGGGTGGATGCCCAGGCTGATCTGAGTCTTCGTTGGGTGCACATGCCACATTTTTGGTTTTGTCGAGTCGCGGCTCAATGTTATAGTAAGTAGTTCTGCCGTAAATATTGGTGATTTATAATGTAGAGAAGTCAGTTTGGTTATCTGGAGACATATAACGAGTAAACGATTGCGAAGACTGAGGTCATTCTCCAAGAGCAAACAGGGTTGACCCATATCAGACTACTCTAAGAGCAGTCTGGTGTTGCTCTACGCTGTCTGCTTAAAAAGCTTCTGGAGCCACAATATTTTGGTTCATTTCTTACATCCAATCACTTCATGAAAATTTGATCACCTTCGGGAATTTAATTTGTCTGCTACCGAGCAAAATAGATATGCATTTTGGAAATCGGTCTACCAAGGGTAAAGTTGCAATTACGTCTGTCTGGATGAAAGTCATTCACCGATTTCAGCTGTCTCGTTTGCTGCAGCTCTTTGTTAATCCATTGCATTCTGGGTATTTCTTGTCGTCTACTGATATTGTCGTCTGCATCAAAAATCAAGAATATTTTGACAATATTGGTCTAACTAACTTTTGAAGAAATCATGTCTAAGCAGTTAACGGTTTGGATCTCAGATCAGGCCACACAAACGTGAGGCCTGAACTGGGTCCAAACTGTTTGCCCAGATAACCCTAAAGGAGTATCCCGAATGGATCCAAACTGTTTGCCCAGATACCCCTGAAGGAATATCCCGAATGGAATGGGTTAAACTAAGGCTCGATTTCATGTCACATTTATAACACAGATTACCAAGTCTGTGATCTATTTACCGTAAGGCGCAATGTAAAAGTTTGGTGTTCCGAACACTAACCCGTGTACGTGTTCCACGTGAAATCGACCTAAGTATTCTGCTATTGCAAATCTTTCGGTGTTACAGGTGTGCTTTGCTTTGAGATGTTAAGCATTCCCAGGGTTACTTCATTATACTTTCGGATCGGAGTATGTGATGGATGGAGGGCGACGGGTTTATATTCGTACAAGAAACCACCCACTCCAAAAACATTGGTAGGAGTGTGTAGTGAGCAAAGCAAACGTAACATAGAAAAGCAATAAAGCAGCGATTTTTGAAGGCGGGTTATGGTATCTGATTGCATCGGTCTCTGATCATTGCTTAACGGTTTACTCTTCCCTGCCTTTCCTTGTTCAACGTTACAAATGAGCCGCGACACGACAAAACAAACAATGTGGTTGTGCGCCCAGCGAAGACTCAGATCAGCCTGGGCATCCGCCTATTTTGATCAGACTCTTCGTTAAGTGCTCAAACGGTAGCTAACAGTCTAAGCTAACTCCATGCGGACAGCGAAGACTCTGATCAGACTGGGCGGATGCCCAGGCTGATCTGAGTCTGCGCTGGGCGCATTACCACATTGTTGGTTTTGTCGTCTCGCGGCTCAAATATGGTATTGTTCTGCAAAGACAATTAGAAAAGTAAATTGATATTGTCTGTAGTAAGAGATACTCAACTCTTAGAGTCTCCTACGCAAGTCCATTTGGTCTATAAAGATGTACTTTTTACTGATAAATTCTAATAAGATTGGTCTACATTGTTTTTCATTGTTTGTTTTATTGGAAGAGGGATTTTGTTTCATCGTTTGACATTCGGGAACCTTATCAGGTTTAGAAACTGACATTTGAACAAAACAGAAGACAGGAGACAGTGATATTTTAGATAAATTGTATTTTAAATTGTACTGTGTCAAAGTTCTAAGAACATTCTCTAAGTTACCATAATGCTTCCAGTGTTGTGAGCGTCTGAATAACGTTATAGCAGCGGTTGTACCTGCACTTGTGACGACAAAATGTTTGTTAATAAATATATATTGTACCATATAATTGCTAAAAAGCAGAGAGAATAGGTTAGCGAATTTTCTTCTGGTACCCAGTTGAGCAATGAGAGTATGAGAGAATGAGAGCCTCACACGTACACTATCCTAGAGCCGATATATTTTCTGGTACGTTTTGGAACATTGGGCTCTTTATAAGCCAATTTGAAGCCAGCGCTAGTGGGGCATGGCAATATTTTTACATTACATTAGTTCACAGGAACAGACTCAAAGTAAAGCGAGTGTGCTATATTCGTTTCTTTAATGCATTCCCTTCCTCCATAGGAGCTTCCATAAGAACTTATAAAGATCACTGCAACTGGTGTAGTTCAGAGCCTTAAAAGTCTCCTCGCACATCATCATAGGGCAGATTATGAATTATTTGTTTCGTTTTTGGGGATCATTCCCAGCAGACACATGACGTCGAAATGATGTCGTATCGACGACAATGCGATGTCATACGTAGCATTGACGTCAGTACGACGTCATTTCGATGTGATGTGCCCGCTGAGATGGGCTTATTCTGAGTCAGTTTTAAAATAGAGTTCCGCAGAATCCGGTGCTAAAGGGTGTGAGCAGTGTTGCAACTTTACATTTCTGCACAGAAACAGACTTTATTAAATCGAGTCTGCTATTTTCATTTCTTTGACGTGTTCTTTTTTTCTAGAGTATCTGTCTTCAGATTTTGTTATATCTTAACTGCCGTTGTTTTTGTGCCGTGTGGTGGCCGTACAAAAGTCGGCCCGCTCATCAGCATAGAGCAGGTTATATATTCTCTGGTCCTTTTACGATCACTGAGTTTATTCAGAGCGAGTTTGAAAACGGAATTCCGCTAAAGCCGGTGCTAGTGGGGCGTGAGCACTGTTGCGACATTGCATTACTGCATATGATCAGATTCAAGTAAATTGTTCCTCCTTTTTTATTTCCTTGATGTGTTCTTGCTTCCAGAGACCATACTAAATTTTCTTTCTTAGTTAAACCTTTCAGTCAGGTTTGGATGAAGTTTGGAGTATATTCTTCTGTACAGTCGACTATGAAAAGTTATCAGTAATATTTACGTATATATTTATGGTATCAAAATAATGTTTATTGTATGCTTTATTATTTGTATAAAAATAAGAAATGAATTTTTCTGAAAACTAACTTCGATAAAATTGGTTTTTGGGTACCGAAATGACGTACAAGGTGTCTTCATACGCCTGTTATTTCATATGCAATCCAAACTCTGTTGTCCCTGGTGTTAAACATGCAAGCTCTAATGAAAATCTGAGAGTGAGCAGATTTTAAAACCTGCCTTCATCAGCTGTAAATTTAAGAGCGTTTAAAGTGCATGCCTCTTATTTGCATGCATTGCTTTACATTTTTATTGGGCGAGTTTCCTACAAGCAGAATCAATATGCGGCTTTCAAACTCAAGAAGAAAACTATTGGTCTCAATATTTGGATGCCTCAATTATCCTCAAATCCTAAGAGTGTCTGTTTCTGCAAAACCGATGCGAATGTTATGCAATATTGAAATCTTTGTTGAATTGCTTGTTAGCTGAGTTCTGCAACGCAAATCTTACTTAATTGAGCCACGGCACGAGAAAACCAACAATGTGGTTGTGCGCCCAGCGCAGACTCAAATCAGCATGGGCATTCACTTAGTCCGATCAGACTGTTTGCTGAGCGCTTAAAGGGTAGCTGAGGGTCTCAGCTACCTTCATGCGGGCAGCGAAGACTCTGATCAGACTGGGCGGATGCCCAGGCTGATCTGAGTCTGCGCTAGCCGCACAACCAAATTGTTGGTTTTCTCGTGTCGTGGCTCATTATTGATGCACTCTAAGAGCAACTTATTGGATTCTTTTGCGTCTTGGAACTGTTGAGAAAGACAAATTGCGATGCAGCAGCCAAATGAATTAATTATTCACTGGCGAGACGGAGGACTTTACTTCGTAAATTGGAAGGAAATGACCTTGCTCGGAAATTGTGTCTTTAACAGGTCATAGCCTTATGGTGCAGTCTTAGGAACCAATTATTTGGTACTTAAGGACTGAAACTTTGAACTGAATAATTGTCGGGGCAAATGATGATCATTATTATTCACGTCTTGTTTCTGAGAACTAACAAGCACTAGAGTTCCACGTGGCAACTTAAAGCTGTATTTGTGCGCTTTCACGGGAAGAAAAGAAGAAAATCTATCATTTTATTTTTTGTCCCCCTTCTCAATAGAGGTCAACTCTTAATAGAAAGAGTTTACTCCTGAAGGAGAAAATTCCTTACTTTAAGAGAAGACCCCAGTTAAGAAGACTTTTGTCCGCCGGTGATGCCAATAGAAAGTCTCAGAAGTTATATCCCTTCTTGAAAATGGAGGGAAAAGCAACATAGACGTGTACCCATACGCTTAAATCAGATCAGCGCATCCGCATAAACTGATTCAAGGCTGTGTTTTCTTCTTTGTACATTCCTCATGATACAGACTGCAATTCCCTAAGCCGACAGCTGTCTTTTTTGGACGATCTATGTTGAGTGATTGATTGTTTTGGGTTTAATGGCCCTTTGAGACAGTATAATTTCAGTCTATACCGGGCCGTCTCTCAGAGAGGGTGAAAGAAGAGAAATGATAACTGAGAGAAAAAATGACTAAACAACCCCCATCCCCACCCGCACCCATTGCAAGCATAGTAGGCCCTTGCCCTACAATGTTCCAAACTAGTATGACATCCCGGCACTGGAAGTTATACACAGCACCACTCGACCGCCCCCGACGATCTACGTCATGCGGTATACTTCTCAATATTTATTCCAAGTAACAAAGGCTACAATTTGCATTAATTTGCATTTCTGCTGATGATTTACTGGAAAGCAGAAAAATAAAATCGATTCTGCATAACAGACATTACGGAATCAGCAATGGTAGGGCGTATATCATCGTTCTAGTCCGAGAGCCCGTGGTAGGTTTATTCATGTGGTCGAGGCCAAAAGGTTTGAAGGTGTTTTCTTATGTATAAAAGTGTGCTGAATTCAAAAATCAAAGTCTTAAAAAAATCGATTAATGCACAAAGTCGGTATACTCAAAAGATTACACATGGGGTGTTCCAACTCTCGAAATAGCGTCAAAATGGGGGTACCCTTATATTTAGTAATATTTTCCGCCTTCTGCATGCACTGGAATATTAATTTTGATATCAAGCAATACTAAAACGATGTTAAAAAAGATCAAATAACAATTTCTACATTATCGTTGCCATATCATGGGAAGCTCTACTTTCAAAATGAAACACCTTCAAAAAAGCCACGAAAACTGGTGATTTCAATATTCAACTCATAGGTAGATAAAATATTGATAAAAACACACCGAAAGTAGCAGTTATTATACCCCCGGCACAATACGTATGTGAAGGGGTAAATTGTTTTTGCCTTTCCATCCGTTCATCTGTCTGTCCATCCGTCTGTCTGTCCATTTGTCCGTCAGTCCTTCCTGCCGCTAGTTAACATTTACGTTATAGTTTTGCGTTAAGTGTATTTTCTTTGCTCTGTTTTCCTACAAGTCCTTACGGGAACGTGTTCATATGTACTAAGTGCTACCACAGGATAAATATAGATCAGACTGCATCACCTGGAAGCTGCTGCTGGCCTAAGGTAAAGGTCACAGACTTGGGAAATATGTACAACAGTTACGTTAAAGTTTGTGTTAAGCTTATGGCTCAGTTTTCTTGAAAGAGTTTTAATGGAACTCGTTCATATGTGTCGATTGTTACTACAAGATAGATACGGATCAGTTTGTTTCATCTGCATACTGCTGCTGGCCAAAGGTCAAGGTCACAGATTTAGAAACTTGTACAAATTTGCGTTATGGTTTGCGTTTAGACTGATGATTTTACTTTTGCACTGTTTTCCTGTTAGTCTTTACTGGAACAGAATAAATGAATATGTGTTAAGTTTTATTACAGGATAGATTCTGATCAGTTTGTGTCAGCTAAATGCTGCAGCTAACCTAATGTCGAGGTCACAGACTTTGAACTTTATATACATATAAAATATATCTGTAAAAGTTAGACTTTAAAGAGTGTATTCATTTGCTTATTGCCAAATCTTGGGATGGAACCTTTTGGTATGTGACTGGGTCTATTGCTGTGTAAGATTGACTGTCTGCCTGGCTGTTTCTTAACATTTTGCATTAGTGTATTAAGTAAAGTTTATTTTCTGTAGGCGGTGGCCCTGGTCGGAGGTATACGTGAGCCCCTGCTTATTGCACTAGCTGGGTTTGAAAAACATTTCTAGCCACAAATTATTCGAGATAGTTTTCTTTTGACTTTGCGTCAGTCATTTGAGGTAGAATGAGCTCCAAACAAGATAAAGTCTGACACATTGGCGATATGGCAACCTCTGTACTTTTACATTGTTTGTCCATACCGTACATTCTTTAACTGTCATTTTAAATACGTTTCAGATACATTATTACTGTTTTCATTCTTTTTTTCAGGTAAAATGGTGGGACAGTCGCACAGAAAGGAGGATAATCAGTTAAAAATGAATGAGCTAAATTGGGCCTTGCCAACCGAACTCAAAAGAACATCGAAGGATTTTGAAGTGAGCCTGTGCATATGGTCAGTCTCAGATGGACGTTTGGTCTGTTGACATACACTGTTGGCCTCCACAAATCTTCGACCAAAGACACAGATCGCTGATTTCTCTGAAGGGCCGCGCATGCGCATTTAAATATCTAACTGATGGTTTGTGTAAAGAGACTTGTTCCCTTGGCGAAGTCCGTATACATGGTAATATCGTTCCTCATTTTTTTCTTTTCAGGTAGAAGATGGAAACAACTGACGAGACAAGAGAACTATCAGTAAAGCGTGAGTGTATTATGTATGGCGATTCTAAACAGAACAGAATTGTTCTAGATTTGATGGCCTCACCCAACAGCCAGGACTTGGAATGAAAATTGCTTGGGATACTTACGATGAAAGTATTGAAACATTGTCTGGGATCGGTACTCTTCATGATATTGTCGGTATATGTTATCAGAATGTTTGCAAATCCAAGTGTCAGATCCCTCAAAATAACGAAAGACAGCATTTGATTCATCATTTAAAACAGAACCTCCGCCATATTGAAAGAAACCTAAGATCAGGTCCTTTGATTTCGAATCAAGACTTCAGCTCAGCCTGAACATGTTCTTCAGCTGGAAAGGCGAGATCAAATATGACCTGTATTGCGATCTTTGTTCGATGGCACCCAAACCCGGGCTGCAAAAGGGACTATCTTCAGCTTCCGGTTTTGTTTAGAATCGCCAATATAATACTCTCACGATTTACTGTTGCGTAGTTCATTTGTCTGATCAATTGTTTCCATCTTCTAACTGAAATGAAAAAAGGAATGTAATAAAAGACGTCCTTTGATATCACCATATATACGGACTTCGCCGAGCGAACAAGGGTTTTAACCATAAGGTGGCTATTTCAATGCGCATGCACGGCCTCTTACAGCAATCAGGGATCTGTGTCTTTGGCCGAAGTTTTGTGAAGGCCCATAGTGTAGGTAAACAGACATCAAAGTCCAGATAAGACTGAGCAGAGGCACACACTCACCTCAAAACCCTTCCCTATTCTTTTATGTTCACGTGGCAAAGCCCCATTAAACTCACATTCAACTGATGTTTCTCCTTCTGTACAACTGCCTCCCTTTTACCTGAAATAAAGAATGAAAACAGAAAGAAAAATATATTTAAAATGTATTTAAAATGACGGGATAAAGAATATGTGGGTGACCAATATATAAGTACAGAGGTTGCTATATCGCCAATGTATCAAACTCGATCTTGCTTAGAACATGTTCTTCCCCAGAAGTAATTAAAACAAAGTCATACAATATCACGCACAATTTGTGATCAGAAGTTGTTTTTCCAGCCTAACTAGAGCAAGTGAGCAATGGCTAACGTATATCTCCGGCCAGAGTCACCGCCTACAGAAAATAAACTTTACATAATACATTTAATGCAAAAAATGTTAACAAACAACAAGCAGACAATCAGTCATGTCCAGCAATAGACCCAGTCACATTTCAAAAGGTTCCATTCCAAGATACACTCTTCAAAGTAAAACTTTTACAGAGATATTGTATAAAGTTCAAAGTCTTTGACATTAACCTTAGGTCAGCAGCAGCATCAAGGTGACACAAACAGAGCAGTATATATCCTGTAGTAACACTTAACACATATGTAACAGTTTCAGTAAAGACTTTCAGGAAAACAGGGCAAAAGCAAAGATCTAACGCAAGCGTTAACGTAACTATTCTAAGTCTGTGACCTTGAACTCAGGCCAAAAGCAGCATCCAAGTGATGCAAACTGATAAGTATCTATCCTGTAGCCACACTAAGCACATATGGACCAGTTCCAGTAAAAACTTTCAAGAAAACTGAGCAAAAGCAAAAACATAACGCAAACTTTAACGTAACTGTTTTACAATTTTCTAAGTCTGTGACCTTGACCTTAGGCCTGTAAAACCTTCAGGGTGATGCAAGCTGGTCAGTATCCACCCTGAAGTAACATTTAACACACATGAAAAAGTTTCCATGAATACTCTCACGAAGACAGAGCAAAGATAAAACTTAACGCAAAACTTTAACGCAAATGTTAACTAACGGACGGAAGGACTGACGGACAAATGGACAGACAGACGGACGGACAGACAGATGAACGGATGGAAAGGCAAAAACAATTTACCCCTCGACATACTTATTGTGCCGGGGGTATAATAACTGCTACTTTCGGTGTTTTGTTATCAATATTTTATCTACCTATGAGTTGAATACTGAAATCACCAGTTTTCGTGGCTTTTTTCAAGGTGTTTTATTTTGAAAGTAGAGCTTCCCATAATATGGCAAAGAAAATGTGGAAATTGTTATTTGATCTTTTTTAACATTTATTTAGTATTGCTTGATATCAAAATTAATATTCCAGCGCATGCAGAAGGCGGAAAATATTACTAAATATAAGGGTACCCCCTTTTGACGCTCTTTCGAGATTTGGAGCACCCCATGTGTAATCTTTTGAGTACACCGACTTTGTGCATCAATCGATTTTTTTAAGACTTTAATTTTTGAAATCAGCACACTTTTTTACAAAAGAAAACACCTTCAAACCTTTTGCCCTCGACCACATGAATAAACCTACCACGGGCTCTCGGACTATTCAAGGATAAACACACGAATCCATAGACTTATATCAGTCTCCTACTTAAAGCATATTTTATTTTTTCTAATATTTTGCAATCTCGAACAAGCTTCAGCCATAGATTGGCTCGAAGTAGGATATTATTCAGCTGGCCTTAAACGGGATCAGAGAAGCATATTGCTGAATATGAGACTGAACATCAGACTAACGAATCCAGATTTTTGCCAGATTATGTACAACTGATTACGCCGGGGTAGGAATTGTCCTGAATTGGGGACAAAGTTTGATCTACAAAAGCTGTTGATTGTGTGCAATACCGACCAATGCTGTAACGTGATAAAACAGGTAACTTTGATTGGTTTTGTCTACGAGAACAACGCTCTTGAATCAGTGCAGACATCGTGGGTGGCAACTGTGACTTTTTCCTCATGCGTTTGGATTATTTTATCATTTTCAATTAACTGTTTTACCTGGTCGGTAATATCTGAAATACTGTTAAAAAGGCAACCAAATGGCATATACTGTGGACGGCTAGATCTCAACCTTTAACCCATTTATGCCTACCTGCAATGGATGGGACTCTTCTGTCATAAATTGGATGAGTACATTTATCAATTTAGGGGTGTCAATTTTTTATTATTATTATTATTTTATAATTTTTATTCTATTTTCAGAATAAATGATTGTTTTTCTTATGCAAATACAGTACCGTGCCAAAAGTAAGTGAACTTTTTCTAAATACCCATAGACTTACATGTATATTTCAGAACGCAAGAAAATTAACTGTGTTAACTCTGCTTGCAGGATTGATCTAAAATTATATCGTTAGAAAGCTTAATGATAATGGCAATAAAAACATATTTTATTAGTTTTTTATTGACGCATATTTGAACTGCATTTTAAATGCGGTTGATCCCGATTTTTGTCCGTTATTCGGCGACGTTATCATTGACGTCAATGGGAAATTCGTATTTCTAAATTTTCAGCGTTGTGTAGACTGTTGTCTTTCACAAACTAAAGACTCTTGGCTAATGAGTAACTTCTAACAGTATATATTTTATTGCGATCTGCTGAGCAGACGCTGTGCAATTCATTTTCTTGCACACTGACAAATACACGTACGTCAATGGGGTTTCAAAAAAGTTGTCTCACTTTTGGCACGGTACTGTAGTGTAGACCCTGATCAGACACTATTTGCGTCTGTCCCTTTTATGGGAAACAAGGCACAAATGGATTCACAAAAGAGACCACTAAAACTTTAAGGGACGTAATTTTGTATCATGAAAAATCGCGTTTAATTTGAAGTATACTTTGAAACAGTTTTGAGTACACCCAAACGGATCTACAAACTTGAAACTTCATAGTTATTCTTTGTACACAAGTATAAAATACGACCTTGAAATTTCAGACTTAAAGTTAAGGTGGCCTTAACTTTAAGGAACGGGCCAAGTTCCTCAAAGTATACGGAACAATTTGGTTTTCGTATCAAACAAGGCATCATTAAAGGTGAAAGAATGGCAAACAATGGAGACCCTGAGGAGCAATCAGATCAGGGTCTACCATGTTTGCCCAGGGGCTATTGTCTCAATATTAAGTGCCAGTACGGTATTGTTAGTAACACAGCTGTTGGCTTACTAAAGGGTAATTGCTGGAAGTGTCAGCTGTAATATACGTGATTTGATTGATTTGATTTTATCACGACAACAAAACATGACGAGGCACAATTTCGGACTTTAAATTCAGATTTATGTTTTATTTATTTCTAATTGGTATATGTCTTGTTTCCACGTTTGGTATATTATAACAAGTTGGCTTTCAAAAGGCATAGAGACACAGATTGTACAATATTCAGTTTCAATATGAGACTGAAAGACATGCACACGCATACCTGTAAACATTACATGTTAACCATCATAATTTGTGCACGTTAAAAAATTTGGCTACAAAACGACTGCTGTAAGATTTTTTCTGTACAAATTGATTTTATTTGGGTATTTAGGAAGGAAAGAATCGCAAAAGTAGCAAACTTCGGCATGAAGTATCTCGTAATGTGTCACGATTACAGTGATAAGGGTGACCTAAGCTAGTTAAAGGTTGGTTTGTCCGCCTGTACAGTCGTAATCCACTCGCTAGTACAAAATAACGCTTGTTGGCTTCTGGGCTATTTTTAAAAAAAATTATTATTTCCCTGTACAGGAGGACAAACCATGCTCTATCTAGTACTTATGTCCGCCTTTTCAGATGCCTAAAGCACTTGTTAAGAGACGATGGACTGTGTGGGTGGTGGTGTGACATTAAGATAGTTAGCCTATACGTCTGGAGCAGTGCATTACAAGTGACAGATGGGCCATTTCTAAAGCTAACCTAGACAACATTGATTTTGTAATATTCTTGAAATAATTTAAGAACTCTGAATTGTAGGGATTTTTTCTTACATATATATGATTGAGAGCATTATTGTAGGTTTCGGGGCAAAGGATATGCCTTATTGTATACAAGCAGCCTGCACTGTCAAGGAAACGGATAAATACATTAAGTTTAGCATTATTATGCTGATTGTTGGATCCAGTCAATCTTTCACTCACCACACATTTCAAAGCTAAAAAATCGTTTGCTGTAACTTATTCAAATGGATCTCTTTGCTACCAAAAGAACATAATTGCTCCCTGCTAATTACACTGTACATGGAACCAGTTTTAGCTCACCAGCATCATGACGCTAAGGCGAATCGATACACTTTTAGGGAAAGCAACTATGTCACTTTAATTTGTGTCTCCTACCTATATGGGGATCAGTCTTAAAGGAAAGAATGTGCGCCTCTAGAAACAAATTCTTTCTTTTAAGAGTTGACCCCAGTTTTGAAGGTCTATGTTGTCTAGGGAAGCAAACAGGAAGTCACAAAAAGTTGTTTAATGTTTAGAAAATGGCCGAAAATGTGGCTGTGTACCCATATAGCTTACCACGTTTAACAAAACGGCAAAAGTGTAAATAAATATAAAACTTCGCAGTTCGCATTATCAACCTGTGAACCTATATGCATCTATATAGGCAACAGAGACAGATGGTGTGGGTGTGGATATCTGTCTGCCAAGAGCTCATTAGACAGTCACTACTTGGTCTGCCAGTGCCTGGGACTTTTTGCGTATACCTTAAATTTTATGGATTCGGACAGATGGGCTGAACAGAAAGGGCAGACACAGATCAGGCTGCTCCTGGAGCAGTCTGTTCAGTGGCTACATTGTTTATCATTCCATCTGCATCTTTTGCACGTATCACTCTTTTATATTAACCAAACTGTTCCATTTTAAGTACAGTTGCGGTAATTTTTTTCAGCGTCCCGTTTTTTTTTTTTGGTTTTTTTTTTTGTTTTTTTTTTAGAATTTATACAGTACAGAGATGGTGCAAAGCTTAAAATAACTTCAGAATATCATAAGTCTTCAACATGATACAGGTCCTACCCAGTACAACAGAACTTTGAATGTCAATTCTGAGGATTTATTAAGACTATGAAACTATAAAAAGAGAGGAATGAATAATAAATTTCGTCTAGACTTTTTAATATTTGTTCATATTAAGGAATCTTCTTCCCACTGATAGCGAAATCTTTAGGATTTAATTATGATAGCAGGGGAGCAATTCTGAATAACTATTTGGACAGCCTGCATAAGCACACGATATAAAAGCACATAGGGCTGCTTCATATTAACCGCGACGCGAGAAAACCAACAAAGTGGTTGTGCGCCTAGCGCAGACTCAGATCAGCCTGGGCATCCGCCCAGTCTGATCAGAGTCTTCGCTGTCCGCATGGAGGTACCTGAGGCCCTTAGCTACACTTTAAGCGCTTAGCGAAGAGTCTGATCAGACTGGGCTGATGCCCAGGCTGATCTGAGTTTGCGCTGGGTGCACAACCACTTTGTTGGTTTTGTCATGTCGCGGCTCAAAATTGTATCAGTTTGATCACAGTCTGTTCTGGTTCGTGCCAATAGTTAAGTTAATCAAGCATCCACAGACTGGACAACTAGACCAGATGACAATGCGCCTTAGATAACAAAATATTTAGGGTTTATACGGAAAGAAAATATTTATTTGTTTCTGATTATCAATGAACAACATTTAATGCCAAAACTTAAAACTAAGCTTCTTAGATCCAGAATATTATCAGGGATTTCTTTTTTACAAAGCAACAAATGCAAACATTGCAGAACTGAACAAATTCGAAATCTACCAAGCCAAATTATTTCTGTTGACTATAAAGTGTCTATAAAATGACCATGCATTTGAAATAACAGTCGGAACGGAACTTAGATTTACAATTGACGTAAACAACTTCACCTGGGGCCGTATTCATAAAGCCACTTAAGCCGTTGCTATGCTGTTGCTAAGGCTAAATTTCTATAAAGGAGATTCCCAACAACTATGAAATTTGGTCTGGAGGAACAGTCTTTGTAAGACTGTTCCTCCATAGCAAATTTCATAGTTGTAGGGAATCTCCTTCAAAGGAATTTAGCCTTAGCAACAGCATAGCAACGACTTAAGTCGTTTTATGAATACGGCCCCAGACCCATTAGCAGATGAACTGCAGAAATGCAATTACAACTGACAAGACAGAAATTTACATTTCATTTGCATGATGTATCTAATGAACAGTCCACTTCGGATTACATTGGTCAAACTCCGTCAAGAAGTTTTCAGTTCTGGCCAAGGCCTAAAATGATAATAAAACAACGTTTAGTTCATTTGTACAAACTCACATACATACAAATACATTTCATTTATATGAACTTTTCATATAAAGGGATTCAGAAGAAAGTCATAATGCCTTTTTAAATTTGTCTCCTAGAAAATTTGTATTTCAAATTTCAGACCCATGATTAGCAAAAATTACATTTACCATTAGTCGGATAATTACCTACGAATACGTTAGAAATTATAGAAGAAAAACAACATATACAAGCTCGTACAACAATTTCATTATGAACAGAAAAAGAAGCTAAGAACGAAAACCAAAAACGTAACACAGAGTAAAACTATGATGAAGGAAAGATGCGGATTCGAAGGAAACAGCGTGTTGCGATACCTGGCATGTCTGGAGATCCCCGGGGTGTTAAACAATACCACTGAAATACAGGAGCAAAAGAAAACCACCAGTTGAACCCAACTAGCCAAGCAATATGTAAGAAAAACTCAGACCAACCAACTAAAAATATATAGCTTTATGTCTGGGTCATCATTGAGTCCGAAGCCCGACCCACCGGCGTTCAATTAAAGAGGAAAGCAATCTTTTCAGCCCTGACTGGGTTAACCAGTAAGCATTACATTTGTTAAAGCCAGTACTGATCAGACAAATCAGCCCTTCATAAATTTTGTTTTGAATTTATATACTACATGAAAGTCACCATAAAATTCGGTTTCCGATAGGCCTTGATGCAAAAGCGTTTTCAATCCGACACTTAATTTAGTTAGCCAATTCATAGTGCTGGTGATAATTTTTTTAGAAAGCCTTTCGAAATTTATGATACCGATAACCCTGTTGGAAAAGTTGGCAGTAAAATTTTATTACGAGCATTGCAGTGAGTCACATGACTAGACACTCTAGAAAAGCGAATAAGTTTAACAAAAGTCATCGCGCTTATAAATTTTGGCTGAAACAAATCCGTTTGAAATAGGTAAATGTAAATCCAATCAAATTCGGTATCAGAGGTATTAGCTATGTTTCACTGCAGTTCAGGTGGATAAATTTGCAGCAGCCAGGACACAAGATTCTGCTCTTTGTTGCATCTTACTTAGCAAATACTTCAGTTTCGCTCTAAACGTTCCTCGGCAAATTGCTGAAATAAGTCGACCTCTGACCAGACGGACGGGCTCTCACGTGGTATAATGTCGAGATGGATTCCATACAGTTACATGTATTCACACTGACTTTTAAAACGTTGCGTTTAAGCTTTCAGTAAGATTGTTTTGGTATTAACTGATGAGCTTATTCATAGACGTCGAAACTTTGGTACGGCTACAAAGTCGGTTAATTGGGAGAAATGTGTTAATTATAATTATTGTACGATCGTTCATATTTTTGAATGAAAATTAATTCAAACCGTAAAAGGTTCTTATGATTGTGGATCATGCAAATTGATTTTAAGTGATTGTCGTACAAGGTCACTTAATCAAATTAAGGTCACATTTTTCATTATCACCGATTTTCAAACGTAGTTCACATTTCTATAGCATGAAACGGAATTTAAACAACTTGGATCAGGGTTCGTTGGGTCTTCTATGTCTGTTGACAATCGGCATACATACTTTCAAAAAGCACCAGTCACCAGTGAAAGAAAATATGCTTTATAGTTTCTAGTGACGTCATGATCTGGCCTACATTGCTTTGAAAGGCCATTAGAAGTCTGTGTTCCGCCTTCCAAATACTGGGGATTCTCTCGAACCGGCCCATATTTTGTAAAAAAACCTAAACGACACTATTTCGATCACACGTGCCAGATATGCGCAGTACATAGCCAATAAACAAAATACGGCATGCGACATTTTTTCGTTTACAGTCGTACAAAGCATATTTTCTTGTTGAGAGGCGCTGTTCAGTGGAAGCAACGCTGCCATTTACATTTTTGTCGGCCGTTCAACGGGTGTTAACTCTTAAAGGAGAGACACTTTGCTCCTCTTTCCTACAAGAGAAAAGACCTATTTCGTCCAGGGAAGCAAACAGGAAGACACAAAGATTGATCCCTTTTGTATAAATGGCGGGAGTTAGGATATATGGCTTGTCCGCCATTTTTGACCAAGAAGACAACTTCATAATGCCATATCTTCTGCCTCAAAGAGTCACACTATTATTGGGTAACCTGTCTTTCGTAGTGGACATTTTGGGTCCGATAAACAAGAATACATTACAAATGAATCTGTTTTGCAAGAGGTCATCTTTCCCAGGCAGCCAGTTTTGTCTTTTACCTTTGGTGACCCCTAAATACAAGTTTGTCTTATAAGTTTCCCTTGAACATATGGATGAATGCCTTCAACAATTGAAACTACTGTTGAACGAAAGAATTTGCTTTCTCCGACAGTAAATCCTTTCCTTTAATAAAAGAAGGGAAACTAAAACTTCCAGTTCCATAGTTGGCTGGCTGGCAGAATGGATGGATGACTTGCGATTTTACGGCCTTTTAAATAGTATTTCAGTCATATCAGGACGATAGGTGGGTGATAATGAAAGGCTGTGTGCAACGGAACCCCGTTTACGTTTGAAAAGATTCTCGCCCCTAGCGGATATCGAACTCGGGACCGCTAGATCAGCAGGCCAAAGCTTAACCTACTGAGCTACTGGGGCTCCTAGTTCAGTGGCCTCCCTAGATACAGTGTATGTAAAGATATATGAGCTGCGACACGACAAAACCAACTAAGTGGTTGTGCGCCCAGCGCAGACTCAGATCAACCTTGGCATCCGCCCAGTCTGATGAGAGTCTTCGCTGTCCGCATGGAGATAGCTTAGACATGTAGCTCCCATGTAAGCGCACAGCGAAGACTCTGATCAGTCTGGGCGGATGACCCGGCTTATTTGAGTTTTCCTTAGGCGCACATGCCACTTTGTTGGTTTTGTCATGTCAATCATAATGCATGACTTACACAGTAAACTTTTTGTACCTACAGGTAGATATTTACGCATTGCAATAATCTCACGATCAGAAATTAAATTAAATCATTGTCATAAAAAGGTCAAGATATAAGACCCAAATAACAAATATATTCAATAAAATTGAATTTACATATGGAAGGCCATGGTTCTGCATTTTTCAATTATTCGAAAGTGCGTCAAATATTATAATGAAAGCAAATATCTATTGTTGATGTCATTCTTCAAGGTTTATGGTTAAGATATGCTTTAAGGCGCAATCAACGTCATAATTTTTTTTCGTTGTTAAACAGAAGATACATGGTCGCTTAAAATATAATACAATTTAATGATACCTATCATGCAATCAAATTAGACAAAAATTTAGCCAACATTTATTTGGAAAGTTGAACTTGTCTGTTTCGAACTCAGTAGAACTACAAAATTGAGCCGCGACACGACAAAACCAACAACGTGGTTGTGCGACTAGCGCAACCTCAGATCAGCCTGAGCATCCGCCCAGTTTGATCAGAGTCTTCGCTAAGCGCTTAAAGGGTAGCTAATGATCTAAGCTACCTTCATGCGGACAGCGAAGACTCTGATCAGACTGGGCGGATGCCCAGGCTGATCTGAGTCTGCGTTGGCCGCACAACCACTTTGTCGGTTTTCACATGTCGCGGCTCAAACACGAACTTAAGGTAAATAGGTACACTTTCAGTGATACAACAATATTCTTTATTTCGATATAGAATATTGTTGTATCACTGAAAGTGTACCTATAGGTACACTTTCAGTGATAGGAACACTGCCATTCTCATTTTTGCCTCCCTTCACAATAGGGGGCAACTCTTAAAGGAAAGAATCTACTCCACTAGGAACACATTCGTTCCTTTAGGAGTAGACCCAATTCTGAAAGGGTTTCATGATCCAGTGGTGTAAACAAGGAAATAGTGTGCTTAGTATCAGGGAGACATATTATAATTTCATGGTTTTATTCAGACTTTTTTATTCACTACAAATTATTTCCTTATGGCTAGGACCGTATGGTGAAAAGCATGCAGGGTTATATCACTCTAAAAAATACATAAACCACGACACGAGAAAATTAACAAAGTGGCCCGGCGCCCAGCGCACACTCATTTTAGCCTGGGCATCCGCCCAGTCTGATTAGACTCTTCACTATCCGCAAGAGGCTAGCGTAGACTCTAAGCTACTTTAAGACTCTGAGCAGACAGGGCGGATGCCAAGGCTTATCTTAGCCTATGCTGGGCGCACATGCCGCTTTGTTGTTTTTCTCGTGTCGCGGCTCAGTCATGAATTAATATTGCTATGAGGGCAATGAAGTCTTTTATATGAAGGCAAAATATCCGTGTGTTTAAAAAATAAATACCTAAAGTTGAAGCAAGCAGATTAAACTTGAGCTGCCCTGATTACAAAAGTTTCTTAAATCGTATGGCTCATCTCCACGTTATTTTCGCCATTTTCACAATGAGAAACAGCTTTTATGATTCCCTGTTTTCTTCTTTGGACGATGTTCCTAAATGAGGTCTACCATTTACAGAAAGTATGTGTTCTCAGGGGAACAAGTTGTTGCCTTTAAAGTTCACACCCATTGAGAAGGGTTGCAAAACGACTCTGACAGAGCTGTAATCCGAGCCTTCTCTGACTAACAAAGGCATTTTGATATATTTGAATGGCGGCTTTTAGCAAAAAGCCGCCAATCAAAAATTATCAAAAGGCTTTCGTCAGCCAAAGAAGGCTCAGACCAACAGGGCTGCTTCCCCTGCAGTCACCTTGACGATCTGAAGGGTTTTACCATTCAAGACCAACACAGTGAGCCTGAAAGTGTCTCTGAACTTCAAATAAAGTGTGCAATTCAAACCTTGATTAAAAGCCAGGAGCCTTATTAAAGTAATTCGTCTAGTAATTGCCTCTTTAACAAAATTTTATCTTGTTAAACGTTCCTTGAACGACGTACGATATGACATCTCGAAAGTAGGCTGAAATTCAGTCACGTAAATTACATTAAAAAAACTAGTAGAACTAATAGATCTCTAAGCATCCGCTTTATGATCTCTAGAACTGTAAAAAGACATGATTCTCAATAGTGACGTGACTTAAACTATCAGTGGCTGCATCAAACATCTGGACCCTGCCGAGTTCCAGTCCTCTTCGCCTAAAAATAAGCGGTACACCACACAACCCGTGATCATCAACTAGTATTGGAAAGCTATGAGAGGGCGGTTTAACAAGACTGGCATATTTCCTGCATAGATGTCTTTATGGTATATACATGTACCAAATTTGATAAAACAAAAGAAATAAAAAGAGCCAAACAGATGCATTTTCCAAATTATCAACAGAACTACTTGCAAGCTGAATTTCACAGGGATTCACAAAGGCATTGTGTGACATGTTTATTTGATTTTATTTAGTCATACATATTTTTTTCAACGGGGTTGGGGGACTAGTGAGTGTCGAGATGCCTGATTACTGATATCTGTGACTTTTACTTAATTTCCAACATGTTATTGCACTGACTGTGCCATCAGTGACCTTTGCCTGTTAATTCTACCAATGATGTTCTGCCACTGGTGAAGGACACAAGCTAGAGCTAGGAGACTAGAGCTCAACAGGTATAAGCTTTCAAAAAAGCTTGCCACACCGTTATAGCAAAAAAAAATTACTGAGTACAATATCATTATGTTATTTCTCTGGATCATCCAAGCGGGCACGCGACGTCTTTTGATGTATTGACGTCGATGCGACGTTTTGACGTCGCATCGACGTCTATACGAAGTCATTTTAACGTCATGTTCCTGTTGGGTTCATGACATTCTGACTTGTATGAGCGTTAGACACGATGTCCTGACCTCGATCAGCTGGCTGGTGTGGTCACCAGAAATAATTGATCTCCCTCTGGGCACTCAACGTTAAACGTTTAATCGACGTTGTATCAACGTTTATTCAACGTAACAACGTTGAATCAACGGTAATTCAATGTTAATTCAACGTTGAATGCCTGCTAAATGTTTCGGCACTTAGTGACACTACAAGACTGTGTCCGTGTCGATCCTTTTCTGGTACCTATGGATCTGATCAATTGGACGAATCGCCAAGGAAAATCGCATGAAGGGTCAAATGACTTCAGCGAACACTAGACTCCTCACCGGCTCTGCATGTTCGCTCAGACAATTTTGTCTCAATAATTAGGAGGATCAGTGTATTCCCAGAAAAAAAAAACATATAAATGTTGCTTCAAAAACATGCATGAGAGACTTGACAATCCAACACATCTGTATACTGATAAAAACGTGATTAATATCATCTTTATTATTTTCGTTACTGCAATTTCATTTCTTTTGTAATATCAAATACATAAATAGCAGCAGTGCACCATTTTAATAGAACTGAATGTCTTGAACTGTCAACAAAGAGTGATGTAAGATCTTATTTGCAGCTGAAAAGTACACATTGGCAACGTCACGTATAAATGTTGGGTCATGTGCAAACAGAATTTACGAATGTATGCTTTGCACATTACTGCACACTGATTTGAGTCTTAACCCTTAATTTCATAGTTTCCTCAGAATTAATGTAGTGTCTACGCGAATAGGAAATACTCTGATTAGACTGCCAGCGCATGGTTTAAAGTACGTTTTCAGGTGATGTACCTTATCTGAAAACTTAAAAAAGGTGGCATTTGACGTGCAGAATTGCTGCCTCTGCAAAAAACATGTATTAAACTTAAAGTCTACACCATCCCACTGGACACACAACCTTGAATCAACCTTGATTCAACGTCATGACGTTGATTCAAGGTTGTGTGCCTGCTTGGCAGCTACTTTATGTTCGGCCCATAGATCGTTTACGATTGTTTATAAGCAAGCCTCTTTCAGACTTCAGTGTTGCTGTGAGATTAGTTGCTGTTGTTGTTTCGATTTTCATAACGATCTTCCACAGGAGGCACAGCGAAACAGGGACGGATCAACAGGGGCGTAACTAGGGGCAATTTCATAATACGCACAACCATGTTTTATTCTCTACTTCTTGAAGGGAAAGCTAGTATTTCAGCCACTTTGGTAATTGGTGTTGAAATCTTGTCTAATTTATAAATATTCAGCATGCAAATATGCAGGTGCGTTTTGAAATTTTGTCAATTTTGACAAAATTTCAATACGCACTTGCGTATTTGCCGTATAGGTAGCTACGCCCTTGGATCAAGGAATTTTGGTTAGGAGGTTCAAATTAGCTGAGGAGGAGTCGATTTGCGCAGTTCGACCAATTTTTGTTGATATTCCCCATGAAAATGAAATAATTTAGGCTGGTAGGGGGGTCGTTTGAACCCCCTCTGGATTCGCCACTGGCGGAACGTATCCATAGTTGCACACTCCTGGCACCGTGCGTCCGTCCATCTGTAAGATTAGTTTTCTCGATTCGATTTAAATTCTTTTAACATTTTAAATAAACTTTTCGGGATTTTCGATTGTAGATTTGAAACTCACCTTTCACTTAAAACTGTCTGGCTTGTTAAAAGTCTTTCATTCTATGCTTAATGAGCAATTATTCCCGATTTCCTAATTTCATATGTCATGACGACATACACAACAAGTGGTCCATCCTACTAATCGACAGTTTTTTATTTATCATGAAACTCGAAATTGAACGCAAACAAAATCAATATGTGAAGCGCCGTCGTGAGACATCAGTTTTAGGACGTATGCTAATGGCGCATGCTGAGACCATCCTGGGCAAACCTCGAGCCTCGTTACATGAGGGTCTTGGGCACGCCTTAAGGGTTTACGCAATTAGCTTTCTGAAAGTTTTAATATGCATGGCTCTGAAATACGAATGTCCTGACCAGATAGCTGCTCTAGGCATGCACATTTTTCAGGCATCTTTTGCCTTAAGGCAGATTATGTCTTTTCTGGTAATGATGCACATATTTTGTTTTCAATGTGTCGCTCTACATCTTGTAAAGAAACCGAAATTACGCAGATTAACACGTTTATGGCTTAATGATCTACGTCACAAAATGTAGGGCAATATTAACAGTATTCATAAAATATAATAGTAATGTGTTGATTGGTAACTACATGTATAAACTAACAAAATATTTCTTTCATGTTTGAAAACAGAAAGTTAAAGCTCAAACCGATATTTCAAGATATTGTACAAGTACATGTGAATGGTACATTTCGTAGTCGTTGGCCTTAAACGTAAGTTCCAAGAATAAAGAACTGAGATCATACTATGCTTTGTATGTCAAAAACTTGGTTTGGGATATTAAGCCACAAGCAACAGCTTTTTATCGTTACACGAGGGTCCTTCGAAATGTTCTTCCATTTGGGGTGGATGATGCAGGACCCTCATGTATCCACCCGCAAATGACAGAACATTTTGCAGGACCCGTGACTATTAATCCTTTCAAGTGCATATCATTCAACTTAACCAGATAGCAATGTCGGCCCTAATTTTCTTTATTTGGTTGGCTGGTTGTTTCGGGTTTAACGGATCTTTGAAACAGTATTTCAGGCTATATCGAGCCGTCTCCCAAAGAAAGGGAGAACGAAAAGAGAATAACAGCGAGAGAAAAAATGTCCTAACAACCCAGACCGGCACCAACTGTAAGGCTTAGCTCAGAAGGCCCTTGCCCTACTTTAATATAAATAAGCAGGACGCCCTGGCACTGAAACTTACTCTGCACCATCGCCCGACCATCCACCCCTCCCCTCTCCCTCCCCCCCACCCCCTCCCCAAATTTTCATAAGGTTTATATAACTTTAAGAAAAATAAGTACAATGCTTGAACAGTAAATGTAACTAAATGAATGCGATGCAACCTCGATTCAGAGCTTAGTTTACAATGAAAACCTCTGGCGGAGCCATTGCATAGAATCGTCCCACTTTCTTGCCACTTTCAAATCATACAATTTAAAACTTATTGAGAAGCCATAGTCTGTCATTTGATGAGGACTTATGCCGCAATGTCTCTAAATAGTGCGACAGATGAGTCTTAGTAAACAATCTAGATCCAGATCAGATTGCTTCTTTGGAACAGTCTGATCTTGACCTGCACTGCTTACCATTCAAAAAGGCGTTTTTGACAAAGTGTAAGGCCATATTGTTTAATTTTCGGATAATTAGCGGAAGTGAATAAAGTGTCGCAATATTTATGGCAATTATGGTGCTAGTAATTGCAATTTTAACAAAATCAAACGTTTTAAACTTTATGAAATTGCCCCTTTAAGGCCATTAGCAGTATACGTAATATAAAGTCAGGAACCTTTTTTTTCTTCGAAACAAGAACTTGCACTGCCCCAACAACAATTCCAGCAGGCACGTGACGTTGAAATGACGTCGTACTGACGTCGATGCGACACAATGACGTCGCATCGACGTCAGTAGTACGTCATTTTGACATCGTGTGCCTGCTGGAATTATTTGATGTGCTTATTTGATACAGCCGAAATGCAGTTTCCTTTACACCACCTTCCGAAGAAAGAAATCAAGAGGTCCAAGTGACTATGACATTGATTAAAATCGCCCCGAGGACATCATTGAAACTGCATGGAGACAGACAGCTAACCAGAATAGTAAATGTAGGCTCAGCAAAGCCAATGGAATATGGAAGTATACTGACTGATCCCCGATCAGGGTATAAATTTCTTCAGATGTTAGGTTTACTTTGGGGTAGGTTGTATTAAAGTGGAAGACATTCTGCGGAAAATACAAAGACATTGCGGGTATTCAACTCAAGATAGAATAGTTCAACTTCCTTTTAATGAGATCGAAGTGTGTATTAAGTTTACTAATAGAGGAAAAACGAAAAAAAAAAAGAAATAAAAGAAGACCAAAAAAGTGGAAATTTAAGATTAAAAGTTAATTAATAAGTGATGGAATCCAACACTTTCATTTAATTTTCGCAACAGATCCAACTTAATGATATATATGGCTTTTTATTAACATTCAGGAATAATAAAAGGAAAGGTCAGTTACATTTTTGCGTTGAAATTATTTCATGATTTCTCGTAGTTCAAGCTAGAAAAAAATGCCATTAATTTATAAAAGTAAATTACAAGAAAGGTGGTAATTTATTGTCTAATTCGCACTAATTTAGCAGCTGTCCTACAAATTTTCTTGTAATTAATAAATAAATGATATAGACAGGTTGTTTCGTGTAAGACGGTTTATAATTCGGGATGCATCATAGGGAAAACACAAGCTTATGCAAATAGAGAGGGCTCTGATCAGACTGCACAGCAGTGAAGTCTGATCAGAGCCTTCTCTATTTGTTATACACTTTCCAGAAGGTCAGATAATGCACGTGTGTAAGCGAGCAACAGATGCCCAGATCAGACGGGCCGACAATGTCCGCCCGTGCAGGCTTGTCAATTTTCACATCTACGGACTAACACTAAATGTTTTATATCAGGAAATTACCTTCGTTGCTGACAGCCTGCACCGTCTGACTCTAGCGCCATAATTTTTAAAGAACAGTTCAAGAAGTGTATAAACTTCGTATAATTGGAGAGGAATCTCAGAACGCGTTCGTTGCAAGACCTACAGGATCCTATATCGTCTCAATCCGACAGACCATATACGTATATACGAGGGCCCTCTGCAAACGGAATACACCTTATCTGTTTGCGCTCCAGCATGCGACACAGAGTGAGGACAGCTAACAGACATAAGCAAGCAGGAATGTGCGTTTGGAATCTCGGGTCGAAAAAAAACTACTCTGCCTGCTGCCTGCTCCTTCATAGCGTTCGGAAGAGCTAGGACTGACCGGTTGCGGGTTTACGGCCCTTTCAGCAGTATTGTAGTCATACCGAGCGGATGGAAGTATGATAATGAAAGGCTGTGTGCAATGGAATCCTCTAAGAGGTTGAAAAAAATCCGCTTCCAGCGGAGTTCGAACTCAGACAGCTAGCTTAGCTTAACCCACTGAGCTACATATACTGGGGCTCCCCTACTGGCAGGTCCGTTGTATTGTTTCTTGACCATGATATTGCAATGAACACTGTAAAACGAGCATCTAGCTCACGGTCACATCCAGACGCCATCCTGATACTGCTTTAATCCGCGTCTGTATATGCGGAAAATGCACACTTTGTATACGGGTCTATGCGTATATGATGCAATAATGCATTAAATAAATACACGTAACGTACAACTAAGTAGCACGTAAAACCAAGACACGTACTAACTTGACATAAATTAAATGCATGTTTTAGTTCAGCACCGAAGACAGACCTACGGCAAGAAGTTTTATAGTTTATGATTTCCTTCAGCATATAAAATTGTGTCTTTGTCACAGTTTCCGAAAAGTTCATATCATTTTATAACTATACCACTGTACATGGACCGTGATTTTGGCAAATCGTACATGATACTGCAATGAGACTTAACAGCCGATATTTGCTAGTTAAAACTAGCAATTAACAACTGTACAGAAGGACAAACCATACTCAAGCTTACTAGTTTTAACTGGCAGTTGAAGGCTATACGGGCGTATAAACCATGCTCAAGCTTACTAGTTAAAACTAACAATTAACGGCTGTACAGACGGACAAACCATGCTCAAACTTACTAATTTTAACTAGCAAATAACTTCTATAAAGGCCGACAAACCATACTCAAGCTTACTAATTTTAACAAGCAATTAATAACTGTGAAGGCGGACAGACACTTCTCAAGCTTACTAGTTTTAACTTGCAATTAACGGCTGTATAGACGGACGGATTAAATAGAGATAGAGATAGTTTATTGATGCAATAAGCCACATGGCCCATGAGCATATATACATATACAATTACATATCAGAATACAGGATAGCGAGTCATATATCACATGTTTGTTTACATATAAATTTGAGCTAAATATGGACACAAATGTCAACAATAACTTTTGGTAACTTTTAAGTTACTATGTAATCACTATGGGAGAGGTGCTGTCTCTCTGCTTGCCTATACATAAAAAGGTATTGTCAATTGCATCACTCCTAAAATACCATTCTAGCCCACTAAGATAAAAGCACAGCTTGACTATACTCTGACTCCTTAGTAACCACGATACATTCATCTGCATGTGTCCGTGGTGTCGAGCCTACCCAGTAGCCCCAGAATCAGGCATGCGTTCGGGAAGAGAAAGTACTTATACCGGGGGAAATGGGTTCAGGGTACATGTGGCGGAAACCAATGTCCAAACAGCACTTCCCCGAACCCATTCCTTATCAACCGACCATCGCCAAACACATCTCCGAATCCGACCAGGCACGCTCGAGCACATAGATCACTATGATTATAATGCCGCTATATTTACTTTTGACCTATGTAATTTGATAGCTATCAAATAAAACAATTTACTGGCGTTTTAATGCATAAAGCACCGCAGTCGCAGACTCGTAGCTTCTTTGAATCAGGTAGCTTATAGCCCCATCCAGCAGCCAACAGGGTCATGCATGTATTCGGGAAAAATACTGTCGCCGGGGAACTGGGCTCTGGGAGAATGTGGCGGAACCAATGTCCAGACAGCACTTCCCCGCGCCCAGCTCACCGCACCCGACTTTGAGCTCCCAAACACATATCCAACCCTGGCTGGACATAATCAAGCCTTAAATAAATATCATGCCGTTAGTCTGCGTGCTCCTATTGTTTTAATTTTTGTTCCGGGCTAATTCCATTAAGATCCATATGCCCCTTCGAAGACTATTTTGTTATGAGAGGACTATTTCGTTTCTCAACTGGAAAGCTTTTTGTACGAAAGTACCTAAATTAGTCAATACCTTGCTGTTTTCATTAGTGAATAATTCAATGAATTTTGGCATATTCGGTCGCTCCCAGTAATATTTGTTAATAAACTGTTTCCTTAGGTCTTTGAAAAGGGTGCATTCTAAAACAAAATGAAATTCGTCTTCGACGACGTTACAGATTTTACATTTTCTATCATCAAGGGGCACTTTATTTGGTTTGGTCCATCGACCCATTTCCACTTCAAGTCTGTGAGACGATAATCGCAACCTGCTTAAGCTTATTCTGTATCTTTGGACTTGCAAAATATCTAGATACTTTTGGTACTGAAAATTTTCAATATTAAGATAAAATCTTGCTCTCGTTGAGTTCTCGAGTCTAGAATGCCAATCTTGCATAAACATATCCCTAATTCTGGATTTGAATGTATTTAAAAATGTGTTAGTATTACCTACGCCCTGAAATAACCAAACATCCTGGAAGCCTGACCTGCAAAGTAAATCTCTTACTAATGACGCCCAGTTTTGTTTTTGCGGCTTTGTTACAATGTCATTTAACATCATATTGTATATACATTTACTGATTTTTATATCCGGGCTCTGAATGAGCTTAAGCCAGTATCTTACAATATTGAGATATCTCTGTGACTGAAAATCGATTCTTCCAAGTTCTCCATAAACGAAATCATTTTGAGTAGTCTGTTTAACTCCCAACAGTTTCTTACAAAATTGCAGGTGAACTGTTTCAATTGCCGTTGACTTATAAAATCCCCATACCTCACTACCATAATTCAAAATAGGTGCAACGAGTTTGTCAAATAGATCGAGCACATGTGCAGGCTTTATAGCCGTGAATTTGTAAAGATACTTATTGAGTGCAAATAAAGCTTTCAACGCTTGACTCGACAAAGTTTTTTGCGTTTCAAAACATGAACCACCAGTTGTGAATACAATGCCTAAGTAAGAAAACTTGTTTACTATTTGAATTTCGGACCCTTGATAAGTAAATTTTAAATTATTCGGTAATCTACCACCCTTTCGAAACACCAGTATTTTTGTTTTATTTGTGTTTACAGTACGTTTCCATCTGTTACAGTAGCCCTCTAAAACATTTAATCCATGTTGTAACTCCTCGGGTGTTTTGCCAAATAAAACGATATCGTCAGCATAAAGTAGTAAAAATATTTTTAACATGCCAATATCGATGCCATTTACTCCTTTCATTATTAGCTCTTCCTCCAGATCATTGAGATACATAGAAAATAAAAACGGCGAAAGACACTCTCCTTGACGGACTCCAATATTACACGTAAACGCCTCACTCAGTGTGTTATCAAGCTTAACTTGTGACTTTACTATGTTATACATTGATTTAATAATATCTACCATTCTACCCCTAACTCCGATTTTAAGCAGTTTATACCATAATATATCCCTGACCACGAAATCAAACGCCTTAGTAAAATCAATGAAGGCGCAAAATAAAGAATCATTATTGTTTAAAGTATGTGTAATGAGCCCACTAAGAATGAAAATATTATCTACTGTGCCCATATTTTTCCTGAAACCTGCTTGTGCTTCGACGTAAACATTATACTCTTCCGCCCATTTGTTTAATCTGTTGTTCAATATACGTGTAAAAAGCTTCCCAAGAGTACTCAATAAAGTAATGCCGCGGTAATTAGTAACATCATTTTTGTCACCCTTTTTGAAAATCGGTATGATAAAGCCTTCAGCCCATTTTTCAGGAAAATAGCCGACCTCAAAAATTTTATTAAACAGGTTTTGAAGATAGCATATTAAAGTATCAGATCCGTTTTTGAAAATTCATTTAAAAATAAGTCCGGTCCTGCACTCGCGTCGTTTCGTAACTGTTTCAAGGCCGTCTTAATTTCACTTGAAGAGATAACTAAGTTTAATTCATCAAATATTACCTGAAGTTCACCCATGACGTACCGCTCGTTAAAATGCAGGACATCGTCGTCTGCTTGGTAAAATCTATCATTTGGGTCATTCACTGCCTTGAAATATTCCGCGAATTGATTTGTGCTTATGGTATGTTTATCATTCAGGTTAGCTGCTTGTTTAAGTAATTTCCAATACTGCTTTGCATTTTTATATTTTAGTGAAATTAATTTATTTGTTTTCTCTCTATTGTAATTATAACGCTTTAGGCGAATGGCCCGCTTGAAATTTGCGCGTGCTTCAACAAGCTTTCTCTGATTTGACATAGTTTTTTCACTACGAAAATTATTTAGCGCCGTGTAAAAATCATTGCATAACTTTTGACATTCGTCGTCAAACCATGGTTGATTTTTGGTTCTTTCCTTTAGGTCAGATTTGTGAACCGAATGGCCAACATTTTTTGCAAACAGCGGGTCGCAAATTTTGCTCATCAAATTTGTAAATTTGTCGATATTTTGATCGATATCCTGTGGTGAAAATGCTTGTGTTAAATGTATGTTCAAATCTGAGAATGATTCATCTTCGATATCCAGGCTCCGTTTGTAATCAGCCCTTTGATCGTCCCCCCAAACATATTTTTTCATTATTCTCTCATATGAACCAGTTTCTAACGGCTGCGCATGATCAATTTCCCTTCTACTTGATAATGAAAATTCCACCGCACAATGATCGGATATTATATTTGGCTCACAGACCTGAAATGATTTAAAGCAATCCAGTAGAGAAGGGGTTACGATTACATAATCGATTACGCTGCTGCCTGTACTGCCAATGTAAGTGTACTGTCCCACCCCATAATCCGAACCTAACCGTCCATTACCAATACGCAACCCATTTAATTTGCAAAATTCTAACAGCTTTCTTCCATTAGTATTAATAACGCGATCCTGTGAGTATCGGGGCAGCGTATTGTCGACTTCATAGTCAGTCGGAAGTAAGTCTAAGTTGACGTCGTTATCAAAAATTACAAAATCTTGTTCCGATGCTGTACGACTATTAAAATCGCCGCAAATCATTATATTGTAGTTTTCATTAGTTTCATTTGCTATCTGAACAATATTTTCCGAAATTCTGTCAAGAATACTTATTTCAGTAAATGCTTCCCTGCTAGAATTCGATAGGATTACATAGCACAAACAAAGATACAGATCAGACGACAAATGAAACAAATGCTTATCAATTTTCAACCAAATTATGTCATCACCATCTTTCTTAAATAATCTGCAGTTCTTACTTAATTTATCACGAACAAAAAGTGCAATGCCGCCGGAATCCCTTTTGGTGTTTTGTTTTTTGTTCAATCTATCTAACCGAAAGTCTTTGAAACTAGCCACCGATATGTCAGAAATTTCATTTGTCCATGTTTCTGTTAATAATACAAAATCGCTTTTTTGAAAAATATTAGTTAGCTCTTCTGAATGCAATTTATTTGAATGTTTCGATACTAAACCTTGACAATTGAGTAAAGTAAATGTCACGTGCACGCTCTCCCGATTGTCCTATAACTGTATGTAATCTGTCTGATCTCGTGGTGCGGTATCGTTAATGCGTGAAATCCTGTCTGAGCTGAATGATCTTTGATCGCCACCGTTAGTATTTGATTGTGACACATTCCTTTGTTGTTGCTGTTGTTGTTGTTGTTGGTTACCTGCATATGCAGGTGTGTATCTCGGGATATTACAAGGAACGTGTGTAGCTGCAACTTGAGTTACAGAAGCTGCCATTGGAGGTATGTTTCGCTGAGTCGAAGCCGTTACCTGAGCGTACGTTCGAGAAGTTTGCTCTGTACCTATCGATTGCCTATTTTCGGTGACCAAGCTCGCATTGGACGGCGCCCCTACTTGGCTATTTATTGTTTGTCTTGGGATGCTGCTACAGTTACCACTAATATGCATATCTTGGTGATTTATGGGCATCCCTGGTTGAATATTTGGTAGGGGCACCCCTGCTTGAACAAAGTTATTGGTGTTATTGCTGTTTAATGTTTTTGCCAGCTGGTATCTATCTTGTTGAAGGACCGAGTACCAGTCTGGAAATTGATCGGCTACCGTCTTTCCGTTCACAACAAGCTTAGCTGGATACTCTAAGCTAACCCTATTGTTTGGGATTAACCGTTCCGTTCTGTACATTGGCATTAGCCTCTTCCTAGCAGAAACTATTTCCATTGGGAAATCCCGTGATACTGAGAAATTAGTCCCCTTTAATCTAAAAGCAGCCTTCATAACTGTTTCTGTGTACTTGTACTCATAAAATTCAACAATTATTGGTCTCTTTGGTGACTCACTTTTCTGTTTAGCTTTGTAGAGTGAGCCCAGCCTATGGGCTCCTTCAATGTACAAGTCATCGCTATCTATTTGCATTTCATTCCATAGGAATTCACGTATTAGCTCACAGCAGTTTTCATCTTTTCTCTCAGCCAGACCGTGAAACAACAAATTTCGTCTTCTTGACCTCGCTTCAATATCAATGGATTTATAGGCCAACACATTTAGAAATAAATCATGTTTGTTTGAGCGCTGTTCAATGCATTCAACTCTAGACTGAACATTACTCAGTCCCTGACTAATGTTCACCATGACCTTGTTTGATTCTTCCAAATTATTTAGTTTGACCAGCATATGAGAAAGTTTATCGTCTAGAGATAAAGATGGGAAATTAATTTCTCCTGACCCTGCACCCGTGTTGAATCTCTTTCGTTTACTTTGGGACGCCTCCCAGTCAATTTGCTCATGTTGAGGCGAGTCATTTTGAATGCCCATTGAGTATCCCACCCACTCGTTTAATGGCGCAAATCGGTTTTGTATGGGCACAGCATAACCCGGGATTACACCGTTTTGATCACTTATAGTAGGATTTGTACTGAAGCCTCCGCTTTGCTGTTGGAAAGAGCCTTGCATCATCCAGCTTTTAGCCCTAAGATCCTTGGTTGAGAGTAAATAAACTAAATTTTATTCCAATAATCGAAGAACACAGAACACAGAAATTTCACATCCACTCGCTATCCTGCGCATGCGTGATCATGCTCAAGCTTTCTAGTTAAAACTAGCAATTAGCGACTGTAAAGGCGGACAAACCAAGCTCAAGCTTACTAGTCTTACGATTACGTTTATCGTCACACTCCTTGCGTATTGAATCTGGCAGGTAAGGTCAAAATCGTATTAACAGAAATGAAAGAATATGTCAGTTTTGCTCTTCAGGTGATGTTGAAGATGAGTACCATTTTGTCCTTGTATGTACGATGTATAATGAGCTTCGTGTAAGATATATAAATAGGTACTTTAGACGAAACCCTTCGGTATTTAAATTTATACAACTGATGTCATCAAATGATATGAAAACTATAGAAAATTTATCATATTTTGTATATAATGCTTTCAATTTACGTAACTCACGGTTACACAATATGTAACCATCCTCAGCGTAAAAACTGTCTCTGTGTACTTTTGTATTATACGTTACAGTGTGTTTCGCACACTTTTTGACTACATGTATCAGTATGTAAAATATGTTGTAGACGAGGAACTGTTAAGGTTCAAGTCTGAATAAATTCTGTTCTGTTTTGTTCTGTTCTTACCGAGCGATGAACGGCTGTACAGACGGACAAACCATGCTCAAGCTTACTGGTCTTACATAGCGATGAATGGCTGTACAGACGGACAAACCATGCTCAAGCTTACTGGTCTTACATAGCGTGGAATGGCTGTACAGACAGACAAACCATGCTCAAGCTTACTAGTCTTACCTAGCGATGAATGGCTGTACAGACGGACAAACCATGCTCAAGCTTACTGGTCTTACATAGCGATGAATGGCTGTACAGACGGACAAACCATGCTCAAGCTTACTGGTCTTACCTAGCGATGAATGGCTGTACAGACGGACAAACCATGCTCAAGCTTACTAGTCTTACCTAGCGATGAATGGCTGTACAGACGGACAAACCATGCTCAACCTTACTGGTCTTTCATAGCGATGAATGGCTGTACAGACGGACAAACCATGCTCAAGCTTACTGGTCTTACCTAGCGATGAATGGCTGTACAGACCGACAAACCATGCTCAAGCTTACTGGTCTTACCTAGTGATGAATGGCTGTACCGACGGACAAACCATGCTCAAGCTTACTGGTCTTACCTAGCGATGAATGGCTGTACAGACGGACAAACCATGCTCAAGCTTACTGGTCTTACCTAGCGATGAATGGCTGTACAGACGGACAAACCATGCTCAAGCTTACTGGTCTTACCTAGCAATGAATGGCTGTACAGACGGACAAACCATGCTCAAGCTTACTGGTCTTACCTAGCGATGAATGGCTGTACAGACGGACAAACCATGCTCAAGCTTACTGGTCTTACATAGCGATGAATGGCTGTACAGACGGACAAACCATGCTCAAGCTTACTGGTCTTACCTAGTGATGAATGGCTGTACAGACGGACAAACCATGCTCAAGCTTACTGGTCTTACCTAGCGATGAATGGCTGTACAGACGGACAAACCATGCTCAAGCTTACTGGTCTTACCTAGCAATGAATGGCTGTACAGACGGACAAACCATGCTCAAGCTTACTGGTCTTACCTAGCGATGAATGGCTGTACAGACGGACAAACCATGCTCAAGCTTACTGGTCTTACCTAGCGATGAATGGCTGTACAGACGGACAAACCATGCTCAAGCTTATTGGTCTTACCTAGCGATGAATGGCTGTACAGACGGACAAACCATGCTCAAGCTTACTAGTCTTACCTAGTGATGAATGGCTGTACAGACGGACAAACCATGCTCAAGCTTACTAGTCTTACCTAGTGATGAATGGCTGTACAGACGGACAAACCATGCTCAAACTTACTGGTCTTACCTAGCGATGAATGGCTGTACAGACGGACAAACCATGCTCAAGCTTACTGGTCTTACCTAGCAATTAACGGCTGTAGGAGGCACTGAGGTATCCTCTAGGGAAGGGAATCCGATAGGGAATACATTCCAATAATGTATGCGTGTAGCAAGGAAACTACCGAGATAGTGACCACGGAAAGGCGGGTACCACCTCATCTTTAATCTTCTGGTTTTAGAGATAGAGGATCTTTCATGAGTGGTTATTGCATATGAAATTTATGAAACGAGCCATCGGCGAGTTTCATAAATTTCATATGAAATGAAAACGAGTGTAAATTCTGTTTGTCAATGACCCTTTAAAATGGGAACATTATTTCAATAAGAAAAGGTATTTTTGACACGATCGTTGTCAATGACGATACGTGTACGCGCCAAAATGTTATAACAGGTATGATCAGATGATTTTTTATGACACGACGTTATTCACCGAATAACAGCGACCTCATATGATAATTAGGACTATGATAGTTGTGTTCTCAGCGCAATGCTCAAAATTCGGCCAGACTAATGATTTTTTTAAAACCAGAGACTTTTTCGGCTTTAGCCGTATAACCTTACTATTGACCTACATTTTAAATATTTCATTAGCCAATATAAATACACCCGGGGTTTTACTTTCGCTTTCTTTTTCTACTTTCAGTTTCATTTGACTATTGGCCTATAAACCGTGTCGTGATGAATCTAGATATTTCGGTCCAAATCGCTTTTTGCCAAAGAAAATTTCGCCTGTTATGTCGCTCATGTAGAATATGAAACAAACAAAATAACTTGACAGAGAAATCGAAGACGAAATTAAGTAATTGTTGCTGGCTTAAGCCCCTGTCACACCAAGCCGCGTTTCCACTGCGTTGGCACGGAGTTGTTTAATTTTCCGGAGCGCCGTGAGATCGCAAGAAAACCCTGATATTTTTCGTGAAAAAGGGCCTGTCACGGCGTCCTGACAGCGACCAAGGCGTTGCTTCGGAGCTCGCATGGCGTCCTATGGCGTTCCTACGGAGTTCTTGTTGGCGATTCTCTGCGCTCTCACGACGCTTTCACGGCGCTTTCACGGCGCTAACAATGCATGCACTGCGCTTTCACGGCGCTCGCAGTGCGCTGACGGTGTGTTGAAGACGTTCGTTTGCGGGCGGCACTCGCAGGTAATTGAAGTAACTAGCAGGATCCTCATATCGCCGCTCAGGCACGAGACGATGAAAGTGGCCATGCTGAAACCGTCTAGCTTCCACCAGCCATGGCCGGACCCAAAGCATTCTAAGCCTTTGAACCTCCTCCGTCGTCGTCTTCCAAGAATAATGTGAACAGCATCTGCAGCATTTTGGAACTGCTGGACCTGCATATAGGCAAGCAGGAGTCCAGCTTGCTGGCGTTCGCCGGACATAGTGAAAGGAATGCTTATTTGCATATCTCGTATGAATAGTATTTTGTTTGTTTTTGTCATAATTGTTTGCATATCTCATTTTTTAATCTATTTTGTTTGCTTTTGTCATACAAACGCCGATGGACGCGGTAAAAGCTCCAAGAGAGCGCAATTATCGCCATGGCAGCTTCTTACAGTCGTTGTAAGAGCCGATAAAATAAATTGCACTCCGTATAAGCGCCGTAGACGCGTCGTATAAGCGCGTTAAAGACGCAGTGACATCTCAAAGAACGCCGTACAATCTCCGTGCAAACGCCACGGACGACCACGGCGTTTGCACAACGACCCTTGTGCGCGCCCGCGGAGCTCCTATTGCGTTGTAGGAGACTTTACTGCGCTGCTATTGTGACCTTACGGCGACCCCACTGCGATCTTATTAGAACGCCGAGCGACGGCGTTTGTTTTGAGCATGCTCAAAGTGCGCGCCGTCGCTCGGCGTTCTATGCGATCCCACAGCGTCTACTGGCGATGCCACTGCGTTGCTGCGGTGATGCTTGCGATCGAACTGCGCGCACCTCGGCGTTCTGCATTTTTCTTGGACTCCGTGGGATCGCCGTGAGAACGCTGCTCTGGTGTGACAGGGGTTTAAGTTGTTGATGTTGTGTTGGAACTGCGACACTTTTAAGGTTATATGTAAGGCGGTCAGCCGACCAATCCTCATTGTTATGCGCAAAACAGACAGACCCCAATCAAAATTCAACAGCATTTCCGAAATCGAAACAACAAATCTGCATATCAAAATCAGAACAATCGGATCAGCACATTCGACATCTTACATTTACCTGACTCATACATATTACAATAAACACTTCTATTTAATCTAAGCCGGTTATCTTTTTTTTTTTAAAGATATTTCTTGTTTTCCATGGATATAATGATACATTTTGTCAAGAATATCAGCATGAAAACTGGATTGGCTTGGTCAAACTCTACGGAACAAATACAACTACGACTGGTTAAAGACTATTCAGTCGGCAATAGTTTGCAAACGTTCAAGGGCGTAGCTACCTATACGGCAAATACGCAAGTGCGTATTGAAATTTTGTCAAAATTGACAAAATTTCAAAACGCACCTGCATATTTGCACGCTGAAATCTTATAAATTAGACAAGATTTCAATACCAATTGCCAAAGAGGCTGAAATACTACCTTTCCCTTCAAGGAGTACCATGCAGTTGCCTCTAGTTACGCCCATGACCTTTGTGGCTCCTACCTAAAAAAATCGCATCCCTTTAACAAATTGAAAAAAATCTCTTATCTTTATTGGTTTCTTTGCAAAACTTTCTATGTTGTTAAAGGCCATATTGCTCAATCAGCATGACAAATTTTATCTTTATGTATCATTGCAAGCTTTTCACTATAGTTTCGTCATTAAAAATGACCGTGATTAGACAGCTTTAAACAAATAAAGCATCCTTGAGTATCACATAGAAAGGGTTTGAAAACTTATTTGGGTCTTTTTAGTTGGCAACTGAAATGACCTACTTTAGATTTCATTATAAGTAACATAAAATGGTAAAAATACAATGTACAAGTGTGGAGCCCCAATTACTATTCCGCCTATGTTAACATAGCATTGCTAGACGGGAAACCTAAACAGAAGAAGCAATTTGTTATTTTTCAAAAAGAAACTTGTTTTCTCTTTTTTTTTTATCAGTTATAGGACTCAATATATGCACATCAACCCACATTTTATTACCAGACGTGAAGGTTGATCCGCTAGCTGCTGTGAACTCAATGATCTTCAGGTGATATGCATCATATCAAATGTGTCAAAGGTTCAAGTATTTGACGCCCAAACATCAGTATATTATTTTTGCACGAACATTTCATGTCTGTGAGAAATATTTTGAAATGAAATATTGGATTTAAGTGCACGATAATTCTTCACAAGGATTATTATAGAAATTTAGAATTTTTAGAGTTCGTTTATTCAGTGCAGATAGATAAAATCTTCGATTTTTGAAAGACCGTCAAAAAGAAATGGTAGAAACGATTGATTTATGAAAACTAAAATACGAAAATGAATAACCATGAGAGGAATAAAGGGTCCCACTGTATTCCAAACAGCGTCCTTTCGGATCAGACTACGCTTTCCGTATGAGCCAGACTAAAGATGGTGATCATTTCGCTCTTGGGCCACTGTAGCTCTCACAAAGCTAGGCCAATTTGGAGAAATAACAACATAATTGAGCCGCGACACGAGAAAACCAACAAAGTGGTTGTGCGCCCAGTGAAGACTCAGATCAGCCTGGACATCCACCCAGTCGGATGCCCAGGCTGATCTGAGTCTCTGCAGGGCGCACAACTGCTTTATTGGTTTTCTCGTGTCGCGGCTCAATTAACTCTTGGATCAAGAGTGAAACTGAAGCGTTCCCTTGTCATATCCATATTTCTATATGCCTGTTAGTCGTGGACCCTGACAGCAGAGTTAGAGAAAAGAACGCAGGCCTTTGAGATTAGATGCTATCGAAGGTTATTGAACATCTCGTACAAGGCCCATGTAAATAATGAGGATGTTCGCAGAAAGATCCAAGCAGCCATTTGAGAACATAACAATCCTAACTATAGTCAAGAAACGGAAAGTAAGATGATTAGGCCATATATCAAGGTCTTCTGGTTTAGCAAAGACAATTCTGCAGGGCACAGTGAAAAGAAGAACAGTTAGACAGAAGAAGAGGTGGGAAGACAATATAAAAGAGTGGACCTGATGTATTTGCCAGCACAACTTGGGCAACTTTGACAAGACTAGGTGGAAATGGATTATTGTAAAGTCCTTTCTGATGCCCCAACGACCTTGCAAGGTTATGGAATATCATAGAATATAATAAAAGTTTAAGGTCAACCGAGACACCTCCAAAGGGAAACAAATTTTGTGACTTCCTGTATGTACATGTATCCCTTGACGAAGAAGCCCTTACGAAATGGGATATGCTCTTAAAGTCTCCATAGTCATATCATTGGTAAAAACGCCTAAACTTAAATCATTATAATAAGCGGTTCAAGCTTGCTAATAAAATGTGGATTGGTGTGCATAAATTGAGTCATATAAATGGCAAAAAGTAGAGAAAAACAAGTTTTTGAAAAATAACAAATCGCTCCACAAAATAAAATTTCCTGTTCTGGTTTCCCGTCTAGCAATGCTAAATAGTGATCGGGACTTCCGCCTGTACATTGTATTTTTACCATTTGATGAAATCGAAAGTAGGTCATTTTAGTTCCCAACTAAAATGACCCAAATAAGTTTTCAAATCATTTTTATGTGCAACTCGAGGATGTTTTAATTTTTTTAAGCTGGCTAAGGACGGTCATTCACAGTTACGGAACTAGAGTGAGAAGGCCACAGCGGTACCCCGTGATAAACATTTTCATGCTGATAGAGCTATAGGGCCTTTAAGGCAAAGAATTTGCTCCTAGAGGAGCAATTTAGGAGCAAATTCTTTTCTCTAAGCGCTAGTCCCATTAAGGAGGGAGGTAAAATGAAAATTGCAGAGTTGCTTCCTCACGAAATTTACCAGTTAACCTTAAGTGCATGTTTGAAAGATCATATCAGTTACAGAATGATAAGCAGAAATATGCAAAAAATATTAATCATATGCAATTAATTCAGAACACGAACTAAGGTGACCTGCAATTTTATTATAATTACCATAACACTTTTATTTTCATAAAAATACACCGACGTAATTATATAATTCTTATTGTTGTGTTTTTACCAAATCACCATAATTCCTTTTATACTATTTTCATAATCAGATGGGCCGTAGACTTAGGGTCTGTATACTGTTTTATACATGAACCATTTCATAACGTACAAAGTCTATGTTGATGTGTGCGATATAAAGTAGTTATACCAGCGTTCGCCCACCTATATGGTTGATAATCCACTTTCTTAAGTTCGTGGATTATCTTCAAATAAAGACATAACTATTACATACAATGTACATTTTTTAATTTATTAAACGAGTTGGAAGAAAAGATAGGATTAGAGGCTATTCCGAGTATCATATCGGTTTTCCCAAACCATTAAATTCAATAATGCAGGAGCACTCATGTAAGATCCTCTATATACGTACTTGAACAGCCATATATAATGTTTTTTTCTCGTTTATTCTGAAACTTTCTTGTTATTACCTCTGCCTTGATTTTAGACCAGTCTGGCATTGCAGTAGCAGGACAGTCTTTATACATAGTTTGAAAAAATAATAAAGAATCAACATTGAGTTCGCCAGAGGACATGCCACGGTCTCGACCTTTTCAAAATAGCGCGCCAAGTATGAAGACTTGCAATGAAAGATTGCTGCGGCTGGGCACCATAGGCATGTGGAGGCAATGCCTCTTTTAGTAATGAAAGTTTGGTATTCATGTGAATCTTATACAAGAAAAAAAAACACTATTTAATCCTTAAAAATAGAGTTGTTTGTTTCCGCTTAGGTTTTACATACTCGAAAAAATAATTAAGGGGTCAAACTTGTACCCTGCGATTTCTGGAACATTTCAAACATTTGGTAAAAGTAAATCATTTCTGCCTTCCATTTTATTCATTGTGCAAGTTTTGTACACATGAAGTTTGAACCTATAGCCTTTGTCTTGACCGCGTCCATGCTTCAGTTCACACTACCCTCAAAATCAAAGTGGTCAGAAGTCCATAAGGATCAAATTCACCCAAATTTTCAATTTCTCCAATTCATGACTTTTTTTGCAAATTTGCGCGACAGTCATAAAATTTTACCATTTTTAAGGTCAGCAAGCTGTATATAACAAGTTTTAAACTCATAGCAATTTTGAAGTTATGTTCGACCAAACTGACACACTATCAATTAATTCTCTAAAGGAATTCATACCACTTTCATTCTAGGGGTAGTTTGACTTAAAGCGTGGACTTGGTTAAGACAAAAGTTATAGGTTCAAACTTCATGTGTACAAAACTGCAAAATGAATGAAATGGAAGATAGAAATGATCTATTTTACCAAATTTTTGAAATGTTCGCAGGGTTAAAGTTTGATCCCTTAATTCTTTTTCGAGTATATTATCGATGTATTGGGTCAGATATCGGAAAGCCTCAAAAGTGCTTCTTGAATAATAATTCGGCCATCTTAGTCAGGATATAATAAACTCGGTTGTTGTTGTTGCTACACAGTTGTTGTTTTACTTGTTTTATATAGAAACAAGAAAAATCTTAAAAAAAAAAAAAAAAAAAAGATATTCGGCGCGGATTAAATGGAAGAGGGTTTTGTAATATGTCTCAAGGTGAAGAGTTGAAAATAACTTTCATGAATATATGACTCAAGTGAGCTATGTCGGTAGGCACCCACAACCGTAATTTTGAAACTGGGTAGCGACAATGACCTATCTCAAAATTGAGCTGTCCAATTTTGGAATTCCAAAATAGACCGCGGTCAGTCTTGAGATTGACCTGATTTCAAAACAGGTACCAACATGATGCACTGTTTGTTTGTGTGTATTAAACCGAAAGTAGAAATCGAAAGTAGATCTACAACGAAAAAAATTAAGTTTTGAATATCTTCGTTTGTTCTCTATTGTGAATTTACAAACAAAGAACATTTTGAATTAATATCCTACAGAGTGCTGGTATTCACGCAGTGCAGTACGACGGGAAAAACGAAGATTAAATATTCCTTGACCTTTGATATTATTGGCTAAATTTTGATATACGCGTTATTTAACTAATGAAATCTTGTGAAATTTGGAACAATACTGAAATTATACGCGGCTGCGCCGCGGAAAATAAAAGCAACCCAGACTCTCATACATGGCAGTATACATGTACTGTATATGGTATATTTGTAGCTATATGTACTGAAGTAGACTTATAGTACTGAAGCGGAAATAACAGGAATAAGCGTTTAATGTATTGTTTTTTTTTCTGGCAGATTAGATTTGGTTCAGGGTAATGCCAGTTTTGAATTGCATGTGACATATTTCAAACTTCATATTAATGTTAAACAAAGTTCAAAGAATTTCAATTCCAATTAGATGTATAAATTACCCCAAGATTAATTGATATTGTACTAGAATGTAATAGAATCTATTTGGACATGTACACCCAAACCCTCCTATTTATTGTAATGAACTCTACAGCATTCGTATTTGGACCAGTCCAATTTGACCTGTCAGAGGACGATTCTAGTTTTTGTTGTTTTTTTTTTTGTTTTTTTTTTTGTTTTTTTTTTTAGGCTGATGGACAAAGTGCAGAACTTGATCCGAAGTCTGAGCCGGGTCTAACTAGACCTGTCCCAACACTTAGATTCCTTTCGATACCTATCAAAAACAGACCTTTTGCAAGTAGGTTAAATTTTATTTTAGTATATCCTTTACCTATTTGACAATACAAATGAAGTTGCAATTAACCTGAAACCTAATTTAGGGCATTTCGGTAGACAAAACATTGTCTTAAACCAATGTAATGACATTAATAGGAGGAAGTGGCAATGTTATGATTAAATGTTAGTGAAGTAAAAAAATCTAAATTAAGAAAGTCGAGCTATATTTAGGAACATTTAAAATAAACGCAAATTCGTGTTGATTTCGAAGCGGTTTTACATGAATGTTTACATTTTCTTCCTGACTCGCAGCAAAGGGCGTACATAGGTATGGTTGTTACCTGCGGGATGTGGCGGTAAAGTACAAAGTAATTATGTTCTTTGAGGTTAGTGACTCAGCCTGATGAATATAGTTGATGTTTTGACTGGGATATGAAAGCTTCCTGTTATAACACAATAATACATATGTACTTGCGAAAGTTTATGATTAACGGTAAGACAAGGGAAAATGTTTCCTTAAAGATGAACTCCAAGTGTTTTCTCAAATTTCAGCATTAACTTGTAATATTGTATCAAAATTTCTTGGATATTAATTAAAATGCATAAAAGTCTTGAAAATATAAATCAATTAATTATCTCCCGATTATAATGTTAATTAGTAAATTAATTACGTTCAGTAGAACCATGTCATGGGATAATTTATTTCATATGTAATTCTGACGTCAGAGCACTTCAATATTCAAATGAGGCATCTGTGATTTAACTTCTGGGTTTGAAATTGTTTTTGACAAACGCTATTCCCCAAACCCATAGTCATATGTGAAATATCTTCCATTAATCCTTTTAAGGCTGGGAACCCGTTTTGGGGACAAATACAACAGAGCGGACCCAGTTCAGACGCCGCAGAACGTGGCGTCTGATCAGGGTCTACACTGTTTTTGCAGGAATTTCTATGCAAAATGCAATAAAAACGAAAAAATCCACCAGAAACTCCTACATTGAAAAACAAGAAATGGATTCATCCACATTATGAGCATGAGCAAGTCCACTTGTCAAAAGGAGGGTTAAACGAGAAGTGGATCCTCTTATAACAACCAAACTGACGCCATTACCGTTCTTTACCGGTTATAAGATGGAATTATTTTCCTTTCAAAACAATCCAAAAACTTTTATTAGATCTTTTGATTTGTTTTGGAAGGGAAACTCCATATTATAGAAGAAGTCCATAAGTCTCCATAGTCCTACATGTACCAGTGTTTACCACTGGTAGGACTATGGAGACTTATGGACTTCTTCAAAATCGTCAAAATACAAATCATTATGAAACCTGTACAGCCTTCAGAATTCATGAAAATATTTCGGTTGATGTGCGTTTTTGTATCATATAACTGGCAAAAAAGGAGGAACAAGATATTTGGGGAAAAAATGATAAGTCTCCATAAAAATACGGATTTTGTTTCTGGTTCCCCGTTTAGAATGAAATAGTGCAACCGCGGCACAATCTTTACATTTGTGTACGTTGTATTTTTATCAACTGTTAAACACCTGTGTGTACCTTGTATTTTTATCTCCTGTACCTTGTGTTTTTACCATGAAATAAAGTTTGTGAAATGAGAAGGTTGCAGCGATACCTTACAATAGAATATTTCATGCTGATTTTGAGATATATTGGGTAATTCTAGAAAGGTATAATCCTGTCAAAGCCGGGCCGTGTAGCGCAGTCGGTAGCGCGTCTGACTCAATAGCCAGAAGTCCCGGTGCGATACCCGGTCCGGTCACATATTTTCGTTTCTCCTTCCGCTGATTTCAAAAGGGCAGCTGTCAGTTACTATAGCGAAAGTATGTACACTAAGTACTGGTTTACCGCTTAGGATGTCTAAGCCTGCCCAGGAATCGTGTGGTTAGGTCAACTGATCGTCCCGACATGATCATAGCTGTTTAACCTGGACGTAAAGCAAAAAAAAACAAAAAAAAACAAAAAAAACAATCCTTTCTTATAGCCAAATAAACAAATAAATACTTTAGTATGTTTCTTTCAAGTTTGAGCTTGAACAAATCTGTTGGTTGTCCATGTTATAATTTCTAATAAGTTTGGTAAACAGAAAAAAAGATCAGGCCTGGACTACTCCACAGAGCAGCCTTATATCAGCCTCTATTCCGTGTTCATAAATATGCACCAATCCGTGAGTTGGCTGTATCTTGACTTATATATCAGTTGTTTTCGTAAGAAAACGGACAACGACATTTTGCTGTGTGGGTGAGGCTGGCATTTGCATGATTATGAGCATCACATTTTTTCGAATGACAAACACGAAGAGGTATGCGTGCATCTGCCTGGCTCGGCAAATGCGCTTTCGGTCGGCGAAATTAACAGTACATTGTATACTCAACAGCAAAACAAACGCATAATTTATTAGAGATTCATTTCCAAAGTTGTATTCCCCGACAGTCTTACAACATTTCATATCTTCCCTCCCAGAAATGCCATAAAAAGGTGTAACTATCAAAACGGTCATCTTCAAATTTTTTTCAAAGTCAGTCCAATGAAAATTTAGAACCTTTATTGTAAAAAAAAAAAAAAAAAAAACATTTAAAAAATATTTGCTTTATAGTTGTCATGCTTCAATCTAGAACTCGAAAATTACGGAAGGTGAAACAATCCACGTGGCTCTCCAAAAGAACAAACGGGTATTAAAGGCCCTGTTGAATTGCTCTATCAGTGGTGTAATTTCAGGAAATATTATTTTCGTGTAGTATCGTTGCCAGCTTTTCACTACAGTTTCATCTTTATAAATGCTCGTGATTAGTCAACTTTAAAGGCCCCATTGCTCTATCAGCATGAAAAATTGTATCATGAGGTATCGCTGCAAGCTTCGCACTATAGTTTCTTTATTCTATATGACCGTAAATAGCCATCTTTAAAAAAATAAAACATCTTTGAGTTTCACACAAAAAGGGTTTGAAAACCTATTTGGGTCATTTTAGTTGGCAACTAAAATGACCTACTTTCGATTTCATAAAATGGTAAAAATATAATGTACAGGCGAGGAGTCCCAATCACTATCCCGCTTGTGTTTATATAGCACTGCTGGGCGGGAAACCAGAACAGGAAATTGTATTTTGTTGAGCGATTTGTTATTTTTTAAAAACTTGTTTTCTTTACTTTTTGCCAGTAATATGACTCGGTATTTGCACACCAACCTAGATTTTATTACAAAACGTGAAGATTGAACCGTTTTTTACAATGATTTGAGTTTAGGCGTTTTTACCGTTGATAGGACTATGGAGACTTTAAGCAAGCATGAAAAAGAAATACAACTCTGAAAGGAAAAGTGTTTGCTCTCAATTTATTTCCTTTTGTAAAAAAGAAAAAAAAAAACGGAAAAAATCATGGACAATAGCCCACACTCCTCAATGATATATGTATATATGTCCCCCACCCCCGAAACTTCCAGTGTATTTATTTCAAACTGCTTATTGCGGCACCTGACCTTGGTCTAAATTGTTGAGAAAGGTCGTTCTTATATGAGACGCAGTATGGTTATAATTGTATAATTATACATAATTATGGTGTCCTTTTTTTAGGTGAAACGTAGCAAGCAGACAACTGGAAATATGTCTTAATTGTTAAAGCAAAGAGCAACAGCCTCGTAAAGATATTTTGAGTGGTGCATGATGAAAATGTCAAGAATGTTTTTTGGAAACCTAACTGCGATCTGTATTCTGAATATGTATGAAGTTGTCAGATAAACACGTTATATTCCTCATAACTATGGATTTGATTTCATTTTCATTACTGGCAAAAACCTTCGGTATAAGAGCAGACATTCCTGTGAAATCAGTTTACCGTTAACAGTCTAAAATTGGGACATTTTGATTTTCGTAACTTCTAAAAATTAGGACACATTTATTTTCGTTACTGTCCTAAAATTGAATATTTGGTTTTCCACTGTAGTAATGCATCGAAAAGACGCATATATGGAGTGGCAAACTGTGTAGACCCTGATCAGACTGCTCAATGAGCAGTCTGATCAGGATCTACACTGTTTGCTAAGATCAAGTGTTCCAATATTTGAAGTTTTTACGACAGACTCTGTTAAAATCAGGCCAGGAGCAGTCGGGTCAGGGTCTGCGCTTGTTACCATTCAACTGACAATATTGTGATACATGTATGTGCTTTATGATAGGACAGACCGATTTTTGCCAAATACCCAAGTCCCGTTGCTTAGAATTCAGAGAGCGAAGCCTTTTTGAGCCCCCCCCCCCCCCCTTCCCCCCCGCCTCCCCTTGACTATCAAGCCCACACTAGCTTGCGCATAAGACGATACAGTCTGACTTTGGAATATGTAATAGCTTGGGGCTGTTTTATGTCGCAGGGCCGTATCAGAGTGTAAATGTGTAACTTCGGGTCTCAGCGTGCGTTCTTTGCACAAAACAGCTTTCATCTCGACGCGCGTTTTTCAAATATCATGCAGGGTATGCAAGCCTGCTTTCTTATGCTCAGATTTGTAATAGCTTGGGGCTATTTTATGCCGCAGGACCGTATCAGACCATAGATATGTAACATCTATACATCGGGTCTTAGCATGCGTTCTTTGCACAAAAGCAGCTTTAATCTCGACGCGGCGTTTCGAATATCATGCAGGTTTTGCAAACCTACATTCTTATGCTCAGGTTAAGTCGTCAGCGATGTCTATTTTCTGTTTGTTATTTTGTTTTCTGCATTTCGTTTTGCTTGTTACAAGTTCATAGTCAGATTATTCGCTAAATATAAAAGTGTTTGCGACTGAACGCATTCTGGAAGGGACATTTGTCCTTCTATAATGACGCGACATTTTGCGTACGTACATGTAAAACTCTGACTATTGGAACAATTAAGGCTTAAGAAATACATGTAGTGACGACCCATATTAGACTGATCCTTTCAAGAAGCTGTCTGTTCATAGCCTGCATTCATTGCAGGGTCTGACAAATCAAAATTTGATCTACTTGTCCGGTGCATAGCTTCAGCTACAAAATGCTGAAATTCATAGGGTTTCCCTATATATAGCTCACACATCTTTCTGGGCAAATAAGAAAATATTTTTCTTGCCAAGCAAACATCTTAACTCGTCCCGGGCAGCCAGACAATGGATTGGTCAGGCTCTCTTCATTGTAATTCAGCCAAAGACTTTCATAACCTATGTAGAGGCCTCTCGTGCCAGTAAAATGACAAGACAGTCAATGAGGCTGGGCGAAGCTTAAAGTGTCCCAACACATATACATTTTATGGTATTAAAGTTTTAAGGCACTTTTGCATAAGAACGTGATTTGTTTTGTATCAGCTGTAAATACATTTAGTAATAAGAATAAAATAAAAGAAGCGCGCCAGGTGTTTTCTTTAAAACTTTTATTTGTATTTGTATTACTGTTAGGCTAGTTTATATTTAGCTTTATTATTTCTTTTTCTTTTGTATTAGTAGCTTTGCTTTTAAATAATGATAATGATAATAATGATAATAATAACACGTTCATTTTGGAAAAAAATCTCATGTACTTCTTTTCCTGTAAAACACCCGGACGCGGACCTACAATATAGGCATGCAATAGTCCAAATGTACAAGAAGACTAGATTGAGCCACTATGGAAAATTCATCCTTCTAAAAACAGATTAGAGTGCATGAGTAGCGCGCTAACAAGGCTGCTCAAACACAAGCAAAAGAATGTAATGGTGAACCTATTGCACAGGGGTAAATAAAACTGGATTCCCTACTGAGCTGTCGACGGAGCCAGTCAGTGACCATAATGCAGAAGTGGCTGGCGACCGAAACAGCAGTATCAGCTCGGTCGACAGCCATTAACAATAGTATCAATTTGCTTACGCCTAATTCTCGGCCGACAGCCTGTTTAAACAGTACCGCATCGGTCGACAGCACAAATGGATATTACTCCCCAGGCTGCCACCAAAGTGACCTAATCCCCGCATCTTTTAGATTTACTAATACGTCTTACAACGTTGAAACAATTTGTATCATCGTTAATTCAGAATTTATAAAACGTTGTGCAACGTTTGCGCTTTAAAAATCCTCACAATTTATTTATAGAAAATAAATGGAGGCCATACCGCAGGACAGGGTAACTGGCAGCATTGGCGGACAGGGACGACTCAAACCAGTTTCCCTCCTGTGCTGACGACCGAGCCAGTCAGCGACCATAATGCAAAAGTGGCTGTCGACTGAGACAATCGACAGCAGTATCAGCTCGGTCGACAGCCATTAACACCATAAACAATAATACCAAATGAATTTGCTTACTCCGGGATTCTCGGTCGCCAGCCTGCCTGAACAGTACCGCATACGTCGACGGCACAGGTAAGCAAATTGATATCTTAGATTTTGTATGACATCATACAACGTTGAAACAGTTTTAAACGTTGTTCCTGTGTGCCCCACAATTTTATAGAAAATGATTGAAGGCCATACCACAGGACATGGTAATTTGCAGCATTGGCGAACAGGGGCGACTCAGGTCAGTGTGCGCGAAGAATGTGCAGTCTTATTAGAAACTAAAAGCTTATAGCTCCTTAAACAATTATACAGTGAAAAGCGAAATCTCTGGTTAGACTAATGCGCAGTCTTATCTGTGTATTTGGTAATCAGGCACATGCCGAAAGCTTTTGGTATGTTTTTAAAGTCGGTATTATAGTCAAAGGGAAGAAACTCTTACATATAAAAAAAAAACGTTGAGAATCGTTCTGAAATCGTTTGATGAACGTAATGAATCGTATGGTGTTCGACACAAACGTTTTTCCGATGCTTCAAACGTTTTCCAACGCTTTCAGTCAAAATGAATATATAAACACGGCCGAGACACGATTTTATCAAACATGATTGTGTCGCTAGTATGTAAAGGATCAGCGTAGTTTTATTCTCATATTGGGATTTCCTCATGTACAAGTGAGCAAATTATTTAATGTTTATTTAATAAATGTCTGTTCATGCGGAAAACTTAAAACTTAAAAGTCGTCTTTGATACATTGTTTAAGAACGGGGACCTATTCGAACAGTATTCACACAGTAGTATATTACGAGAATTGGAACAGAACAGAACAGGACAGTAGAATAATGTCAGACAAAGTTAATAAGAAGGCTGATGAGAATTCTAACACTGAATTTTGTCGAATACAAAATCGACTAAATAAATTGTACATAGATTTGCAGGATTTAAACTCAGTATCTAATCCTTGTGAGTGGAAGGATAGACGTTGTGACGACGTGTTCAAGAAATGCGATTCTCTGTTTTCCACATGTTGCGACAACTGCAGAAAAAGGAAGCTTCTAGCGGACAAAGGTATCGTGATACCGACAGCAGTTGATGGTGCAGGAAAACCCAAGGAGTCTGATCTGTGCACAGAGTCGGAAAAGATCAAATCATTCTTGGACATGACCAGACCTTGGGACATTTGGCGGGGACGAACAATGGAGTTCGACATTGGTAAAGTAAGAAATAGGGACAAAAGACTACATGTACCATACTCTGTAACACAGTGGTACTCATACCAACCTTATCAGAAACAGCGAGAAAGCTGGTTCTGCTCAAGGGCCTGTAGGCCTTTTACAGGACATTATGCTTGCAGGATGCCACTGTATCTTCGGAAGCCAAGAATATATGAGCCACGACATGAGAAAACCAACAATGTGGCTGTGCTGCCAGCGCAGACTCAGATCAGCCTGGGAATCCACCCAGTTTGACCAGACTCTTCGTAAAGTGCTCAAAGGGTAGCTGAGGGTCTAAGCTACCTCTATGCGGACAGCGAAGACTCTGATCAGACTGGGCGGATGCCCAGGCTGATCTGAGTCTGCGCTGGTCGCACAACCACATTGTTGTTTTTTTCGTGTCGTGGCTCATATTTACCGAATAAACCCCATTCATGTGAACAGGAATGCCTGAGCAAACAGAGTAGACACCAATCAGACTGATCTGGTTCTTCACAGTTTGCTCCAATCCCTCTGTCTCCTAGTTTAGAATATAATGGTGATTTTAAATGGAGTGACAATGGTTGCGCTAAACAATAATGTGGCTTGTAGCGCCGGCTTTTAGATTTCTTTTCCAGATATGCCTTCACGAGTTATCTTTCTTGTAAACCTGACTATTTTGTATATTCTTGTAAATAAGCATGTATTTAATTTATATTGTCTGTTTTAAATAAGAATCCATGTAAATATATACATATGTACATGTGCAAGTACACATGAATATTAAGCGTAACACTTTTTTCCGTTCTCTGATACATTTACACATTTGATATTTATACATGAGTACCATATAATATAATTATTATATTATCACGTTTGACCAACAACAAAAAAACTGCGTTATTTTCGATAAAAAATGTAAAAAGTTTGCACACCTTAAATAACTGCCTTAATTGTCCTAAAATACAACAATGCAGTAATGCCTCCAAAAGATGTAGATGGACCGTATACCCTGATCAGTCTGAAAGGGATCTGCGGTCTGTGCAGACCTATCTGTCCCAATGGTATATTATATGTATCAAATTCAGTTTTGTCAGTGGCCCAGCGGGCACATGACGTCGAAATGACGTCGTACTGACGTCGATGCGACGTCATTACGTCGCATCGACGTCAGTACGACGTTATTTCAAAGTCATGTGCCCGCTGGGGGGTTTGTACAGACCGTGTTTATGCTAAATATTGTACTTAATGCTCTTTCGTCTGGTAAAATATATCGCAGTCAGGAAATATCAAGGCTATAAAGCTGTTGACAATTAGTGCACACCATGATCAGTCTGTTTGAACCGCGACATGACAAAACCAACTATGTGGCGTGTGCGCCGAGCGAAGACTAAGATCAGCCTTGGCATCTGCCAAGTCTGATCAGAATCTTTGCCGTGCGCTGAAAGGATAGCTAAGGCTACCTTCATGCCGACAGTTAAAACTCAAATAAGACTGGCTAATCTGAGGCTTCGCTTTGCGCACAATGATGCCGCTTTGTTCGATTTGTCGTGCCGCGGCTCATTTCATAGCAACAGATTAATCTGAGTTTACACTGTTTGCTCATATAGACTTCCACATTTTTTGTGGAAAAGCAAGGCATGCTTTGAAAGTAACTCTTCCTGACATAAGTGGCAATATATGAATAAGACTAAAAGAGTTATGTTTCTTGGTGACGAAGAAAAGCAAACACCTTAGTTTTACTTGGTATCAGCTAAGTATGTTTCCACCCATGCCTTATATAGCGTTTAAACGTATATAGATAAGATAAATGGAAGAATAAAAAATTCAAAATATAACAGAAGTTTCGTGTGTCTTTGTTTTAATCTTTATAACATGTAGTTATTTTAGTCATTTTTGAAGGAAGAGAATGGCCTAAGGTGAATGGGTACATCTCTTTTTCCCCGCCATCATCATGTCTTATTCTCAAAAAGATGTTCCCCAGGAGGCTCAACGGAACCAATCCATATGGTGCACCTCCTGGCAAGCGAGTCTATTCGTGTCCTCTTCAATTCAAAGAAGAGAATTCCGCCATTTTTACAAAGGGAAACACCTTTCGTACCACTTCTTGTCAGCTACCCTGGTTGACGAACCCATCCGAGGTCTACTCTGAAAGGAAATAATTTGCTTCAAAGGAAGCAAATTCTTCCCTTTAAGGGTTTCCTTATTGAGAAGGTAGTCACAAATGACCCCCGCCAGTGTAACCAAACATCTTGTCACTTTTACATAGGGAAACATCTTTTGTACCATTTCTTGTTAGCTACACTTGTTGACGAAACCGTCTAAAATGGGGTAGTATACCGTGAAAGGAAAGAACTTACTCCTTAAGAGCAAATATTTTCTTTTTGAGAGTAACCACGTTGGGAAAGGGGTCACAAACGAAAATTAGTTGCTTCCCCGTTAGTGTAGCCTTTCACCTTGATTTTTGACCTCCATTTTTGTTAAAATGCAGAATAAGAAAAAAATATATGCCATCATTATTATCTGGCTCAAGTAAATCTTTCAAATTAACAATATTAGTCTCTTCCCAGCGGACACATGACATCAAAATGATGTCGTCCCAACGTCGATGCGACGTAATCACGTCGCATCGACGTAAGTACGACGTCATTACGACGTTATGCGCCTGATGGGTCACTACATTTTCATGTGCCTTTAGGTGAATAAAAACACTTCCATGTTTATTGCCCACCATTTTTGCAAAGGAAAACCAGGGGCAGCGAAATAGATGGGCTGCCTGGGGCCGTATTCATAAAGCCACTTAAGTCGTTGCTATGCTGTTGCTAAGGCTAAATTTCTTTGAAGGAGATTCCCTACACCTATGAAATTTGCTCTGGAGGAACAGTCTTTGTAAGACTGTTCCTCCAGACCAAATTTCATAGTTGTAGGGAATCTCCTTTATAGATATTTAGCCTTAGCAACTGCATAGCAACGATTTAAATGGCTTTATGAATACAGCCCCTGGTTCCCTTCCGCAGAACTGCTAGCAGCTGTAGCAGGACCTTAGTGTCATTTATTTGAGGTCGGGTTAAAGTCCAGGTAACGTCTCGACATGACTGAAATATTGTCTACTGGGACATTAAAACCACGACACAACAACAACAATAAAGGAAAACCACTTTCTTTACTTGTTGTGAGCATACTCGAAGAAACAAGCAGTCCCAAAATGGAAGTTATTCTTAGAGTTCTCAGAGGAAACAAATATGCTGCTCAAGGGAGCGAATTCTTTCTTGTACAGCCATCCGCCCCCAACCTCTCCCAAACCCCTACCCTTCCCCACTAATTTACCAAATGATTCTTCGTGGTAGGAACTACTTTCCGTGTATGTATTCATCTTAAGACAGGGTCTCTTACAACGAAAGAAGTGTCCTAAAAAGGGGGCTTTTAAGATGCTTAGACTGAGACATAGAAATCGTTACTTCGTTACGCAACCTTGATACCTACTCAGATATACGACAAAGTTCAATCGTTTACTAGAATATTAAAAGTACATTTATTGCCTGTCACAGACACGAATACTAATTAATTAATTACTGTTTTACAGGGACATCTACCGGCTGTCACCAATAAAACAATAACAGAAAAACAAGTTTTAATCATTTATAGAAAGTTTGCTTCCAGCGGAAAGTTCCAGCATAACATATATTTTCAAGGCACACGAGAAAAAATGAGAAAAACAAAACTGCAGCTGCAAAAAAAAGAGAAGTCTCAGGTCAGCTGGTGCATCCGCGCAGACTGAGCCGAGTCTTCCCCGTCTATGGGTCCTGAAAAGTCGAGATTGTGAATGACGAAGATTATAATAGCAAGCTAATCTAAGTCTTCTCTCTAAAAATGCATATTTACATGTAAGTAGATACGTTTTTTCGTGTGGTGGGGTGACCCAGTAATAGAATTTCAGCATCAGCTGCAATTCGATGCATTTCAAATGCATTGTCTTCATTTACATTTTAGCTCGCCTGAACGAAGTTCAGGAAGAGCTATTGTACTACACCCGGCGTCGGCGTTAGCGTTAGCGGCGGCGTCGGCATTAGCAAAATGTAAAATTTTTACGTTAAAGTTTTTTATGTGATGGGCAAGGCGCTGTCAGGCGAGCTATCCTGTCTATGTGACAGATCTTATTTGCATTATTCTTTTTTCATTTATCTTTATATTGTTTAATTTTGTCAAGACTTATGGTATAATTTACTGTATTGTATTTTCAATTCACATAGTTTTATTTTATTTATTTACATGTACTTACATGTTTAATCATTTATTTATTTGCTTTATTTTTTCTCCTTCATTTTCGCTTACTTATTTTTAATATTTTTTTTCTATCTGTTTAATATTTATTCATTAGTATCGGTATATGTTAGTTTGTGAATTCGATTTTCTCTTATTTAGGTATTTATTAGTATTTAGCAAACAGAAGTTCAACTGATATGCTGCTGATGACTCATGGAAACGAAAAAATATCATATGCATGTCGTATGGCTGCATGTGCAAATGTGAAAAGAGCAAAGCATAGAGGGCGTTGACGGATGTAACTTACTTCAAAGCGCAGTTCATACAATTATATAAACAATTAACATCAATAAAGTATCATTCAACCTCTTAATATGGACTTGTATTCTGGGCTACATACTTACAATATCATTGAAATTAACAACAATATTAGTCACATGATACCTTGATCATATTAGTGACAATTAGTGCAAGTTTATAAATAATTATCAGAAGATAAACAGTCCCTAACGGAGACAGATCTTCAAGTGCATGTTTGTGACTCAAGTTCATAAGCCAGGGGCGTTACTAGCAGCAACTTCGTGATATGCACAATCATGCTTTCTACTCCATTCCTTGGAGGGGGTGGTAGTATTTCAGCCATCTTGGCAGTTGGCATCGAAATCTTGTCGTATTTTTAAAAAAATTCAGCATGCAAACATGCAGATGCGTTTTGAAATTTTGTCAATTTGACAAAATTTCAATACGCACCTGCGTATTTGCGTATAGGTGGCAACCCCCCAGTGTGAGCATATAAAAGTACATGTACGAATACTCGTACATAGCGTAACTATTATCTTCCCAAGGTCTAGCACATTGAAATTCAAATACTAGAGGGTAAACAGTGTAACCCAGATGAGACGGTTCATCTTAGCCGCCTTATCTTTTTTCTACGCTGTCTGCAAATTTTAGCGCTTATGTGTTAAACATATGGTCTTCGCGAGTTCACGATTCTGTTATCATAGTAATTTTATGTCGTAAGCAGGCTAATCTTAGTCTTCGATTTCCGCATAAACCTTAACCAGCATTTATTTTGCTTCTATATTTTATCATTATTATTTTTATTATTATTTATTTTCGATAGAAAAATGTCGCTTAAATGTTAGAGTAATTCGTTACGGTATCCGTGACCTCGCGACGTGTCACACTGAACTGATGAACTCGGAATACCTTTTGTCCTCAAACTCCCGCGCTTTATTACCTCACAAAGGGCCGGCCCCGGCTGCGAAAGTGAGGGTGCGGTAATTACCTATTTATGTTGTCTGGCGAGGAAATATGCGATGTTACACCCATTACATAACTACGTCGGGGCCAACTTCGGGTCGAGGTGAATAGGTCATGGGGACGATGACACACACGTTAAGGATGGTTTATCAAGTGCTACTGTTTTCAATATTAAGACGTGTAAATGTTACCATTCTTTGTCCGCCTGTACGAGGATAAAATTCGCGAGCTTTATCGAATGGACTATCTTCCGCAGCGAAAGGAGAGAGATGGGCTCCGCCTCTCAACAGCTGTGCCCAAGTTACAGCGGGTCTCTAACCCCACTGCCCTAACGGCTATTAGGCTATGGGAAATCTTTACATGTCTTCCGCAGAGGTGAACGATCTATGTATGAAATAAAGTTTTAAAGTCTTCATGGTCCTACACAAATCATTATGAAAAGCGGTTTAATCGTCGTTTGATGATAAAATGTGGATTAAGGTGCATATATTGAGTCATATGACTGGCAAAAAATAGGAAAACATGTTTTTTTACCATTTTCTTTTCTGGTTCCCCGTCGAGCAACATAAACAAAAGCGGGACAGTGGATGGGGCTCCACGCATGTACATTGCATTTTTACCATTTTATTTTAAGTTTACGATACCGAAAGTAGGTCATTTTAGTTGCCAACTTTGTGACCCAATTAATTTTCAGACTCTTTTTAGGTGAAACTCAGTAAGTAAACTAATCACGGTAATGAAAGGGATCCGGTAGTAATGAGTCACTCACAAAACATAAACAGGATTACCATAAAATACTAAAAGTTGGGACACCTTAAATAATTACCGTAATTGTCACGAAAATGGAACAGTTCGGTTTTACAATGCAATTTATACCGCCAAAGGTTGCAAATAGAATGAAGTGGCAAACAGTGTAGATAGTAATCAGACTGCTCCCAGAGCAGTCTGATTTGGGTCTGCACTGTTTGCTCAGACCTATCTGTCCCAATATTTAAAATATTGACGGTATTTAAATTCGGTACATGCAAACGTGCTACGGTAATCGTAACTTACAAAAGTTTTATGTCAATTTTACGAGTTTGTGAGGTTTATTACCAATATAATAGGTGCATCTGTCTGACCCATTTCCCGCCCTCAGTAGGCCACGGGGTCAGTTAAAAACAGAAGCATCTTCATTGTTGTCGTCTGCAATGTTGATTTTACTTTCAGAAAATCTGAATGTGGGGTTGATTTAGCAACTCCCTATTTACCAGAGCTCCTAGATAGAACCCTTCATGTACATACGTATGTTTGTAATGGCATAGCTGCTTTTTACAAAAATACGCAGGTGCGTATCGAAATTTTGTCAAATTGACAAAATTTCAAAACACACCTCTATATTTACACACCTCTATATTTACATGCTGATCTTTATATTTTTACTTTCAACAAAACTTAGATTTTGACTGAATACAGACATGACACTATGAAAACCCCTAGACCTGTCATAGCCCCTAGATACGCCCCTGGTTAGCTTGCCTGATAGGCACCCGGCTATGTGTTACGTTCGACAACATTATTTTACCGCTGTGTTTTGCAGTAACTTGCATAACTTTTTTTCCGTTTAAATGTGTAAGTATGTATTAATATGCTTGTTTGCATTGATTGATACATGTATAAAATTCAAACAATACAGTCTTTTGTGACATCAGCAAAGCCTTTGACCGTGTCTGGCATTCTGGACTTCTGCACAAACTTCAGGCAGCTGGTGTCACAGGGGATACCCTAAACTGGTTCAAGAGTTATCTTGCGGACAGAAAACAACGAGTTGTTCTTCCGGGTACTGTATCCGAATGGAAATTTATTCAAGCTGGCGTCCCTCAAGGATCTATTTTAGGACCCTTACTCTTTTTATTATACATAAATGACATTGTCGCCGATATTGGTTCAAACATTAGACTTTTCGCAGACGATACTAGTCTTTTTATTATCGTAGATAATCCTATAACAGCAGCTGAAGGTCTAAATGCAGACCTTGATAAAATTTCGCAGTGGGCTGCAACTTGGTTGGTAACGTTTAACCCCGCTAAAACTGAAGCTCTTCTCTTTTCCCGCAAACTAAACAGACGTCAGCATCCTCCTCTTAATATGTTAAATCAAGATATATCTGAAGTAGATTCCCACAAACACCTTGGTTTATATTTCACTAAAGACTGTACTTGGCACAAACATATAAATTATATAACAGAAAAGGCATGGGTAAGGATCAACATAATGAGGAAACTAAAATTTAAGCTTGATAGAAAATCTTTAGAAACAATTTATTTAACATTTATAAGACCCCTTCTTGAATACGGCGATGTAATTTGGGATAATTGTACTAAATATGAGAAAGAGGAATTGGATAAAATTCAAAATGAGGCAGCCAGAATTGCAACTGGAACTACCAAATTGATATCGATAAATACACTATATAATGAAATATGTTGGGAAACTCTTGAACGTAGGCGGTATAATCACAAAATAACCTTATTTTACAAAATGATGTTTAATATTACACCTCTTTACCTCTCTTCTTTAGTACCGCAGCCTATAAGTAATCTATCACGGTACAACCTCCGGAATTCAAATGACCTACAAACTATCGATGCTAGAAGTAACCAATATTTTAATTCTTTTTTGCCTTCGAGTGTTAGAGCATGGAACAACTTACCTGTAGACGCAAAGCAATGTGAATCTGTCAATTCTTTTAAATGCTTTCTCCAGAGAGGGAAAACGTCTGTTCCCAAACACTATTATGCAGGTTGCAGAAAAGGTCAAATATTACTAACCCGCCTACGGACAAATTGTAGCTCGTTAAATTTTGATCTCTTTGTAAAAAATATATCGGATTCACCCCTTTGTCACTGTGGAACGATTGAGAATGCTCAACATTTTTTCTTTCATTGTACTTCTTACCAGGCACAGCGCAACGAATTAATTAATGCAATCTCTCCATATCAATATCCTTCTCTCAATCTATTTTTGTATGGTGATTTGTCCCTGTCTCACGAAACTAACTGTTTAATATTTAAAAACGTTTATAAATGCATTATAGCAACAAAACGCTTCTAACTTTAAGCTTTGTTTGTTATGCAGGCAGACCAAATGTAATGGTTGCAAATTTACATGCTATGATTGCTGCTGAGAAACGCGCCCCACCCTCTCTCTCAACCCTTTACGTTTGAGTAGAATTATCATTATTACTGTTCCTTTTACCTAGTTCCCTCCTCTCTCGAAAACTTGTTACTCTCTTAATCCTGTCTGTCAAACATCTCTCGAACAAACATCCCTATTTTTGCAATTGCACCTTGAACTGTGACCATTTTTTAATTTTTCATGATAATATATAGGTTTACAGTTAAAGCTATTATATGTATCCTTCTGTTAATAACTAGGTTTTTTGTTAACTTCTTTCAAACGCTGGTTTCAATTATAAATTTGGTTTATAATATCAACATTATTTTACGAGATACAGATATCCGCCATAATTCGTACAAATATTTCATGTTAGGGAGAAGAACATGATAAGCATATTGCTTCCGTTCTAATCCCATGGCTTGTACTGATATCTTACTTGTTTATGTATGTATACATATATATATGTTAACAGAATAAGCTAAATAAATATGTTTAAACCAAACAATATAAAAGTTTTTCATTCTGTTTTCCTCATCCATAAAAACAATAATTAAGATCTCATTTTCCGTGGATAAAACAATTAGCTACAAGCAAGAGCTTGTGTGATGTGCTACTTGCTATTAGCTGCTATTCCTTGAGGCCCACCTTAAATTCAATGTACATACATAGGTGGCGTCACATGAGAACCAGGACTATAGTTCGGAAATGACCTAGCCAGACAGGACTGGACTGGGAATTGTTATTATGAAAGATTCTCAGGCAGGTGGTTTAGTAATTGGCGTTATCATCCATTCTATACTCTGGCAAAATACTTTCCGTTTAATGTAGTTATGCGGGGATACGGTCCATTAGAGGCACGTTTCATGAATGAACAATAGTTTTAAATGAGCCGCGCTGCGTTAAAAAGACGTTTAACGTTATAGTTCGCATTCACGAAGTCTGATCAGAGTCTTCGCATTGGCGAAGTGTTGTTTTAGAAATAGCGAATAATCTGGTCAATGTGCACTGTTGCGAATTAGAGAACGCCACATGCTTGAGGTGCAAAGGCGCCTCAAATGGTGAATTGACCCATCCAAAAGGGTCCACTAGGCATTAACGGGGGAAAAAATCAGCAACCAAGCAACCACTCCCACCATTACTTCCTCATGTCATAGCTTCCTTTGCCAAAATCATGAGTTCGGAAGTTCAGACACCTGTACCTGCGTGTTGGCGAGAAATTTCTTGGAAATTAAGCCAATTTCTATGTTTTACACTGCATCGCGTCAGTGCTCCAGATAAGAAGGGGTAACAAGGATAATTTAGGGATAATTTCCAAGATTTTTCCATAAAAAACCTATGTTGTGACCCATCATTAGAACCGTCTCGCCGAGACGGTTCCAATGAGGGGTCACAACATAGGTTTTAGTGTTGAGAAATAAGTAAAATTATCTTTGAACTATCCTCGATACCCCCTCTTATCTGGAGCTCTGGGGCCGGTTTCATGAACATATCTTAGATTTGTGCTTAAGTTACAACTTAAGTTATAACTTAAGTAAAAAAGTATGAATGACTTAAGTTCTTACTTAATCCGTTTCACAAATGTATCTTAGCAAAAACTTAACCTGTTCTGACTAAGTCTTGTCTATTTTTAGGAGTCTATTTTTAGCCGTGTTAATGTCTGCAATATACTTCTATGTACCAAACCACATAAATACATATCTGAGTCGCTGGTGTAGTGGACAGCGTTTTGCGCTCTAGTACAGACAGTTACGGGTTCGAATCTCCGCTTTTCTTTTTTCAGTTTGTTTTATTTTATTATTTTTTATTATTATTATTTATATACGGTACTTTAATATAATATGGTACCTCGCTGGTTGACTTAAGTTTATAGCAAAATCCAAGCAAAGAGTTTAAACTAAGATTTTTTGTGAAACCACATAAGTATAAACTTTTGACTTAAGTTATAACTTAAGTCAAAAGTTCTTGCTTAGATCGTTTGTGAAACTGGCCCCTGATCGCATGCTAAAAATATGTCTGTGGAAAATGTACCTGTTTCTATACAAAACAAGAAATATCTTTAAAAAAAAGATAATCGGTTTAGATTAAATAGAAGTGTGTATTGTAATGAGTCAGGAACATGTTGGATATCGAATGCGCATGTTGATATGCGTATTTGTTGTTGGTAATGGGGTTTCGATTTCGGAAATGCTGTTGAATTTTGATTGGGGTCTGTCTGTGTTGCACATAACAATGAGAATTGGTTGGCTGACCGCCCCACATATAACCTTAAAAGTGTCGCAGTTCCAACACAACTTCAAGAACTAAGCCAGCAACAATTACTTAATTTTATCTTCGATTTCTGTGTCAAGTTATCTTGATGGTTTTATATTTTATATGAGCGACATAACAGGCGATATGTTCTTTGGCAAAAAGCGAATTGGACCGAAATACATGTATCTAGATTCATCACGACACGGTTTATAGGCCAACAGTCAAATGAAACTGAAAGTAGACAGAGAAAGCGAAAGTAAGATACTTACATAAAAAAATCCCGGGTGTATTTATATTGGCCAATGAAATACTTAAAATATAGGTCAATACTAAGGTTATACGGCTAAACCGAAAAAATCAAGGAAACAGTTGTGGGAACTGTAAAGGACGTACACGTATGAGACTGCAGGCAACACTGTACCGAAATGATCGTATTCCATAAAGACAATGTTATTTGTGATGTCATAAATTATTCAAATTTTAAGAAGTCTATTTCTCCTACTATGGTTTGTCTCATCAAGCACTTGCAATCAGTAGAAACCGTGATCAAACTGCTCCTGTAGAAAACGGTCTGAGATATTTTGGAAGCCGCAAAGGCGACCAATGACGGCGTTTTCGTCATAAGTTTATGTTCAAGATTAAAAACTCATATGTTTTAAGCCTGAACTGACGTTATTCATGTTATTTGTGCTTGCTGTCCCTTTATAGGCTGGAAACTTATTTTTTTATTATCAAAAAAAAAAAAAAAAAAAAAAAGGAATTAAAAAAAAGAAAAAAACTTTTTTTGTTTTGAGTGTTTCCTGAGGCCAAATATGGGCCTTATCATACCAGGTGGCCCCTGTCTGAGTATATAGAGTAAATATGTCATTACTACGGAAGCCTTTATGTGACATTGTGTTTTGTGTAAGGACCTTTTGAGTTTTGTCTTTTAGATACTGTGTTTTATTTTGTGTTAGGACTTTGCTGTTTCGGTTTGGCCCATTATAGACGTAGGGCTATGATTACTTTAAGCCTACGTAACCACAACCATAATTTATAGAACTATTAAGTCTGCTTACACGCAGATATCACGACAAGAATTCCTCGGAATGCTATGTCGCACCTGCATTGCATTTCCACAGTAGCAGAAATCATGTTGAGAAGAATTGAGAAAAAAAAAGAAAACAAAATAGTTTCTAGCATTATTCTGACACAAAGTTTGTCAAAACCCGACCAACGATTCTTAAGGTACTGCCATTTTCATGTTTGTGCTATTTTTAGTAACGGTGGATGGCAGCCATCTTGGATGGCCCATTTGCCAAACCAAAATAGCTCTATGCAAGGATCATTCTGACACAAAATTGGTCCAAATCCATTCAGGGGTTCCTGAAATATAGTCATTTTCATTTTTTCCTATTTTTAGTAACGAGAGTGGCAGCCATCTTGGATGATACATTTTCATAAATGTGGAAACAAGAGAGAAAAACTCCTTTCAAGAATCATTCTGATAAAATCTGAGCAAAATCCACTCAGTGTTTAACGATTTATCGGCACTCAAGCAGAATTGAGACTCGTAAACCAAAAATAGGTCACTGTGACCTAATTCTGCTACAGATTTTTTTCATTTTCATAATTTTCAGGTTGAATTGAAGTTCCATGCAAAGTTTCAGCAAAATATGCCTAGTGATTCTAGAGAAAATGTTAATTATGTTGTTTTGCTATTTTTAGTAACAGGCGGCCATCTTGAATTCTCGACCAGGCTGAATTCCTGTAATCCGAAGCCCTGTAGTCTGATCATGCTCTATATGAAATTTGAGAACCATGACTGCAGTGGTTTTGGAGAAATAAACTGTACAAATCTTTAACGCCAGGGTTGACGTAAATGTGGACGGACGGACGGACGGAATGACGGACGGAAAACCGGACGCCTATATCGCACCTTGCTAAAGCAGGTGCGACAAAAATCACAGGAGAGACAGCAATTATAAAACAACGTTTTCATATCAGCATAAAAATCATATATTCCCTTGTTTACAGACTCCTACACTCTCTATATGTAATCGACTAACCCATACTAGACACTTGTGTGTTTTGTGTTTTGTGTAATGACTTATGTATTCTGAGGCTTAACTTTTGTGTTTTGTGTTCTTACTTTCCTTTTTATTAAATGCGGTTTCTGATGTCAAATTTAATTATTTATTGCTTGTTTTGCTTGGGTAAATCTCATCCTTATAATATACGACATCCTTTAATCACAAATTACTTTATACTCGCCCCTATTGATCGTTTAAAGTTAGTAAACACATTCCAAAATAAGAAAGTCAGAACACAAAACACAAAAGTTAGAACTCAGAATACATGTCATTACACAAAACACAAAACTCAAAACTCAAAACACACGAGTGCCTAGTATGGGTTAGTCGATTACATATAGAGGGTGCAGGAGACTGGAAACAAGGAAACATGTGATTTGTACGCTGATATTAAAAAGTTGTATTATAATTGCTGTCTCTCCTGTGATTTTCGTGATATCTGCGTGTAAGCAGACTGAATTGTTTAATAAATTATGGTTGTGGTTACGTAGGCTTAAAGTAATCATAACCCTACGTTTATAATGGGCAAAACCAAAACAGCAAAGTCCAAACACAAAAACATAAAACACAAAATCTAAAAGACAAAACTCAAAATGTCCTTATACAAAACACAATGTCACATATAGGCTTCCGTACATTACTGAGATGCACCTTCTCCCATTGCGTAAGCCTTTGCACACCACATGATCACGACCAGGGGCCAGTTTCACAAACGATCTAAGCAAGAACTTTTGACTTAAGTTATAACTTAAGTCAAAAGTGTATACTTACGTGGTTTCACAAAAAATCTTAGTTTAAACTCTTTGCTTAGATTTTGCTATAAACTTAAGTCAACCAGCGAGGTGACTTGAGTTCCAACTTAAAATGTGTAAGGTAGATATGCTGCAGAGCCCTAGATAAGAGGGAGTATTTAGTGATAGTTAGGGATAATTTTGGTTAATTCTGGATAAAAACATATGTTGTGACCCTTCATCTGAACCGTCTCGACGAGACGGTTCAGATGAGGGGTCACATCATATGGTTTCAGTAAGAAATAAAGAAAGGGAGGGGGGTATCAATAAGATGGGTTTTCTGCATCCCACCAAAGTTTTGTTTTTTTGACTGATGTGGTATACTCCAGTGTGTCTAGTTTATTGAACCATATGTGACTTTGGTCGGAAAGCCCTAGTTACTGAGCTATGGGTCCACAGAAGTGGGTGGGGTAATTCAACATGGTTTTACCTGGTCTTGTAAAAATGGTCTCAGTAGGTAGAAGAGTATAACAGACAGACAGTGTTTGATAAAATGATTAACAGAACATCTAAAATGTATTTTCTTATCATTTTATTTGGTTTAATTTGAACATATGTTGTCAAAAAAGACTTCCTTTGACATTCAGCGTTTTTTGATATTTTTGTCCTCTATTTTCAATATTTCCTGGCATCACAGTTAAATAAACTGACCAGTTATCACCAAAACTCCTTTCTAGGAAGAAGCACCTTGACCAGTACCATTGGATGATGTGTCCAGAATTTCACAATGACCTAGTTTTCATGGTTGACTGAACACATAAACTTGCTTAGAAGATGGTTATATTCAATTTAATGACCTAGAATTACAAAACTTTGGTCAAATTAATATCTTAACTGCTATATTATGCCCCACACATCCGCCACTAAAGGTGAGAGAATACATACTGGTTTTCAGGTCACATGATCAACATGGCCACAATGGCCAAATATATAGTAAAAACCTTTAAAAATCTTCTTCTTTAAAATCAGTTGACCAATGGCCTTGAGACTTGGTAAGTAGCATCAGGTACTCAAGTTATTCCAAGATTGTTCAATAATGATCTTGGATTGACCTTGACCTTTTTACGGCAAGGTCAAATATTGGAAAATGCTAGAATGTAAGATTTCCTGGGAAGTTTTGAAGATTTTGGCTTAACAATTGGTATATACAGTTGCCTAAACAATGCCCATATATGGTGAAAACCTTTAAAAATCTTCTTCTTAAGAACCATGAAATTATATGTTCTAGCATTTCCCATATTTGACCATGCCGCAAAAAAAAGGTCAAGGTAAACCCAAGGTCATCATATGAACAGTCTTCGTAGTACTCTAGTACTCCATCCTACTTACCAAGTTTCAAGGCCATAGGTGTATTGGTTCTGGAGAAGAAAAATATTAAAGTCTCCATAGTCCTATCAGTGGTAAAAACGTCGGAACTCGAATCATTGTAAAAAGCGGCTTAACCTTCACGTTTGATAGTAAAACGTGGGTTCATGTGCATAAATTGAGTCATATAACTGTCAAAAAGTAGAAAAAAATAAGTTTTTGAAAAATAACAAATCACTCCTCAAAATACATTTTCCTGTGCTGGTTTCCCGTCTAGCAATGCAATTTTAACACAAGCGGGATAGTGATTGGGACTCCACGCCTGTACATTGTATTTTTACCATTTTATTAAACATAATGAAATTGAAAATAGGTCATTTTAGTTGCCAACCAAAATGATCAAAATTAAGTTTTCAAATCATTTTTATATGAAACTCAATGATGTTTTATTTCTTTAAAGCTGGCTGATCACGGTCATTTACAATGGCGAAGCTATAGTGAGAAGCTTGTAGCAATGCCTTATGATAAAATTTTTCATGCTGATAGAGCAATGGGGCTTTTAAAGGTTTATACCATAAATGGGTATGGCGGCCACGTTGATCATGTGACCTGGACCGCCGGTTGAACGAATTTTTGTTCAATCAACCCCTGGAGGCTTTATATGAAATGTGGTTACAATAATTATTGGCCCTTTGGCTTTCGAAGAAATGTCTGAAAATGTCAAAATATGAGAGTCATGGGTGTTTGACCTTGACCTATTGTACTCATAATTCTTCATGACCTCATTAAGACAACTGTATATACCAATTTTTAAGCCAAATTTTTCAAAACTTCCCATGAAATCTTATATTTAGCATTTTCCAATATTTGACCTTGCCGTAAAAAAGATCAAGGTCAATTCAAGGTCTTCATTTGATCAATCTTAGGAGAACTTGAGTACCTGATGCTACTTACGAAGTTTCAAGGCCATTGGTCAACTGGTTCTATAGAAGAAGATTTTAAAAGGTTTTTACCATAAATGGGTATGGCGGCCATGTCATTAAGTCAACTGTATATACCAATTTTTAAGCCAAATCTTCAAAACCTCCCATGAAATCTTATGTTCTAGCGTTTTCCAATATTTGACCTTGCCGTAAAAAAAGGTCAAGGTCGATCCAAGGTCATTTGGACAATCTTGGAAGAACTTGAGTACCTGATGCTACTTACCAAGTCTCAAAGCCATTGGTCTACTGGGTTTTTAAAGAAGAAGATTTTTGAAGGTTTTTATCATATATGGGCATTGTGGCGATGTTGATCATGTGACCTGAAGCCAGTATGTATTCTCTCACCTTTAGTGGCGGGGGTGTGGGGAATAATATAGCAGTTAAGATATTAATTTGACCAAAGTTTTGTAATTCTAGGTCATTAAATTGAATATAACCATCTTCTTAGCCAGTGTATGTGTTCAGTCAACAATGAAAACTAGGTCATTGTGAAATTCCGGTCACAACATCCAATAGTACTGGTCAAGGTGCTTCCTTGACATGAGTTTGATGATTACTGGTCAGTTTATTTGGCTGTGAAGCCAAGAAATATTGAAAAAAGAGGACAAAAAATATAAAAAAAAATGCTGAATGTCAAAGGAAGTCCTTTTTTTGACCACATATGTTCAAATTAAACCAAATAAAATGATATTGAAATACATTTTAGATGTTCTGTTAATCATTTTTTTAAACACTGTCTGTTGTACTTTTCTACCAATGTTGTGTTAATCATTTTTTAAACACTGTCTGTCTGTTGTACTTTTCTACCAAATGAGACCATGTTTACAAGACCAAGTAAAACCATGTTGAATTACCCCACCCACTTCTGTGGACCCATAGCTCAGTAACTAGGGCTTTCCGACCAAAGTCACATATAGTTCAATAAACTAGAAACACTGGAGTATACCATCAGTCAAAAAATAAACTTTGGTAGGATGCAGAAAACCCATCTAATTGTTCCCCCCCCCCCCCCTTGTATCCTTCAATTATCATCAATTACTCCTCTTATCTAGAGCTCTGATCACGACCTTTAGAATAATTGCGTAATGCCTATCGGTCTTTCCTAAATCGATAGTAATAATAACATGAATATGTCAGACAGATATATCACCATGCAGAATTGAAAGGTTCGGTAAGAAGTAATAATTAACAGGAGATCTCATTTATCCCATGAACTTTACCAATGTCTAGACGTTAAAAAGAAATCTATATTTTGGTTAATCATAATTCTATAGCAATGATGAACAGATCGATCAAAGACGTCTCAACTGCCTGGCATCAGTTTTACTTTGGAGCCCCGACACGACAAAACCAACAACAATGTGCCCCCCCCCCCCCACCTCGCCCCACCGCGAGCCGCGGAAGACTCAGCTCAGCCTGGGCATCCGCTCAATCTGATCAGAAGCTTAGATGTGCGCTTAAAGGGTAGCTAAGGGTTTAAGCTAGCTCTATGCGGACAGCAAAGACTCTGATCAGACTGGGCGGATGCCCAGGTTGATCTAAGACTCTGATCAGATTGGGCGGATGCCCAGGCTAGGCTGATCTGAGTCTTCGCTGGGCGCACATGCCACTTTGTTTGTTTTCTCATGTGGCGGCTTATTTGTTGTTTGGTTATGATAAAATGGTACAGTTTCAGGGGTAGATAACTGCGTCATTTTTATTTTTGCATACCTTCTCAGTCTGGGTCCTTTAGGAGCAACTGGTTTCCTCCAGAGTAGAACCCGTTTTAGGAAGGGCCTCGTAGTCTGGGAGGCAAACAGGAAGTTACTAAAGTTCTTTTCTTTTGTAAAAATGGCGGGAAAATATAGAGATGAACCCATTATTATTATCGTTAGTAGTAGTAGTAGTAGTATTAGTAAAGTTAACTGATATTTAACACCATATAGCATACATGTCTTGATTTACAACTTTGATATATATTGAAAATGTACCCTGAGAGGGACAACTTAAATTGACAAATAAGTTTAATAGTGTTTAATTAATGTTAATAATGTTGTTTAATAACTTGATTGTTTATTGTTAGTTAGTGTAAAATTTATCCAAGACCAGCAAAAACATGGCTTTAAGACAGGATATGGTACTATATAAAGAGAATGTACCGCTGAGCCACCTGGGTATCGTCGTTAGGAATATTGAACTGAACTGAACTGAACTGAAAAAAGTGTCATTCTGTCTCGTAATCACATAGTGCCAACACCTCCAGTCAGTCAATAAAATCATTATAACTGTAAATTCTGGTCCATTGATTGGTTGACAAAATTTTCAACCTTTTCGTTTACAGGTAACATTGTGCTGGGAACCAGACCCCTCGGCAAAGAAGTTCTGTGTTTAAGAAAACAAGGAAAAGATGTTAAACTGGAATCCACGTTGACCGGTTCACTCTAGTCTGGCTTCAGACCCTATTTTCAATATATCCCCTGCAAAGGAACATAGAAATCTGACCATCAGAGTAATATACAAATTCGACTGAAGCCAGCTAAGTCCACTCTTACATATCATTTACTTGTATTGCCCCCGCCAGTTATAACAGAAATAGCATCAATTACTGTATATTCAAAGACTGGGATCATGACATTTACCGAATGTCCTCTGAATGAGAATGTACTCTGATGTTCCAAAGCAAGTTTCATCCTCAGTTTACCTGATCAGAGACAATAACCTGAAGAATTCAACTAAACCATTGCTTTGTGGATGATATGTTGTGGCGCTTGTTTAGTCAATATCAAATATAAACGTTCTCCTGCTGCACCGCCCCTGTTTAGAATGTTTACTATTACATGTGACAGACAATTCCAGCAACAGTTTTAGAAATATTGTCAAATTACATTTTAAAACATCCCATAAATTATGCAGTAAAAGTCCAAACAGCTGATTGCCAGGACATGGGGCCGTATTTATAAAACGTCTTAAGTCGTTGCTATGTTGTTGCTAAGGCTAAATTCTTTGAAGAAGATTCCCTACAACTATGAAATTTGCTCTGGAGGAACAGTCTGAAAAACACTGTTCCTCCAGAGCAAATTTCATTGTTGTAGTGAATCTCCAGAGCAAATTTCATTGTTAAAAAGACTGTTCCTCCAGAGCAAATTTCATTGTTGTAGTGAATCTCCAGAGCAAATTTCATTGTTGTAGGGAATCTCCTTTATAGAAATTTAGCCTTAGCAACAGCATGACAACCACTTAAGTCGTTTTATAAATAAGGCCCCAGTACTGTAAAATTACAGAACAGTACTACCGTTAGTTTTTGGTATGAAACATGACTTATTCGACTGTATTGTATCTCAACTTGCTTTAGTTTAAGCGAGGTTCGGTTTTACGGCAGCAAAATCAGTACAGAATTGCATTAGGCCTAGTTAATATGTTTTAAGAGCATTAGGGTTAATGCACCAGATATAGGCGGAGACTGGGGAAAAATACATGTACTGTCCAAGAAAGGCTTAAGTAAACGGCTGGTAGGACTCATAGTAACGGAAGTAACTTCATTTTAGGTAAAGTCTTATCTTATCAATTCGTGTTATTAATTGACCCTCAAAAAGTACTTCCTTCAATACTACTTTTTGAGACTAACTTAGTTTAGTAACACGAATTGATAAGATAAGATTCAGTCAAATGAAAATGAATAAGAATAAAATGGAATGGAATGGAAGAGATCTACATTGCATTGCCCTTAATTTGCCACCAGAGCCAGAAATGGTATTCTTATTGGAAATAATTTGCTTCCTCACAAGGAGCAGACCTTATTCTTGGTTCTGGGCATAACAGGGCTTGCGCTAGTCTGGCTCCAATCCCTTTGTTTTATTATTTTTAACCAAAGGTTGTCTATCAGAATAAGTCTTGTACCATTTGAATACATGTAACCATTTAGCCTGGAAGCCAGGCTATTCTTGCGCTCGCTTATGAGAAAACAAGAATAGGACCATAAGGGCCTCAAAAAGCGGCTTGTATACATGTTAATTATGAGGCCCTATTGTTGAAGACTGAATATTTTAGGGGGGAAAGCTGAGTTAATGGTTCACTGTAACCATACAATCTTGGCCGACTACAAGAGAAAATTGGCTGATATTATTTACGAAAAAGGCGCATTTTCGTGCTAACACCTTAGAGACTCACAGCAGAATTTATCAAAAGTGGGCGTGTATTTTCCCTATATTTCATGCTGTGGTTTTACTAGATGCTAGTAACTGATAAGGCGCCAATCCTATAGGTACTAAGCAAAGCCAAAAATGTTCTCATTTACATGCAATGAAGTGGGGTATCTTGACGCTATTTATGCTAGGCTCGGGGTTTGATGTCATGAAAAATGCACTTCGCAATAATTTCACTTCGCGAATGTGACGAAAGTCATAGGGATGAAGATAGCTGGCCTTTCTATGGGATATACACTTTTTTTTCAAAATAATAATAAACAAAAAGATCAAGGAAGTTCTGTTATTTCGCTTGCCCTGGTGTCAGTGACAAAAGTAGTTCCGACACTTTCATAGTATTTCACAATATCAGTAGGTCTTCTCTTCAACCGCGTAAAATAAAATGAGCCGCGACACGAGAAAACCAACAAAGTGGCCAAGCGTATACTCAGATCAGCCTGGGCGTCCCCCAGTCTGATCAGACTCTTCGCTAAGCGCTTAAAGGGTAGCTTAGGGTCTAAGCTACTGCCATTCGGACAGCGAAGACTCTGATCAGACTGGGCGGATGACCAGGCTGATCTGAGTCTGCGCTGCATAACCTCCTTGTTGGTATTCTCGTGTCGCGGATCAATTTTATACCTTATCACTATGCACTTACATGTATACCTTTTGTTCTTAGTGCCTTTTTCATATCAAAAGCCCTTCCTACTACTTTCTCACGATCTGACCTAAAACATCTCCAAATCGTGCCAAACTTGTACGGAAATGAACTTTTAATCGAAAACTAGTTCCATGTTTATGATAACTTGGCTAATTTGACGCAAACGGCCTGCAAAATCATTCTGGACAGTGATGATTTGAGGGCAAAGTGAGGCAAATGTCTGGAAGAGTCGCCTATCGGGTCAAATGTCAGATAAAAGGAAAATTATGCCATGTTCCTTTATTCAGTTAGACATGTATAACAAGACAGCCCTGGGCACGGGGCTATATGAGAATAATAGATCTAGAAGGTGTATTTAAGGTGAATGGGTATACTGCCATGGGAAGCAACTCTGTCGTTTGCATTTTTGTTATTTTTGCCTCCCTTCTCAATGGGGTCAACTCTTAAAGGCAAGGTTTACCCATACTCTTTAATTCTTTAACTCGAGCTACTACTGGACCGTTCTACCCGATCCCATATTCCGAATGCACCAACAGCGCTTGCATCCTGAGCCTCATTTAAGACGAAGGCGAAAATGCATTTACGAAAGGGGTTTAGACGAAAGTCTAAATATTTAATGAATCTGTATCCCGTCGTGTAAACATCAAAACAGTTTATCTGATTATCGGTATTTTTGGAGAAAAAAAAAACTTCTATAATATAAAAACGGTTTAATAATGTAAGGTATGAAATGCTTTAACCGGGTTTTGACATATCGGAACAAAATTAGTATTGGTTTGCTGTATACATACCCTATATTATGGCGTTATATGATGGCATGGAACATTTTATGGCATGAATGGCTGTACAATGTGCAGTGTTTAGTAGTTGGTTGGTTGGTTGATTTGATGCTTAACGTCCATGGTAAACAACTAAGGTCATGTCGGGACGGTCAGTTAACCTAACCACACTATTCCTGGGCAGGCTTAGACCTCCTAAGCGGTTAACCAGTACTAAGTGCACATACTTTCGCCAGTAACTGACAACTGCCCTTCTTGAATCAGCGGAAGGAGAAACGAAAGTATGTGGCCAGACCGGGATTCGAACCCAGGACCTCTGACTCACGAGTCAGGTGCCCTACCGATTGCCTACCCGGCCCGGCTTAGTAGGATGCTGCGTTCGGTAAGTAGAATCGGCGTAGTTTAAACCATGGAACAGAAATAGAAAAGACTGGCAGAGATAATCTCCATCTTTTCATTTGTTGCTCTATACTTCCCCAGAAAACACAAACCATTGTGATAGCTCCTTTTCAACATCGTCACTGAAACGAGGTTTATAAAACGTTAATACGTGACTGTACGACGTCTACCATTCTTGGCCAGATTCTTTTTATCAATTATACATTTGTTGTAAGGCTGAAAACTAACCTCTTTTGGAACTTTTCAGCGTCTATGATATCTGCGACAGACTAGCAGCTACTAAGTAAAATGCTGTGAGTCCACTAGGTATGTCGTAAGACTCAATCACAACCCCTTTTTGAACTTCTCAGCGTCTAACAGAGAATTAATTCATTTGAGAATTGAAAAAATCACACTTTGTCATTGTATGAATTTCAGGCAGCAACTCGTAATTCTAGCAATCGTTGTGCTTAGTACCTTGGCAGGATGACGTCTCGATGACGTCACTTAATCATCAATATGAACTCTTAGTTGCTATGATAACAAACATGTATACATGGCGTCATTGGTCCCGGAGTAGGGTAAACAGTGTATGCCATGCTCCGACAATTTTTCAATGACATTACAAACTGAAATTCTTTCAACAGAAACATCGGCTTTTCTCAACCAAATACTTATTTTCACGTCTTATTCTGTGTTGTCTATGATAGTCTGTAAATGAACTTTTGACGTTGCATACCACAACTTATTTGAATAAAACTTGAAACCGGTTTGTCTTTCGGCAATCAGAATCATAATTAATTGTTTAGAACCATCATATGACGGTAGACACGAGGCAACTTCTTTATTAAAGCCGCGACCTTTCGCCTTGTCTACAATTAGCAGGATATGTTTTACCAGTTTCAAGCTGGGAATGTCGAATAAAGTAGTGCCCGAGTCTAATATCAGTGATAGCGTTTCTTACAATTACCCTGAATGCCTGTCAGAAACATCTCTATATCATGGTAAAATTAACAACTGAGATGATTTATTTCCGTAGCAGAAGGATTTTCCTACTGGCTACTGAACAGGCGTGGCGTTCAGGATCAATAAGGACAGAGCAATGACCGGCGTGAAGAAAGTAGTCCGGTTTGTTATTATAAAATGGCGGGAAACCGCGGTCTTTGACCTAAGACCTGAGGTAAGTGGGTCATGAGGGTATTCACACATGCGCATTGAAAAGAGGCGTGAATTAGCAGACATTGATATGATTTTTTAATCTTCATTGATGTCGGTGATTAGTGCGCCTAGTTCATGGAGATTTACAAGGCGATAGGCCTGTCATGGCAGTAATTAAACATGCCGCCACAGCAATAAAAATAAAGATAACAGATTTTATTGCCATTAGACGAATGGCTGCAGTCGTTAGCGCCTTTCATCCTTTACTTTTCTATGTACATATAGGATCGTCGTTTTAGCGTTCGTTCAAAGTTGACTGAATCTCATCAAGCCGTCGTACTATAAAATCAGACGAGGTAACTGACCTATGACCTGTCGAACATCCTATATAATAAAATTCCGAAAATTAATTGTTACGTTTAAACGCATTCAAATCTACCGCGCCAGTGACTTATGTACCTATTATGTAATACACAACTACGTAATTATAGATACAAGTATTACTGCGCGATCTATTTGTTTATAGGAAATCACTTTAAAGATATGCAGAATACGCTATAATATGAAATAGAACCCTGAAGAAAAGTCGTTTTATGGTGGTCTGCGCTGTTTCCAGTGGTATCTGTCATCTGGAAGGATTAAGATCATGGTATTTTCTGGTGATGGTCCTCCCCCAGATCTGATCATTTAATTAACTCATAATACTATGCTCTTAGTCGCATCAAAAGCGAAGATGCAAGCATCAAATACTCATATTAGCATAACGAGTGGCACATTTTGATAATTATCTTCACAGTTCTCACAAACAGAACATGTATATGGTTCTCGAAAATTTTTGTAATGGAACAGCGGAGACACAGATCAGTCTGCGCATGCGCAGACTGGTCAGAGTCTCCAATGTTCCAACTTGTCATAAAGTACAATTCCCCGTGGAGCAAGTAATTTAATAAGAGAGGAACCTACGAGGCATGAACATGACCTTATGGAGCATTTACCTCATTAGGCTCATCTGGACTTAACTCAATTTGCTCTAGTGATAATGAGGTTCGAAAATCGGATAGGAATGAAGCGTGTGGAACCATTGATGGCGGATCCCTCTGGACAACTAGGTGTTTCTGGACATCAGCTTTTAATATTGAGTGAGAAAAAGAATTAAAGCTGTCCCTGCATGTTTGCATGTGTTCTGTGTTTGTCTTGCATGTGTCACCATTCATATTTGCATACTTCTTTATGAGTAAGAAAAGGATTTGCTCCAAAGGAAGCAAATGATTTCTTTTAACAGATAACACCAATATGAAGGGCGGCAAAGGTAAAATGACAGTTGTTTCCCCTGAAAGTGTATCCATTGACCTTTAAGCAGTTGTCCCCTTTCAAGAAAAAGAAATGAAAGCTGCAAATGGTATATTATGCAAAATAAACGTTATCTCAGAAGTGACCCACGATCCTGAGTAGGGCACGTCTTGAAAGTATTTCACGCCATAATGGCGAGCTTAAAATTATAGTACCATCAAGAGCGGTCAGATTTGTATGGCTTATGATCCATGTGCCAGTAACATGTACAACCTTCAACAAATCTTCAGTTCGTCGGAGCCTGGTCGTGATTTTAGTTTATCTTCACGAACAATAACATACTCAAAAGATACTAATGATAAGCATAAGTACTCCTCATTCATTATTCAAGGATATTAAACCAACTGCATTTCAACAAAACTTGTAAAATCTTTTTGAAGATATACGTTTTACCTCCATGGGCGACGAAACCTGCCATAAAGGGGGAAATAATTTACTTCTTGCGGAAAAAAACTCTTACCTATAAAAGTTGTCTTCGAATATTAATCCAGCGGGCACATGTCGTCGGAATGATGTCGTATCGACGTCGATACGACGTGATGACGTCGCATCGATGACAGTCCGACGCCATTACGACGTCTTTTGCCTGCTAGGAGGCGGCAAAACAAAAGGTGGTTGAAAAGATACAGTATATAATCATGTTAATTAAGCATCCTCATTGTGATTATTTTGGGTGGTCCCAATATTTAGAATTTTGCGGTAGTACTGATTGCTGCTAGTGCTTTTTCTTTTCTTGAGAGAAGGAATGATTGTGATCAGGCCTGTCAAAATGAATTTTTGGTTTCGTTGAACAGTGTATGTTGTATATTTGTAATTGATATTATGTTTTGAACAGTGTATGTTGTATATTTGTATTTGATATATGTTTTGATTTGTACATATTTTGTTAAGTGGGCCTCAAGGAAGAGTAGCTTGTAGCTAATTGTGTTACCCACTGAAAATAAAGTCTTTATTATTATTATTATTATCATTAACGATGATAAACATACCTCTCACAGCTTTTAAAGCAGTGTTTTATGAACAGATATATCTTGAGGAAAAAATGCTTATCTTATGTGCAAAATACGAAGATTCACTTCTACCTGCACATCTGCCAAGGGTCTAAAGAGGACTGTTCATGCAATCTGAAAAGACTCTGTTCAGAGCTGCGCGGGTGCGCAAGCTGATCTGAGTTTCCCTGTCCGTGCATGTCTCGGTTTTCCATTGATATAGCCCTATTATATGACTTGAAGTCAACGTTCGCAAAGGTTAATTTGAAAACACCGAGCAACCCTATTGGGAATATTTGATGCTTTCAATATTCTATCATGCTTGGGTAGATGAGAACCATTTATGAACCATTTAAGACGAGAGAATATTGACTTTATGAATGAATATACGCTTCATGTTTACCTGGGAAAACGATTTGATTTAAGTCCACAAGTGCTGTTGTTGTCAATACGAATTCGCAGAAACTGAGAATGGATTCCAAACAACTGACTAAGTACAATAAAACGGGCATGCACTAAAATCATGAGCTGAGTCTATGGGCTGAGTCTATGACCTCAGCCTATGAGCTGAGTCTATGAGCTGAGTCTATGAGCAGAGGATACCTGTACGACCTGAGCCGTGGACCACGGTTTTGACTAATTGCTATCTCAACTAGTTTGGGATTTGATTTGTTGATATATATTTAACATGATCTTGAGCTAAGATTACATTAAAAGCCGTCAACTTCTAACATGTGTTTCTTCAAGTTAATTATTTAAATTCACCAAGGGCAAACTGGGGTACAGCAGACACACCCTGCCAGGCCTTCTCGCTGTGCAATACATGTTTGCAATTGCTCGAATGAACTTTTGGTGGTAGAGTATGCATTGTCAGAAAATGATTCTGGTGCAGCAGCCTAATCTGTAAAGTTTTGCATATACTAAAACCATAAGGGACCAGTAAGCAGCGTATCTTGTGACCATGTAGACATAGTGGTAAGGGACCGACCATCTGACATACTTTTCTTGGGGGCGTGGGGCTATGTGTAGCTTTTTTACCAAAAATAAAATATTCTTATCTATGAATTTGCTAGAAAAAAAAAACTGGCTTTGATTGCGATTGAAAACAATTACCTCGCACTGAAAAACACACACACACACACACACACACACACACACACACACACACACACACACACACACACAAAATAAACAAAAAAAAATAGAAATGCTAATCTTGGAAGAAATCTTTCCGTTATCTGACCTTCTCAAATGCGCTGGCATCTGAGGGGATTCTCGCTGTTACGTGTAGATTGTAAGCCCAGATCTCCTGATTAAACTCGGTGCAAACCTCACGCGTAATCCCATAATCTGGGCATACCCACAGATCAAGCTACCAAGGTAATAAAGTGTAACTCCCAGAACTATGATCAGATAAATTAATCATATGGGATATGCGACAAAAACGGTTTTTGCAATTTCAAGTGCTACGCATCAAACCATCAAATGGAGGTTAACGCTGGAGTAAAAACAGGGTTTAGGGTTCACCTAGTTTTAAAACATAGCGGAGAAACGTTTATGAATGAAATTTCTGCTGATCGTATCAAAGCTATTTTAAAACAAAACATATCAGTCAAAGCATGTAATGAGGTAATGTTCATGTTTTAAAACCGTTTAACGCAGTTATCATATTGGTCATCAGTTTAAAGGATTTTAGTAACAGTTTTTGTTTGTTTTTTTTCTTTCTTTGGAAAAACGTAAACGCACTCCTACCCGGTCGGGACTACTTTCAATTGAAGATGTCAGAAGGCGCCTGCAATCAAGACAATATTGAGAAAGACTGAAACCTTCAGGAGAAGTCTCAGACGCAAAATCTGTAAGAAATGATAATAATAATTGTAATACTAAAGATTTTATTTTCAGTGGGTGACACAATAAGCTACAAGCTACTCTTCCTTGAGGTCCACACTGAACAGACTTACAGTCTGAAAAGTTATGAAAGAGTAGAAAATAACAAGCTGACAGTTCATGCAGAAATAGTTAAAATCTTCAATAATTCCTTCAAAGCAGAGAACACACTCAAAAAGGAACATGTGCCATACTTCGGCTACTCAAGCCTCCTCATCAGTGACCCTGACGATACCTGGCGACAAAAGCCAAAATAAAGCATACTGTAATTTTTACATTTTAATAAGACTCTCAATTCAAAGACTGAATAGTATCGAAAAGGGTCCAAATGATTACAAAAGTTTGATCTAGAATAAGAATCTAAAGCAATCAAAACTTTCTGATTTCTCAATATATCCCTTGAGCTCAAACTTACATTCTCAAACATCATAAGAGGTAAACGTCCTGCAAAAGCTTATTGGGACGTTAGACTGGGGAGGGGGAACCTGTTTATATACGGAAAAGTTAATGGGGAAGACACGTATAGACCTCTGAAGAGTCAGAGTAGATCAAACCCTGGGGCCGTATTCATAAAACGACTTAAGTGGTTGCTACGCTGTTGCTAAGGCTAAATGTTTTTTGAAGGAGATTCCCTACAACTAAGAAATTTGCTGTGGAGGAACAGTCTTACAAAGACTGTTCCTCCAGAGCAACTTTCACAGTTGTAGAGAATCCCCTTTACAGAACTTTAGCCTTAGCAACAGCATAGCAACGATTTAAGTCATTTTATGAATTCCGCCCCAGTATATCAACTGATGGAGCATTTACAGGAATTAAGAACTAATTGGATACTACTCTGAAAATCCTACAAGGATATAAAATGCTAAATTTGCAAAGGATGATCCCAAATGTCCTCTTCAACCCTCCACTTCGATGACTTTCTGTGATCAACAAGATATATCACGCAATGTCATTCACGAAAAGTTGTCAATGATACAAGTTACAACTAATGACTAACCAGTTTGTTATCATGTTTCATCTTATCTGGTCCTATCTTTAAACGGGCGTTTAAACCCTTTCCATGGGGGTTACAAGGACTCACTGACTTTTTTAAGCACGCTTGAGGACGGCGAGGGGTGAGCACTACATGTGAGCCATAATACGATAAAACCAACAAAGTAGCATGTACCCCCAGAGAAGACTCAGATCGGCATTCCAACGAGTCTGATCAAAGGTTTTGCTGTGAGCTTAAAGGGATTTAAGGGTCTAAGCTACCTCGCGGATGCCCAGGCTGATCTAAGTCTTCGCTGGGGGCACATGTCACTTTCTTGGTTTTGTCGTGTTGCGGCTCATATATAGTGCGTTTTCGCTGTGTTCATTATACAACGTGTCTTACGGCAAGATTCAGGTCAGCCTGTGCAGATTGATCAGGCTCCAGGTTTCTCTCTAAAGTTTCATTAGGATGCATAGAATTGTTAATCCAAGCCAGGCGGCTCCACATATTGATCTGATTCATCACTGGTCGCAAATGGGCAAGGCCCTTGTCCCACAACATAACTAAATTGCGCGTCGTTTTGCCCGTCATCCGGTGGCGATCTTTAAAGTGTGACTCCACATTCGTCTGATTGTCCGTATTTGAGATCAACAGGTTTTGTGCTCCTTGAAAAGTTGAAGGCCACAGGCAGCAAAAAAATTCCTACTGATCCGATATACTGTGACAAAAGCGCATATATGAAACATATATGAAAAGTGAACACCTAAGGCCATGAGGATAGCTATTTCCCAGCAGATGGCAACGAGGCTACTCAAATAATAAATAAAACGTCAGACTAATAGAAAGCCAACAAGCAATCACAACAATAGTAAACCACTACAGAAGCACCACCTTAGAACGGTCAGTAATAATTACCGGGGGGGGGGGGGGGGGGGGGCTTAAATTCGATTTTACGTGGCCACAATCGAGTCTGTATCGGCAACGGACTGCGCACAAGTTGATAGCACATGCCCAGCAGGCACACAAGGATGAATCAATATTGATTCAACCTTGATTCAACGTCATGACGTTGAATCAAGGTTGGTTCAATATTGATTCAACCTTGTGTGCCCAGTGGATGAGCACTGTTAATTTAGAGCTTAACTGCATTACATTAAGTTGACATGAACAAAATAAGGCAAAGTCATACTTGCTCAAACTACAAATTAAATAACTACGAATTACAGTGATTAAATATGCATAATGTCAGTTACTGTCAATTAGGTCAAAACCAGCTACAATGTACATGTATCAGTCAGACAACTCCCTTCCAGGTCAATGAGAAGTTAATCAACCGGAAATTCAACTGAATTATTTTCTTTTCTATCATACTGTGTCATCTTATTTCTGCAGCCACCGGATAATATTCATCTAAATTTTTCCTTGTATTTAAACTTTTAAGGATACAAAAAAGGTCCTGTGCTTTGAGTGGAGTAGGTTAGTGGGGCAGGCACAGTAAGGTTAAATTATAAGGTGCATGATTACTGTAATGGGTGATGGCCCCGCGTCTAAGTGAATTACGATTTTGTTAAGGGTGCCACAAATGCTCTATTTCTTTCTCTCTTTTCACAGGCTTACAGATAAAAATGTCAAAATGCCTACAAATGATCATACTCAATACTGTCTTTATATGATCTGGAATATAGAAAACTCGCAAATTTTTTAAAATATCATCAAACTCGTGAAGCAAGCGGGATGAATTTACTCAAGATTTTTCAGATCAAAGAGCGTTTAATCGAAGATTCAAGGTCATGTGTTGAATCAACGTTGATTCAATGTGACGATCCTTGTACCTAATATAAGCGGCCACCGTATGGTATCATGATGTTTTGTATAACAGTTTGTTGCGTATGATTACATTTTACGATTTCTGGTAAGACCTATAGACATTCAGAAACTGATAATATGGATTTACCAAAATATAAGAATTTCGGGATGAGGTCTTTTTAGAGCCCTAGAGCAAATTATCATTTATCCCGTACAGGGGAAATATTATTGTACAGGGTGTTAAGAAAGTTCAACTTAGAAAGCATAATAATGGTATAATTATGGCAAAACTTTGTAAGTGCGATATAGGAAGCACTACCAAAGATATGCAACATTTAAATTCTTTTTCGATTAAAAAATGACGAGAAAATCTGAATTGCCACGGACACACCCTCAGGCTGACTAATGGTGAAAGCAAAATTTTGATTTGCGTTAGAGATCAGCATCTTAAGAGCTTGTATTGTAATATTTAAGATGTAAAAGTACTGGTATTGCAGGAAATATTTTCGGGATTTTTTCATTTAGTATTTATTATTTTCCGACGGGTTACTACGGAATTTCTGATTTAATCGAAAGGGTACCCCTATTCTCAATCGAAACTTTAAATTTTAGGGGGTAGGGATAAAATCTATATCAGCATTTGTAAACACAGAGGCATTTAGCAGATTTATTTTAGTCTCTTGTTGTGAGATTTCTTCTCACATCGAGCATAAACATTTGATCTGAACTTTGTTTATATTTTTTTTTGCAAAATCAGTCTTAACAAATTTTGCACTAAAATCTCGTTGTTTTGAAACAAAGTAGGTAAGAATATGACATTGTTTAGGAAACTCTTGAAATACTTTATACTGGGGTAAAAAAAACCCTGTAATTAACGAATTTTCTTGTCATTTAGATGCATTTATATTGAAGTAAAAATGCTATTTTATCAACACATTTGCATAATCTGACTTTTTGATGGTAAAATTTTAAATATATAATAATTTACAGATACACCATAACTATTTCTAAATTTTAATCTTGTCTCCCTTCTCTCTAAAACCCACCTCATGTTATAAATGATTTTATGTCAATTTTTGGTTTCTAGTTTCATTTCAGATGTTAATTCATTACCCCCCACCCCCTTAGCAAAATATCAATGCCTCATCTGCTTTTTCATGTCAATGAATCATCTGCCAAAATGTGCATGTTGTCCACGATTCCTTACAGGCTGAAACTAATAAATTACGGTTTGGCTTAGTCTCTTTCATTTAAGATACTTTTTAAATGAAGATTCACTAAGGGATAAGAATAAATAACAGTTTAATATGGCACACCTATATGCGTAAAATCCATAATAGATAGCAATCCACTTTGACACCTTGGGTAGGAACTGCTAATTTATTACGGTAAAGTGCGGTTGTAAAAGTTGTTACATTGTGGATCCTTTACTATTGAATAGTTCTTGAAACCTGTAAAGTTTTAAGATTTGATGAATGTAATTTCTGCAGTTATAAGCAATATTGTAATGTCTTCGAACTTTCTTAACACCCTGTATGACCTAGCAATAGAACGGTCATGGCCTAAGAGGCTACCAGCAAAGCTCTATCTAGACTGGCTCCATATTTTACAAGTCAAGAAGAGAAATGTCAGGAATAAATGTTACACAACATTATTGTAGAGTTATCTGAGAAACATAACTTATTCAGTCTGGCTGGCCTTCAGGACAGAAAGAGCCACGTTAGGCCTTGAAATATTTAGAATACATTAAGGGAAACATCTTTCGTGGCTTCATCGTTGCTTCCCTTGGCGACGAAACCCTTCCAAAATGGGATCTATTGTTAAATAAAGAGGAACAAATTCTTTCTTTTTTTAAGAGTTACCCATAACTGAGAAGGGACGCAAAAATTGAAACCGACCGAGCTGCTTTCCCTAAAATACATGTAGTATATGCTTCTCGTCTTCTTGGTTATTATTTGTAGAAATAAGAAACTGCGAAAATTTCCCAGTTTTCAGTGTGATCAAACTTCGTACATGGTCTACCGTCATAAGGGTACGCTGCTTTCAATGAGGTTCTTCTAATTCTATAAAAAAAAATTCAGTGAAAATCAGTGAAATTTTTATGATGAGGTTTGAGGTACAGGTGTTGATTTATTTGTTTTCGAGCAGCTGTCGATATCAAAGACAGACAGTATCAAGTGAGTGAAAGCAATTTTATCGATGAGGAATCTGATCCCCATCTTAGAAGAATCTATCATTTTAAGAAAATTAATACGAACTTTTGACCGTATCCAAAATACGCCGACCGACGCAGAAACTACGAAAGCAAAAATGACTAGCCATGCCAGATGTAAACATCGATTGGCCGGAATTGACCCCACGACCGGTCAAAGTGCGCTTAAGGTCACGTCCGCTGATGGCCTTGGTCAGTGTTGTTCTGCGCATTAATGCAGATGTGCAAAGAGTAAAGCATATGTCTAAGTTTATTATTGGGCTGACAGTGACAGCGGTATTGAACATGACATTCAAGAGTGCAAGATGGAGGCGATACGACAATATGGATGAATATCTCAAGTCTAGCTCGGGCAACTGCCAGATTGGAATCTGTTTGTCTTTCAATGCCGTCACGTACATGTAGCATTGCATTATGATTTACCCTTGTCCCACCCGTCCGTCCGTCTATCAGGCTATCTGTCCGTTCGTCCATCCCACTTAAAGAGTTATAATCATCCCCTACCACAGTTTTTAAGCAACTAATCGGAAAATTTGCACAGAAATTACATGTAGACAATTGCTTTTTGAATTTATGACAAAATTACGATTGTTTCATAAACTTAGAATATTTACGTTGTGGCTAATAAGGGATAGCAAGTATGCGTAACCAACTCCTACAGTTTTTAAGCTATCAGTTGGGAACGTTGCATAGATGTTACAGACAAACATGCCTTTTGAAGTGGAAACATTATTGTTGACAAAAGTACGGCCATATCAAGACTCTGACATTTCACTTGTTCTTGCTAATACAGGATGACAATTTTGTGTAATCAACTTTGTCAACAGATTTTCAGCAATCAATTTGAAACTTTGCGCAGCAATTACAGACATACTGAAGATGTGCAGGTACGTTCGGAAGAGAAATAAAATGTTTGTTTGTTTTTTAAAACTACGCAAACTTTGAAACTTTACAAGATCTGGCTAATAGTAGTTGATGTTAGAAGCTCGAATAAGTATCTGCATAAGCATCATAATTTTATCATGAAGGGAGGAGATGTAGAGCAGTTTTAGTTGTGGGTCAGGAGGTAGAGCTCCAGAGACCAGAGGACCAATGGTCCTGTAGCTCACCTGACACCTTCTGTCAACAGACACAATTTGTCATTTTGCTCATTTGTTACAAATTTGAAACCAGTAGCTTAAAAGGTGTGCGTATTTTAATTTTAAAATCTCAGTGACCTTGAGTAAAGTTAAAAAAATGACATTGACCTTTGATGACCCTGTCTTCATGTATTCATTTAGTTAACCATATTTTCCAATTATTATATCAAGGCTTAAAAAATTCCATGAAATCAACTGTTTAAGCATTTTCCCATATAAAAGCATAACATACCAAAGTTGACCTTGCCATAAATTAGGTCAATGATTGAGTGATTGATTTTGTTGCTTAACGTCCACGGTAATCAACTATGGTCATGTCGGGACGATCAGTTAACCTAACCACACTATTCCTGGGCAGGCTTAGACCTCCTAAGCGGTTAACCAGTACAAAATGCACATACAGGCCAATGCACCGTCATGATTGTACAAACTATAATGGGCCCAAGTCCTCATTGCTACATACCATGCCACTTGGTCATTGTGCCTTTGGTTCTGGAGAAGAAGATTTTTGAAGGAGTTTTACCATATATGGGCATGGTGTCCATCTTGGCCACGTGACCATGACCAGCTCAACAAACTTTGGTTCTTTTAACCCAGTGAAGCTCCGTATAAAATATAGCTTCAAATAGCCCAGTGGCTTCAGAGAAGATGTTTGAAAATGTTGACAGGCAACAGAATCACAGTGACCTAGAACAAAGGTCAAAGAATGACCTTGACCTATAACAACATAATATCTTAATAGGCTCACTTAGTTAACCATAAATACCAAATATCATATCTTAGACTTGAATGGTTTCTGAGAAATCCACTGTTTAAGCATTTTCCAATGCATCAAAATTGACCTTGCCATAAATTAGGTCACACTCAATGCACAGTCCTGATTTGTATGAATTATGATGGACCCTTGTTCCAAATGCTACATACCAAGTTTCAAGGTCATAGGCCTTTTGGTTCTGGAGAAAAAGATTTTAGAACAGGTTTTACCATATATGGACATGGCGGCCATCTTGGTTATGTGACCCAGATCCCGGGAACAAACTTTCGTTCCCCCATCCCACTAAGACTCCATATGAAATTTGGCTTCAATCGGCCCAGTGGTTTCAGAGGAGAAGTTGTTTGATAATCTTGACACGGATGGACGGAGAGAATGACCTTGACCTTTAGTGACATAATATCTTCATTTGTTCATTTAGCTGACCATGTATACCAAGTATTGTTCCTTAGACTTAAATAGTTTCTGAGAAATCCACTGTTTAAGCGGATTGTTCATTTAGTTGACCATAAATACCAAATATTCTACCTAAGACTTAATAGTTTCTGAGAAATCCACTGTTTAAGCGTGTTCCCATATAAAAGCCTAAGTAACCGAAGTTGAACGTGTCATAAATTAGGTCAAGGTCATCGCAAGGTCATTATTTGTACAAACTTTGATGGGCCCACATGCCCGATGCTACATACCAAGTTTCAAGGTCATAGGCCTTTTGGTTCTGGAGAAGAAAATCTTTGAAGGATTTTTACCATATATAGGCATGGCGGCCATCTTGGTCATGTGACCCAGACCCCGCGTACAACTTTCGTTCCTCCATCCCACTAAGACTCCATATGAAATTTGGCTGTAATCGGCCCAGTGGTTTCATAGGAGAAGATGTTTGAAAATCTTGACGACGGATGGACGGACCGAATGATCTTGACCTTTAGAGACATAATATCTTCATTTGTTCATTTAGTTGACCATGTATACCAAGTATTGTACCGTAGACTTGAATAGTTTCTGAGAAACCCACTGTTTAAGCGTTTTCCCATATAAAAGCCTTACATACCAAAGTTGACCGTGTCATAAATTAGGTCAAGGTCATTGCAAGGTCATCATTTGTATATATTATGATGGGCCCGCATGCCCGTGGCTACATACCAAGTTTCAAGGTCATAGGCCTTTTGGTTCTGGAGAAGAAAATCTTTGAAGGGTTTTTACCATATATGGGCATGGCGACCATCTTGTTCATGTGATCCAGCCCCGGCGTATAAACTTTCATCCCCCTATCCCACTAAGACTCCATATGAGATTTGGCTTCAAGCGGCCCAGTGGTTTCAGAGGAGAAGATGTGCGAAAATTTTGACAACGGATGGACGGACCGAATGACCTTGACCTTTAGTGACATAATTTCTTCATTTGTTCATTTAGTTGACCATGTATACCAAGTATAGTACCTTAGACTTAAGTAGTTTCTGAGAAATCCACTGTTTAAGCGTTTTCCCATATAAAAGCCAAACGTACAAAAGTTGAACATGTCATGAATTAGGTCACGGTCATCGCAAGGTCATCATTTGTTTAAACTATGATGGGCTTACATGCCCAATGCTACATACCAAGTTTCAAGGTCATAGGCCTTTTGGTTCTGGAGAAGAAGATTTTTAAAGGGTTTTTACCATATATGGGCATGGCGGCTATCTTGTTCATGTGACCCAGACCCCGCGTACAAACTTTCGTTCCCCCGTCCCACTGAGACTCCATATGAAATTTGGCTGTAATCGGCCCAGCTGTTTCAGAGGAGAAGATATTTGAAAATCTTGACGACGGATGGACGGACCGAATGACCTTGATCTTTAGCGACATAATATCTTAATTTGTTCATTTAGTTGACCATGTATACCAAGTATTGTACCTTAGACCTAAATCGTTTCTGAGAAATCCACTGTTTAAGCGTTTTCCCATATAAAAGCCTAACGTACCAAAGTTGACCATGTCATAAATTAGGTCAAGGTCATCACAAGGTCATCATTTGTACAAACTATGATGGGCCCGCATGCCCGATGCTACATACCAAGTTTCAAGGTCATAGGCCTTTTGGTTCTGGAGAAGATTTTTGAAGGGTTTTTACCATATATGGGCGTGGCGGCCATCTTGGTCATGTGACCCAGATACCCGGAACAAACTTTTGTTCCCCGGACCTAGGTAGGCTCCATTTGAAATATGGCTACAATCGGCCCAGTGGTTTCAGAGGAGAAGATGTTTGAAAATGTTGACGACGGACGACGGACGGACGACGGATGCCTGGCTATACTATAAGCTCACCTATGAGCCTAAAGGCTCAGGTGAGCTAACAAGGTCATATCTGTGATGGAGCTTGAAGAGGAAGAAAAAGGCGCGGAAGACGCACAAAAATGGAAAGGCATCGACGACGCAGGGGAATCGGGGTATTAGTGGCGTGCAGTAAGAGCAACTGATGGAGGAACCTCTCGTGCCATTCTCCTTGTTGTCAATGTGATCTATTCGACTTAGTAGCAGCTTATAAGCGATTGCCAGATTTGCACCCCTTTCTGCAGGATCGTGTCGCGGTCGAGTTTTTCCATGCGCTTTTTGCAGGATCGTATCACGTCGAATGCGCTCGTATAAAGTCTTGTAGCAGTCGAGTGGCGATCGGAAAGCGATCGAGCGCGGTCAGGTAGCGATCCATTAATAGACGTCGCGCACGGTATTGGGGAACAAAACGTAACGTCAAACTGTCAAGCGGCTACTTTTTCCGCCCTATAAGAATGATAACTGCGGGGTTTGACTGTCTTATACCGAATGTAGTGAAACAAAACCAAACACGCCACGGAAACAAATGAAAACCAGTCCAACCCTTTAAACATGCTGTAAGGACGACATCAGTGAGAATTCATTAACAGTTTTGCTTATTCATTTGCTTTTTCAGAAAAGGACGGATCTATTTGCATTTATAAACACGATATGAATTGAGTTTGTTGTACAAATTCTATCGGAAGCTGCAAATATAAACCACACTATATCCCTGCACGGTAGCTTTTAGCCGTTTCACGATACTTTATTTCGTTATACCATACTATCCTCTGTTTCCGTGTCGAACGAATTATATCTCTTACGTCACCTTTCCCGTTTCTTTTCATCCTGCTAGTCATCTTGCCAGGAGAAAGATTTTTTATGCTGATGAAATATCATATACATGTATTTATATATTTATTGGCTTCAAACTTTGAGAAATTTTTTCTCCGATTGCAAGAGAAAATAATGGTGTAAAGTCAAGCCTGCCTTATTAAGCAAGTACCCAAGGGAGGTGCAAAAACCGCTTGCTTGAGACAGGTGGTTGCTTAATACAGGTCAATTTGTAAAGAAAATGGTACTTTTGGAAATGAAATTTTTGCCTTTTAATACAGTTATTTGCTTCACAGAGCTGACTTTAAGACGTGTTAGACTATAATGACGCAGACCTGAAAACTGCTAGACAGCCACTTATAACTATAAGGTTTCATATGCATGTAACGTTTGAATTTCTTCATTTGACGCCGCGTTACAAAATTTAAGACCGATGTAAATGCGCATAACACTTTTATTGTTCAAGAGCATTTAATCCCAATTTAGCAGATAATACAAACAAACAATGTACATTTTGGAAATTTGCTTTTTGCACAGATTGCTGTAAGTATTTTGTCCAAATCAGCTTAATAACATAGATATGTGTAAGAGTTTGGTGTCAAATTTGAAATTTGTTACAAAAATTAAGACCGCGGATTTTTTAATTTCTTTCCATGTCCGTAGAGAAAAAGTAATTATTTTTATATAACTTATAAGTGATGCATAAGTACATTTGAATCATATACAAATATTTTCAAAATTTGTTTATTCCGATACAATAAATACTCTCCGAAGTAAATAACCCTGCACTTTTGACGTTAATTTGAGCGTGAGTTACACTTTTTTACTTTTAACAATAAATACTTAAGATGACGATTGTTTAAGAATAAACAATAAAATGAATATGGAGTTAATCTAGAAAATTTCCTCTTTTTCGTAAGCAAATTTCCACAAAAATTCACTTCGACATTGCTGTGTAGCATTCCTTCGAGTATGCCCACCATGCCGACTTTGTTACAGAGTTACACGCGTTTTAGCGCAAAAACCAACCGTTTTGCGCCCGCATTATGATTTACATCGTCTCAAAACCAACTATTATTGAAAATAAATTAAATACCAATTGACGATTTCAAAACAGTTTATGACATTGAATCCGAAAAAGCATTGCTTCCGTAGGGCCCATTTCATATCTGTCCGTGAATGTGCCCCATTACCGTGCGCGACGTCTCAGCGGTCGAGTTGATCAGGACAACAGGTTGAATTGGCTTGCGCTGATCGGGTACTGATCGGTGTTTTTTTATCCCGACCAAAGTACATGTAGATATCTACACGATCGTTTCCAGATTAACTGGCTTTCTCAACCAATCCCCGACCTCTTCCCGATGCGTTCTCGAGCGCTTGGCTTCTCGATCTCTACTCGAATTATTTGAACGTGTCCAAAATTTTCGGGTAGGAAGCTGGAGCGATGCCGAGCAGGATAGACCCTCCCGACCACTCTTGCCGAGGGAGCTAGACGAGTCCCCGATCGCATGATCGGGTTGATCTGAAAGGCAGTGGGAACCTACAGTGTACCTTAATGAACTAAGAAACTACATATTTAAGACACTACATATTTCCAGAGTCTAAAATTGATTGCTGCACGCAATGACTGTCTCGACTAAAGTTGAATGTCCAGCCTATTAAAAGCTTTTAAAATTATCATTGTTGAACTGATGATTGATTAGCATCTCTTGTCCTTAACCAGGTGAATGTCCGGAATTAAAATTAGTTTGATCTGCAGTGCTATCTTAAAATTTTTCAGTGCAGTGATCGGAAAATGCATTCGTCGCGGTTCTTTGGTTTTCCGATGATTTTTCAAAGTACCTGTTGGAGTTTAAAGGTCGGGAAACTGGCCTGCGGGCAATGACTTTCATGAACTTGAACATACTGATTTTTTTTCAAACACCAAAGCTGGGTTTATTTTAACTTTAACATTGGTGGTTATTATTTTTTTCAATCGCATTCTAGTACTGGAGGTTAACTGGTTGTAATGCTTAATTTAGCGGGCCTCCGTACCCTTGTGGATAAAAGCGCTGACTCTAACATTAGGTCTCTCACCGCTGTGGGTTTGAGCCTTGCTCGATGCACAGGTGAGAAAGCTACTTTCTGAATGTGGGAGGTCAGGCGGTTTTCGCCCACTTCTGCTTAAAATGATCGGCTCTATATGAGTGAAATTTCTTAAAAGGGCCGTAAACCCATATAAACAAGCTTATTAATTATACTTCAGTCGCATTCATATGTTTATTTAACGGATAATATTTTGGAGTGGCTAGCAAAAACTGAGAAACACCACATCAAATTCTGATAGAAACTAGAAAATTGTGTCTGTAAGACACAGATGATGCCCCCGTGCTGTGCCTGTCTCCCCCTCCTTTTATCCCATACCCGCTCTGCAAGGGTTTGATTATATTAACTTGCCATCCTATATTAACCAGAACCTGTAAAATTTCTAAGTTTCAAAAGACCATGATTGTGTCAAAAGTGAGTTTTTTCTCTTCACAAAGGCATCTGCACATCTTCGGTATGTCTGCCAAACTTTCAAACTGATTGCTAGAATACTGTGAAAGGAGTTGATTATACAATATAATACAGTCATACTATATTAAACAAAACCAGAAAAATTTCTAGGTCATAATTTTATCCAAAAATGATATATTTTCCTCGCCAAAAAAGCACATGCGCCTCTTCAATATGCCTGGAACAACTGTGCAAGGTTTCAAACTGATAGCTTAAAAACTGTGGGAGTAGTTGATTATACAAACTTACCATTGTGTATCAACCAGAAACTGTAAAATTGCTAATACTGTAAAATTTCACAGTCCAAAAAGGCCATAATTTTGTCAAAAATGATTTTTTTTCTCTTCAAAAAGGGAGGTGCACTTCTTCAATATGTCTGGAACGTCTGTGCAAAGTTTCAAATTGACAGCATACAAACTATAGAAGGAGTTGATTATACAAACTTGCCAGTCTGTATTAGCAAGAACCTGTAAAATTTTTAAGTCCATAAAGGACATAATTTTGTCAAAAATCATTTTTTCCTTCAAAAAGGGAGATGCACATCTTCAATATGTCTGCAACATTTGTGCAAAGTTTCAGATTGATTGCTTAAAAGCTGTAGGAGGAGTTGATTATACAAACTTTTTAGGTGTGACGGATGGACAGACAGACAGACGGACAAGGGTAAAATATAATGCCCCTGACTATCGTCATGGGGGCATAAAAAGGTTGTTGATCAGTTTTACTAATATCATTATGCTATCGAATTTTGATTAACCACGGGCGACCACGTGGCCGAAGCAGCGACAGTAACCACTTATATATGGAATATGCTTCGAGGCAGTTAGCAAATGAATACCAATGGGATGTCCTCAAGCAACAACTGCAATGCGCACATGTCTGAGACTGCACAAAGTTCACCATGTCACCCTCGGGCTACCTTATGACCTCAGTAGCATTGTCCTCCCTGCTGTGCTGGTGGTCTTGTCTAACCAACGCCCTGAGCCGTGTTTCGAGACAAAGCATCGTTCACAAACGCAACAGGAAAGCTTCAAATCAGCCTGTCCATTCGAACAGGCTCATCAGAATTTTTTCCCATTATCAGGAACAATATCTCGATCCTGAGGAATCTTAGAGTGTGAAGCGAAGACTCGGAGCAGGCTGCGCATCTGCGCAGGATGATCTGATTTCGTGGCTTTACGCAGGTTTAGTCGTGCCGGTGGTCTGATAATGAATGATCAACCATCTGTACCAGTCGATTAAGGTACCACATAGCACTTGCATGATACCGACTAGCACTTCAAAGCCTGAGTATGACGAGTTTCACTTTTAGTAGGTGGTGAGTTTCGAGTAAGAAAAGCGAGTTTCGAGTAAGAAAAGCGAGTTTCGAGTTAAAAAAGTGAGTTTCGAGTTAAAAAAGAAAAGCGAGTTTCGAGTAAGAAAAGCGAGTTTCGAGTAAGAAAAGCGAGTTTCGAGTAAGGAAAGTGAGTTTCGAGTAAGAAAAGCGAGTTTCGAGTTAAAAAAGCGAGTTTCGAGTTATAAAAGCGAGTTTCGAGTAAGGAAAGTGAGTTTCGAGTTATAAAAGCGAGTTCCGAGTAAGGAAAGTGAGTTTTGAGTTAAAAAAGCGAGTTTCGAGTAAGAAAAGCGAGTTTCGAGTTAAAAAAGCGAGTTTCGAGTAAGAAAAGCGAGTTTCGAGTAAGAAAAGCGAGTTTCGAGTAAGGAAAGTGAGTTTCGAGTTTTTGAAAAAACAAAGCGCTCTCCTAATTATAAACAAATGCATGAGTACATTTTATACCACCGGCCTACATATGTTTATTAAAAGATGAACTTCTAGCAATCCTCGCGAATTGTTACAGTTTTATAATACTCAGTTCATAATTCCCTGTTCAAGAGCGCTTTTCTTTATGAAAACAGGTAGGGAAAGTGCATGAACATGAATACGTCATCTTTCTTCGAAGTAGCTCTTTTGTGCCTTAATATTTGCTGCGTAGTTAATGCGATTAAACTTTAATCCGTCGCCAATTGCCGCGTTGGACACCCGACCTGGCGCTGATTTAGTTGGATGCTGGTAGGTATGGTCCGGTACAGAGTTGATGCTATGTAGAATTGTTCTAGACACTGCGCCATATCTTGAAAACCGCCTAAGATTCCTTTATGACACTGCACCAGTTTTCTTTCCTGGCCTGGCCATCCCGGTCATCTGGGGCCAATGGTCAGAATATCAAAAGGTTAAAGGTATAGGCTTATGTTTAGATCACTGTGTTGAATTTCGTACATCTGTTAAAGAAGCGCTATTAAAATGTATTAAAAGATTGTTGAATTTTTTTATTGCAAATCATTCTTATTATAAACATTCTTGGTGAAATGATATTTAATGCGCTGTAATAATTAACCAATCCCATATTGTTGTTAGAATTATTGCAAGGGACGCTAGGTTGAAGACTGGCATTCGTGCTAACTACGTTATCCTCCTAAAATATAAAACTTATCATTTTCATATCTAATAATAATAATAATAATTATTATTATTATTATTAATATTATTATTATTATTATTATAAGCACACGATTTCCTGACGGCAAATCTATAGGACATTTTTTAGATTTAGTTTGATCGTAGTTTAACAAAATGGGGACGGACACGCGCCCACAGTGGTTTCCTTCAACAAAAATATGCATTTTTAATTTACTCATGCATTCGTTTTTGCGCATTTTGTTTGGAACTTAAAGCAGCGCCCGATGAAGTTTCACAAGGCACTTGCTTCATATACACACCGGGTAGGCGGCAATCGAAAACGCTCTTAACAATCGATTAACGCGAATCAAACGAACATTAGAAACAGCGTTTTCGATTGCAAATTGTCGGATCAAAAACGTTAGAAACAACGTTTTCGATTGCAAATTGTTTGCAATCGAAAACGCTGTTTATAACGGTTTTTTATCCGCGTTTGTCGATTGCACGAGCGTTTTCGATAGCCGCTACCCGGTGTGATACAGTCGACTTGGGTAAATTGGATTATCGAAACTATAGTTTTTGCAGAAATCCTTATACAAGACAATTTGTTCTTATTAATAGAACGCAATTACTTACTTTTTGAAGTATGTCGGGGCGTAACTATGCGTGATTACATGTTACGTTGCATTCACCGGTCCCGATTGTTGAAGTGGTAGAGCGTACGCTTCGGGAACGAGAGGTCATGAGTTCGAGTCCCGGCCCGCCATACCAGGGGCGTAAAAATGGTACTAGGAGCTCCATTGGCTGACGCTCGCCTATAAAGGGTAGACCTAGGAAGAAAAAGTTACGTCATCAGGTAAGAATAATTTGTTACTAGATACCTTGTTTGTCGCAATAAAAGCTCTACAATGCTTATGTTGTCTGTTTCTGATATGCGACGTTATAGTCCGTTTGCTCCCAAATGCTAACGGCATTCCCAATACTTTCTCAAAATTGGACGGAGGTAGAACAATGTCGAAGTGCTGATTCTTTATTTTTATCCTACACATAACAAAATCATAATTTTGTAGAAATGTGAGGCTTTGCATAAACAAGTTTCTTTACAAAAACAGGACCTAAAATATGTCAGTTTTGGCTCTTAATTACACGGGAGTAAAACTTGGCTGTTGGAATTCCCATTTAGTTTTACGTATTATGGCATGTGAACAATGGATGCTATATTCGGAACAAAATTTGCATAATTGAAATTTTATTCTGAATCCATTTTTTTCTAGTTTTTGCTTAACCCACATATTTTCAGATTTCTAAACGTACACTCGCAAACCTATATAATAGTTCAATGTTTATGTACAATATAGTACCACCTGACCAGTGACACCCTGTGTTACGCGTGCGGACACGTGAATACACTTTACTATTTCATTCATATACGCCCACAGCTGTAGTAATCAACGAGTTTACAATATTGTCTATCAACAATATTTTGGCTGCATGCTCTAACAAGCATACAACGCCCTTCAGTGAAAAGGATCGATTTCCTCATTACTGTTAATGGAAAAAATATACAAGCATCAAAAGATTTTGATTTTTCGTATTCTGTTATGTATAGTTATAAGAATCATTAGGACATTAGAACATTTAATGAAACTTTCATCGTTTTCAAGGAAATAAGCAAAACCCCGTTTGCACTGGGGACCAAACGGACTATAAATAAACCTTCTTTATCTGTTACCTTTATATTTATTCTGTAAACTTACATGTATGATAGTACGAGCTATGTACAGGAATGATTTTGAGCTATGTCCTGAAAAGACCTACTCATGTCATGTTAACGGGGGCTGCGCTGGTTAGCCTGCACCACGAGCCAGACTGATCTGCGCAGCCCTCATTTATTGTTTCTTTACTGGGTGGAATAATACGCCTCATAAATTCAGGGTCTCATCACTCACCAGGTTGGCTTGGATCCTGCGGGACCAGGCCCTGTGGTTTGGATCTTACAAGACCAAACCCTGGGGTTTAGGTCTTGCAGGACCAAACTCTTAATATGGGTTTCTCATGACAGGGCTTCAGATGTAGTTTAAAACTGCAGTTTTATTGTATTTCAAAAATGCAGCTTTATTTGTCTCCCACAATTCTTTTTAGAATGGTAGTTGTATGGGTACCTATGTGTCTTTTTATATGTATGATATGTTTTATTGTATACATACACTGGTGAGACAAAATTAAACGATACTAGATCTACTACTGTCACACACAATTATGTTTTATATCCCTTGAGGACAAGAATAAGAGTTTAGCCTCAAAGACATTTCATGCAGATGCGTCTGTTTTTCAGTTACTGTTGAAATCTAGTCCTATTTACTAAATTTCAGCAGCATCAAATATGCAGGTGCGTGTTGAAATTTTGTCAATTTGACATAATTCATTACGCGCCTGCGTATTTGCGTATAGGCAGTTACGCCATTGTATGCGGAGAAGTTTGGTAAAAAGTACCGAAAAAATCCGTCTGTCAGTCTAATCAGGGTTGCATAAACGTTCGACCTCTCTACTGCGACGCTTACAAAATACAGGTACGGAATTTGTCGACCAGATAAAAGATGCTTCTGTTCTAGGTTTAAAGCAGGTAATGATTATCTTTTTTTGCATTAATCCCTAGAGCTGCAGCATACCGATGTTCAAATTTTGACGTTAGAAAGAATTATAAGCCCCGAAAGATGAACAAGCACATGCGACAAAAAAAAAACACACACAAAAAACGTGTATTGATTTTATGACCTGACACGCGTGTGTATTCTTGGACAGCTTCAGCAGCTCGACCTTTTTATCATAAATAAAAAATGTGTACGTGTGTGGTTGTCTGTGTGTGTATGTGCCTGTGCGCGTGATTTGCATGCTTTCAGTTGCGGCTTTACGGTCAAGTAAACAAATTAAGTCATGCTGAAATAGGCAGTTACATTACTAGTAGGTCTGAATAGGGGCCTAAAAGTATTTTTTCACGAGAAAACGTTCTAACGTTACCACTCTGCTTTGAGTGGGTTACGGAAATTACAAATAGATCTAGATAAAATAAGCGTCAACGCTCCACTTTTTCGCCATAGACTTTCTTTCGCTGTGTCAGTTTGGGAAAAAATCTGTTTAATCATAAATGTTCAATCTAATTATTATTAACTGTCCGAAAATCGGATGCTTTTCTCAGACTACATATCTCACAATAATTCAAAACATTGACACGAATTTTTAATTTGGGCGCTATATGTGCCAAGAATTGATTGCGCATGTTTACAAACGGCGCATGCGCAGCAGAAAAGGAATTTCAAATTTCTCAGTAGCAGAAACAGAAACAGAATCCGGTGGCGAAAACTTGTATTTCATTGTGGGTATTACATAACTAGAGGACATTTAGTGAAAGGTAAATATTTTGTTTGCTTTAAGATATTATAAAACCGAGAATGGATTTGAAAATTTTAACTTTGAAAATTTGCGCTTTAAAAAAAAAAAAAAAATCAAAAAAGATAGGTAGGCCTAGGCCTACTTACATGTATCAAGAAACAGTTTCCGACAGCATGTAGAAAATGATAGAGTATACATGTATTTGGTCTATGTGCAATTGCCAAATATGAGCCACGACATGAAAAAAAGCCGCATGTGCACCCAGCGAAATCTCAGATCAGCCATGGTTTCCTCCCAGTCTGATCAGAGTCTTTGCTGTCGCCATGAAGCTTTGACTTTTAGATCATAGGCCTTAGCAGGAGTATTGCTGAAAGAAACTTTGGACCTACATCTATCATCATACCAAATATGGACCAGATCCATCAAATGGTTTAGCAAATATAAGCTCTTAAAGAACTTTGACGTAAATGCGGACGCCGACGCCGGGGTTAGTGCAATAGAAGTAACGTCAGATGGTTGGTGACAATAAGCATAACGTCAGAAAGCATCGGATTTTGAGCTCTGTTGCCAGTTCATTGCAACAGCCTCATCGAATTTCTTCAAATTTTCCTAAATTATTACTCATTACATGTGAATTTAATTGCCAACTGTAGCTGCTAGGAGAATATATTCGGAAGATACTAATTTTCGGGACAACTCACGCTCTTGCTCGAATTCAGTAGGAAGCCCCGGTAGCTCAGTAGTTTCAGCGCTGGTCTGTTGACCTAGCGGTCCCAAGTTCGATCCCCACTTGAGATGAGAATCTTTTCAAATGTAAACGGCGTTCCATTGCATACAACCTTTCATTATCAACCTCTCATCGTCCTGATATGACTGAAATACTGTTGAAAAGGACATAAAATTGCAAGTCATCTATCCTTCCATTGATTTCAACAAAACCTAACCAACGTACAAATTCAGTTGCGGACAAAACCGCTAGATTTGCTTATTTATAAATTACATCGGCTCTCCGAAATGAATTCCAAAAACATTCCTGGTAAAGAACTATTCGGAATAGGTATTTCATATCCGTCTGATTTACATTTGTTTTATATTAAAGTTTGATATGATTTTTATGCTCAGAAAATGCCACCCAGTATGCAAAATAAAGAAATCTGGCGTTGCGGACAAAACCGCTAGATTTGTAAAATTTGGTATTATTTTGGATCAGATCATGCATTCCGAAGTCTGATTTCACAGTTCGAAAATTCCAAATAGGTATTGTATGCTAGTAAATTTTCTACTCTTCTTATGCTGCGTGTTGTTCTTTAGTGGTCCTTTGATCTTCGTCGGATGCCGTTTTTAGTGCCGAAAATCTGAAGTTTACGTTTTTCTTGAATCGCGAAATCCTAAGTTTTCTTTTAGACAGAAAAGGCTTAACTTGTTGGCGTTCTGATGATAGTTTACATTACTTCACTTGCATCGACGGTGAAAAGTTTGTTGGTTTTTGAACTCTGGTTTTCAATCGAGTGCATTGCTACGTCTTCCAGCGTAAAAACTGACTTTGGTATTTCAAGATGATATGTTTATTTTTATGTCTCATAAATGAAGATTTCCTTTTTATCGTCCAATTACTCAATACATAACCTTTTAAATGGTATAAAATTTATTGTGTTTGCTCGTCCCTAGATATAATATATCAGGGGAAAATAGAGTTTGGTAGAAACTGAAATTGTCACCAACACCTGACGTTACGTCAATAGCTCTCCCTGAACTTCGTCCAGGCGAGCTAAAAACCCATGTCCAGCAACACGCATAAGTATACCAAACAATCCGCCTACATTATAAAATTAAGTCATGTTATACGTTTTGGTTCTTATTCTAACACAGTGCGCCTTTGGAAGCAATTGACAGTTTCCGTGCTTTATTCTGCAACAATTCACTGTTTCGGAGCGCATGAGTCTAACTGCTGACGTCAATGGCAATACTGACGTAATTTTGTTACGTTTGAAGACGTTAGACGGTGTAACGTCTCTTTTTCTTTCTAAATTCGCCTGAAAAACATACATTTATCTTAAATACATTTAATAATACTGGCGGAAGCATTAACGTGCTGGCAATGAGGTTGGGAGAATTTGAAGGAAAAATTTTTTTCAGCGTTTTTGAGTGTTAGAATCGAAATAGTTCAGCTCTAGCATTGAATTGTTGAGTAATAATTCACCGTTTGTCGGTCCATTGTAAGTAGATATATCACTCGCGCTCTGCGCTCGTGGTATCATCTACTTCACAACTGACCTCCAAACAGTGAATTATTACTCCACAATTCACTGCTAGAGCTGATCTATTTCTTAATCTAATGCCCTAATTGTATATATTTTATCATTAATCTTGATATGATCTTTTTTACAGTCATAACATAAAACTGTGCATGTCTAGAATAGCTTGCGCATATATGTGACAGTGTCTGGCATTTTGAGCCTTATGGAGCGAAAATCGGAAATTTTATTTTTAACATTTTCATATTTATAAGTGCTTCCAGAATAGAGTGTGAGAAGCACAAAGAAATAGCGCTAAGGTTTACTGCAAAAGCAAACAAAATTCACACCCACCCGATTTTTTGTTTTCATTTCACTGATTAGATACAATCTACATACTAGCTGGATAGCCGGGCCGGGTAGCGCAATCGGTAGGGCACCTGACTCGTAAGTCAGAGGTCCTGGGTTCGAATCCCGGTCTGGCCACGCACTTTCGTTTCTCCTTCCGCTGATTCAAGAAGGGCAGTTGTCAGTTACTGGCGAAAGTATGTGCACTTAGTACTGGTTAACCGCTTAGGAGGTCTAAGCCTGCCCAGGAATAGTGTGGTTAGGTTAACTGACCGTCCCGACATGACCTTAGTTGTTTACCGTGGACGTTAAGCATCAAATCAACCAACCAACCGACCAAACTAGCTGGATAAACCTTTATAACTCTGGTTCGTGACATCGCTTTTTAAAGATCCATAATGCGAACATTCTTAAAAGAGTGTAGATAAAGAAAATTAAACACGCCGATAGAAATCTTAAATCACTCCTTTCAGGTGACGCTTTGAAATTTATTAGTCAGTGAGCGGAGATACAATTAACTTTACGTGCGAATTTTATGACGTCACTTTCATTTCACGTTTCGTGACGTCAACGTCGCACCTCCACAAGGCTCAAAATCCCAGGCACTGTCACATATATGCGCCTTCACAGTTAGTCCAACAAAGAACAATACCCTTCAGTCTTCACGTGCGCAAGTTGAATGCGCACAGGATGGTGTACGACAAACATTACGCATACGACTGAGTACATTTTTTTTAACTTCCACGAAATTGTCAAGCTTTATGTACAATACCCTTCAGTCTTCACGTGCGCAAGTTGAATGCGCACAGGATGGTGTACGACAAACATTACGCATACGACTGAGTACATTTTTTTTTAACTTCCACGAAATTGTCAAGCTTTATGTGTACATCATGCTTTTTGGGGACGTTTATAGGACAAAGTAGTGACAGCAACATCGCCCAACCCCACCACCCCTTGTCCTGTTAGAACTTAACACAATATTAATGGAGGAAAAGAACGATTTTCCACAAAATAATTCTTACTATTTCAAATCGCTTATGCAGGGATTGAAGTGGAAGATTGCCCATGCAAATTTTGGTTTGGCCACTCTCAAGAGTTTTGTGATAATTTCATCACCTTTTTTTTTACTTAAAAGTAAAAAGTGTGCACAATGCGTTTTACGTGCATACGCGTCAAATAGCATCGACATATTTTGGTTATTTATTTGCAAAAGCTTTATTTTTAATTTCTAGGCGGGAATGGAATTACGCTTATAATAGCCTATAAGATATTTTCTCAAAACTTGGTACAAATATAAACATCATCAGACAATGTGCAGAGAAAAGGAACCATAACTACACCTTCCCCCTGTTATTTTAGGTATGAAGATCTTGTCCGCTGTATAACTTTAAAGCCTTTGAAGATATTTTTTATAAAACTTGGTACAAATATGAAGCATCATTAGATGATCTGAAGGTGTGCAGAATGCAAGAATGGTAACATCAGTTTCCTGCTTCACAGAGTTGTTGCCCATGTTTTAATCAATCATGATTGTGTATTTTGCCCATATCTTAATGACACAACCAGAGGCTTAATTTCAAACAACATATTGAATATGAAGGAACAACATGATAATAGAAAGCTGGTATTGTTATTTCTGGCTGGGCACATATGACTTAAATGTCATCAACAGTTTCATAAAGGCGGGGCCCTATTAGTTACCATGTTTCTTGTTTTAATTGTCGCAATGCGACAGAATCGCTGACACAGGGCTTCAACACTGTTAAAACACAGCTGCGCCATTAAAGCCCGCTTTCGCGTCGTCTGCAGAAGGTATATAACAATGACGATAAAACGTTCTTTTCCTGTGATTTAACGTGCGCAAGTTGAATGCGCACAGGATGGTGTACGACAAACATTACGCGGTTCGGGCTGCCACACGTTAATACACTCGGGCTTGACAAACGTTAAAACACGGAAAAGAATGTTTTATCCTCTTATTAGTATCAGACTAGTAGCTAGTCTACAAACCAGACTGTGTATGTGCGCAAGTTATCCTAGGCAGACGCCGTTGTATGCATACACCGTAATTGTTATTACATGGCACAGGCACCGTGCTACATGTGTGAGCAGCAAAACAACTTATCTTCCAAAATATAGCAGATGTGCCTTCAAAAATAATTTTTGAAAATGCGTCATGGTCTGAAGATACGTCAGTGCATTTAGAGTGAGGCCATTTTTCCAACTATCAATTTGAGCAGATAAACGTATAAAAAAAGAAGTTGACAGTGTCCAAACCTTGACAAACTGTGTCTAACATTTGATAGAATTATGATAAAAAAATAAAATAATGTAGTTTTTTTTTTCTTTCAATGTTAAATTATTTGTTTTAAATGACACATTGCTCTGTCAGCATGAAATACGATATTGTGAGGTATTGCTGGAAGCTTCTCCCTACAGTTTTGTCATTGTATTTGATCGTATTCGGCCGGCCTTAAAGTAATAAAACGTTCTTGAGTTTCTCATAAAAAAATGAAAAAATATCTAGGTCCTATTAGCTGGCAATTACAATGACCTATTTTCGATTTACAAACTTTATGGCATGGTAAAACTACAATGTACATGAAGTAAAATACAAGGTACACGCGTTTAGATGGTAAACATAAAATGTAAGACAAGGATTCCAATTATTGTTTCCCTGTTGCGTAATTGCATTGCTCAAGGGAAAACCAGTTACGAAGTGAAATCAAATCAGTATCAGTTGATCTCCATTCGAAATGTAGAATTCTTATATACATACTTCTTTACTCCATACTGTCTACAACTGCTTTCTTTTAATATTACTGGCTTTTAATAACGTAGATAGCTCGATATTATAAAAAAAATAAAAAGATAAATAAAGACGACAACGACGACTGCTGGACATGGCGGTATGACAAGAACGAAAACAGGACAATCTTCCTTTTTTCTGTCCCAAAGAAGGACTGGCTTTGAGAGACTTGCGCAAAGCGAAAGTAGAGCTGGAAAAGTTTGTATTTAAAGCAAAATGATGTCAAAATAAGTACTGCATAATGCGTGTATGATGATACGGTTTAAATTATACACGTATATTCGTACAAACACAACTTTAGTTCTCTAGAAAATCTTTCATATATGTTATCAGAAAATTATGTCTTATCAAAGTTAAAATATGGTACAGATCTTTCGTACCCTGCAAACATCTAATATGCAATTAATTACCCAGAGACAGATCACTCAGTGATAAAAATCACGAAGAATTTGCTAAATAGCCGTATTTTGGATGGCAGGCGATTAATGGGAGTGTAATAGGTCTCTGTAGGTCCGGCCAATGGGATCATTCGCTACTTTTGATGGCTTTTTTATTTTGTCAATGAATCGCCTGTAACAACATAGATTGAAAAATTACAGCCTTTTAAACGACTCTGACATGAAACTGACGCAGAACAGTACAGCTGGAAGCGTGTTCTGGTTATTTGGTACCGAAAATTATAATAAACATTGGGACCACAAAGTAATTACAATAATTTCTCGCAAAAATATTTTCAAACGAACGTCATTTTGTATGATCCAGTTCTCGTAATGTTACTGGAAATATTTTCTTAGTTTTGATATGATCTGCCGTTTTGATTTCTTGCCCTGATTATTATATATACTTACTCAGATATGTGTCCGTATGTAGGCTGAAATTCCGAATAAAATTTTTGTATTCTCACACATGCACACACACTCAGGGCACCTTATTCATCAATGATACATAAAATTAAAAACAAAAATAATTAAATAAATAAAATTAAACTAAAAATGTGTCCATAGTACACAGATGCCCCCGCCTTGTGCCTTGAGTAAGTCGGTGCCCTGATTAAGGTACTGGCACTGGCACTTATAGGATAAGTAGGTTCATTGAGGCAGACTTGTTTAATATAAAAGGCCACTGGCAAAGCATTGCCCAACGTTTGAAATGTGACACAAAGTGCAGCCCTTTGTACAGTTTCAGAGTCATTGTATGGCCAAAATAGAAAATATTGTGTATTACAGAACATGGTTAGAAACCAAGTCAGTGGACCGTGACATATGGACAATCATGACCTGATTCTTGTAAATTCCTGTTGTACTAACAGATATTAATCCTCATACAAAATTTCCAAGTTGCTACAATAATAGGAACTCTAAAACCTACCTTTAGCAAAAATCTTAACCTTGCAAAATTAGCCTCCTGAGTCCGAAGCCAGTGGACCATGACATATGGATCTTCATGGTCTGATTCTTGTATACTCCTGTTGTACTTATAGATATTAATCCTCATACAAAATTTCAGGTTGTTACAATAAAAGGCACCCTTAAATATGCCTCTTACAAAAATCTTAACCTTCCAAAATTGACCTAAGTCCGAAGTCAGTGGACCATGACATATAGATCATTATGCCCTAATTCTTGTGTATTCCTGTTGTACTTATAGACATAAGCCTTCATACATAATTTCAAGGCTCTACAATAATAGGAACCCTGAAATCAACCTCTTACAAAAAATTTAACCTTGCAAAATTAGCCTAAGTTCGAAGTCAATGGCCCCTGACATATGGATCATCATACCCTGATTCTTGTATATTCCTGTTGTACTTATTGATATATATCAACATACAAAATTTCAGGTTGCTACAATTAAGGAACCCTTAAATCTACCTCTTACAAAAATGTTAACCTGAGTCTAACAGGATCACGTATGTACGGACGTACGTACGTACAGACGGACATACGTACGTAATAACGTACTCGCATACGCACAACCGGAACACTATATGCCCCCGGTATCATATGATGCGGGGGCATTAAAATAACACTAGCATGCTGGAAAGTCGATACTCGCCTTTTATAACTCAAAACGCGCTTTTAATTTCTCGATACTGTTAAAAAAAAGAAACACTCCTGTGCTCGAGTGGTTAGAGTAACTCGGTTATGGTGTAGACTTTTGTCAGCCGAAGATGTTAGATTTTTGCTTTTTCTTTTTTTTCCTTGTCCCTCTCTGATACGTTTGTACCTGACTCAACATCTTCAAGATGTTGGAGCCAGGAGTATATTTTAGAGATAAGTAAAATTTGTGAAATACTAATATGGGGTTAAGAGAATTTCTAACGCATTCGGCTGAAATCAGTCTAGGTTATAGTGCAGAAAGTCGCCGGAAGGTCGTGATATCGCGCCAGGGTTTCGCCATCTGACGACTGGGAAACTCTCTCTGTCAACCCAGCAGTAAATGGGTACCTTTCTCGAATCAAAGAAGGATAAGACAGCGAAAGGAGAGTGTTGGGTTCCGCCTTTCATCTGTTGTACCCAAGATACAGTGGGTCTCTAACCCCACTGCCCCTACGGCTATTAGGCTATAGGAAACCTTTACTCTTTTACCTTTACCATGTATAGATTAATTGTTAACACAAATAAAGGCTGCTGGGAAAATATTACCAATCAATCACTTGAAGCCGGGGGTTAAAAGCCCGTTGCCGAGCTGTAAGATGAATCAAAATGTTGGGGGGGGGGGGGGGGGTGTTGTTTTTTTTTTTTTTTCTGCTTAAAGTCCCCATAGTCCTAGTAGTGGTAAAAATCGTCAAACTACAAATCATTATAAAATCTGTACAGCCTTCAGAATGGATGAAAATATGGCGGCTGATGTGCTCTTTTTGTAACATCTAATTGACAAAAAAGAAGGAAAAAGGTATTTTGAAAAAAGATACCATGAAAAAGCGATTTGTGTCTCTGAACCCCGTTAAGCAATGGAATAGTGCAACAGCGGCAAAATCAAAGGGATCCTTGTCCTACATTTTGGTACATTGTAATTTTATCAGCTGTTAAAACGCCTGTACCTTGTATCTCTACCTCTTGTACCTTGTGTTTGTACCTGTAATAAAGCATGTGAAAGCGAGAGTGGATCATTTTATATGCGAACTAAAACGACCTAGTTATAATTTTGAATCATTTTTTAAGAGAAACTCAAGGACGTTTTGATTTTTCAAAGTCGGCTAACCACGATCATAAGCAAATGATGAAACTGTTGTGAGAAGCTTGCAGCGATACCTCACGATAAAATATTTCATGCTGATAGTGCAATGGAGCCTTTAAAATCAAAACTTTACAAATAGATATATGTTGTGATTACCTCCGGTCATTCTCTTCCGTTTCGACTGTCTGAAAATATAAATTGGGAGTTACGAATGTATGATGCTTAATGTCGGGAGATGGATGCCATAGCAGTCAGTGTAAAACCAGATCAGACTGCACCGAAAATTATCAAGGTCTTCATTGTTTGTCTTTTCCAACTATTAAAATCAGCTCCGTGGGTATGGGTAAAGCTCCGTGTTTTTCTTCAATTTTTACAAAGAGAAACAACTTACATTATGTCACGGACTCTTAAAAAATCTCACGCCCCGGCCGAGGATCGAACCCGGGACCCTTCGTTCTAAAGTCGAGCACTCTACCACGTCATTATGAAAGCCGGCTTGTACCGCAAGGCAGTACAAGTGTATCTTATACCTAACCTACACCCTGTGACATTCTCCCTCTCCATATTGAATTCCTCCTCGAATTCTCAGGAGTTTCAATAATCACTTGAAATGACACTTAAGGAGTTTTTATGCACATGTGGGCTATTTACGTTGGGCGCCATTTGTCACGGACTCTTAAAACATCTCACGCCCCGGCCGAGGATCGAATCCGGGACCCTTCGATCTAAAGTCGAGCACTCTACCACGTCGCTATAAAAGCCGGCTTGTACCGCAAGGCAGTACAAGTGTATCTTATACCTAACCTACACCCTGTGACATTCCCCCCCCCCCCCCTCCATATTGAATTCGTCCTCGAATTCTCAGGAGTTACAAGAATCACTTGAAATGAGACTTAAAGAGTTTTTATGCACATGTGGGTCATTTACGTTGGGCGCCATTTGTCACGGACTCTTAAAAAATCTCACGCCCCGGCCGAGGATCGAACCCGGGACCCTTCGATCTAAAGTCGGGCACTCTACCACGTCACTATAAAAGCCGGCTTGTACCGCAAGGCAGTACGAGTGTATCTTTTCCCTAACCGACACCCTGTGACATTTACATCAAGTTTGCTTCCCTGAATGACGTGACTCTTCCAAAATGGAGTCTACTCCTGAGGGAAAGAATTTGCTCATGCAGGAGCATATTCTTCCTTATAAGAGTTGTACCCTTTTGAGATGGGAGACGAGAAGTCTCAATCCCTGAAAGTGTACCCACTCACCTTAATGTAAAAGAGAACAGAACAGAAACAGAACAGAAACTTTATTCAATTAAAACTCAGGCCACACACAGGTGGCGTAAGAGCACACAGTATAAACAAGAAATACACAACAAAACTGATTACAAGAATTACTTATAAACTATCATGATGTAAACTTGCTCATAATTACTTTGATAAAGCCAGAAAGCTTCTTTAATGTTCCTATATTGTCGGAGCAAAGTAAATCTTTAAATTTCAACATGTTAGGTCTTGTATAAAAATAAGGCTCCAGGAGACGCTTACGTTCTGATTCAAAGAACTCACAACATAAAAGATAGTGAAACTCATCGCCTATTTCTCTTTTTGTACATACTTGACATACCCTTTCATCTAGTGGAATAGTTTCCCATCGACCCGTCTCAACGGGTAATTTATGGTTACTGGTTCGAAACTTGATGATCGGCATTTATTGCTTTGAATCAAGTTTTGATAAACAGCTTTGAAAAGTAAGATCTTGCTTAAAACTGGTATAAAATTTACCTTTTGAAGAGACATCAATTTTCTGAACCCACTCTCGTATGTGTAAATCAAATAAGACGCGGGTTATTGACATCTTGACAGATCTAGGATTATCAATTACACTTTTGTGGAAAAGATCTAAACGACCGACAGAAACAAGGATTCTCTGATACAACGTATCCATTTATGTTCATAAATTCCTGCATTGTAATCTCGTAGCATCTTTTTGTATAATACCTAAGACAGTTTAGACTCTTTTCCGTTTACAAGTGACAACCAAAAGCCAATCATTCGGCTTTTTATGTTTATTTCAATTGGCCTACGTCCTAGTTCGGCATGTAACATATAAATAGGCGCACTTTTCCTAAGGTGTAAAACACCTCTGTTAATTACTCATCTAATGTTTACATGGGTTGTCTCTCCATTAAAAACTACCATAAAAATTATTTTAAAAATATTAGAACAGATATGTCTGAGCGAGCAGACCAGAACCTGATCTGACTGCTCCTGAAGGACAGTCTGAATATTGTTTTCCATCGATCTGCATCTTTTAGACGTAATACTGCGCTGAAGCCGAATTGTTCTATTTTGTTTTTAGCTCACCTGAGCCGAAGGCTCACAGGTGAGCTTTTAGTATGGCAATGCTCCGTAGTCCGTCGTCCGTCCGTCCACCATTTTCAAAGGTATTTTTTCCACAAACCGCTGGGCTGATCAAAGCCAAATTTCATATGGAGACTCCTTGGGTTGGTGGCACGAAAGTTGTTCGGGGAATCTTGGTCACATGACCAAGATGGCCGCCACGCCCATATATGGTAAAAACCCTTCAAAAATCTTCTTCTCCAGAACCAAAAGGCCTAATACCTTGAAACTGGGTATGTAGCATCGGGCATTCGGGCCCATCATAGTTTATACAAATGATGACCTTGCGTTGACCTTGACTTAATTTATGACATGGTCAACTTTGGTACGTTAGGCTTTTATATGGGAAAACGCTTAAACAGTGGATTTCTCAGAAACTATTTATGTCTAAGGGACAATACTTCGTATACATGTACATGGTCAACTAAATGAACAAATGAAGATATTATGTCGTTAAAGGTCAAGGTCATTCCGTCCGTTTATACGTCGTCAATATTTTCAAATATCTTCTCCTCTGAAACCACTGGGCCGATTGAAGCCAAATTTCATATGGAGTCTCAGTGGGATGGTGGAACAAAAGTTTGTACCCGGGGTCTGACATCCTAATGTCTCATTCAATGTAGCACTGGGCAATGTGGGAAAATTATTCGTTGCAGAGAATTTTTAATGCATTTAAGTCATTTTATTCTGCAAAAACGATAATGACCCCTGGGATGTTTAAGGCACTTTTGTACCATGCTGAGTTTAAGAAACTGAAATCAAATTTGACTGTTGCCCAGACAAATGAATACTCTTTCTTTCTGAAATACAATTATTAGCATATAACTTCTATAGTAACCGTGGGAACAAACAATATATAGTGTATAGGAACTTTTATGAGTCAGTATAGCTTGTTTCGCAAGACTTATCAAAAGGCTGGTAGCATGGTAATGACGTTATTGTTCGCTGCGTTTATTACGTTATCTAGTTTTAAGACTTTGCGTAACTGTCTTTATTTTCAATGATTTGTAAAGCAATTGCGCTAAATATCTGAGAATATTTGTAAATATATAAGTACCACAAAGTAACAAAGTGTAACAAACTCATGCAAAACCTGCCATATTCTATATGTATCATTTCGTATTATTTATTTATTTATCTATTTATTGCGTTAAGCTATCGGACATCTTTTCCTCAACGGGTCATTTTAAATCGTGGGTCTAGGACACATAGCCGTATGACAACTTTATGGGACTGAACCGTTATTTGTTACGAATGTACTGCTCTTGAATTGTTTTCCTGTATATAAATATCATTACAGCCATAGCTCTTATTGCATTACTGATATACTAGGAAAAGAATGGTTGCATAAAATAGCTGACACCAAACAGTCTAATGTGTGAGTCCTTTTGGTTGCTAAATACCTGTCATGTTGCCTCTGGAACCCGACCAGTCTGCATGAGCAGTGTATAAATACCTACGTTTGTTCAATCTGCCCGAAATAATATACTATAGATCAGGGCCATGGAATCATTTCTAATCGCATTCTGAGCCAGCATGAAAATCATAATAGTTTTCCAGTATGTGCGAAATTCCTCTTGTATAAGTCCATTGGAACAACATTTTAATCGACGATTCCCTTTCTGATTAGCATGCAAGGACCGGAGATGTTATCAGTAAATATTATAGCGTGTTTGTCCGTCGGCTACTAACACTTCATCAATGTCATGTTAAATAGCCTTGAAGTATCTTAGAGGGCTAAATCAGCAACCCATTCCCTAAAACCAATATGTCACAGATATGCACGTGGATATGCACGATGATGGACTTATTTTGCTATGAAAATTTTATTTTTCTGTGTTTTACTAGGGTAATTTCATTTCGCCGACTTATTTAAAGAGCTTTTTGACTCTGTGTTTACTTTTTTGAAGGAGTTGCTTGTTTGCGAAATAAGCTGCGTTTTTAGCACCTGCTCAGCATCTTGGTCTAATTAGACATGTGTCCACCATTGTGAACTCGAAGTTACTGTTTATACGCCGCTCTAAGATGGTTCGTATCATGTGCCCCCGTACGTCTGTCGTCCTTTACGTCTGTTTGTTTATCTGTCCGTACATTAGCTTTTCGTATCAGTACCAGAGTTCGTAATTCCACTATTTTGTATAGACGTGTTAACATACCGTAAAATTCTAAGTATTAGGGCAGATAGGTTTGAGCAAACAGTGCAGACCCAGATCAGACTGCTCCCTTTAGGAACAGTCTGATCAGGGTCTACACTGTTTGCTATTCCACCTGCATCTTCTTGACGCCATAGCTGCATTGTAAGACGACGAAACTGTTCCACTTTTTAGAACAATTACACTAATTATGTTAGGTGTCCCAATGTTTAGAATTTTGACGATGATGCATTTCCAGAAGTTTAAATAATGTCTGATAAACATTGAACTAACCAGTTGATAGTTGCCCGTGTAATTCAGTGATTATTGCCGAGACCAATAAATTAGAGATTGATGGAATACCTTTGCTACAGCAATTTATCAGTTTTATTGCCAATTACATAGACCTGGTCAATTGACAGTTTTATAGCAATATTCTGGAGGTATCTGAGAGGCATTTACCCCCCCCCCCCCACCCCAGAAAGGGTCTGTAAACCCCTTAGTAGATTGTTTGAAACTTGGGCCAAATGCTCACCTTAACGAGGCAATGGGAAGAACTGATATTTCAACAAAGTCCGACAAAAGTGACAGAATTGTGCCCCTTTGAATTCTTCCGTATAGCAGTCATGGCCGCTCCATGCTTGAAAGTTTAAGATTTTTTTTTCATGCAGGTTCGTACAAATAAAAAACACTACAGACAATATGTAGAGAATAAATAACCAAATTCCCTTATTTCAGTTTTGATGGAAGCATCCCCTTTCTATATGTCTTGGGTTTCATGTCCGCGTCCTAGCTTTTACACTACTAGTATATAAGATTTTAATTCATATGTACAAACATAAGATATAAGATTTTAATTCATATTTACAAACATAAGGCACTGGCAGACTCAACATGACCTTTTGTATAACTTAAAAACTCTTAGCCATAGGAGATAACGGGAATCCCCGGAGTGACGTCATCGGATGATCACGTGGGTAGATTGGTTGGCAAAAAGATAGCGACAGACAGTGGTCTTCTATGGAATTTTGCTGAAAATTAACCTCTAAAAAGCGTAAAATATAGTTTAGAAAGCCGCGAATAAATAGAAACCGATAAAACCACTGCAAATATTGTTTTAATCGCTTGTCGCGCGAAAAAAGAGAGTTATTTAATATTATTTAAAGTTATTTAATTACTCGACATACATTGACTAGCTTCGGAACAGGTCTTTTTCTCTTAATATCTTTGACTTAAAAAGAAAAATAAATAAATGAAATAAAAATACAATAAATCGGAGGTACTAAAGATCAGTATTTTAACCTTTTCGACAATCAAGGTGATTATTAAATAGAACACGGGTAATAGAAAACGAAAGACAATAAAATATAGAAACTTGTATCCAACGAGAAGTAATGCAAAATTAATAAAACATATTGATCTGATTTAGGGATAAGAAAATGTAAAAAATAAATAAGTAAATGAATTTATATTCATGACTGCGATTCAAAAGAGAATGTTATGAAACGGTAAAGGATAATATACACGTATAAGCACCTTAAATGAAAACCTTCTGTTTTGAAATTACTATCAGTAATTAGCACATTATTTAGTCCGAGCTCATCAGTAACATCTCAACAACCAATTTTGTCTCTCTCTCTCTCTCTCTCTCTAATTGTTTGCTCTTTATATTTTGTTAGCGGACGAGCATATTAATATTAAAATATCATAGATTATAATAATCGAGTTTTATTTGATATTTAAATTAGCCACACCGCCAAAAACAGTTGGTTATATTATACAAGTTAATATGACATTGTCACTGTAGGAAACAAGTGGCGTTCTTTGAAATATGATAATTAAATACATTCCTTATCAAAAGACCCGCTGAATACCGGATATAGGAAATCTTTATTTCAAAATCCAGTAGGCCATAGGCCTATGAGGATACAACATATATACAACAATTTATGACAGACAGTGCAATGGACAAGCAATACAACTAACATAATGCTAACTAATTCATATACCCACAATGCTATGCCAAATAATCAGAATTTCAGCAAGAAAAGAAAATTTTGGCGGAGAAGGTGATTATCACAAAACGACAAGCTCGCCCAGCGGGCAAAACAACGTCGTATCAACGTTGCTTCAACACAACGCTACAGTAAAACACTGTACCCGCTGGGTCAACTTAGCCTAAATTACCAACAGATGCTATAAGATATTGCAACTACTGGATACATTCATTATAAACAATAAACAACCGGTTTAATTTCAAAATGTACACCAGATACAGCCACATTATTTTAGAGTATCCATGCTAAAACGCACATCTAAAAGCACTTCATGTGGAACCAATTTAAACGAATTAGGAGAGAGAATAGAACAATATTTCACACTAGAATACCTACATTTCTCAGCGTTATGATTTATATAAAAATATGCATCATAATGCGCAAAATACACGGCATGATTAATTACATAGTTTAATATCACCCAATAAACGCTCAATATAGCATGATTGATTATCGACTTTTGCCAACCAGTGTGGGGAATACCTTGGAAATCCTTATCGGTGACGTCACCGCGTTTTCTCCTATTAAGAAAAGTTCTTACGACATAAATCAGCAATAAACTTTCTGATTGACTGAAAGTAATAAAACTTTCCCTTCCACCTGTCTGAGAAAATGGACCTTGTAGTCTTGATGACCAGGTCTGCCATTGCTTTTCCTGTTAAATCACAAGGTAATTAGCAGTAAAAGAGCCCTGATAGATCAATAGAAATGGGGAACAAATACAAAGCATACAGTTTTAACAATACCTTTAATACAATAAATTAACAATATTAGAACGGAAAGACGGACGGACGGACATGGACAAAACTATATCCCTCCGCCTTCGGCGGGGGATGAAAATAAAATACAATCTGCTCTATGAATGATGTACGACGAGACGTTTTACGGCCGTCACACGGCACAACACCATCTGCTGTGAAGTAAAATAAATCTTAAAGTGTTCCTTCAAGAGCAGAGAATTCATTCAGAAGCATAATCCACCTTTTATTTTTGAAGGAATAATGTACCTTTGTATTTTTCATATAGTTATTTCATATTAGCTTTGTGTCTGCTCCATATCTTCAAAACCGCTTAAGATTTCTTCATGAAAGTTTGTAGAAATATCAGACGATATGCACAGAAAAAGAACCTTTACCATACTTTCAGTTCTGATGGAATTATGCCCATTTGTAATTTTGACTAGGAATTTAATATAAGCTTCGTTTGCTTTGTAGTTAAAATTATATCTGGCTTATTGTTGAAGATTTATCTACTGACAAAGTTCTGTCATTTCTTGTTTTCTTTCCAACTTTAAGTCCTAACGGGCGTATATTGTCTGGCTCAGTGGAGCTCTTGTTGAATCATGCCCTTCGAACTTTGTAAATAGCAATTTCTAAGCCAAAGTTGACTATTTCATTTCAGAATCCTGATGGCATTCAAACTCCCTCTTCCAATAACCAGAAAAAACAGCAAGCAGCAAAGGATACCTAGTGTATTAGATGGTATTCCTCATTTCAGCAAAAAGGAGTTTTCTGATGTGCAGATGATAGGCCAGGGTACATTCGGCACAGTTTTTAAAGCTTCAAAAGATGGCAAAAAGTTCGTTATTAAAGAGCTTAAAGCAAGTGATACGACAGAGTCAGATATTAAATTGTTCAAAAAAGAGGCATTGCTCCTAAAGTCCCTAAATGGTCACAAGAATATCATTCAAATATGTGGGTTTTCCACCACTGAGAATTCCATTTTACTTGAATATATGGCATTCAATTTTCAAAGAATTGGGATAGAGCATGCCTCAGTACATAGCCTCAAAGATTTCTTATTCGCTTGTGATGATATCAACGACTTCAACGGATTTTATCATGTGCAGAATTATCTAGCCTCGGATATCATAAATGGACTTGCTGTCCTCCATAGTAAGGGGATAGCCCATAGGGACCTTAAACCGGACAACATATTGGTGTCAAATCTACACTATGAAAACTGTTCAGAAGAGGACGTTGGGTACTGGTGGTCGGAAAAGCCAATTACTGCAAAGCTTACAGACTTCGGTGAATCGCGCTCATCACTGGTACAGACAGAGACTTTGATACATACAAGTACATGTAATTTACGTCGCGGGAGCATTGCTTATATGTCACCGGAAGCATTGGTCGACAATAAAATGGACAAAGCCAGAGTGGACGACTTGCAAAGGATGGACATTTGGTCGCTTGGTATGGTATTATTCAATTTGATTAATCCAAATGTTAGATACCCATATTACTTAGAAATAAATGATAAAAAACCAGCTGTAGCACGAGACGAAGTGCAGCGGCTTCTGTCCGAACAAATCCATCCAGCATTCCATGACAAGTATGCGAAAGAAAGATCAGAATTTTGGGCTACTATTGAGGATCTTTATCACCAAACAGTAAATTTTAACCCAATACAAAGACCTAGTGCTAATGAATTGGCAAGGATAATTTCACTCGAAAGGAAACGTGACGTGTGTATAGCCCATGGAAAGAACGATACGAAAGAAATTACTATTGAGCACAACAGGAATGGCAAAAACAGCGTAAAACATAACAGTGAAGTTGAGCCCAGTGAGAAGCCCAACACTGAGACTAATAATAATGCAGGAAAAAACATTGCTACACAGAGCGTGGGAGATAAAAGTGAGAAACAACAAAGTAAGAAACACAACAGTGAAACACAGAACACTGATACTAACAACAGCGAGAGTTATAATAATGCAGAAAACAACATTGCGACATACAGTTTGAGAGATAAAAGTGAGAAACAACAGAGTAACAAATACAACAGTGAGACACACAACAATGGGAGACATAACAGTTACCGCCATATACATAACAGTGAAAGACACAACGCTGAGAGTGATAACATTAATGAGGGAGACAACGTGGGGGCACCCAATAGTGAGGTACAGAACAATGATGATGAGATACACAACAATGACAGACACCACGGTGAGACAATCAACAGCGAGAGATACGAAACAGAGAACCACAAAAGTGGGACAAACAATATCGACAGTAATAAAAATGATAGACACAGCAGTGAGACACATAAAATTGAGATTCACAGCAATGGCAGACACAGCTACGAGAGTCACAACAATGGAACACAAAACAACGAGACAAACAATAGCGAGAGACACACTTTCAGTGAAATTAACAGAACGGACGATATTAGGTGTGAACAGAAACATAAACAGCAAAGAACAGAGGTAGGACATGATATGTCATTCATATATGAATGAATTTCTTTTTTTATCGGCGTGGAGGGGGGGGGGGGGAGAGGAGGGAGGGGCGAGGGGGGATTTTATCAATGTGCAAACTCCAGCGAATAACTCACAAACTGAGCTTATATCTGTTGACAGCAGTACACATTTTAGGAGCCGGCGGAAGGAAAAATACTGGTATATCACCCAACATATCACGGTAAATTTTGTCGTTCAATATTTCGGAAAGACTTTTGAAATATTAACTCAGATTGTGATAGAATTTGGTTATCGCGAAAACTAGCCCGAATCAAGCATTCTTCAGTTTGCACATGCGTATACACAGAAAACTATTTAAGTAAACATGCAGCTCGAGAAAATATCCAAATCCGGGTTCTATTATTTAAACCATAGGACTTAAACATTGGCGGTTTTTGTCTTAAATGACGATAAAGATTCAAAAGTGCCAAAATGTTGGCGGAGAATGGTCTTAAAACTGATGGGTGACATGTTTCAAACGCAGAATGTGTCACAGCGAAAGCGAACGGTTGTTACTCATTTTTCACCATCCCGATTGTTAGAAAACGAAAACTACGCTTACAGAATCTTCAAGTTGCTGAAACATCAAGGGGTCCTTCCTTATCTTATTTCATGGTGTAAGAACAGCAAGGCTTATCTAGTCCGTCATGTATAAGATCGAAAAGGAACTTTCACTGAAGAAAAGCCAAACCCCTTACCCAATGCTGAAACAGTTCAATCTGGTCTATCGCACCACATCAAATACTAAGAAATTAAACGATTAAAAAAATTTCTCATTCAAAATCAATGGAAGAAGGTGTGTGTGATTATGAATTTTTACTAAACGAATACACGAATTCTAAAATTTAAGGCGCATATTTTGGCTAGGGACTTAACGTTCTTTCGACAAAAAATTACGTTATATTTTTTTTCTGGAAATAAATTTAAGATAAGTTGAAATTTGAATAATCATGTGCTTTTCACAGTCGCTCTTTACTATTTTAAGCATTCTGAAAAATTGATATCATTTTGAATGATTGTGTAAAAATTTGGACCAGAATAGTTCGAGATACCTGCTTATGAGACTTATCGAAATGTAAAACTTTTTCTTCAGCCAATCAAATTCCTCAAAGTAAGAGGGAAATGTAATCGACGTCACATTACTTTCCGTACGTCTTTAAACGTCGTCACACTCTTTCCTGATAGTAATGCCATATTAGGCAAACTCCCATATCCCAAAATGTGCTCGACATTCATACATATTGCAATAAATCCCATTCTCAAAAGAAAATCACGAAAATGATATTTAAAGATTGTCTCCCTCGTTTATTTCATGTTTTCAGAAACAAATATTTTAACAAAATTTCGTTAGACAATATGTAATAGTCTCAAAATTAACCGAACAAGTTTTGAGAAAATGCATACTTATTCGATAAATGTTGAATGAAAAATAATCTTCAAATTAAAATGCAAATTACCTATTTCCTCGCGGCCTGTAAGAATATCGATTTTGACCACGTGTGTCATGTGATCAGGTAGAGGTATTTTTCTTATTCGTGCACGTGATTGTGACTTATGAATAAATTATTTTTGTCCAATAATGCGATTTCAACCGCGGTCCGCGATTGTATAAAAATTTATCTTATTTTTAGCTCACCTTAGCCAGCGGCTTCGGGAGAGCTTTTAGGATGGTAGGGCTCCGTCGTCCGTCGTCGTCCGTCCGTCCACAATTTCAAACGACTTCTCCTCTGAAACCGCTGGGCCGATTGTAACCAAATTTCATATAGAGCCTCCTGGGACCTTAGGAATGAAAAGTTATTCAAACGGTCCTCGTCACATGACCAACATGGCCGCCATGCCCATATATGGTAAAAATCTGAAAAAATCTTCTTCAGAACCAATAGGCCGATGGCCTTGAATCTTGGTATGTAGCATCGGGTACGCGAGTTCTACCAAGATGTTCAAATTATGACCATGGGTTGACCTTGACTTTTTTTACGGTAAGGTCAAATTTGCTTCCTTATGCTGTTATATGGCAAAATGCTACAACATAAGATATTTTGGAAACTGTTGAAGATTTTGGGCTAAAAATTGGTATCTACAGTCGTCTTAATGACTACATGAAGATTTACGAGTACAAGAGGTCAAGGTCATTCTTTGACCTTTGACCCTGAACTCTCATATTTTGACAAGTTCTAACAATCTCCTCAAAAGTCACTGAGCCAATTGAAACCAAATTTCATAAACAGCCTGCAGGGGTTGAGGGAACATAAAATTATTCATACCGTCCAGGTCACACGACCAACATGGCCACCACGCCCGTATATGGTAAAAACCTTTAAAAATCTTCTTCTCCAGAACCAGTTCACCGATGGCCTTGAGTTTTGGTATGTAGCATTGGGTACCTAAGTACTATCAAGATTGTTCAAATTATGACCTTGTGTTGACCTTGACATTTTTTACGGCAAGGTCAAAATTGGAAAAATGCTAGAACATGAAATTTCATGATAAGTTTTGAAGATTTTAGCCTAAAAATTGGTATATACAGTCATCTTAATGACTAAATGAAGATTTGTGAGTACAAGAGGTCAAGGTCATTCTTTGACCCAGAACTCTCATATTTTGACAATTTCAAACAATCTCCTCAAAAACCACTGGGCCAATTGTGACCAAATTTCATATAGAGCCTCCAGGGGTTGAGGGAATGAAAAAAAATTCTAACGGTCATGGTCACATGACCAACATGGCCACTATGCCCATATATGGTAAAAATCCTTTAAAAATCTTCTTCTCCAGAACCAATTGACTGATGGCCTTGAGACTTGCTTTGTAGCATTGGATACTTGAGTACTATCAAGATTGTTCAAATTATGACCTTGTGTTGACCTTGACCTTTTTTACAGCAAGGTCAAATATGGGAAAATCCTAGAACATAAGATTTCATGGAAAGTTTTGAAGATTTTTGCCTAAAAATTGGTATATACAGTTGTCTTAATGAGGTCATGAAGAATTATGAGTATCAGAGGTCAAGGTCATTTCTTGACCTTTGATCCAGATCGCTCATATTTTGACACTTTCAAATATTTCCTCAAAAGTCAAAGGGCCAATTGTAAACACATTTCATATAGAGCCTCCAGGGGTTGATTGAATAAAAATTTGTTCAAACGGTCCAGGTCACATGACCAACATGGCCGCCATTACCACTTATGGTAACAATCTTTAAAATTTTTCTTCTCCAGAACAAATACACCTATGGCCTTGAAACTTGGTAAGTAGCATGGAGTACTAGAGTACCACCAAGACTGTTCAAATGGTGACCTTGGGTTTACATTGACCGTTTTTGCAGCATGGTCAAATATGGGAAAATGCTAGAACATAAGATTTCGTGGAAAGTTTTGAAAAGTTTGGCCTAAAAATGGTATATATATGGTTGTCTTAATAAGTACATGAATACTTATGAGTACAAGCGGTCATGGTCATTCTTTGACTTTTGACCCAAGACTCATATTTTGACAATTTCAGACATGATAAGGAAAAGCCACCTTGCCAATTGCCCAGGTGAGCGATTCAGGGCCTCATGGCCCTCTTGTTTTGTTTAGGCCACTTTATCAAATACTATTATCTAAACTCTAATTCAAATGTTTAGTTAGACCATGTCGGAGGCATTGCATGAAATATTTCATCAAATCATTTTTGTCATTATTATAAAGGGAGTAAATCTTTAAAGGATTATCGTACCTCGAGTTAAGAATAAAAAAATAATCTTGCATTCATATTGAAAATTCCTAGTAATTTGCCATACCTGCATTATCGTCATAATCTGGCTCTACTCTGTCACAAAATGGGATTTATTGCAATATAAATGTCTAGTGCAAATTGGATTTATTGCAATATGTATAAATGTTTAGTCAAAATGGGATTTATTGATCTTTGTAAACTTACTGATAAGAGCTTTCTGTTCACATATTCACATTTGTCTGCAAATGACAATGTGTTGTCTGCCTGTGTCTTGGAGATATTTAAATGTTTAACGGCATCAAGTAGGGAGAGAATAACAACTTCATTTCTTTCTTTATTTTTTCAGAATAACAGAGTCATTTCCATTCTGGGTGACTTTCACCAAGCAAGCCCTAATATATTCTGCCATGCTGCGTCAGGAACACAGTGTTCAACTATATGCTTGCTTTCATTAATCAAAGCAAAACACAAAGACCAAACAGACTGGATTAAAACAGATATAAATGAAGTCTTGACCGAAGGCGATTCACTACATGTGAAACTTTTACAAGATAAGGGTTGGCCTTATAACCGAAAAGATGCAAAGCTAGGTATAGACGAGCTACCATCGTTTTTCAATTGCAGATTTGGAGACAATTATCTGACAGTTAGTACCGGATTCTTAGAGCCAAGCTTTGGGCTTAGTGAAACATTTGAAGAGACTTTTGTATCTTGTATAGATTCAAATCAGAAACAAAACTTTATCATTCGTATGTTTGGGAAATGCCGTGCAGTGTCAAGGTGTCGAAATGGAACATTTGGCGTATTTGACCCTCACTCCTGTGACTCGTCTGGAAAAGTAATTGCCGATGGTGCAGCGTGTTTATTGCTGTTCAGATCATTCTCTGGTCTGATGAAACATCTGAGAAGTCTCTTGCCACAAGGTGTAAACGAACAAATAGATGTAACACCGGTAGATGTTGAGATAATGTGGGAGGGGCATGGCATGGATAGATGTAGCGACATAGCAGGCGGCCCATCAAACGGTAATATATATATTCCTTTCATGTAGAATTGTGTTCCAGGTATAAGGTTTTTGACTTGTTGAATCTGTAGACAAGAACAGTCTGTAAATACTTATCAAAGGGATGTAAGTCCAAAATTAAGGAAGGGGAAGCAATCATTTCCATACTCAACAACAGTATCAAGCCAATGCACATTGCTATAATGTGTCATCAACATATTCAAACAATTACCTAGATGAGGCACACAAAAAAGTCTAAGAAATAATAAAAGGGACATAACTCTGTAAATAAGTATCGGGGAGCAACTATTCTCATATGACTCACTCTCTCAACCTTTTCTACATCGCTATAAAGTTTCATCAAGAGATTCCAAACGTTAGGGAGCCTTAAATACTAATTTAAGGCATGGAACTCCAAAAAAAGGAAAGAAAAGCAATTATTCTTTTATATTTACATTTTCAGTGCAAAGCTCCCTGTAAAGCCATTTAAGTGATGTGGGGGTCAATGTTGTTTACAAATCAATAACTACATTGTGCCGCGTGCTTTTGAGTGACAGTTCACCTCACTTACTAGCACGTGAAATCTACAGCATGCACTGTACTTGAATAGCTAGCAAATATTGAATGACAGCTCGCTACGCTTACTTGCACGTGAAATCTACAGCAGGAGATGGATTTTACCGGTAGGCAGTGGCAATGCGGCTATTCCAAACGATAGTAAAATCCGACCGGTAATGTTTCTGAAATGATTCTTATATATGAATCTCCTATTTTTGTTTTAACTTTTTATTGATGAAAAGCATCGTTTAATAATATAAATATAAGGAATGAATGTTATTTTTTAACGTTTACGGAAGTATAAACTACATCGGGTCACGAACAAAGTTTACGTAAACCATTTCGGGGTTCACTTACTTTGCTCGTGACCCGATGTAGTTCATACTTCAGTAAACGTTAAAAAAATAACATTCATTCCTTAAATAAGACATACTGTCTCAACTTAATACACATTGCTGTAAAGTTTCGCCAAGATATTCCATATGGTTACCTAGTTATGGCTTGCACAAGATAAGAACAGACTAAGAAATAAATCTAAACCAATAACTCCGCTAAAAATCATTGGAGCGTAACCGCGAAGCAATATGCGCTGGTCCACCTCAGTCTTACTACGTATCATGCTTCAGCTTGATCGGATGAAAACCGTAGGAGGAGTTATCCGGAAAATAAAAAGTGAATGGACGGACGGACGGAGGATGGACGGACGGACGCCAACGCCATAAGATAAAGATAATACGTCCCGTTTTTCAAACGGACGTATAAAAATAGTAAGTATTCTGATGAAAATCAACATTTCCATTTATTCAGGTAGATCGTTAAAACGTTCTATACACCTGGAAAAAAGTTAAGCATCCCCAATTATAGGAGAAAACGCGGTGACGTCATCGATTAGATTGCAACGGGATTCCCCAACCTTGGTTGGCAAAAAGTCGATAGTCAATCACGATATATCAAACTTTTACGGGGTGATGTTGAAAATACCTAATTAATCATGCCTTGTGTTTTGCGCATTATGATGCATATTTGTCTTTTCTATCATGACGCTGAGAAGTGTAGTTATCTTAGAGTGAAATATTGTTTTATTTTCTATCATAATTTATTTGGATTGGTTTAATAAGAAGTGCTTTAAAATGTGCGTTTTATCATGGATACTCTAATAAAAATTATTTGTGCCTGTATCTTGTATACATTTTCTGAATTTTAACCATTTGTTTATTGTTTATAAATGAATGTACCCGGTATTCAGCGGGTCTTTTGATAACGGATGTCTTAATAATATTTCAAAGAACGCCGCAGACGCCGCAGGTGTCTTGTAGTGACACTTTCAGATTAACATGTGTGTACAATAAACCAACTGTTTTCGCGGTGCGGCTAATACACATATGAAATAAAACTCGATTATTATAGTGTGCTTGTCCCTTCCTATAATATCACGGGCAAACAATTGGAGAGAGAGAGAGAGAGAGAGAGAGAGAGAGAGACAGAAGTTTGTTTAAATGTCATGAGCTCGGACTAAGTAATGTGATAATAACTGATAGTCAGTTCAAAACAGGGATTTTTTCTATTTATATAATATCCTTTATGAATTGCAATCACGAATATTAATTAATTTATTTCTTTATTAAATGTACTTGTCCCTAGATCATATCAATATTTCTTTTTGCAATAGTTCTAGTTAGATACAAGTTTCTGTATTTTATTGTCTTTCGTTTCCTATTACCCCTGTTATATTTATTAACCATCTTGATCGTCGAAAGGGTTAAAATTCTGATTTTCGATACTTCCGATTTATTTTTATTTTATTTATTTATTCAGTCGAATCATTAAGCCCGGTTCCGGAGCGAGTCAATGGTCCAGACCGAGTAATTGAATGAATTTAAGTAATCAAATAATTATCTTTTTCGCACGACATGCGATTAAGACAATATTTGCAATGGTTTTATCGCTTACTGTATATTCGCAGCCTTCAAAAAAAAACATTTTACGCATTCCAGCGGTTAATTTTCAGAAAAGTCCCATAGAAAACCACTGTCTGTCGCTATCTTTTTGCCAACCAATCTACCCACGTGATCATCCGATGACGTCACTCCGGGGATTCCCGTTATCTCCTATAATCTAAACTGTTCACAATTTTTCACTGATAGTATTCCAGTCCATTCCTTTTCGTAATTATTAAAGCCTTGATATACTGCTTTTTGATATCCGAGTAAAGGGGCATCAGTTGGAAGTAAATCAGTCGAAAATTTTAATTGAAAGCGCGAGCTATGTTTTCAACAAAAACAGTGCTTGTTTAACTTTGGGGCTGCAATCAAGGAAATACGTGGTTCATTTGTTGTTTATATCTAGAAGTGATTGATTTGACAAGCACATAAAGCCTTAAGCTTGTAAACGTTATTTACCCCAATGAGTCCGTGAATAAGTGGGTCCATTTCAACCCCTACATAAAATAGGACCGTCTTGCATTTACAGTAAAAAGTATCATCATTTTGACAAATGATGGCCCCAAATTCAGTCTGAAAATGTTAGATGTATCGATTTTCAAATTGCATTCGAAATCAATTTCAACATCTGGTTACTTTTCTATGATGCTCGGTGGAAAAAATGATTCTTTGCTGGGGGGTGCTTAACGTTTTTCCAGGTGTATATATGTGACCGCCTGTAGGCTCTTAACTTAATGTCAAAATGTAGAATCGCTTTAATATGAGTTCCACCTATTTGGTGTGAAAACAGTAATGATCAGTAATGAAGATATCCACAGGTTAAACATTTTTATAAAAGACAGTGCACAATCAACAAAATATGTACATTCAACGCGATATTAATAGCTATATTTCGATGTCAAATGGGTCATAAGCATCCAGTGCCGTGACAAAACAGAAATGTGAAGACGTTCACTGCTTAACTGTTTTACGGCGATTGCTCAAACGTTTTCACATGGTAAAACTTTTTATGGAATGTTTGTGCGAGCAAACATTAGACAGTAACTCTCTGATTATTCTCATTCGCTTGGCCTCTAGGGGGGTGGGGGGGGGGGGGTTATAGGAACCGTAGCTTTTTAGGCTCGGGGTTTCAGCGCCACCCTCAGGACCCAGCAAATATTATTGCACAAAAGATCACGTTTGAAGCCGGTATCAATTTATTATATTTCAGACGAGCCTCTCACTGGTTCCATCGTGTTAAGTTCGTCATCCTCGTCTACAGATGTTCCGCACACTCAAAGCGAGACCAACAGCCTAAATTTGGCCAACGAAGGTGAGCACTTTGATTATTTTGCAGAACAGAACAAATGAAGTTCACAAAAATGCTAATATCCTTGAAGGCGAAAAATGAACATATATGACTGGTAAATTTTTCGTCGAGAAATGTACTAAACTGTCCTTGGGAGGTCAATTTGAATCTAGTATTTCGTGTATCAATACGCTATGAAACGCGCTCACAAAACCCCCTTTTTCGTTATAAAGGATCCAGTTTGTATCTAATTATCTATATTCATCACAATTAAGTTTGTTTCTGTCTTTTCGGAGTCTGCCCAGTTATTATTATCAGTCTACTAATTTTCATTTGTAGACTATACAGAGTAAATTTAGCCAGCTGGTCAGTCTCACGGTGATATGCTTACAAATACCCTTTTTAAGTGTCATGATTAGCCGATGGTTTCCTTTGTACTGAAGATGTCAGTTACTAATAACCGTTCTGGTCATCTGTTGTTCCCTTTCCCACCATAATCCCTTATAGGTGTATATTGCCCCCTTCAGCGGAGCTTTTGGTATGCAAATTTAGGAGAAATCTGGAGTTTCCGCAGAAAATCACGTCATTCCGTGAGCAAATTTGTTCTCCAAGCAAGGCTCAAACCCACAGCAGTGATAATGATCAACAGCACGTTTAACCACTTTCCATGGAGGCCGGGTCTAATTTTTTGTCTCGCCTGCGAAGCAGAGGCGAGACATATGTATTGCTTTTCCGGTGTCGTCATTGTCGGCGGCGGCGTCCTCGGCGTAAACTTTTGTCGAGTTTTTGCGTTTAGGTCATTTTCTCAGAAACTATAAGAGCTAGAGCCATGAAACTTGGGTCATGCATGCATCTGGAAGAGTACAGCTGAAAGCCATCATCAATGTTGAGTCTTGACCTACATTTTACGGTTGACTGACTTTGCATTTTTTTTCTTCACGTTTTTGCATTTGGGTCATTTTCTCAGAAACTATACGGGCTAGCGCCATGAAACTTGGGTCATGCATACATCTAAAAAGGGTACAGCTGAAAGCAATCATCACTGTTGAATCTTGACCTACTTTTTATGATTGACTGACTTTGCAATTTTTTGTCGAGTTTTTGCGTTCAGGTCTGTTTCTCAGAAATTATTAGAGCTAGAGCCATGAAACTTGGTTCATGCGCACATCTTAAAGAGTAAATCTCAAATCCATCATCAATATTAAGTCTTGACCTACATTTTGCGGTTGACTAGCTTTGCAATTTTTGTCAAGTTTTCGCACTTAGGTCTGTTTCTCAGAAGCTACAAGGGCTAGAGCCATGAAACTTGGTCCATGCGCACATCTTAAAGAGTAAATCTCAAATACATCATCAATATTGAGTCTTGACCTACATTTTACGATTGACTGACTTTGTAATTTTTTGTCAAGTTTTTGCATTTAGGTCTGTTTCTCAGAAACTATAAGGGCTAGAGCCATGAAGCGTGGATCATGCATTCATGTGGAAGAAAAGAACTAAAAGTCATCATCAATATTGAGTGTTTACCAACATTTTACGGTTGACTGAATTTGCAATTTTTTGTCAAGTTTTCGCGTTTTGGTCTGTTTCTCAGAGACTATGAGGACTAGGGCCAAGAAACTTGGTTCATGCATATATCTCTGCTGATTTAGCTTTGTTTTGTGACAAAGCGCCAGCAGGCGAGACAGCACATTCCGCGGAATTCTTGTATATGATTTGCATACCAATCCCATAAACAGTTTTTCAGGTATAAGACAGATGAATCACTTGCGGTTTTACGGCCCTTTCAAAAGCGTTTCTGTCATGTCGAGCAGATGGAAGGGTGATAATGAAAGTTTGTTAGCAATGGAACCCCGTGAACGATGGAAAAGAACGCAACTTCCATCGTGATACAACCTAGACCGCTACCCTAAACTCCGTTCATTAATTCTGAAACTGGGTTTTTCGCTGCTCATACTTTTATAATCTAATCAATCCACGTAAGACTATGCATAGTGATAAAGCTCGACTTCCGCCGATTTCTCATTAAGGTCTCATGTATCTTAGCCAGGCGCCTGATGCTGCAGTTACGTGCACGAAACAGCAAATTTCAAAAACCTGTCCGCAAACTAAGACCATTTGATGAAAATTGACAGCCTAAAGTCATACATATTCAGATACATTTCACGTGGGTATCACGCTGGTCATTTGGGTAATAACTGTGGTACCCAGTCCGCCAACCTAGTCTCTAGACACACCCTGCAGCTCCCCCCCCCCGCCCCACTTCTTTTCAACAAACTATTCCCTCGATTATTCTACCACTCCGACCTTTACCCTGCGACACGAACATATATATGCAAGAAGTAAAAAGTATGCAAAGACCAGGAACTGAAACAATCAAAATCCAAATCCAGCCCTCAAACCATAGTTGGAAACAACTAAGATTACAAATAATCAAGATACAGAGAACATATGGCCAACCGAGTGAGCAGCTTGTTCCCAAAAGGTGGCCATTCAGCAACCCAAACCGAACCAAAAATAATAAGAACATACATAAGGTAAAACATCACAGAAACTCTGACACCAAAAACAGGCAACAGAGAACCACAACAGAACTACCGCCTTGGAACGGTCAGTAATGAATTACTGGGGGGCTAACCTTTATAGAAGGAAGAAAAAATAAATAAATAATTGCAGGGATGTTTATAGGCCTGAAGTTCGCTGAGTTGGATGATACAACTGTCTCGTTGTTTATATGTAGATCTATACTACGTTTGATAGTTTCCTGAGAAAATATGACACAAACTAATACAAGTATTCAAAATAAAGTAAAGAAACTGGATCTGATTTTTAATCCTAAATCCTAAAACTGAAAAATGTAGCTCACGTAGTTACTTGGTATTTTTCCACTAAAGACGATTTCCTTTACTGGCTCCCGTCGAGCGATTCAAGATAAACAGAAGCGGGATAGTGAACGGGACACCACTCTTGTACATTGTATTTTTTCCAATTAATTCAAGTTTATGAAATCGGAAGTAGTTCATTTTAGTTGCCGACTAAAATGATCCAAATAATTTTTAAAACATTTTATATGAAACTCAAAACATTTTAAAACATTTTTATATGAAACTCAAGGAAGTTTTACATAATTAACCCTGGAAAATAGCGGTCATTTACAATGACGAACCTGTAGTGATAAGCTTGCAGCGATACCTCTCCACAAACTTTTTTCATACATTTTTTTTACCATTGAAAGAGCAGTGGGGCCTTTAAAAATTAGCCGAACTTTTTTTTCTTATTCCTGTGATTTATTGGAGGGGGAAGATTGAATAAGGAAGTTTGGGAAGGGGTCATGTCGAGGGGTGGGAGTCTGGATGGTAGCCTAATTGAGGGGAGGGGTTTAGAACTTTATTACATACTGCGGAAAGCTGTAATATTTGCGTTAAAATAAAGCCAGTGAACATCGTTACTCGCACTGACGCTGATATGAGTCGTTAAGACGTTGTTTGCCGGTGGCGATACTATGATGAAACGCTGACAACCTTGTCCAGTGTGAATTTATGCGGTGTAGTCAATTTCAAATTGAGAACAAATTATCTGGATGACAAGCTTGTTGTCACGCTGACTGATTTCGCACGCGCAGAACATGTGTTAGAATACTAACCCCACCCGTACACGAAACTATTTATAGCGACCACTTTATATGGTATTAAAAGGCGTTTCCAACCTGTCCAATGGACTTAGTCTCGGGTTGAAAATCTGTCTTTTGCAGTTTTGTGCAGCTTAGCCCAGCATCCTACGAAGGACAGAGTCATAGGACACATTGATGAGAAATCGGCGGAAGTCGAGTTTTATCACTATGCACAGTTGTACCTGGATTGATTAGATTATAAAAGTATGAGCAGCGAAAAACCCAGTTTCGGAATTAATGAACGGAGTTTAGCAGCCTAGTCCATAACCCACTGAGTTATTGAGGCTCCTCAGTAAGTCAACGCCATAGTTCCTTACTATGCAGCTACATTGTAAAAACAATAGCTTTTTACGGTAGAATACCTTGCATCAGCTGCCCGTCAATTTCTCGTTATTTTTATGGGCGCTTGTAAACATTGGCAGGCATCATCACGCTGAGTAGGGTAGAATACGACATGTATTGTTTGGTCATATAGGCCTTCAACATAATAAAGGTAATTTCGAGTGCTGTCAGTAGACACCACTTTTTCATATCGTGACTTCAAAAAAAGGTTCTATAGGCAGACGCCCGTCAAAATAAAGGAAAAAGGACTGACAGCTGCTTCTCAGGTTTTCTAACGTTAAATCTACGGATTTTTTCCCACCTAAAGCTGGATGCAACTTTTTAATCTGTAAGTTTAAAAATAAAAATGGGGGAAAATACTAAAAACACCAACTAGCTGGCAATAGCGATTTCACGATAAAATGGCTATGCCAGTGAACTGGTAATAGCGATTTTCACGTGAAATGGCTAATACCAATCGACTGTCAATAGCGATAATAACGTAAAATGGCTATTGTCAGCCGACTGGCATGAGACCTATCCTAAAAACAATACCAGCTGTTTCTCGTTCGCCACTCAGATTTACGGGGTATAGCTAGGTCTGGTCGGCTCAGTGTCATTACAGTATAATGTGACTGTGTGTGGTATAATGCCAAGTGTTTGGGGCGTGATATCAGAGTGAGACAGCACTATAAAAGTGTTTATAAGACGGTCACTGTCAACAAGTTTTCAACGTGCTGAAGCTCAATTTCTGTGAAAAAGGGCACACGGTCCCAAACGTATGTCAAAACAGACGATCACATCAAAGTCAAAACCACGTTTGCTATTACCAGTACCTCAGTCACCTTTTTCTGACACAACGGAAACAACAACATTTGTGCATTGCATTAAGAAATCCACGTATTTGAAGGCTGATTTGTTGTAAGATCATTAGCTCTTGTTCTATCTTCCGAATGAACCACAAATTGGAATCAGTTTATAGTTTGATAGATCGAACCAACGCATTATAGCGTCTGTTTTACGGTGGGATGTACGTAATGGGCTCTCTCATAGATTTTTTTTAATATTTATCTGTACAGGTGTATTTCTTTGCATTACACCCGAATATGAAGCCATCGACTAAACAGAAAAGTCCTCGGTTACCGTGTTCATTTTGTCAATATAAAAGTCTAAAGGAACGTAAGTCTAGTCACTTTTGCGTGTTCTTATCGTGAAATCGTTTTCGCGCCAAAAGCACTAGCTCTAGTTTTCAGTTCAGTTCAGTTCAATTCTCTTATCGACGTTACCCAAGTGGCTCAACGGTACGTAACCATAGTTGCACACACTTGGCGCCGTGTGTCCGTCCAATAGCTCTAGACATAACGTGATCGGAGACTTTTGTCATAAGAAGGGCTGTCTAAAAGCTTTTCTTTTACGCTGAAAATGGGTTAACACTAAAATCAATATTACCCACACATTCACATATATTCTGTTCACTAAGTAGATGGATGATGATGCAGTTTTATGGCATTTTCATCAGTATTTATATTTATATCGAGCGATCTGAAGACTCATAACGGAAGGCCATGTGCAATGGCAACCTGTTTACGGTGAATAAAAAATTCCGCTTTTTAACCCAGGCCGCTAGCTTAGCAGGCTAGCGCTTAACTCGTGTCCTTATGAATAAGAGCACTGACTCTTTTAAGGTCTATTACCGCTGTGTGTTCCAGCCGCAGAGGCAGCCGAGTTCTGCTTACGGAAAGAGAAATGCATTTTTATTTTGGGAGCTCCAGTTTTCCACCACCTTTGATTAACGATCAGCACTACAAAAGTGTTCTTAAAAGAATGCAAAACTCATATCATAAATAAATAAGTAAATAAATAAATAAAATCATGTGCACGTGTTGGAGACTATGTGAGTTTGATGCAAGGATTTCTACAGCTATGAAAGCTGTGTAAATAAATATGATTTCGGTCTACAGTAACGGGAATTTCAAAACATTTTGTGAATCACTCACTCTCTCTAAACCTACAGCATGAGTGAGATGAGCCTGAAGGTAGTAACTGTTTCCCCTGCAACAAAATCAATGATACAGTCCATTCCTTGACCGTTTGGGTGAGGAACAAATGGATGATTTGGGATTTTACACGCGGCCCTTTCAACAGTATTTCAGTCATATCGCACAGACATGAGATGGTGATTTAGAGGGTAAAATGACCACACATTCGAACTCAACAGCTAAAACGTACACATTACAAGGTCCCATACTACCATAATACATCTGAGACACGATACGACAAAACCAACGAAGTGGCATGTGCGCCACGCGACAACTCAGATCAGCCTGGGCATCCGCTCAGTCTGATCAGAGACTTCGCCATACGTTTAAAGAATAACTAAGGTTCCACGTGGAACTAGCTTCGACCCTTGGCTATTCTATAAGTGTACAGCGAAGACTCTGATCGTACTGCGTATGCCCAGGCTGATCTGACTCTTTACTAGGCGCACATGCCACTTTGTTATTTTTGTCGTATAGCGGTTCATTTGTAATCCTTGCATCAAAGGCACGTGTTAACCTCCATATTTGCAAGGTCAATGCTAAAATGCAAAAGTTTGGAAACGGTATAGCAGCTAGTTCAGACGGCTAACATCTGACCAGACTGCGTAGTTGATATGCGCCATTGTTCATTGCACATTCTCTGTGACGCAGCTCACTAAAAATATCGGCGCTGATCGCTCTGCTTTGTTCATCATATCTGTCTCACAGCCAACACAAACGCACTACATTGTGAGACGACAGTCTGGACAAACTATGTGTTCAAAATGGCTCTTGATTCGTCATCATCATCTTCTGTAAATGCTTCCCCCAGTACTTGAGTGTTCTCGCAAAGACTGCTTCCATATAACTAGAAGCGTAATTTAGAACCTTCTAAGAAATTTTGGTTACGTGAGTTCTGCCTACCTCTTTCCCGAACGTATGGAGCCTCATTTTGTAAATTTAATACCGACTTTCAGATAGATTTTCAGCATAACACTGAACGCCAGAGTAGGCCGCTATAATAATATGGCGCCAACTTGTATGAATTTCGGTGACGTTACGTCCTTCGCAACGCACGTACTTTATGGCACCGTCCTTTACGTACATCCCGCCTTAAGTATGAAATATTCTTTAACATTCCCACACAGTTTTATAAAGCATGTGTACATTTTTCAGACAATGACTATGAATTTATCGGGCTGAAGAAAGGGAGATTCAGAAATACCACGCTGAACCCAAGCCACTGGACAAGCTGTACACCACAAGAAGTTACAGAACTTCCCTACGACATTGACGGAACAGTTGTTTTTAAACTGAAGGCGGATCGAGAAAATTTCATGAAAATATCTAAAGATGGGCGACCATGGGGAAAGTGGTTTAACAGCTCAAGGAAAGGCTTAGTTGGTGTACGGCGCGTTGCTAGATGTAAAGGCGCCTCACAATGTATTAATCCTAATTGCGAGTACTTAAAGCACTATGGCTATAAAAATATGGCACAGTTTCAATCGACCAGTGGTGTAAGAGTTTGTTTTGTTTGCGGCCTACCCGCGGAGTCAGTTGACTGTTCGGCGGTTAAGATTTGGGAACTGGACAAGTGGTCTGGATACGTAACCATAATGCATAAGGGAAGGCACACATGTATGCCAAGAAAACCAACTATTTCCAAACATATATTGAAACAAGCTGTTGAGGCAAATCCAAAATCAAAACCAAATAAACTTGTCAATGACAAACTTGTCAATATGATGACATCGGAATTTTCGTGGGAAGAAGTTGAGGACATAGCCGAACAATTCGTCGACATGAAAACCTTATACAATGTTCGCGACGAAATGAAATCGGACCAGAATCCATGTGGGGAAAATTTCGATGCCCTAGGATTGTACAAGAAGAAGTGTGACGAGCGTGACAAATATTTCATTTACAAGATTAACAACAAAGATTTAAATGGGAATCCATCATATGTATTTAAATCGAGTGAAGACATGGCAAAATTAGCGATTTCGATGGATTGTAATGGAGATGGGCCTTTAAACGAACAGTACGCATTTGTGGATGCAAAGCACGATAGGACGAGGGGGTTTAAAACGATTACGCTATGGACATACCATCCAGTAACAAGAAAAGTTGTGTGCTTAGCGATAATGGAAGTTGAAAATGAAAACACTGAAAATTTGATATTGTTCTGGAAAATTTTAAATGACATGTTACAGAAATATTCGTGTAATGACAGATATCAGTTCAACCCAATCGGAATCGTCTGCGACGAAAATCACGCCAATTGGAAAAGTATTGAACATGTGTTTGGACAGGAAGGTATAAATAAAACGGTATCGTGTGAATTTCATTACAAACAAAGTATCGAGAGACAAAAGAGAAAACTTCCAGACTCTGCAGACACCTTCGTAAAACTGGCCAATAATCTTTTAGAATCTCTAACAGTAGCGGAATTCAACAAGAGCTGTTCAGAACTGCAAGCTTTCATGACAAAATACCCGTTCCTAAACAACTGGTTTGAGTGGTGGAACAACAGGAGAACACACATTTTTAAGGCATTTAAACCAGATAGTGCGCCAGCATCCAATATTGCCGAAATTGGACACGCAAAGCTGGAAAGTGTGGGCAGACGACATATGTCACTTCTCGAAACAGCAAGAGAGGACGTTGTTCTAGCTATCCGGCAGGCTGCGGAGCTCCGTTTATTTGAATCAGGAACTGCTTCCGGTGGTAAAGGCCCGAACCAAAGAAAACAGAAAATAAAAGAATATCGTAAAGGACTGAAGAGGGCTGCAGCATTTGCAAATGAGTTAGACGAGGAAGCCATTCCAATGAAACCTAAGAGAAAGTTTGTCCCAACGTCAGGCCAGCACAGACCAAAAGAGAAAACAAATTATTCAACATTCGCGAATCCTTTTAGTCTTGTGTTTTATGCGCACGTTTTCCAGTTGAAAAAGTGCTACGGCTGCGGTAAAGATTTCAAAGACAAATATAAAAACCCACCCAATGACATTGTACTGAAGCACAACTGCTTCAGAAAATATAAAGACAAAAATGGAAATTTAAAAACCTCCAAGACTCTTCAGGCTGCCTACTTTCATTTAAAACTGGATTGCACAAGAAAGGTGTCTCCATTTATGGAACTGTCAGACGTGCTTATTTATGATGAAATAAGACCGCATTTGACTGATGGCCATAAAAGAGTGTTGCGGAAGTTTGGACTGCAACTGGACTAGTTATACACCGGCATACGAATAGCTTTTGTCCGATGTCCGCTACCGTCCGTCCGTAAGTTAACATTTGCCTTAAAGTTTTGCGATGAAATTTTTGAGATCTTATATTATCCAAACCCCATTATGGATTGGGTTTGTATTTGATATGGTGATAGATAATGGTCCAAAGTTTTATTCTGTATCACCTCCGCCCATGTCTGTGACCTAGAGGTCAAGGTCACGGACTTTGACTTTTCCTGTTATAGTTTTGCGTTAAAGTTTTTAAGAAATCTAATATAATTGAAACCCTTTGTTGAGTTGGGTTTATGTTTGACATGCTGATAGATGTTGGTCTAAAGTTTTGCTTTAAATTATCCCCACCCATGGCTGTGCCCTAGAGGTGAAGGTCACAGACATTGACTTTTTATGTTAAGGTTTTGAATTAAAGTTTTTAGGATCTCCGTATAGCTCAAACCCTTTGATGATTGGGTTTATGTTTTGCACAATGATAGATGTTGGTTCCATTTTTTTGGTACCAACATAAAGGTAAAGGTCACGGACCTTGACTTTTCATGTTAAAAGTCTTTGTGTTAAATTTTTTTAGATGTTATATCCAAAAATTCGATGGGTTTGGTTTATATATGTCTAAAGTTTTATTTTTATCTTTACTATTGTTACTATCTTTACACATACCTGTGACCTAGAGGTCAAGGTCACAGACTTAGACATACTCATATATGTTTTGTTTTAAAGACTATGCGATCTCATATCATCAAGTTTTAAATGCGGCCTTATTTCATTATGAATAAGCACGTCTGACAGTTCTATAAATGGACACACCTTTTAGTCATACTGAGTTATTATCCGAGGCAATCATGTTCTTGCTGTCGAGCTTAACGCAACAGGGAAATGTTTTTTCTATGCTCAATCAACCGTAAAATATAGGTCAAGGCCCGATATGCATTGCTGCTTTCAGTAGACTTTCCTCAGACGTATCAATGGAGCAAGTTTGAAGACTCTGGAGAAGGAGCCAATTCCTCTATGTTGCGCGTTTTCCTGCAATCATATTAGCAGGGGGCAAAATCACTATAGAGGGGAAAACGGCTATGCAAAAACACGTATAGTAGATTTTCCCCGGGGAAAATGGGCTATATAGTCATATTTCTGGGGGGAAATTCTACTAAATAGCCATTTTTCCAGTGGTTGTTGGTTGATTTGATGCTTAACGTCCACGGTAAACTACTAAGGTCATGTCGGGACGGTCAGTTAACCTAACCACACTATTCCTGGGCAGGCTTAGACCTCCTAAGCGGTTAACCAGTACTAAGTGCACATACTTTCGCCAGTAACTGACAACTGCCCTTCTTGAATCAGCGGAAGGAGAAACGAAAGTATGTGGCCAGACCGGGATTCGAACCCAGGACCTCTGACTTACGAGTCAGTGCCCTACCGATTGCGCTACCCGGCCCGGCATTTTTTTTCCGGTGGGAAATTCTATTGTGGAAAAATCATAGTCCTTTTGTCGTGGGGAAAAACTACTGGGGGGGGGGGGAGGGGGGAGCTACTCTCTGACAGTTTCATATGTAAACTAGTCATCAAATCGTGTTTCCCGTCTGTTTTGACAGGTGCAAACTCTGTTTACACCCGCTTTAGACCCAATAAATACGCTGAGCCGCTTAGATCACCTACGAAAAAGTTAAAATTTTCCCTGTTTTGAAGAATAATCTTTGAGGTTTAAAGTCCGCTAAAAGCGGGAGAAAAATAATCCATCCATTAGCAAGTCCATGTAGGATCGGGATCGGAATTACTATGGTCCAATTCCTACCCTTGAATGATCAAAGGCTGGACAATTCCATCTTGTAGCTGGTAAAATTACGAGTAAAATGAAAATCGAAATTTCAGTCAGGGACGAGGCTTGCCGAGTCCCTTGTTTTAAAATTTTCTATTCAACGCTGTCAAACTCGGGGCCGCTTGCATGCCAAGCGACCATGCTTCAACGTCTGGCTAATTAAGGATGAATTGTAAAAGTTATGTTTTCATGAAATCAAATTTGGAAGTTGTTTTGTTTTTCAGACTCAAATTTTAAATGTGGGTGTAAACGGCATTTGCGCGAAAAAATGAAATAAATGAATAAAAATATTGGTCTAAACTGGTTATTTTCAAGATGAGAATATATTTGTTAGTTAAGTTTGACTTAAGAGTTTTGAAAACGAGTCGTGTTTCGGAGGCTTCAGTCTCACACTTCTAACAAAAATTTGGAAGTCCACTGTCCACATCCCCACCCCCTCTTCCAGCGAAAATTCAGACCATCCTGATAATCTGGCCAGTCCTAACACTGAGAGCCTTCGTGGTGCTCTCAATTTGTACCTTAACCAAAGGTCACATGGCATTTAAGTGCTGCTTATGGGCCAATATTGTGAGAACTCGTTGGTAATTGTACGTCTATCGTACGATTTTTTAAGATTTTTAGGCCCGTACACTATTAAAAAAATCAGTAGATTTAACGGTTGAATACCTGGAAACCAGCTGCCAGTCCATTTCCCGTTATTCATAAGGGCGTTTGCCTATAAAACAGCTTTTTAGAAAACTCGGTATGGTGAAATATGCTAACTGACCGCACTCGAAAATAAATTTATAGTGTTGAAGGGCTACATTAGTCAAACGATACCTGTCTTATTCTACCCTGCTTTGCGTGATGATTCCGCCAATGTTTATGGGCGCCCGTAAAAATGACGAGAGATGGACTGGCAGCTGGTTGCCAGGTATTCTACCGTAAAATCTACGGAAATATTAGATTTTACGGTAGAGTAACTGGAAACCAGCTGCCAGTCCTTTCCCGTTATTTTTATGGGCGTTTGGCTGTAAGACATTATAGGAAATCACGAAATGGAAGTTTTATGTTAACCTGGTCGCACTCAAAAATTACTTTGTTGTTGAAGGGCTATCTAACCGAAACGACACCTGCTCTATTCTGTCCCACTTTTCTTGATGTTTCTGCAATTTTTACGGGCGGCCGTAAAAAAATGTTGAGAGACAGGCAGCTGGTTGCCACTTATTTTACCGTAATATCTACGGATTTTTTACAGTGTAGTCGTAAGTAATTTTCAGACACGGTCTTCTTACGTCGGGGCCCGTACGGTTCATTTATGGGACTTCTTTGTCTTTTGTTCTTATTGATACCATATGATCGTGAAACCATCATTCATGGATCCTTCGGACCCCTTACGGGCTCCAGACGTGTCTTCGATTGCCGTACGAACCGGTAAGTACGCTGTATAAAATTTGTAGATTTTACGGTAGAATAACTGGAAACCAGCTGCCAGTTCTTTTCCCGTTATTTTTACGGGCGTTTGCCTGTAAGACATTGTTGGAAATCACGAAATGGAAGTTTTATGTTAACTGGCCACACTCCAAAAATTCTTTGTATTGTTGAACGTTATCTAACCAAAACGACACCGGCTCTATTCTGCCACACTCTGCTTGATGATTCCTGCAATTTTTACGGGCGCCCGTAAAAATAACGGTTAAAAGACTGGCACCTTAAAATCTACGGATTTTTTTACACTGTACTATGACCCAGGACCAAAGGTTTCCATGCGGGCACAAAAATTATGATCACACTGAACGAATATCCATGCTAATCTGAGCATGCTAATTTGAGCCTTTTATGGGCTCACATGTATTTTTGCCCTATCTCAGATATTTGAGACTATTAGACCTTTCATTTGTGATCAAGATTATTTTCTTAAATGGTATGACATCTGCTAATGACCTGGATGATTTTATTTCCCTTAGATCAATCCGGAGTCATTAAGTGCATTGTGTACAATGAAGAATGGATTGGAATGGAATAGAATGAATTAGAATGGAATAATATTGAACTTACTTTTTTTCTAAATAGATTGATTTTTATACCTCGCCACTTTAAAAAGTGCAGGGTATTAAGTTTTTCTCTTTGTGCAAAAACTCGCGTTTGAGTGTCGGTACAGCCGTCCGTCCGTCCGTCTGTCAGCGCTTCTTTTCCGCTCTCTGTCTTTTGAACAATTCTTTTCAGGAGTGGTTTGAAATAGCTAAATTTTGTCAAATAACTACAGGGTTACATCCCTTTATTGGTGTTAAAAATGCTTTCCACTCTCTATCTTTAGCATTTTTTGTACCCCGCCTTTTCGAAGAAAAGCGGAGGGACAGAGTTTTCGGCTTTCCGTCCTTCCGTCTTTCCGTCCCCCCAAAGTAGTAGGTACCTTGTGTGCGTAACTCCTCCTACAGTTTTATGCTGATGCCTTTGAAACTTCACAGGTGTTTTGGTCATGGTCTGAAGATACGCATGTGGTTTGGATATAATCCTGAGATTATTTTTTGTCACTTTTTCCACAAGTTGAACTTGGTCATTTTTAGGCGTTTTACTATCATAGTGACTAGATAGTGGGTACATTGTGTGCGCAACTCCTCCAACAGTTTTATGCCGATGCCTTTGAAACTTCACAGGTGTTTTGTTCATGGTCTGAAGATACGCATGTGGTTTGGATATAATCCTGAGATTATTTTTGTTACTTTTTCCACAAGTTGAACTTAGTCATTTTTAGGCGTTTTACTATCATAGTGACTAGATAGTGGGTACCTTGTGTGCGCAAATCCTCCAACAGTTTTATGCCGATGCCTTTGAAATTTCACAGGTGTTTTGGTCATGGTCTGAAGATATGATATCCAAACCACATGCATATCTTCAGACCATGATCAAAACACCTGTGAAGTTTCAAAGGAATCGGCATAAAACTGTAGGAGGAGTTGCACACACAAGGTACCCACTATCTATTCACTTTGATAGTAAAAATTTGTGAAAAATGGCTACGTTCAATTGGCAAAAAAAGTGATAAAAAATAATGTGAGGATTATATCCTTTGAAACTTCACAGGTGTTTTGATCATGGTCTGAAGATATGCATGTGGTTTGGATATAATCATCACATTTTTTATTACTTTTTTCACATTTTTAACTTAGCCGGTTTTCCAGCTCAAACATTAAGTGTATATACAGTGGAGACCTAGTTTCCAAGGCGGGGGACATAAATTCGTCGAATTTGCTTGTTTATTAATTTTCTTCAAACTTTGCATGAGAGTTGATATCGGGAAAGAGTGTTTTATATATAATTCAATGTCAATGAACAGATCTCTGCAATATAACTTGATTTTCCAAAGTTTCCGGATAGGAGCGACTTGTTTGCATTTGCATCTGCTTATTTTGGAGGCAATATTTTTTTAAGTTTTCGAATAGATAGGCGCAAGCAAACAGTGTAGACCAAGATCAGACTGTCAAATAGGCAATCAGACTGATCCTGATCTGGGTCTGTTTCTATTTGCTCTGACCTGTTTACCCGAAAACGTGGAAAAAATATATAATTTGTCTCAGAAGATGCAGATTCAAATGGCAAGCAACGAAAACGCAGATCACACTGTTCCTTTGATCAGGGCTTGCTCTGTTGAATGGTCCATACCTAACTGTCAGAAAACCAGGTGAAAATTATGCCTACTACGGAACCCCTGAAGGGACATTTCTTTTCCGATATTTATCAGAATAGAAATTGAAACAAGAACATTAGAACGGAAATCAAAACAACAAATATATCTCGTTAAACGACTTATTATATCGTTTAAAGAACATATTATGTCGTTTGAACCATATAAAATATAATAGAAATTAAAACAAGAAACCAGAGTGGAAATCAGATCAACAAAAACAGAAAAGAAATTGAAACAAAAGTATGTCTTTTAAACGACTTATTATCTTCTTTCCATTCCGATATTTATAAGAATAGAAAGTGAAACAAGAAAGTTAGAACGGAAAGAAAAACAACAGATATCTCGTTTAAATAACTTACTATATCGTTTAAACGACATATCAAATTAGAACGGAAATAAAAAACAAATACCTTGTTTGAACGACTTATTATACCGTTTAAACGATATATTAAGTCGTTTAAACGAGATACTTGATGTATTGATTTCCGTTCTTATTTCCTTGTTTCGATTTCTTTTTTCGTATTTATCGGAATGGAATTGGATAATAAGTCGTTTAAAAGACATATTTTTTTTTCAATTTCTTTTCTGTTTGTCTTGAGTTCATTTCATATCTGGTTTTCTTGTTTTAACTTCCATTATATTTTATATCGTTGAAACGACATATTATGTCGTTTAAACGATATAATAAGTCGTTTAAACGAGATATTTGTTGTTTCCTTTCTAATTTTCTTGTTTCTATTTCTTTTCTGATAAATATTGGAAAGGAAATGTCCCTTCAGGGGTTCCGTAGCCTCCAGAGATGCAGAGGACGCGAATACAGTTTTACTCCTATCATACAAAACTTAAAATTTCGGAGTGGTTATTGCAAGTCGACTGGCAATAGCGATTTTACGTTTGTGCGTTTCATTCATTGCTCTTTGAGAGGACTGACATGGATTTTCATGACTGTCATGGATTACTTCATAAGTTTTGAAGAGCGATTGTTTTAATTTTATTGCATTAAAATTGAAATTAGAATTAAACCTGATTTAAATATGATGTTGTTGCTTTTTTTTATCATCTTTACACATGGGGGCAAATTCAAGAGTGATTGGGTTTTACGAGCCTTTCAAGAATATCTCAGGCCTATTTTATGCATAAAAGTTCCCGGAGAAGACCATCCGTGGGCAGATCTGTTCTTCGAGCAATGCTCGAACCCTTAGAGGTAATAATGATCTGATCATCAACCCATTTAACCACTTGCCATGGAGGCTCGCTCTAATTTCGGTATGTTATGCCTCACAATCCCTTTAACTGTTTTTCAGTTATCACTTTCAATAGTGTTTCGGTCATAGAAGGATGGATGATGACTTGCGACTTTACGTCCTTTTCAACAGTATTTCAGTCATATCAAGACGATGGCAGGGTGATAATGAAAGGCTGTGTGCAGTGGAAACCCGTTTACACCTCAAGCGGAGTTCGAACCCGGGTCCGCTAAATCACTAGGCCAGCGCTTAACTCAATGAGCTACCGGGGCTCAGTCATAGAAAGAAGATGGGAGGGTGATAGTGAAATATTTTACGCAATGGAACCTGTTTACGGTTGGAAAAATATTTCCATCTCCATCGGGAATCGAACCCATGACCGCTAGTTCAGCATGATAGCGCTTAACCCACTGAGTTACCGAAACTCAAGACTGATGTATCACTTGCAGTTTTGCGCCCCCTTCAACAATATTTGAGTAATAACGAGCCGAAAGCAGGTGTAATAAAAGGCTGTCTTCTAAGGAACCTCTTTGACGGTTGAAAGAATTCTCCCTCTATCGGGATTCAACCCAGACCGCTACCGTGGCAGGCCAGTGCTTAACACACTTAGCTACCGGAGCCCCTAAATAAGCATATTGCCACAATTCCTTAAGCCCCTATCTCACTGGGATGCGACAGTTTGCGACTGATTGCGAATTGTATTCGCGGATGAGTCTCAAAACTGTCTTGAAACGTTCGCGGGGATTCGCAATATCCTCGCGTGAGTCGCAAACTGGCGCAAACGGTTCGCATTGTCGCACAAAAAAGTTTTACATGTAAAACTTTTTTATGCGACAAAATTTCTCGCAATATAGTCGCAACATAGTCGCAAAGTCATCGCGGGTGTCGCGAACACGTCGCAGACCCATCGCAATTTAGTTTCCGGCGAGTCGCAATGACCGTGAACACGAAAAATTTGCGAAATAAATAAGACTTTATTGCGATCAAATTGCGACATAAATAAGACACTTCCGCGACTAAATTGCGAGCAAATAAAACTGAGTAACTTTCGCGCGAACGTCGTGAGACATTCGTACGAATATCTTACGACTATCGTGCGAGTGTCTTAAATTACTCGCAATGTCGCAAAAGTGTCGTGAAAGCTTCGTATTTTCGTCCCACGTGACTCGGACAATTATGTTTCTCGCAAACAGTTTGCACTCATTCAGTTCCAACATTGGCATCATGCCAGCAAAGGTCAGAAAAGGGCGAGGCAGGGGTAGGGCTGCCACTGCACCCGGCCATAAAACCACCACAGGAAGCCGAAACAGTCCCAGCCCCTGTTCCCTCCGACGACGAGAGCTCGGGAGCTCCCACGGTTTCACTGACGGGTGAAACAAGGAAGAAAAGGAAATCGGGCATTGAGAGTGAGAAACAGTACCCTTGGAAGGATGCCCACCAGAATGTACTGGCTGAGTTCTGGCTGAACCACCCCATATTTTATGATAAAACACAATATCCATCTTCCTGACGTCTGATGATTAAGAAATTGCTGGAATGTCAATAGGTTCTCATTTTCTCGCAAAATCATCGTACGACTGTTGCACGACCTTCGCACGACAGTCGTGCGACGTTCACGAGAGTATCGTGACACAGTCGCACGAGAGAAATAATCGCAATTTTATTGTGCGAACGTCGCACGAGTGTCTCACGAACGTCGCGCGACGTGTGTGCGAACTCCAGGCGAATTTGGGAAAGATTCGTGAGATAATCGTACGACATTCGTGCGACATTCGCGCGACAATCGCAAAAATGTCGTAATCACCATTTCAGTGAGATCCAAATATGAAAAATGTCGCAAAGTCGCGGATTTTATCGCAAATCCTTGTCCCAAACTAGTCGCCAGTTGTCGCATCCCAGTGAGATACTAGCTTTACTAAGCAAAAATGAAACAAAATGAATAAATTGGTCATTTCGCAGAAGTAAAATATCTGTGAAGTAAGGAACACTTACTAAGCAGCTTAAACTTCAAATGGGATGCAACTTCTTCAACTTCAAATTTATTCTTAAGAAATGGGAAGAAAACCTAACTTAAAAAAACAAACACAAAATCTAGAAATTGAGATTTCACATCAAAATCGTTATTGCTGTCAGAGAGTGGTTCTTCCCCCTTTCCCCCCGGAAAAATGGCTATAGGAAGGACGGCTACATAGTGGATTGTCCGGACCTCATAGAGCCACTTTTTCCCCATAGTCCTTTTTCCCCCACCGAGAAATTGGCTATTAGTAAATTTGGTGTATTTTGCGGGACGGAACGAAACGGAACGGAATGGAACAGAAAGATTTTACGGACTAATTAATCGCATTAGAAATGTATCAGTACTTCAAGGGAGGCAATAAACGTGATTAATTAAAAAAAAAAAAAAAAAAAAAAAAACAATATGCAAATTTAGCAACCATATTTTTATAATAATCAATAATTACTAATCTAATGATCGAGCAGGGTGTGATTTTTTGGACGGACACACGGCGCCAAGTGTGTGCAACTATGGTTACGTACCGTTGAGCCACTTGGGTAACGTCGATAAGAGCATTGAACTGAACTGAACTGAACGGTGTGACTTTCCGTCGCAGATATTTATATACGTACACATTCTTATGTAAGCTTACAGGAAGATGTAATAACTGGTGCTTTGTCTAGTCACGGGCATAGACAATAACAACAAAAGAGGAAAATGTATAATGCAAATTATAAATGAGCCGTAACATGCAAAGAAGGCGCCAATGGCATATGCGAAAAGCAAAGGCTCAGACTAGCCTGCGCGTCCTGGTGCAATCTGAAAATACTATGCATGGACCCTGAGGATTCTACAGGTTATTTATTATTATTATTATGTAAAGCGAAGGGACTACCTACATTTCATTGGGTCACATACTGGTTTAGGTATTTGCTGTTCGCAGATACCTTAGGAGACCTCTATGCCTGACGCGGCTCTATTATAAATTATATCAGAAAATCATTCATCAAATCCACGTGCTTATCTTATTTGAGACCACTACGCTAGACGTACTCCTGTCGCAACTACGCCTGACGTACGTCTGCTTCGTCATCGTGTGTGAAGCGACTAAATGGGAAAAGCGCTTAAGTGGGATAATGTAACGGCTATCTAGGAAAAGGTCTGTCAAGCGCTTAAATAGGAAATACGACTAAATATGCAAAGTAAATAGTTACCGGAAAACAATTACCGCTAAGTGTGAAAATAAGGCAAGCATGGTATAACTTGGAATAGAAGAGTTTAGAATAGGATATGGAAAGGCAAACACTGTATGGTCGAGGCAAGTAGTGTAGTGTAATATAGTGCAGTGTAGTGTACTGTAGTATAGTGTAGTGTAGTGCAGTGCAGTAGTAGATAAAGATGAGCAGTGGGATGGGTTCACAGCGAAGCCTGGCGAAACCGAATCCTCATAAAAATGTTATTTCGTTTACTTGTGTAAAACATAATTGAGTTTCGCTTGCGTATGTGGAGTAGGAGGCGGCAATGAACGGTGGGTAAAGTGTGATCAGCCTTCTATTAGTCGCTGCTTAGATAGCATGGTGCCTCTGGATTTTATTGTCCAAAACTTCAGTATTCTAGACTGATTTCAGTCGAAGATATTAGAAATTCTCTTAACCCTATATTCATATTTTACAAATTTTACTTCTCCCTAAAATATACTCCTGGCTCCAACATCTTGAAGAATATTATTTTTTGCACAAGCAAACTTTTTTCATTATTCAATTATGCTGGAGTCATTTGTTCAAACAGACAAAGCTCTGATGTGTCTGCACAAAGGCTGAGTCTGCCTTGAATGCATCTACCGTTTTGTCTTTTTCACGCTATGCTGCTCAGACTTAAAACCACCACTTAGCACAAAGTAGACAAATACCATAGAACAATTCGTGGACACGACTGTCAGAACAAACCGTTCAGCCACAGATCAGACAGCTCCTTTTGAATGAAGTATGAACAGGGTTTCCACCATTTGCCAAGTGTTTTTAAAGCAAATGCGAAAGTGCAAACTTTATTAGGTTTACTTTTCCAACCTTCTTAAACTTATAATCCTTTTTTAACTATTTTAACTAACAATCCGCTTTATTGAAGGGAAACAAGCAAATCTGATTGAGTATCTCATTCTATCAAAAAGCATAGATCTGTGTGTGAACAGGGTAATAAAACTTCTGGTTCTCAGACTAAGCAATAAATCACTTAAGCTTAGTATGGGGCCTTGATAAGCCACTGATGGCATAGTGGTCAGCTGTAATTACAGCACATGTGTTATTATTTTGAGATTTATTGGCCGGTCAAGAAAGCTACATGTTTCTTGCAGAGTTGAAAAGTCGAAGATGTTGAGTTAGGTACAAAAGTATCAGAGAGGGACAAGGAAAAAATAAATAAAAAGAAAAAATCTAACATCTTCGGCTGACAAAAGTCTATCAGTACTCTAGCTAGTTTCTGTACCTGGTCGAAACCCTCGTATACAGGCTTTAGCAATGAAGATCATACAATCTATGTTTTTGAGATGAGGCGGTTCTAACGATTCCTGCAATCTATGTTTTGAGCAAAATAGTAATAATAAATAAAAAATATCGCAATTTTTCAACTGAAAATGGTCATTTTAGCAGCAGTAAAAAAATCGCAATAAATTTCGTAGGCGTGTTAATGTAGTCTGGTAGAACGAACAACACTATAAATTCAATGCTATATTTGTTTTTCTTGTCAGTCGTTAAACGAATATACATTGTACATTACCGTAAAAATTCTAACATTCAGACAGACAGACAGACAATTGCTGTAATAACTCTGAAATTCGAACAAGGTGGTCTTATAGCAGAGTAATTTACAAAAAATGCCGAAACATAATGGAGAACAGTACATACTCTGATCAGACTGTTCTAGCTTCTTTAGTGTCATATGATAAATAGAATCTTGCATTCGTGCTCCTGTATTATTGACTTTATTAAACTCGTTGGGAAAACCGGATAAGATGCTCGTCATAGCTTTGCGTCTTATCTTTTTCCCCAACTCGTTTAATAAATTCAATTATATATGAGCACTCATGTAAGATCCTCTATATGTACTGTTATTAAATGTTCCAATGCGGAGTAGAGATGGGCACCATGCCACTTACTTTTCGAAGATAGACTTTCAAATAACGTGAATAATTTTCGAGATATGATACAAATTGCATTCTCATACATGTAGATCTCTCGGAAAGTTTTTCGACTCCCTTTTTAGCTCGAAATTCGTCTTACTTTCTCAAAACTCGCTTTCCTTACTCGAAATTCGCTTTTTTACTCAAAACTCGCTTTTTAACTCGAAACACACTTTTTAATTCGAAACTCACTTTTTTAACTCGAAACTCGATTTTTTTTTACTCGAAACTCGCTTTTTTAACTCGAAACTCACTTTTCTTACTCGAAACTCGTTTTTATAACTCGAAACTCACTTTCCTTACTCGAAACTCGCTTTTCTTACTCGAAACTCGCTTTTATAACTCGAAACTCGCTTTTCTTACTCGAAACTCACTTTTTAAACTCGAAACTCGCTTTTTTAACTCGAAACTCGCTTTTTTAACTCGAAACTCACTTCCCTTACTCGAAACTCACTTTTTTAACTCGAAACTCACTTTCCTTACTCGAAACTCACTTTTTTAACTCGAAACTCACTTTCCTTACTCGAAACTCACTTATTTTACTCGAAACTCGCATTTTTAACTCGAAACTCACTTTCCTTACTCGAAACTCGCTACTCGAAAAATAGAAATCCTCGAGTATGACATACCACAATCTAGCCACTTTAATCAATGTCCTCAGAGCTCCAGATAAGACGGTTATTTGATGATAATTGAGGGATAATTTTCTTTATTTCTCATTGAAACCATATGTTGTGACCCCTCATCTGAACCGTCTCATTGAGACGGTTCAGATGAGGGGTCACAACATATGTTTTTATCCAGGATTAACAAAAATTATCCCTAATTATCACCAAATATCCCTCTTATCTAGGGCTCTGGTCCTAGCAATAAAATGCCCTAAAGATTGTCGCCCACACAATGAGTGACCAATTCGGTGACCGCAGACAATTTTTCAGAATAAAGAGAGGGAGAGTGGTCAGCGGTCATTTTTGTAACTCAGCGATGGAATGACTTTAACAAGATAATGCAATTGAATCTGGCATTTAAGGCATTTAGGTCTTTTTATTTGAGGTGTGAAAGGTCAGAGACAGATAGTGATTACCATGTAATTGTTTTGACCTTTTGAACCTAAAGGTCAAGTGTCGCAGTGAGGCTGAAGTCAAAATTTCAAAGATGAAAAATCTCTGTGTGCGAGCTACCCAAGATGAAAGTACCTTTATGGGGGTGAAAATCACATTCTGGTTAAATTACCTTCGACAATTCTTGCAATTTTATCTAGGCGTATTTGAATGAAAATGGATACACTTTCAGGAGACGCAACTGCAATTTTATATTTTGTCTCCCTCCTCAATGGGTGTCGTTTCTTAAAGTAAAAAGTTTAAGTCTCTTTGGAGAAATTCCCTCTTTTAAGAGTATACACGTATAAACATTTGGTAGGGCTACGTCGTCCAGGGAAACGTCGAAGATTCTATCTAAACCAATAAGGTAAGAATGTCAAACCCATGCGAAAATCAAGAAAATTGGTCCCGTGAACATACATTTCTGCATAAGCAATTCTTAGGCAGACTGGGCTTAGTTTGTAATAATTAGCTTAAATATCCTTAATCCTTATCTGCTACTGTATGCAAGAGAGACAATATCCAAAGTGGCTCTGCTTGTAAATATTATCGGGTAGAAAAGGCTTAGTTTGTAATAATGGTGGATATCTTCATCTGATATGCAAGGAAGAGAATATCCAAAGTTGCTCTGTTAATTGTCCCTAAAACGGTAGCTTTAACAGATCTGAAATCGCCATAAACATGATTAAGAAGACATGCCCCGATATATCAAGGATAATTGGTGGAATCTTTCATCGCTACAAGTAAATCGTCAAATGAGGCGTCAATGATGTTTACGATTGTGTTTCATCAATTTGCCGGGCTTATCAACTTAATGCGTTTAATATCACAATAAAACATGGAACGATATCATTAGGAAGGAAACATGCTAACAAAAGGAGGCATACTGTAAACTATGGTATGGTATGATGGATTGGTATGGTATGGATACCATACCACATACCATACCAAACAGCCATACCAAAGTATTACTAACCTGTTGTTAAATCTAGATCTGAAGTCTCTGAAAGTCAATAGCAGTCACATCTTCATTGAAGGATTATACCCAACATTATCAAATACATGACAACAATGTTAACAAGATCACCTCTAGGTGATCTTGTTAACATTGTGTGGCATGCATTTGATAATTATGGGTTAAATGCTTATATAGAGGTGATTCTGTTAACATTGTTGTAAAACTACAGGTCAGTAATACTTTTGGTATTGTCGTTTGGTATGGTATGTGGTATGGTATAGGATTTTCATACCATACCACATACCAATCCATCATACCATACCATATTTTACAGTTTGTTTACAGTTGTGGGTGTCCGAAAAAGAAAGAAAGGGAGATGTGATGCTGAATGTAATTGTTTCTTTTTCTTTTTTCCCCCCCTTACATTAATAGTACCAATAATCTTCCCCGCCCATGGCAATTGCTTTTGGCCTGGTTTGAAAACGATCATATTCAGAAAAGTGTATGTGTATCACGCTGGTGTAAATCAGAACGGCTTTAATCAAAGGTAAAACTTCTAAAAATCAAAATATCTTGATTTCTGATCGGAAGTATATGTCGTTTATAACATATACTGAGTACATGTACGACAAATCTCTTCGGTTACACAGGAAAATGCTTAAACACAACAAGACCCTTGCAAACGACATCTATTAAGTAGAATAGTAGAATAAATGGTTACATGTAGCTAGAAAACATAGTTAAAGCAAGTTTATTCATCTAGAATTATGTAAATAAATAAATTAAAGAACAAAATAATGGCACACCTTTACGCTCTTAGCCATTTTTTTACATTGTGCAATATAGCTTGAATAAGGAGATGACTTTAATATAAGCAACACGCTTACAGTCAGATCCTATATTCTACTGATTTGAGTATTATGTATATGTATGTAATTAATGAAGAATAAAATACTGTTTAAACCAACAGGTCTGCCTCAAGTTATGGAGAACTCTCTGTTTGTACAGTTCGTTGTGCTATTTTTTTAGTGCATTTACTTCATTTCACTTCGAAATCTGAAATATTTTAGAGTTTCCTTCAAAAATCCGAGATATTTCAGATTTTCGACTCATAATAGAACATTGTAACTGTTATATCATTCATTTTACCTCCAAATGACCTTACCCCCTTACCTCTGTTAATTTCACCCTAGGGGAAAATCATTAAGGCTCTTATGCAAAACCCAAAATTAACTTTGAGTTAAACCCTGTGTCCAACGGTTGACCTTAAAAGACCCAAATGAACTGGGCAATGGCACGGTCAAGCAACGCTAGATATTACGCGACCATATGCTGTCCGAACTTAGGGGGCATTTCTGGTCAAAAGTAGTTCCGGTTTAGCCAATGAATTGACAGAAGCATCATAAATGAGCCGCGACGCGAGAAAACCAACAATGTGGTTGTGCGCCCAGCGCAGACTCAGATCAGCCTGGGCATCCACCCAGTCTGATCAGAGTCTTCGCTAAGCGCTTAAAGGGTAGCTAAGGGACCTACCTATCTCCATGCGGACAGCGAAGACTCTGATCAGACTGGGCGGATGCCCAGGCTGATCTGAGTTTACGCTGGGCGCACAACCACATTGTTGGTTTTCTCGTGTCGCGGCTCAAATGGTGGGAGCTGGGGATTCATTGACCTCTCACCTCAATAAGATTGGTAACACTGACCGAGCAGCGCTTTGAATCAATCATTAAAATTTTTTCGGAAGTTGTGAGGACAAGTTGTAGTGGTCACACAGGCCATATGGTCAAACAGAGTTTCCCTGTTAATTTCAATTCCACTTTTCAAAGAGGCAATTTGACAAAGATTTACGGCTTACAATTGATTATGACTTCTAAACATAGTTTCGTGTCGATTTAACCCGGACATGCATAAGGATAACGTCCTGTGAATTTGTTACAGTCAGTATTCACAGTATCCGAACTACATGTACAATCTCTTCCGGTTTTCATAGCGTTGAATCGAGAGTACAAACGTTCGCTTATAACCAGTAGTCGGAAATCATTATGTTTTGAGATTTTATCCGGAATCTGCTGCGTCATTTATAGCTATTCAGCTTCGAAAATGTAAAGAGGTAAGTTTAATATAATTTGCTCTTCGGTCTTTTACTTTATTACCCTGTACAATGTCGTGTATGGGTGGGTAGTAATTGGTACAGTTTTCAAATCGCCCTTGGCATGATTCTTAAACCATTTTGAGCATTTTCTTACATGTTTTATAAAAAATCTTTAGAATAAACGGAAGGCGTTATCAATCTACAGTTAATTAGTTTTGATAAAAGAATGATAGCTAAGTTTTGCACGACACAATCTCGTGTTAAATTAAGCTGTTCTGAAATAAAAATCTGCGACGGCAAGGAGTTTTTCATTGTACAGGGCAATAAAGTAAAAGACCGAAGAGAAAATTATATTAAACTTACCCCTTTACATTTTTGAAGCTGAATAACTATAAATGACGCAGAAGATTCCGGATAAAAACTCAAAATATAATGATTTCCGGCTACTGGTTATAAGCGAATTCTGTACTCTCGATTCAACGCTATGAAAACCGGAAGAGATGGTACAGTGCGTTCGGATACTGTGGTATTGCATTGCTGAGACAAATTCTTTCTCCTGAGTTTTGTGCTGAGTTTTGTGTTTCGAGTGCTGTATTTAGATTCAAACTTTAAAGAAGAATACTCTACAGACTGCCATCTTTGTTCATCTAAACTCAAATTAGAATAACACCACACTGTCCTTCTTGAATTACTGAAATCAAAAAGAAGCTAGATTTTTCACCACGCTAAAATCTGGCACTTTATCAAAATATAAAGGGTATGTAAAAGATTGTCTCCCTCGTTTATTTCATGTTTTCAGAAACAAATATTTTAACAAAATTTCTTTAGACAATATGTCTCACAATTAACCGTACAAGTTTCGAGAAAATGCATGTTTTTTTATAAATATAGAATGAAAAAAAATCTTCAAATTAAAATGCAAATTGCCTATTTCCTCACGGACTGTAAGAAAATCGATTCTAATTACGTGTGTCATGTGATCATGTACAGGCATTTTTTTTATTTGTGCACGTGATTGTGACGTATGAATAAATTACTTGTGTCCCATAATGCGATTTCCAGCGCGGTCCGCGATCGTTTAAAAATTTATTTTATTTTTGGTTTACAGTTACTTTTATCCAATATTATTATCTAAATTGAATTTCAAATGTATAGTGAGACCTTGTCGGAGGTATTGCATGAAATATTTCATCAAATTATTTTTGTCATTATTATCAACGGATTAAATCTTTAAAAATAGTAATGTTTGTATATGTACATTGTACAGTATACTGAATGAAGTGAGCCGCTACACGAGAAAACCAACAACGTGGCTGTGCGCCCAGCACAGACTCTGATCAGCCTGGGCATCCGCCTAGTCCGCTCAGACTCTTCGCTAAGCGCTTAGAGGGTAGTTAAGGATCTAAACTACCTCCATGCGGACAGCGAAGACTCCGATCAGACTGGGCGGATGCCAAGGCTGAACTGAGTCTGCGATGGGCGCACAACCACTTTGTTGGTTTTGTCGTGTCGCGGCTCAAGTATTGTTTACACTAACCGCGAAACCCGTTAATTGTTTGGTATATACCGAGTGTAGATCGAAGTTTATTATGTGGCGTTATCGAATATGGGCCTAGTCAATTTTTACTATGATTTAGGTGTTGCAGGTATAATAACGATAACTGATAATTATTTAAGCTTTAACATGCATGAAATATTCTGTAATCGTTCCACTGGCGCAGTGGATATAACACTGGATTCTTGATACTTTTGACTCGTGAGGACATAGGTTCGAGTCCCGTTCTATATATCTATCTTTCTTTTGTCTTTTTTTGTTACTCAACTGTGTAAGTTAATTTTTATATCTATATAATTTTAATGAGTTATCTTTTATAATTTTTCTTTGAATTATTATTATTATTTTCTTTTTTTTTGTTTTGTTTTGTTTTGTTTTTGGTATGTTGTTACTATTATTTTTCTATTTTTTTTTTTAACTTTTTTACTTTATATTTTACGCCACTCAATTACGCGAAAAATATATATCATAGAAACCTTCAGAACATTTTGTACGACTGATACTGAATTTTGTGTCACTCATTTTGATATAAGACGTCTTTCTAACAGGAAGTAAAAGTTCGAAATGTTCATTTGGAAACTTTCTTGTATAGTACTTATTTAATACTCACTAAAATTTGCACGAAGAAATCAAGACATTTGTGAATAACCATTATCATATTAGATGCAAAAAAAGAAAAAAAAGAACAATGGTGAGACTCGAACCCATCACGATACTGTTGAAACCTATTAACTGCTTTGCTGTATTCTTTCCGCCACTGCTTGTATGGAGACAATTATGTTTTTGATATAAAAGTAGACAAACTTGACTAACTTTTACCTTTGGATGAGTCCATATACCTGTTTCACCTTTGTGTGTTTATGTTATTGTTTGTTGAGCGTCCAAAATACCGTCGGCGATCTATACATGTATAAACCAAGTAAGCTAAGCTCTACCCTCAAAAGCAAGTCTTATTTGGTAGTTGTCGAAACTTATTGTTTCCTAAACTCAGGAGGTGTAACCAGTCTTGATTCCAACTGCGATCCTCTAACTCCAGAAAATATAATTCTCAGAAAGCGAACATATAAGCCAACGACCTTATTTTTATCCCATTGCATTCTGGGTATTTTTGTCGTCTGCTGAAATTGTCGTCCGCATAAAAAGAAATCAAGAATATTTTGACAATATTTGTTTAACCAACTCTTGTAGAAATGATGTCTAGGCAGCAAACAGTTTGGATCTCAGATTGTGGGGCCTGATCTAGATCCAAACTGTTTGCCCAGATACCCTGAAAGGGCATATCCTGAATGGAATGGGTTAATCAGTGAAGCATTTGAATCTTTCTTACTTCCTTGTACGTGGATGTGAAATCAGTATTTTTGCATAATTTTATTTTGAATAACCAGCTCATTCCTGTACAGTTGTCTGCAATTCTTCTATCAAGAATGAAGGCTAAATACAAAAGGCACAAAATGAGAGAATCGTACATGGATGTGGGCGATGTTTATGGAAACAAAATAAAATGTTCAATGCCTTATGAATAGCTCTTTCTTTCCCCAAAAGCGATAATAAACATAATACACGGGGATCAACTAACAAGAATATGTTCTTCGATGACAGACCATATGTCACGCCCACCATCATCAGAGACTGGCTTTACAGGAGAGACGGATGACAAATATACATGTAGTCCGGTACACAATCAAATAAACGTTGATCGGTACTGGTATATTTATTATTCTTATGCACTTACGTATGTAACGCGACGTCTGATTGGATAACGTTAAAAATTTGCGACAGTATATCCTGCGATACACAGTACTGTCAGAAATCCGACGTTGTTATGTAACGTCGCTTCTCATTGGCTGACGTCTGGTTTTACGTCGCTGAAAGCGTTCGCTATGGGTGCAAAGAGTTGAAATGTGTAAAGTGCATTAGAATAGGGATAACTGTATCTAAAATTGTCATTTGGGGAGGTAAATCGTCGGTTTTATGGTCGCAAATTGCGTTTTACCATGTTTACGGCTCTGCTGGCGCGTCGCCGTAAAACGAAATTTCCGACCATAAAACCGACGATTACCTCCCCAAATGACAATTTTAGATACACCTATCCTCTAATTCTTTATCAATATTACAGTTTGAGAAATGCCAGAAAACATAGAGAGGAGATCACAGAAAAAACAAATTGTTAATAACTTAAAACCAAACAAATCAACTGATTGCACAGTTTTATTTTCAACAAACGCCCAATTTAAACTATAATAAAAATGATAAAAGTAGCACTGTAGTACAATTTCAGATATATTTAGGGACTCCTATCCGGAAAGTTTTTAATGACACTATCATTAATCCAGACTCTAATTCTCCAAAAAATTACAGTGAACGGACCTTCACACAGGTCTCAAATGGGAAAAAATAATGTGAAGCTCTTGATAACGGGCAGGCTGTAAACAATTTTTTTTACATAAAAATGTACCTTACATTTTTTGGGAGCAGAAAATATACGTATCAGCCGCCACATCATTTTCACACATTTGAGCCGCGGCACGACAAAACCAAACATGCCCCCGCGAAGCCTCAGATGAGCCTGGGCAGCCGCCAAGTCTGGTCAGAGGTTTCACTCTATGCTTCAAGGGTAGCCAAGGGTCACAACTACCTTCATGCAGACAGCGAAGACTCAGATCAGACTGGGCGGATGGCCAGGCTGACCAGAGTCTTCACTTGGTGCACAGGCTGACCAGATTCTTCGCTGGGAGCACATGTCACTTTGTTGGTTTTGTCTAATCACGGCTCATACTTACTGTACCCATAGCTATTGGTCAAAGCGAGCTTACTCAATAAAGAATGAAAAATTATTTATAATTGATTTGCTTCCCTTATGTCAAAAATAACTGATTGGGTAAAACCCAGCCCATACCGTCTATTTCCATAAATGGATGGGTGACTTGCCATTTTACGTTGTTTTCAACAGGGTTTCAGTCATATCAGGACGCTGAAAGGGTGCTAATGAATGGCTGTATGCAAAGGAACCCCGTTTTCAGTTGAACAGATTTCCTTCTCCAGCAGGAACCGAACCCGGACCTCTAGCTGAGCCGGCCAGCGCTTCCTCCGCTGAGCTACCAGAGCTCCTTACGTTTTCGAAAAGTACATCGAGTGTAAAACATTGCAGCTTTTGTAGCTGTCATTTACAAACGGATCAGACGGTAGAAAACGTTGCGGCGCATGCACATGCAATAGCTTAAATTTGAAAATTAATTACATATAGAAATCGGAGTACTAAAAAATCGCCTGTTTTTCCACACTTAACGTAAATGGTGTAAGCATCTCTACCACTCAGAAAACCATTTCAGCGGGCACGTGACGTCGAAATGGCGTCGTTCTGACGTCTATGCGACGAAATTACGTCGCATAGACGTCTGAACGACGTCCTTACGACGTTTTGTACCTGCTCTGGGATAATTTTCGCATCTGAGTAAAAATGTAAAAAATTAATGTGAAGCTTTTGATAAAACGTGACCGAGGTCTCCTCAGTTTGAGCTAATGTAACAACCTATTACTAATAGTGAGTAATAAAAATAAAATCTCTATTCCGTATGCTTACTTTGATAATGATATATTTTTTCATAAATGTGCGTCCTCGCCCTGCAGAAGAATGCAGCTAAAAGAGTTATAAACAACGTTTCATCAAGATTTTGAAAACCTGGTTATGATAATAACTATATTCCAAACATCTTAGTACGCGGTGCTACAGATAAAAGCGGGTACAAGTAACAGGGATCGATAATTTTAGGATAATTTTCTATAATTCTCCATAAAATATATTTGATGTGACCCCTCATTAAAACCGGCTCGCTAGGCGTTTTCAATGTGATAGCCTATAAGAAAATGATCTTAGGACTATCCTCAAAAATCACTTTGCCCCGAGGTTATAAAACTTGAGTACATTCTCAAACTCCAAATAAAGCACACTGATTGTCTGCTTCCGAGCACATGCTCGGACGCAGCCAATCAGTATGCTTTATTTTGAGTTTGAGATTATTCTCAAGTTTTATCATATAACTGTCAGAATTTCTTGAAAAAATCTGTTTAGTTCTGTTTTAAATCTGGGGGTGGTCGGGTGGTGCGATGGTGCTGTGTGTAACTTCCAGTGCCGGGGCGTCCTACTGATTTGGAACATTGTAGGGCAAGGGCCTACTGTGCTTGCAGTAGGTGCGGGTTGGGGTTGTTTGGACTATTATTCTCTCGTCTGTCATCTCTCTTCTTTCTCCCTCTCTCTGGGAGACGACCCGATATAGACTGAAATACGGTCTCAAAGGGCCGCTAAGCCTAAATCAATCAATCAATCAATCGTAAAATGACAAGTCTGGTTTTCGTTTCTGGTTCCCGGTTGAGCAATGAAATTACGCGGCAGCGACACAATGAATGGAATCATTGCCTTACATGGTATTTTTTTTTAGTTTTTGTCTCCTGTACCTTGTATTTTTATATGCAATGACGTTTGTGAAATCGAAAGTAGGTCATTTTAGCTGCCAACTAAAATGACCTAGATTTTTTTTCAAAATCTTTTTTGTGAGAAACTTAGTGACGTATCATTTTTTAAGCCGGCTAATCACGATCAAACACTATGACGAAACTGCAGTGCGAAGCTTGCAGCGCTTACCTCATGATAATATTTCATGCTGATAGAGCAACGGGGCCTTTAGATCTAGAAGGAGTTGTCACAATACTAACGAAATTTCAGTTTGACAACATTCAAGAGTTTCACTGCAAAGAAAACAGCAATGCTATTCGACTTATACAGCCAGCTCTCAATATCTCGAACATTGATATCTCAAAATACCCTCTTATGTCAAAATAAAATATAATCTGCACCACAGATGAAGTACGGGGAGCCGTTTTACGGCCGCCACACGGCACAACACAAGCTGCAGTGAGGTAAAATTAAAATCTTAAAGAGTTCCTTCATCGCAAGGATGATAAAGGAAGACCGTATGAAATAGAATGTCATAATCGGTTGATGTCATTTACGTTTGAAAAGAATATAGCCTCAAGCGTGAGGCTATATTCTTTTCAACCGTAAACTTCATTCTATTAAGTTGGATTCGAATCGGACCGCTACAATAATAATAGCACATGTATCGATGGCCAAGGGGAAAGAACTGCCAATGCCTTATGGATTGGATATTCATAACACTATGCAGTATTTTGTATGCGTCCAGGCACATGGTAGAGTATGCGCCGATCTTATACCTCTGCCCTTGAAAGATACGTTTTCTGAAAGTGATATTTATAAACAAGCTCCTTCCACTTAGCACTGTAGAAATATGTACAATCTTATTGATTAGCAGTCTTTCAGGATTTGCTTTACACAACTTGCTGACAAATGTGAACAAAATTTGTTGGTTAAAGGCCTTTTCTGCCATAATTACTGCGTGGACTAAAGAGGTACAGCTCGCTTCTGTGTACATGTAATATTTCATTTCAGTCTATGAACTCATGATGGTATGATTTTGGAGTTAGCGACCACCAAAAGGGAAACAAAGGGCCTGGAATGATTTGAGCCACATTTGGTCCCCTATTTACTAATTTCCAGAATCTTTTAACCCCTGTTAATGACATATGAGTATTGAAACCTTTAACTATCTATTATGATTAAAATTTTCTACAATTCTTGCGATTTTTATGTATTTCTTGACGTCCAGTTGCACCCTACTCAGCTAGTTTTTGGCATTTTTGGCCCATTTCCGCCTGCATTTAGGCTATAAAATGATCAGCACATGAATGTGCACAGCTAATTTTAGCACAATAATGCATGTTTATAATGCCAACAATATGTTAACATTTCAGCAGTGCACATTTATGTGCTGACACTTAATTTTATACTTTTTTTTTCTCAAAAAATCCTGCAGTTTCTTTGACATTTTTCCAGTGATCTCAACATAAAACTGCGCACATCTTAGCTCATGTTGTGAGTATTAATTTTCTTAGCTATAACACAGGGTATAATTGATTCCGCCAATTTTCGCTTCCTGCAGAGACTGTCCGTCATATTTGGCTTCCGCCGAGACTGTCCGCGATCTCTTGCTTCCTGCAGAGACTACTGTCCTCGTAAAATGGCTTCCTGCCGAGACTGTCCGCGTGAATCTGCTTCCTGCCGAGAGCCTCGGCAGGAAGCAGAATATCGCGGACAGTCTCAGCAGGAAGCCATTTATCATGTACAGAAGTCTCGGCAGGAAGCAAGAGATCGCGGACAGACTCGGCGGAAGCCAAATATGATGTACAGTCTCTGCAGGAAGCGAAAATTGGCGGAATCGATTATACCCTGTGTATAACAGAGGGAATCATCTGATATACATTTTATTTTGATCCGTTGAAACGTATTGGTAAGCATCCCTCCACTTGCAAAGTTGAGTGGATGGGGTACCTGGACAGGCCTTCAAAACTGAGTTCACATCTGTTTAGCAGTGTTGTAACGCTTAAGCTTAATAGTATATCACCAAACGAGAGGGCCATTAGGCCCTGAATCGCTCACCTGAGTAAAAACTAGGATCAACATTTGAACAAACCTGATAATTTAAACTGTCAAAATATGAGCGACATTTGTTAAAGCTCAAAAAATGACTTGACCTCTATTGCTAAAACAAGTGTTCAAGTACTAATTTATTTGACTATATTTATTAACTTCTGTACCAAAATTTTCTAGAAGTTCCATGAACTCTTATATTCAACCATTTTCCCATATAATGGCACCAACAAGCAAATTTAACCTTGCCAAAACATTATCAAAGTCTCCCAGCCCCTGGAGGCTCTCCATGAAATTTGGTTACAATTTGCCTAGTGGCTTTGGAGGAGATGTTTGAAACTGTCAAAATATGAAAGCCCTGGGTCAAAGGTCAAAGAATAACTTTGACCCCTTGTACTCACTAATCCTTGTGCACTCATTAGGATGACTATATATCCCAGGTTTTAGGCCTAAATCTTTGAAATGCTCCAAGGAACCTTGTGTGCTAGCATTTTCCCATATCTGACTATGCAGTTGAAAAAACCCAAAGGACATCATATGAACAATCTTGATAGTACTCAAGTACTTGACGCTACATACCAAGTTTCAAGGCCATCGGTAAATTGGTTATGGAGAAGATTTATAAATTTTTTACCATATAGGGTTGGTCATGTGACCTAGACGTTTGAACACATTTTTATACCCTCAACCCCTGGAGGCTCTATTTGAAATATGGTTTCAAATGGCCCAGTGGCTTTTGAGGAGATTGTTTGATATAGTCAAAATGAGAGAGTTCTGGGTCAAAAGTCAAAGAATGACCTTGACCTATTGTACTCATAAATCTTCATGTACTCAGTAAGATGACTGTATATGCCAATTTTTAGGCCTAAATCTTCAAAACATCCCATGAAATCTTATGCTCTAGCATTTTCTCATATTTGACCTAGCTGTAAAATGGTCAAGGTCAACCCAAGGTCATCGTTTTGAACAATCTCGATAGTACTGGAGTACCCAATGCTACATATCAAGTTTCAAGGCCATCGATCAATTGGTTCTGGAGAAGAAGATTTTTAAATGTTTTTACCATATATGGGCGTGGCGGCCATATTGGTCATGCGACGTGGACCGTTAGAAAAAAAGTTCATTCCCTCAAACCCTGGAAGCTCTATATGAAATTTGGTTACAATTAGCCCAGTGGTTTTTGAGGAGATTGTTTGAAATTGTCAAAATATGAGAGCTCTGGATCAAAGGTCAAAGAATGACCTTGACCTCTTGTACTCACATATCTTCATGCCCTCATTAAGATGACTGTGTATCATTTTTTTAGGCCTTTGTCTTCAAAACTTTCCATGAAATCTTTTGTTCTTGCATTTTCCCATATCTGACCTTGCCGTAAAAGAGGTTAAGGTCAACTGATAGTCATAATTTGAACATTCTAAATAGTACTTGAGTACTCAATGCTAAATACCAAGTTTCAACACCATCGGTCAGTTGGTTCTGGAGAAGTTTTTTGAAGGTTTTTACCAATATAGATGTGGCGGCCATATTGGTCATGTGACCTGGGCCGTAGGAATAAATTTTCGTTCCCTCAATCCCTGAAGACTTTGTATGAAATTTGGTTTCAATTGGCCCAGTGGCTTTTGAGGAAATTGTTTGAAATTGTCAAAATATGAGAGTTCTGGGTCAAAGGTCAAAGAATGACATTGACTTCTTGTACTCACAAATCTTCATGTACTCATTAAGATGACTGTAGGTACCATTTTTTCACCCAAAATCTTCAACAGTTTCCAAGGTATCTTATGTTCTAGCATTTTGCCATATAAAAGCACAAGAAAGCAAATTTGACCTTACCGTAAAATATGTCAAGGTCAACCCAAGGTCTTAATTTGAACAATCTTGGTAGTACTCGCGTACCCAATGCTATATACACCAAGTTTCAAGGTCATCAGCCTATTGGTTCTGGAGAAGAAGATTTTTTTTAGGTTTTACCATTATATGGGCATGGCGGCCATGGTGGTCATGTGACCAAGACCGTTTGAACAAGTCGTTTGAAATTGTGGACGGAAAGACGGACGACGGACGGACGGACGAAGGAGCCTTACCATCCTGTAAGCTCCCCTGGAGCATCTGGCTCAGGTGAGATAAAAAAAAACTATTATCAAATGATTTCTATATAATAAAAACTACTAAACACAGTTTTCTTGCCGCCGTTTTATTTAAAATTACTGAAACAAAACAGACATGTCTGAAATCATGTTATTCTGAAGGTTCGCGAAGAAAAACATATTATTTTAGTATGAACCTGTTTACTCAGATGCTGAGCAACATAAATCAAGTAATTTTAAGTTAATTTGAATGGGGGCCAAAAATGGCTACAATCATAGTGTACCAGGTTTTTTTATAAGGTACCGTCAGTGGTTTTCACTTTATGCAGTAGACATGATTTTTATATAAAATATTAATGCAGGGACATATTCAAGTAGAATTGTAGTTCTGTTCCATATACATCATCTGACAATGTTTTAATTTTGTACCAGACCTGTAACCAATTTAAAGCTATAGAGGGGACACTTTTACAAATGGGCATAATACCGTCAAAATTGAAATTTGAGTTAAGGTTTCCACCGTGCACACCATCATTCTCATGATGTTTAATACATCTCACATGTAGTTGTTCCAGGTTTCCCGAAAGGAATGCAATGGTTTAACTCACAACGCCAGCGAACATATGACGTCATACTGACGTCGATGCGACGTCATTACCTTGTCATGTGCCTCCTGGGATGATGAGTCAGGCCTCAGATTAAATGACAGCACCCTCCTACCTGTAAAACTATAAAAGGGGAATCTGTTACGTAAGGTCGGTGCCCGCCAACCAGTGTCTTTGGTCTGGCCCATCGTGTTCCATCTAGTGGTTTCTATTGCTATGTCTTCGAATTCTACGGTATTGTACGGTCTTCAACTTTGCTTCATAATATTTTTGACGAGTATATGCGTTTTATTTTGATGTCTGGCTGATGAGTCAGACCACTACAAAAACCGACCGAACACCTACGGTCAACTCTCGATATCTCCAACATTGATATCTCAAGGTTTCCCTAATATCAAAGAATATAGTTTGGACACAATTCTATTTTTATTTAAATTTCAACTCATGTTATCTCGAACTACTGATAGCTCAAGGTAAATTTTCTGGAACCAGAAAATTTACTTTGAAATATCAATAGTTTGAGATTAATTTCGACTTTGAGATATCGAGAGTTGATTGTACTTGTTTTTGGAGCTGCATCAGAAAGGAGATGGCGGTTACACGCTTGAAATTAGTTTTTCTAGCTCCTAGTACATGTAGCTTTAGCTCAAGTTATGTCCATCCCAAGGCGAGAATTTCTGATGCAGATTCCGTTTGTAGTATGGATAGCATTGTAGCCACCTGCTGTTTCCTCGTCTTATTTTTTCTTGTTTAAAATAGAAAATAGGTAAAAATTGATGTTTTAAATTTTAGCTATTTTCTATTTTAAACATTTTTAGCCAGGCCGCGTAGCGCCGTCGGTAGCGCGTCTGACTCAACAGCCAGGGGTCCTGGCCAAAAACATATCAGACCATCACCCTAAAGTCACATGAACACCTACAGAACATCTAAAAGATGCAAAAAAAGTTTGAAATGATTTATATGAAACTGTAGAAGAAATTGCGAACACAAGATACATGTACCTACCTACTCGGTATGTTTCCTGATGTCGAAGCAAAGCGAAGATAAAAATTATCCAACCAAACCCCTATGCCACATGCACATCCACAAACCATATATGAGCCGCGACACGACAAAACCAACAATGTGGTTGTGCACCCATCGGAGACTCAGATCAGCCTGGGCATCCGCCCAGTCTGATCAGAGTCTTCGCTGTCCGCGTGGAGGTAGCTTAGACCCTTTACTACCCTTTAAGCACTTAGTGAATAATCTACTCAGACTAGGCGGATGCCCAGGCTGATCTGAGTCTGCGCTGGGCGCACAACCACAGTGTTGGTTTTCTCGTGTCGCGGCTCATATTAAAGACGCCTACAAGCTTCACAACGATTCATGAAGAGCTGTAGGGGTAGTTGCACATACTAAGTACCTACTGTGAAGGAGGGCGGAATCCCGGAACCACGGAAAGACGGAACTGCGGAAAGCCGAATACTGTCTCATCGCTTTTCTTCGAAAATGCCGGGAACAAAAATCTGCACCAAATATAACCACTTAAGATAGCAGATGCCGTCTTCATTGCTGAGACTTTCAACATGTGGTGTGAATTGTTAGAGAAAAGAGGGTTAATGAAAAAGATCACAGGGTAATTGGCGACACAAAAATCTCAAAAAAATAGCAACAAGACTGAAAATGCGGGTATTTCTAAAATATTTCATTATTGAAAATAATGTCAGATACAAGTCAATGCCACAGTATAAGAGATATTGGCTTAAATCACTGAAACATGAAATATAGGTCAGGCTGACCTACAGTTAGTGTGATGTCACGCACAAGCCCAAAGCATTAACCAAAGTCTGATGCAAATCCATAAAATAGTAATAGAAATATAGACTAAAATCACTAGACCATGAAATATATGTCACACTGGCCTACAATTACATGTAGTATGTCACCCACAGTGCTAGCACAAATTACTTTAAGGTGGTGATAATCACTGATTTGGGACAAAGACAAAAATCTGCATAAAATACTCAAAATAACACTGATCTTTCCAAAACTTAGCAGATGCCTTCTTTATGTTGTTTCTCATAATTTAGAATACCAAAATTCAGCATTTGTTAATGTTAAAAAGTGTTTTTATAATAGAAGATCAAAGGGTAATTTTCTGCGAATAAAACTGAAAAAATAATATCATTATTGAAAATATACTTAGTGCTTAGAGTACCTTGTTGCATAATGGAGAGCGTCCTAGCAATTATTTTTTCCATCTCTTTCACACATTATCAGGCTGAGCAGTTGAAAAAAGATGCAGTCTGTGTCCAAATTTTTTTGTCAAAACACACAGGTGAGACAGGTGATACTATTTTAACAAGGTTGAACAATTTCATCTACACACCACTGATCATGTCAGTAATGTATTATTTATATTGTAGGTGTTAATATAGGTATGCTTGCCTACCCTGTATTTAATAAATGCATCCAGTGTACATTGACTTTGTACATGGCTGAACATTGAGAAAAAGCTACCGTTTTCATCTGGTCTACATTACAATTTGAGAAAGAGTTGGAATAAATAATTGCTAGGACGCTCTTCATTATGCAATTTTGCACCTTCAGCATTACGTAAATTTTCAATAACGATATTATTTTTTCAGATTTATTCGCAGAAAATTACCCTTTGATCTTTCCTTATAAAAACACTTTTTTAAGCAGCATGTACGTCTATTTTGTACTCTAAACTGTAAAGAACAACGAAAATAAGAAGTCTGCTAACTTTCAGGGAGATACGTTCCCTTTTTATGGTTTTATGCAGATTTTTACATTTATCATAAATCACCACCTTAACCCAAATAAAATGCAAACCCATGAAATAGTGTTTGAAATGTTGGCTAAAATCATTGGACCATGAGATATTGGCCACATTGACTTACATGTACAATGAGTATGAGTATTGTTCGCTGTGTGCATATACCTGTAAATTTTGTGAGCGGGGGGCATGGTGGGGGCAGTTCGGGACAGAGGATTTTTATGTATATCTATATAATCTATTTATCTTTATTTTGATATATTTTCTGTTTTAGAATTATTATCAACTAATCGCTAGATTTTTCTTTCAAACAGATGTCATGTAAACGGTACTTTATACACTTAGTTTTACATCTGTTTGTACTTTGAACAGTATTTTCTAAATGTTGTCCTATGTACACTCAATTTTTCATGTAAATGTTTTGTACTCGGGAGAAGATGTCCATAAGTTGCTAAGCTTGTTATCTAATCCCGCTGTATGTTTATTATGTTATTACATTTGTAGTTATTCATTGAATAAAATATTGTTTAAACTAATGAGTATTAAGATCCTTCACAGTGTCAGCCCAAAACATTAATCCAAGTATGACGCAAATCAATAAAATAGTGATAGAACTAGAGGAAAAATCAACAGACCAAGAAGAGGCAAACTCACTGGACCATGACATTTAGGTCACACTGAACAACGATTAGTATAAGGATACTCACAGTGTTAACCCAAACCTTTCATCCAAGTATAAGGTACATCTATGAAATAGTGTTAGAATTATAAGACAAAATTATTTGACCATAGATATATATCACAGTGCCCTTCATTTACTCTGAGGTCACTGTGACCTCCATTTAGTTTGGAACAAACATCGGAGCATACTGACTTACTGTCTTCACTAGATGTATCTATGGAGCAAGTTTGAAGACTCTCTCCCTTTCAGTTATGCCCCAGTCACACACAAACATTACGGACATGGCGGATGGTTGCGGATAAAATCCTCAGTTTATCCACAGAACTTGTGGGCGTGGCTTATTTTTATTTAATGAATTTACGGATAAAGTTATCAATAGTTGCGGATAAAATACGGGCTGTAAAGGATAATGCGGATGTCAGCGGTTTGAAAAGTTGCCTTTGAATTGGCCCGATGCGGATGGATGCTGATAGGTACGGACTACTAGCCTTCTGTTACCTTCTGTAACCCTTTAGATGCGGATAAATACCTTCAGATACGGACTGTTGCGCATGCCTAGCGGATAGAAGGATATGACAGATTAACTGTGACGTCCACATCTATGTTTACTCCTCAAGCCCCATCAGTGACCATAACACGACCCGTAAAAACCGTAATTAAAGGTAAGGATCCACATAAAACCGTAGCAGACTAGCAGTCTTCAGCTTGGGACTGCGGAATGATAGGTTCACTTACGGATAAGATACGGATGAGACACGGATTAGGTACGGATAGATGCGGATAAATGCTTTCAGTTACGGACCATTACGGTTTACTCATCCGCGCCCGAATTTTGAACCGTTTCAAAATTTCGATGCGGATCCTGCGGATATGATACGGATGGTTACGGACTCTGCGGATGAGAGACATATCCATTACGGATTAAACGGATAGATACGTTTAGATACGAACGGGCCATCCGTATAATCCGCAGAATCCGTATATGTGTGTGTGACTTTGGCATTACTAAGAAACTGAGCTAAACGAAACAGGTGAATACTTTTGCTAACGGGCACAAAGGCATACGCACACAAAGAGTATTGGATAGGGACTACTTTGCTTTGCAAACAGTTCAGGGGCGTAACTAGAGGTAATTTCATTATACGCACAACCATGTTTTAGTCTCTACTTCTTGAAGAGAAAGCTAGTATTTCAGCAACTTTGGCAATTGGTTTTGAAATCTGGTCTAATTTATAAATTTTCAGCAAGCAAATATGCAGGTGCGTTTTGAAATTTTGTCAATTTTGACAAAATTTCAATACGCACCTGCGTATTTGCCATATAGGTAGCTACGCCCTTGAACACGCGCTAAAATGGTTAAACAAGGGAAGAATAAAGGCAATGGGCCCGAGTCTCAATCCAGTGTTACAACATTATAATTGAGCCGCGAACACGAGAAAACCAACGTGGTTGTGCGCACTGCGCAGACTCAGATCAGCCTGGTGATCTGCCCAGTCGGACCAGACTCTTCGTTTAGTGCTCAGAGGGTAGCTCAGGTTCTAAGCTACCTCCATGCGGACAGCGAAGACTCTGATCAGACTGGGCGGATGCCCAGGCTGATCTGAGTCTGCGCTGGGCGCACAACCACATTGTTGGTTTTGTCGTGTCGTGGCTAATATTCGTCATATGTATACCAAATTTGAAGATTACGGCTTGCATAATTCCTGATATTACTGTGACACAAACATACCTGGAAAAGACTGGAAAAATGGAGAAGGACAAATAAAGAGAAGAGTTAGAGCAATGGGCCAAAATCTTAATCCCGCGATATAAGAACTCATTGTTTAAATGTATACATGTACTAAGTTTCTATATTCTAGCTTAACCAATTTCTGATAAAATTTTGACGCAGATTTTTAATGTTAACATGCCAAATAGGAAAAGAAAGAAAATGGATAAAAGTGGAGGATAAAAGTAGTGAACCTGAGCCTTAATTCCACGATACAATCACTCATTCTCCATAGGTACCAAGTTTGTAGAGTCTAGCTCACATAGTTCCTGAGAAAACTGTGACAAAATTTACATTGAAAAGAGAGAAAAATGGACAAATAGAAAAAAAGAGCAATGAGCCCGATTATCGGTCCCATGATATAACAACTCATTTTCTATATGTTTGCCAAATTTCAAGTTGCTTAAGAAAACTGTGACACACTCACAGAAAACAATGTAACGGAATTACGAAGTTTCGAAATTTCGGAGTTACGAAATTACGGACAGACCAAATCCGCTTCAGTCTCACTTTTTCGAAGCAAGGCTTCGAAGTATGGACCATGTTCCTTCTTTTGAATGTGCTTTCTGCTCCTAAGGGAACTCTTTATGATTTTAATTTTACTTCACTGCAACTGGTGTTGTGTCGTGCGGCGGCCGTAAAATGTGACCCCGTACATCAGCAGTATTGCAGATTAAATTTTATTTTTGTCCTTAGAGATCAGAGGATATATTCTGAAAAATCAGAAAGTTTGATGGGTTGAGACTTTTAATCTGAACCAACACTTTTTTTTTTTTTTATAAATTTGGAACCCTTTTTGATACTAATCAGTGTTTGACTCGAGTGCCTTATTCCAATTGAGAAATTTCAGTTGGATTTTCTCTAGCTTTCGTCCCCAGATATTTTCAGGGTCGCTGATGAGGCTTGAATAGCCGAAACTTCGAAGTATGCCCATGTTCCTTCTTTTGAATGTGTTTTCTGCTAACTCTTTTATGATTTTAATTTTATTTCACTGCAGCTGGTGTTGTGCCGTGTGGCGGCCGTAAAACATCTATCTGTACATCAGCCATAGTGCAGATTATATTTTATTTTTGTCCTTTGAGATCAGAGAATATAAGAAATATTGATGGGTTTAGACTTTTATTCCGGACCATCACTTTTTATAAATTTTGACTCCTTTTTGATACTAATCAGTCTTTGACTCGACTGCCCTATTACAACTGAGAAAGGACTAGGTATGATTTGGGCCATATTTGGCCCCCTCATTTATGAATTTTCAAAATTGCACTTCTTAAACTTCTTTTCATGTCATGTATGAGTTTAAACCTTTAACCATCAGTTCTGATTAAAATAATCCATATTCTAATGATACTTAACTTCTTCTGAGCCTCTAAATGTACCTATCCTCAGCCGATTTTGGCATTTTCGACCATTTTCTGCTTGCATTTGGGCCAAAAACTACCTGAGCGCAGGCAAGTGCACAGCTGATTTTTTGCGTAATGATGCATTTTAACAGCGCCAACAATGTGTGAAAAATTCAGCTGTGCACTTGCCTGCGCTGACACCTAATTTTAAACTTTTCTATATGAAATTACGTCATTGACAACTGTTGTCTTGCAAGGACGCGCGTGCAGCCGGAACTCTTTTGACAGTGAGGGTAGACAATCTACGGATCGCCGAGATATATTACTAAATAAAACAACCAAAACAGACCGCTTTACCTTTTTTTGGTAAGCAATACCAGGACATATGATGCAAAACATTGTTTTTCGCTTCTTCATTCATGACGACGCTTGACCTACTGTCAGAAACAACTCCAGATTCGGAAGGATACATGCAACTGCAATGTTGCAGTCGGTACAGCGCATAAAAGACGGGACCGAAAGACGGTACTTGTACTACCGCTGAGCCACTTGGGGAACGTCGTTAGAAAAATTGAAATAGTAATAGTAGTAGTACGATATTTGAATTCATATATCAATTAATTGTTATTGGTGTTGTTGGTGATGGGAGATGTGCGTGCGTGCGTGCGTGCGTGCGTGCGTGCGTGTGTGTGTGTGTGTGCGCGCGTGTGTGTGTGAAGGGTAGCTGGGATTGGGGGATGGGGGTCATAAAATTTTGTCACCTATCTGGGGACGGGGGTGGGCGGTGGGGTCGGGGGTTGGAAAGAATAGGTAAATTTTAGTGAGACTTGCGGGGGGGGGGGGGGGGGAGGGGGATCGGAAAAATTTTGGTGAACCATATGAAAATGTAGCCGGACCCCCCCCCCACCCCCCCCCCCCCCCCCCCCCCCCACACACACACCTGATAAAAAATACTCGTCCCTGAAATTGCATGTTAGAGTTGCTCCCATTTCATAAATTAAAACAAGTAACATCAAAACTGAGAAAAGAAGGGATTACGCCTGTTTTTCAGGGTAGATCCTAACTATCCAGAACAAGTCTGGGACATGTCTAACAAAAGAATGATAGACTCTCAGTCGATGGATAGAACATTGCTCTGAGCTTTAGGCCTACAATCATGAGTGTTATGGCGACAATGCATTTCTGGACTGCACTCAGCGTCAAAAAGAAGATTTAAGGAGAAGAACTATATGAGCATTTTGCTTCCGTTCGTATCCTTATATAAATTTATCACAATATATGTTGAACATTTTTTTTCGAAAAAAAAATATGTTTAAACCAAAAAGATCTAAAACTGATCCTTTGTGAGGAAAGTCCGCCGTAGTTGATAATAGAACCATAGTAACAGCTAAGCTATGGAAAAGTACGAGCAATGCATAATTCAATCAAAAGAGTCATTGCCCTTTGTTTCCAATATCTACGGCTGTTTATATAATATGACAAAGATTGTGAATTAACCAGTTACCGGTATTACAGTATGAATAACTCGGTGTCTTACTTACCCCACCCACTCTCATACATGAAATACACGACTAAATCATTCTGCTGATTAGCTTCAATTAAGAGTTTGTATTACGTATATGGTTGGCATACTACTAACTTAAAAATCGTGCGAAAATAATGAACCACACGATTAAAACAAGTATAACACATGTATGAAAAATATCTTATTTCTTGTTTCGCTTCATCTATTTCTTTGAAAATCGTTGCCATGGAAACGGGTGGGGTAAAATAATTATTTTTATTGTGTTTATATAACAACGTTTATAAAAGGAAGCTCATAAAAATATGGCCGACGTTTGCAAAACTAAGTCATCAGTTATAAAAAAGATATGTGTTCATCACCATTAACTACTATGCAGTTTCAATGTAAAGCATAAGTTATCCCCCTTTTTCTTTCTTCGAAATATTTTTTTCCTTCGAATGCAAAATATGTTTATTTTCTTTATATCCTTGTTGTTATATAACCATTTCCTACTATTTTCAACTGATCAACTCTCAAGAATAATGGGAATTTTATCCATACCCCCCGTATTTTTTTGAATATTTTTTCAGTCTTCCGTTTTCTTTTAGACTAATATGTACGATTCAGTGAAAAGTGACTGCTGCACATGAATTGATCTTGAAATGAAAGGTTTATCTAAATTCCATTGAAAGACAAAATACTGCAATTGTGGCACGCCCCTAAAACGTTAATTTTCGATCGAAAAAACTGTTTGATATAGCGTTCCTGTAATCCGACAATTTCAGTGATCTATCAAGAGTTATCGCCCTTCATGCACGTGATAAAATGCAGACCAGTAGCTGTGAAAGAGATTTAGTATTAAAATTACATACAGTATGTGATCTGATACTTATCATTTACGTTTAAATTCCTTTCCTTGTTATATAAGGCAAAATGTATCCCTACCCCCTAAACTTTGCTAAAAAGCAGGGCAGAAATGCATGAACAAACGAATGGCTGTAACTTTCCTTGTACATGCCGTAACATCTCCATTTTCTAGATTTATATTGTTGACAAGCTGACTAATGAAAAAAACAATATTTGAATAAATTTTGAGAGGGGGCCAAATATGGCCCAAATCATACCTAGTCCTTTTAGTTACATTTTCTCCGGCTGTCGTCACCAGATCATGTCAGCAAGGGCGTAGCTACGTATACGGCAAATACGCAAGTGCGTACTGAAATTTTGTCAAAATTGACAAAATTTCAAAACGCACCTGCATATTTGCATGCTGAAAATTTATAAATTAGACAATATTTCAATACCAATTACCAAAGTGGCTGAAATACTAGCTTTCCCTTCAAGAAGTAGAGAACATGGTTGTGCGTATTATGAAATTGCCCCTAGTTACGCCCCTGTGTCAGGGTACTGATGAGGATTGGATAGCCGAAACATCGAAGTATGGCCCATGTTCCTTCTTTGGAATTTGTTTTCTGCTCTTAAAGGAACTCTTTATGATCTTAATTTTAATAAATAACTCAAAAACGAAACTGAACAGGAATATTTTATTCTACATAGCACACTGGAACGAATCTTTTGTGCGGAGTCAATACCTAACCTCATAATGATAAAGAGAAAAATAACAATGATAATAAAAAAAAATTGTATTGTGGTAATATTATGTACAATAATTTCTCTTCCAACTGTCTGTATAAGTGCCTTTGAAGTTGAACTGTATACGTCCGACATATGTTTTAGTGGAAGTTTCGGTGCATCATAATCATGAAATATTAAAAAAAAACCAAAAAAAAAACGAAAAATAAAGGCACAATCCCCATTTCAGCACCTTTATTATTTTCATAACATCGTATGAAAAGTATCAAAATTTGTATACATGTACTAATCAAAAATCTTAAAAGATAAGCTGAATATTAGAAAGTGGAAAATGCGACCAAATCCGTCATTTTTAGTAACGATCGACTGCCTTTTTTGTCTTTTAATATATTCATTAAAACAAGAACTCTGCAGAATGCTATGTCTCACCGACCTAGCACTTCCATGGTAGAAGAGACCATTGCTAGAAGAAAAGTGTATGCTAGGTTTAATTTTATGTAGAAAACTTTAAGCGAACGGAAGTTCACAGCCCCGGATCCAGGGGGTGGGCTTTGGGGCTTCAGCCCCGCCACCTGGGCCTGGTTAGATTCAAATATATGTTGTGACATCTCATTAGAATCGCCTCGCTGAGGCGATTCTAATGAGATATCACAACATATATTTCAAGGCAAAATTGACATATAAACCTCATCAAATTTATCCATTATAATGTCATATATTTTTAAGCCCCCATCCCCCTACCCCCCCCCCCCCCCCCTCACACACAGACACATTTTGGTACCTCAGAGCCCCACCAGTTATCCAGAGCCCCACCAGTACGTCGTGGTCTGGATCCGGGTCTGAGAGAACAGACGCAATTCTGGGCGTAAATTTCCGGTTACATGTAACAGAGTGTGAAATAAAGGATAGAGGTATAAAATAGTTAAACAATCCAAAAGACCAGCTTAAGAAAATATTTTATGCCATTTCTGTTGATTTTAAGTGGGTAAGTTAGTGAGAAATGGAATGCTAGGGTCCATGCAAATGTGGATGGCCAGGTTCAAGTAAAATTTCCAAAGCCAGTTGAGCATGAAATATAGGCCAATTATGCAAATTAAAGCAGCATTCCAGGAAGTATTCTAAGACGAAGCCTCATTCTGGTCTAATGATTTTACAAAATGTGCTTAAAGAGAAATAGACATAAACGCTAGGGTCAAAGCAAATTATACAAAGTCAGCAGCACGTGAAATGAAAACCACGGGTTCAGGGGAAGAGTTCTATAAGCTATCAGCTTTCGTTCTGATCCTTTTTCATTGCGTAGATGTGTTTGCATGTTGTTTAAATGTTGTAGTGTACATTATTGAAAATACAGGTTTAAACCAAAGTAAAGGGTAGAAATTAGTGCCATATCCCTTGAGACCATATAAAGAAGATACTCTATGTCAGGTTTGATAATTGCAGGCATTATACTTTGAAAAAAATGGCCTTAATCGTCGATGATATTTTGGATGTGACATTTTACGAAGTTAACCAAGAGTGCAATATAGGTCAAGGATAGGAAAAAGTACAACATACCCCGAGAACATTCTAAGAAGAAACAGTATGCCAGTTATGTTGATTGTACATGTAGGTATCATAGTTTGAGAGAAATAGACTTAAACTCTAGGGTCGACGTAATTTTGGACGTAAAATTCTATGAAGTCAGCCAAGCGTGAAATAAAGGTCACGGGTAGAAAAAGTGCAGCATGCCATGAGAACATTCTATGAAGAAACTTTATGCCAGGTATGATGATTGTAGGTATCATAGTTTGAGAGAAATGGACTTAAACACTAGGGTTGGCGTAATTTTGGACGTAAAAATTTATGAAGTCGGCCAAGCGTGAAATAAAGGTCAAGGGTAGAAAAAGTGCAGCATGCCACGAGAATATTCTAAGAAGAAACTGTATACTAGGGTTCATGATCGTGGTTATCACACTTTGAGAGAAATGGACTAAAATGCTAGGGTTGAAATAATTTTAAACGAAGTCAGCCGCGCGTGAAATATAGGTCAAGGGTAGAAAAACATTCGCGAGACATTTCTCGACAACATTCTAAGAAGAAACTGTATATCAGGTTTGATGACTGTAATGATGGTAGATCCATAGAAAATTTGCTCCTCAAACAGATTAAGAATGACAAGCTATCTCATATCTGATGAAAGTAATTAAAGCATTTTGCATCAGAATATAGTGAAAATAACTGCATTTAAAATAACATATGCAAATAAAGCTCCAGAAAAAAAAAAAAGTGGGCGGGCATAAAATCGTTTTTTTTTTTTTTTTTTTTTTTTTTTTGCATGAACTTTCTCAGTTTCAGTTAGAATGTTTGATGCAGTTTTCAATATTCTGTTTCTGTAATGAATATTTGTTAGCTAAGAAATTTCTAGAGTAAGTGAATTAATCAGTTGAGAAGCCCTGTAAAGCAAACAAACATTTTCCCCAATTTGTTTTTACGTGGGGTATTAAGTAATGGAAACACCTTTGTATATTAGTTGATTTTATACAGAAATAAGTATCCTTCATGTAACACCAAAGAGTGCCTTTTGAGCTTTCGAATCCATGTTTTAGATCGAAATCTGAACGTGTTACCATAGCAACATGTGACGTCACGTTCATGCTATGTACCACGTGTGAATTTTTTCGACGTCAATTCGGTTAGGAGGTGTTTTTATGATGCTCATTATGTACGATATGTAAAAATATATTGAAAATTTAGGAACATCTTCCCTTATAGTTAGATTTTGGCTTTAGAAACACGCATATAGTGATTGCTAATGAAAATGTTCTGAAAACTGGCATGATATAAAGCTAACGCAGGGGTTGAAATAGTTGATTTTTAGGGAGTTTGACATTTTATTCCGTAATGTCCAGTATTATGCTAAAATTAATTGATCCGGGTTATCAAGTACAGGATAATTTTCGTTCTTTCTGTTATACACTGTGATTTCTCCCAAGACTCTGCTTGTTAAATTGCAATGACGACACAATTCTGGTCCCTCCGGCTTATAATAGTCGAAAAACGTCAAATAGTCTTTCACAGTGTGTATTTCTGCCAGGTACATGTATGAGTGCAAGGCATGAATAGCTAAATATTTCTATAGTATCTGTAGCTTGCATCAAGCCATCACACCATCACAAACCTGTATCCTTTTTTGCTACTTATCAGCAGCAAATATAAATGGAAATATGCAAAAATTTAGCGACTAAACCCTTATAAGTTTAAGACATCGTTGCCATGGCAACGTAATTCCTAAAAAGTACTATGGAACTTAATTATATGTCATATGGTTGCTTCTTAGGTTTTATATATCTGGAGTACTGTTTTATTACATAGCTAATAGAATAAATGCGAGTTTCCATTATTCAATGATCACACCTCGTATTATAAACCATGATATCATGTAAAATAATAAATCGAGCGACTTTATTTTTTATCTTGGATACTAATATATGGCCCGACTGTTTATCATCGAGAAGAAAAAGTATGTGGTAGAAAATAAAATTACAACAAGAAAGACCGAAAATGCCACAAAATCTATTTTCCGCAAAAGTTCACGCCAAGTCATCTGAGTTGGGCCAGGCTGTGGCATAGAATCGCTCTGTTTTTCCTTTTCATACATGGTGTTAGTTTCAGCGGGGAAAGTTATTGGAACTACTTTTGTTGTTTTCCGACGTGTGGTAAAACAGCATGCGAACTTGACGGGCTGATCGGCTTTCAGGGTAAATATCCGAGACTGAACGATTGCATAAATCACGGTTAGGACGCTGAAAATAAGTAGCAGCAACATGTAAATCAGGAGATATGGAAGGTTCAAAGAATTGTGAGGGAGGCTAGAACTAATCTCAGAGACAAAAACTCCATACGACAGAAAGATTGTGACTGAAAAAGACCCCTTTTCTTCTGATTCTATCGGGACAAGAAACACACAGAGATTCAAGATGGACAGAATTATCAGCGGTGCAATAACAGTAAACACAATAAACTCAAAGCGTCGACCGAGAGCAAAGTTTATGTCCATCATGTATGCGCCATATTCCACTCTCCGTTCCGCGTATACTTCGAGTAGTTTCCATTCCGAGTTTTCACTGAATTTGTCCGTCCGTGCGCCGCCCAAGTTGTCTGCAGTAAGTTCCACTTCCAACAGTGACTCATCCGATACATAGAATGTCAGCGTACAAGTTTGTTCGTCAAATGGATAGTATGTAATCTTAACTTCACAAATTATGTTATATGTTCCTTCAGGCTGCCACAGTACACTGCCATCCGACGATACAGCAACTCTGTCTGAACTGTGACCAACTTTGCTCTCTCCACCGTATACTTTAGATATAATAATTGTTGGGGTCCACACTTGTGAATGTGGAATCTTCATATTGGTAACACCAGAGTAATGAGAAGCATTCCAACTCAGAAATTCATCTGTCCAAGTGAACAAAAAGTATCCGAGAACGTCAAACTTCTGACTAGCAGTTTGAAAGTCCAGTATGTTAGTGAGAGCAAAATGCACAAATACAACCACCGCCTTGGACTGATTTGCCGTTGGTCGTATCCTTGTGTCATATCCGTTGAGCAGGTGATCAAAGAGAGCTCTCACATCAGTGTCGGCTGGAGTTTCAGAAGCATATACTAAAGAAAGACTTTGAACCAGCACAAACAGCGAAGCTGCGCTGATTGCACAGAACTGAACTGACATAATCTCGTCTAAATTTTGACCATTTTAAAATAAGTCTATAATGATATCACAAATCCTTGCTGGATAAAAAAAAGTTGGTTTCTCGTACAGTCACATAGACATACAGTCACATAGACAGAGAGTCGAACTATAAGAATTAAATCTCATTCCACTTGCATCTATTAAAACATGAACCTTATATGGTGTTCAAAACAATTCCTTCTGTCTTACATAGAGCTTTCACTGTCACATGGAATCTGTATAGTTCTGGCAACCTCTCACGCTGTCGCTACAAACAGCTTCTGCGGTTTCCTTTATAAGGTCAGTGTCATGGGAAAAACTTATTAAGTGTGTCAGGGAACCGTGAATTCCTAAAATAGCTTGTACATGAAAAGTCTAGTCATCATGTTCATTTCGCGCTTTTGAAAACGTCGTCTTGCTCTTCTAGGTCGAAGATTGTGTGTTTTAACCAGAAATCTCATGCTGATCCGACTGACCGCGATTTTTCGCATATGCATGGATATGCTTTCTCAAGATGGTGTCCATAACCAAGTTTCTAGCACATGCCATGAGTTTTAAACGGTCACCTTGGTCCATGGCATCAATAAACGCAGGCCTACCGTAATTTCCATAAATGAGCCGCGATACGACTATGGAAACGACAAAGTGGTATGTGCGCCAGCGAAGACTCAAATCAGCCTGGACATTCGCCCAGACTTATCAGAGTCTTTGCTGTGTGCTTTAAGGGTAGCTGAGAGTCTAAGCTAGTTCCACGCGGGCAGCGAAGACTGATCAGACTGTGTGGATGTCGAGGCTGATGTGAGTCTTCGCTGGGCGCACATGCCACTTTTTGTCGTGTCGCGGCTCACTTCAGATCGTTACGGTACCTTAGTACAAACTGATCATTGCCATCCGAGAACATTTGTCCGAATTATAATTAAACTATTGATTGTTCTAAAAAAGCTGAAAAAAGTTCTTTTCCAAAAAGTACTTGAACTGAATATTTATAATGTATAGCTAATTACTTTGAACAGTTCAGAATGGACAAAGCTCTTGAAAGAAATTGACAATGTTCTCTTTCTTCTTGAAATTAATTAACATAGCATGCGTCCTAATTATCAATATATGAGCCGCAACACGAGAAAACCAACAATGTGGTTGTGCGCCCAGCGCAGACTCAGATAGCCTGGGCAGCCGCCCAGTATGATCAGAGTCTTTGCTTTGCGCTCAAACGGTAGCTTAGGGTCTAAGTTGGTTCCATGCGGACTACAAAGACTCATATCAGACTTGGCGGATGCCCAGGCTGATCTGAGTCTGCGCTGGGCACACAACCATTTTATTGCTTTTCTCGTGTCGCGGCTCAATTATTTTATTTGCTTGCTTGGAAACTAGGGCACCCCAAGAGTCCGAAGTCTGCTTGAGATTATTGACGGGAATTGTAATGTTTGTCCACAAATTATTGACAGGTCATATCGGTAGATAAAACAAATAACCCAGGGTCAGAATGATCCAATAATAACATTTGATATATTTATCATTCTCCAATTCTATTATTATTATAATTGTAGTAATTATAACCGTAAAATGTTATAAGTATTGGGACAAATAGGTCTGAGCAAACAGTGCAGATCCGGATTAGATTGCTCATAAAGTAGCAACCTGATCAGGGTCTACACTGTTTGCATTTTTTTCAAAATCTTTTTGACTCATTACTGCAGTGTATATGTAAAATTAGGATTTTTTTTTATAATTTATCTTTTTAGTCAGTAGAATAGATCCAGAGGATAGCCGACTGAGAGTATAATACGTACTCTTCTAATATATTTGTAAGAAAATAGACTGTGGTTGGTTGGTTGATTTGATGCTTAACGTCCACGGTAAACAACTAAGGTCATGTCGGGACGGTCAGTTAACCTAACCACACTATTCCTGGGCAGGCTTAGACCTCCTAAGCGGTTAACCAGTACTAAGTGCACATACTTTCGCCAGTAACTGACAACTGCCCTTAAAATAGACTGTGAGTATAATACATATACATGTGTGTAATATACTATTTTCGGTACTCTTTTGTTTTATTAAATTCAGGAGTTTAGCAGGCACAGAACGAAATGAAAAAAAAAAAAAAGCTCACGACTTTATTTTATCTACTCAACGTTTACACGAACTTTGTTTGAGTACACATCTATGTTTTCTCAATTTTTAAATAGGAGACAATTTATCTATTTAGTCATTTATTTATTTTGATTTACTTTTTTTAAAAAACTATGGCACCTTTCCGAGGTCCACTTAGATTATCGACGTGTTTTTTTTCCAGCAAATTAGCAAATTATTGATAGCTCAGATCGTTACTAAGATAAACAACAGAAGGTCAGAATGATCAAATAATAACTTTATTCTAGTATTATTATAAGTGCATATATGATTTATTATTATTATTATTATGATTTATTATTATTATTATTATTTTTATTGTTGTTGTTCTTTAAACTCAATTCAATTCAGCTCATTTTTCCCAGAACTGGAGATTCGATCGGCATGAACACAAACAAAAACAAACCGTCTGTACTCTTGGAGATCCTCGCGGTATGGAGAATGAATTACAATCGCATATTTAACTTTATCTGTAAAGATAAGACAATGCATAGTCGCCAAGAAAAGGTTTGGATGTGACTGGGTAAAGGATACAACTTTTTTATATGTCATACAGATTTCCACACACACACGCACACGCACATACACATTATGCAATTTCGAAATGTTTAGATTTTATCAAAACTTATTGTACAACTGTGTATACAGTGTATCTATCGGTTCTCGATATCAGTTAATTGTTCACAAACGAAAAGAAGTATATTCAAAGTAGGCTGACAAATAAGAGTGATTATAAAGCGTTCACCTTTGAACAGGAAATGATTGGTATCTTCAACTGCTTGACAGACACATAGCTATTATATTTTCAGAAGAAAAAAAATGTTGATCGAGAGAACTACAAGTTGTTCTCAAACATGCATTATAAATTGCCCAAGTCTCCCTCCGTCAAAATAGAAAGAAGGTGTTTTCATGATATACATTGAACCTGAATTCAATTGATGCTTTAAGGTATGTAGGTATGCTTTTCAAATTACGTTCGTCTTCTGGGAGTTCCATTGTCTCATAATATATGGTAGGAAAGAGTTATAATAAAGTTGAGATCTTGCATGGACAGTAAGTAAATCTGAAGAGTTCCGTAACGGATAATTAGTGGTGTATCATTAGTCGGCGGTACAAGAGAAGCTCAGTAATTAGGACATAAATCGTTTATGCCTTTTATAAAACAACAGAAGTGTCTTTTTTCTGCGATTTAATAAAGGTTTCCAACCCGCCACATGAATAAGAGAATGGATTGAGACTAACTTTGTAGCTCCTGTTACGATACAGGCTGCTGCAGTTTGATTTTTTTTTCAAGTTTATTTACCTTATAATTGGTGCAGCTGTTCCATAAAACATAGCATACTCAAGAACAGGCCGAATAAAAGTAAAATATACTGTTTGAAGAGATTTCCTGTCAAGTTTAAATTTAAATTGTCACATAACGTTTATGCGAGTCCTTGCCTTCGATTTAATGTATTTTTAAATGTTCATGCCACGTGCAGTCGCTGGAGAATATACTACCTAAATGCTTATAAAATTAACTTTTTGAATAGGCTGTTAGTCCATCAAGACGTTAGGATGGTTTGGTTTGTTACGTTTCCTTGATAAAAGGACAGACTCAGATTTTGAAGGATTTAATCACAGGGTATAATCGATTCCGCTTATTTTCGCTTCCTGCAGAGACTGTACATTATATTTGGCTTCCGCCGAGACTGTCCGCGAACGCTTGTTTCCTGCCGAGACTTCTGTACATGATAAATGGCTTCCTGCAGAGACTGTCCGCGTGATTCTGCTTCCTGCCGAGCCTCCCGGCAGGAAGCAGAATCACACGGACAGTCTCGGCAGGAAGCCATTTTTCGAGGACAGTAGTCTCTGCAGGAAGCAAGAGTTCGCGGACAGTCTCGGCGGAAGCCAAATATGACAGTCTCTGCAGGAAGCGAAAATTGGCGGAATCGATTATACCCTGTGTTCATGTAGTAGGCCACTGCTTTGCCCATTGGTGTATTGTAAAAAGATCGGAATTGAATTGATATGCAGCTTGAACGGAATTGTCTACAATAATATAAATAGTATCATCTGCACAAAAGGCTAATTGAAGAGTTTATATTTTCAACAATGTCGTTAATATACAGGAGAAAAGCAAGAGACCTGATGTCAAGCCTTTGGGAATGCCGGCTTCGACTGAAGACAAGCTACAACTTATACCTTAAGGCTTTGCTTTCCATTTGCCAGGTAATCTTCATCTGTAAACCACTGGAGAAGAGAGCCAGAAATACCAACAGAGTATACCAAAAGAGAAGACCCTTATGCCAGACCCTGTCGAAAGCTTTACTTATATCACAGAATATCGCACGGACTTCTTTGCCCTCGTCCAGAGCCTGGCAAAAGGTATTATATATCAACTACATGTGGCTGGTTAACTGCAGAATCTCCTGGAACAAAGCCAGACTGTCGAGTAGTGATTACATTGTGGTCATTTAAGAAATTGAAGACGTATTTATGTACAATTTTATCAAGGAATTTACCAAGAGTATTGGGTAAGGATATGGGTCTATAGTTTGATATGTCTGATGTTTTATTCTTTATGTAAACAGGAGTAACGTTGGCCTGTTTCCAGAGGTTTTGGATCTTTGCCTATTATAGCAAGAGAGAAGCTGAAGAGGTAAGTGAGGGGAGCACATTAGGGTCGAGCAAGCTCTTTACATATAGAGGATCCTACACGAGTGCTCCCGTATTATTGAATTTAAGTTGGGGGAAAGATAAGATGCGAGGCTATGCCGAGCATCTTATCGGTTTTCCCCAACGGCTTTAATAAATTCAATAGTACAGGAGCACGAATGCAAGATTCTGTTTATCATAGGACAATAAAATTGCATTTAATTAGCAAATTTTACACTGAAACGTCATGATTTTGCCTTTAGAAAACGCGACGTTTTTATGGACGTCAGTGCATAACGTTGCATAACGTTACAACGTAATGTGCATATTTAATCCATTAGTTGACTATCGAGTTTAATGCATGGCTTTATTACATTCTCAGATGCGATGGATGGATGATGGATGACTTGCGATTTTACGTCCTTTTCAACAGTATTTCAGTCATATCAGGACGATGGGCTTGTGATAATGAAAGGCTGTGTGCAATGGAACCCCGTTTGCGGTGGAAAGAACTCCGCCTCCGGCGGGGTTCGAACCTGCGACCGCTAGATCAGTAGGCCAGCGCTTAACCCACTGAGCTACCGGGGCTCCTCTCTCAGATGCGACGTCATAATATGATAAGGTCAATTATAAATAGAGTCTGGGCCGGCGGCTTTTCCTGTCTTAAGAGGTTTTGAAATATCTTCAACTTCCTGAGAAGTGATAGAGACAGACTCGAGTTTATGAGGAGGTATGTAATTTACCGAAGGTAAAGTGGCATTACTATCATCCAGAACTGTTTTGCTCTGTGAAAAACATATTTAGATATTTTCTTAATCGTTTTCATTAGTATGAATTATATCATCTTTGCAAAGTGGAGGAAGAGTCGACTGCTGTTCGGGTGTAATAAAATATTTTACAGTTCTGCACCAGTCCTTCTGATTAAGATTTTTAGATTTTAGTTTTTCTTTTTCTGTGAGATTATCAACTGAAGCTGATCTTTTAGATTGCCTAATTTCAGAAGTTACTTTGTTTCGAGCATTTTTATATGTCTTAAAGTCAGTGGTATTTTTAAATCTTTTATATTTATCGTACAGTCGTTTCTGTTTTCGCATTAGCCGTTTTATATAATTTAGTGGTTAGCCAGGGCATCATATTGGTAACTGTTTTGGAATCAGGTCAGGCGCAACCTTCTGCTCCATAATTTCATACCGCTCGACCTCGGCACATCTTTGGCTGATCAAGGTCTCACCGAAAACTAAAGTATGATCCGCCTGCGGCGATTCGCTGGCTGAATGATTCTTCTCGTCAGGACAGTGGCCTGAGTCCACGGTATCTCATTACATTGTAAATAATGATTTGCAGGATTTCAGGCTTTCATTTCTCGAATTTTACTTGATTTCAGGCTTCGATTTTTAAGTTTTCAGTGTTTTTTTTTTCCTGCTTAAAAAGGGCTATTTTAGGCTGCGAAAGCAGGCATTTCAGGCTTGGAAAAGCTTTGTCAGTATGAGGCCTGACATATAGCTGTAGCCCTGGCATGTCGGCACACGGCGTCGTATCGACGTCGATGCAACGAAACAACGTTTCACCGACGTCGTGAGATGGCTGTGGATATGCATTTTTATTTTTTACATAATAAATTCCGTCTTTTCTTGCTTTTTTTTTCTCTCTTGGTGTTGTCTGTATGCAGTTTTTTGTTTGCTGATGGGGGACAGGCAGGCTTGAAATTGAGTCCTTCCGTCAGGTGCTAGAGATTTGTTTCAAATGGATGGTAAAACCGATCTTGACCGATGGATAAGGAAATGCCCAGACGATCCTCATGCTGCTTCATTAACTAACAAATGAGTGATCTATGGCACCTGAAGTGCTTCTGGAAAATGATGTATTTTATGGTAGGTTTCTTCTCTTTTCCTTCTTTCTTTTCTGATTTAATAACATATTATCTGGGAAGCAAACTAGTAATCTGCAGAAATACTCAGAACCAGTCCGCGGTTGTATATTTTCTAGATTTTCTTAATAATGGCTGAAAATTTAAGTATTTTTTCTCAGAATTGTCAGGGATTGGGTAATGTCCTAAAGCGTAGAAGTTTGTTTAGGCATTTAAGGTCCAAAAAATATAATATTATATGCTTACAAGATGTTCATTTAGAAAGCCAACAGGAATCATATATTAGGGCGGAATGGGGGTACAGTGCGTATATGAGTGCTTTTTCGAGTAACTCCAGGGGCGTTTTGACCCTAATGAACAATAATTTTGAACATACAGTGGAAAAGGTAAAGACAGATCAATCTGGCAATTTTATTATTCTAGGTATTGATATTCAAGGTAAAAAAATTACGCTAGTTAATCTGTATGGTCCAAACGAAGATAAGCCTCAATTTTATAATAATTTAAAACAAAAATATTTAGAACTTGAAAACGATAATATAATATTGTGCGGAGACTGGAATTTGGTTTTAAACCCAAGTGTAGATACGAATAATTATGTACGCATAAATAATCCTCGGGCGAGACAAGAAGTTCTTAAGTTACTTGAGGAAGAAGATTTTGTAGATGCGTGGCGCGTCATGCATGAGGATGAAAAAGGGTTTACATGGAGTCGTAGAAATCCCGTTCGTAAACAAGCGAGACTTGATTTTTTTCTCGTAAATGAAAACATTTTCCCGTATGTATATGAAACAAGTATTATGCCAGGTTTTAGAACTGATCATTCTAGTATTTTATTGATTTTGAAATTACAAGACAGCGAAAGAGGGAGGGGGTATTGGAAATTAAACAACTCGTTATTAAAGGATAAAAAATATATACAGCTTGTAAAAGAAACTATAAATGAAGTTAAATCAACATATATTAATCCTAATCAAGATATTAACGTTCCAGATGAGAACATGGTATTCGACATAAACGACCAGTTATTTTTAGAGACTTTGCTTTTAATTATTAGGGGGAAAACCATACAATATAGTTCGTTTAAAAAGAAAAAAAGTCAAGAAGAGGAACATAAGCTTGAAATTGAAATTAAAATAATTGAAAATGAAATAAACAACAACCTAGCAAATATTTCAGAAGAACACTTGCAAGAATACGAACAAAAGAAAAACATTTTAAATGAAATAAGAAACGAAAAAACCGAAGGTAGTATGTTAAGATCAAGAAGCAGGTACGAAGAACTAGGAGAAAAACCGACTAAATATTTTTTACAATTAGAAAATCGTAATTATATTAATAAAGTCATGAACAAGCTAATAGATGAAAACGGCAATGAATTTAATGAAACGAAAAATATATTAAACTGTCAATTAAAATTTTATAAAAATTTATACGACGACATTAATTTGGTGGATGATACACCCCTTCAGAATATTTTGGGGGAAAACCCGTCTAAGTTATCTGATCATGATTCCAGTAAATTGGAAGGAGAAATTACATATATAGAATTAGCTACAGCTGTTCGAAATATGAAAAACAACAAAAGCCCTGGTTTGGATGGATTTACTGTGGAATTTTTTAAATTCTTTTGGAAGGATATTGGTACATTTATTTTGAGGTCACTAAACTATGGATATAGATCAGGGTCATTAAGCATTACTCAAAAGCAAGGTATTATTACGTGTTTACCTAAACCTAATAAATCAAGAGAAAATTTAAAAAATTGGAGACCAATATCTTTGCTAAATGTAACCTACAAAATGGCATCTGCGGTTATCTCCAATAGACTGAAGCTAGTTTTACACAATTTAATACATGAGGATCAAAAAGGGTTTATATCTGGCCGTTTTATAGGAGAAAATATTAGGTTGATATACGATGTTTTATTTGAAACAAAGAATCAGAATATCCCGGGACTTTTACTGTCAATTGATTTTGAAAAGGCTTTTGACACGGTTAGTTGGAAATTTATATCGAAAACATTAGACTATTTTAATTTTGGAGATTCAGTAAAAAGATGGATAAAGCTGTTTCAGAACGGGGCAGAAAGTAGTATATTACAAAATGGTTTTATTTCAGACTTTTTCCATTTAAAAAGAGGCTGCAGACAAGGGGACCCTATATCACCTTATATTTTCCTATTATGTGCGGAAATTTTAGGACAAATGATAAGAAAAAATACAAATATAAAAGGTATCATAATTAATAACAAAGAATATAAAATAAGTCAGTATGCTGATGATACGCAGCTATTGCTGGACGGTTCGGAAAAATCACTAAAAAGTACGTTAGAAACACTGTATACTTTTTATAATATGTCCGGATTAAAAATAAATATTGAGAAGACAAAAGCAATTTGGATTGGGGCTTTTAGTAATTCGGAACGTAAGATGTGCAACGATTTTCAGTTAGATTGGTCACAGGGACCGTTTAAAATTTTGGGTGTTACATTCGCAACAGAAGTATATAACATATGGGATTTAAATACAAATGATATTCTTAATAAAGTTAAATGTATCCTAAAGCAATGGACAAAAAGAAAAGTAACATTAACGGGTAGAATCACTATTATAAAATCATTAGCGTTGTCAAAGTTTGTTCACTTATTTATATCCTTACCAGATCCACCAAAGGAAATGCTCAAACAACTGGAAAGAATATTTTATAAATTTATTTGGAATAACGGTCCAGACAGAATAAAAAGAAACATACTAATAAGGAACTTAGCATCTGGGGGATTGAGAATGGTAGAGCTTCAAATGTTTATTAAAGCTTTAAAAATCACATGGTTACGTAGAATTTTACAACAATCAGATAACATAACTTGGAATACGTTGTCAAATATAAATTTTACACAGTTGTTTAAATGTGGCGGTTTATACGCTGGTCAACAATGTTTAAACATGATTAATCCATTTTGGAGGGACTTTCTGAAGGCATGGTCACATTTTTGTAATGTATGCGAGATAGACAATATAAAAAAGATTCTAGATTCTCCAATATGGTTCAATACTAACTTTAATCAAAAGTACTTATTTATAAACGATTGGTGCAAAAAGGGTGTCATTACTATATCAGATATTATTGACGAACATGGTAATTTTTATCAGTTTGAAACTTTTAAACGAATATACAATGTTAGGGGTACTGCACTTGATTATCAGCATGTTTTAAATAAAATTCCAATCGGGTGGAAAACTGTTATAAATAATAATAAAGTATTTATAAAAGAAAACAAATTTAATACCAGATGTAATATTTACATTAGTTACTTAATGTTAAATAAGAAAGGAAGTCGAACTTTCTATGACATTATGGCGAAGGTGAACCTATTAAATATAAATGAGAAATGGACGGCTGATGTAGGAGCCATTAATGAAAATGACTTGAGGTTATTTAATGCCTCGATAAGTAATTTTAAAGAGGTTAAACTTCAAGACTTTCAGTTTAAAATAAATAATAAAATTCTTGTTACTAATTACTTTCTTTGGAAAATAGGAAAAATTGACAATAACCTATGTTCATATTGTAATGAACATCCAGAAAAAATTAATCATTTGTTTCTAACTTGTGTGAAGGTTCAGGAGTTTTGGAATTCTCTAAAAACCTGGTTACACGAAAATGCCAACATCATTTTAAACATAAATGATCGTAATATTATATTTTCATATCAAGGTAGAAATGATTTAATAAATTATATACTGGTGTTAGCAAAATATTATGTTTATAAAACGAAATTTATAAGTACCGATAAAAATTTAACTATTCATGCATTTGTTGCATTATTGAAGAAAAAATTTACTAGTGACCGGTATAATGCTTATATATCAAATAAGATGGCAAAGTTTTTCGCAAAATGGTTGCCTCTATACAATTTCTTTACTCCAAATGATAATAGACACTAACCCGGCATGTACCTGATCCCAACCAAGCATTTATGCATTACGAATATAAAGACCAACTGTAAGCTTTGACAATGTTATATGGATTCAATCTGCGGGACTGGTTCTGCAGTTAGAAAAAGAACAAAAGAGTTATAAGACTTTTTTTTCTACCCGTGTAGAAATACGACCTTGATATACGTTAATATATATTTATATATGTTTGCTTTCTTCAAAAAGAAACTTCTATTGTTTTTTGTCTTCACTCTCTCTGTATCTCTTAGTTTTTCCTTTTATTCTTTTTCTCGCTTCTTTGCTTCTTTCGTCTTTCGTCTACTCTATCTCTCTTCTAAAATAAACTAGATTGGATAAGTCTCTTCAGATTTACTTCTGTGATATAAAAAAATAACTATATAATATGAATGTATGTTATATTGTATTATGTCTTTGAAAAAATAAAATTATAAAAAAAATAATGATTTGTACACTAACAGTTTAACAATAGTTGCCCTCTACTGAATCTGGTCATATTTTTACGACACCGATAACGGAATGTCGGGTGAGTTGGTTTTACTCTTATTTATTTTTATCTTATTTCGTTTTTTTTTTTTTTTTTTTTTTTTTTTCTTTTTTGTTTATTTCATTTTTTTTATTATTTATTCCTAATATTATTTTTATTTATATTTTTTCTTTATTATTTTATATTGTATTGATTTATTAAGTATTCGTTTATTATTATCACTGATATTATTAAGAGAGGCGCCATGGTCGAGTGGTTAAAGACGCTCGGTTATGGTGCAGATTGTCGCCGGAAGGTCCTGAGATCGTGCCCAGGTTTCGTCATCCGACAACTGGAAAAATCTCTCTCTCAACCCCACCCCCTCCCTGCCCCTACGGATATTAGGCGATGTGAAACCTTTACCTTTACCTTTCTATTATTATTGTTATCATATTATATTATTGTTTTTATGTATCATCTTTCTATTCATTATTTTTATTATATATATATTTCTTTATTTTTCTCCTTATTGTTATTACTTTTTCTAATGTATTCATTATTTTTTTCACTATTCTTTTTTTGCTGAAGCACTTTTTTGCAACATTGTTTTCACTATTGTTTGTCTTTCCATCAGTGTTATCTCTTCGATTTTATTTTGGTGTATTTTTTTGTCCCTGTTGTCTTATTTTTTTATTAAATGTATTGATGCTGATGTCCATGCGACGTCAAGCAATCACATTGACTTCAGCGCATTGCTTTTACGACGCTTGTGTCTGCCTGGAATAGATACTTTGATAAGTACTTTAATCAAAAGTCGGGAATATGGCATGATAGTTTTAATTCTACGTCGCCCTTTTCACTAAAACGGTAGATCCGTTCAGTTATGGAATTGTTTATTTACATTTACCAGTAGACTGCCAATTGAAAATTGTTTAAAGGTATACTCCCTCATATTTCATTATGAAATAACCACAAAATAATTAAACGGATTAGTTCTATGCAACACTATTAAGAATTATGCAAAAAATCTTCATCCAAAAAGTTGGTACGGAGGCAGAGACGATATATCATTGCCAACCCTTCTTGAATATTCATGAACATTTTTTCATCATAAATTGATTGACTCCCATTAGGGAATAAAAAGGCGTTTCTGCAAGCACGCTTTGCATTTTATGAATAGTGGAGTAAATAACCTTACAACAGCATTAATCTCTAATCCGTGCACGTGAGATCTTTTCAACCAATATCTGTCCGATGTTGATTAAAGAAAGGGCTTAAAATTACATATGAGCCGCGACACGACAAAACCGACAATGTGGTTGTGCGCCCAGCGCAGACTCAAATCAGCCTGGGCATCCGCCCAGTCTGATCAGAGTCTTCATTGTCCGCATGAAGGTAGCTTAGACCCTTAATTACCCTTTAAACGCTTATGGAAGACTCTGCTCAGACTGGGCAGATGCCCAGGCTGATCTGCGCTGGGCGCATAACCACATTGTTGATTTTGTCGTGTCGCGGCTCATATGTATTCACGATACCACTCTCCCTGATAAACTATGATTGCTGGGCGTATCCTGTATTCGTTTTTGACGGGAATGGCAACTATGGTAACATATCTATGTGTCTTTGGAATCGGAACATGGCAAACAGTATGCGCCAAGCTCCGCCAATTTTTCAGTTCATAATAAACTGAAATTCTTCCAACAGAAACTTCAGATTTTCTCAAACAAATAAGTATTCTCAAGTCATTTAATTCAGCGTTATTTTTATGTTCTGTGCAAAGTTGGAATCAGTGCAATTCCGGAACAGTACTTCGCAAAATGGGAATTCTTACATTGCGCAAGACAGTTCCGGCATTTGTCTCTGATGAAAGTGCAAATTGGGGACAATTCCGGAACAGTACTCCGCAAAATGGGAATTCTTACATTGCGCAAGACAGTTCCGGCATTTGTCTCTGAGCAAAGTGCAAATTGGGGACAAAGTCAGAATATTCAGGGATAACAACCTACGTCATAGCGCGCGTGACAGAATTAATCATTTGACGGCCATCTTAAAGAAACTCTGATAGATTTTAGAGACAGGATTTTAACACAAGATAAAACGGTGAGTCGGTGCCTACATACAATGTATACATATGGTCCAGATATATAGGGCATGATTCTTCAAAGGGTGAGAAATTATAAAATACCTCACTACAATTTTTGATGTGGACAGCTGAGATAAACATGCATATAGGCAGGGTCGATACAGATCACTATAGTGAAGTGTTTTCAGATTAAGCAAGTATTTTATGGTGAATTCTGGTAATATTGAGTCCAAAACATCTATAGGTACCAGATCGACTAGATATCTGGTAGTTTCAGTATTTGCCAAGCCTTCATTATGCAAAAAAATAAATTACCTTATTAAGGCCGCTGATAAAACGATTATGACGTCAGCGCTATGACGTAGGTTGTCACCCTTGATATTATTAATGTGAAAAACATATTTATATGTTTGTAATGCATATACAAGGGTTGATCCAAAAGTAATGTCACTGTGTCCACTGCGCGCTTATGCATCGTAGCATTATTACAAAAAGTATATCAAACTACACTGTAATTCAATTCTGATTTACGGAATATATGTAAAGTTGAAATCTTTTTCCGTTCATGATATATAGAAATTCAAAGTATGCCACCGACGCCATCGCGCCGCACGTTAGAATAACGTTAATTACATGAACCTAAGTTTCAAAGGCAATCACAAATTAAAATCAAACTAACGCACCAAATCAGATAAAAATTTGATACGTTGACGAAATATATTTCTGCAGCCCACTGATGAAATTTTAATATCGTCACTGCAGTTTGAAGCTCGATAGCTAGTGCTAATGCTTGGCTACTGCCGAGAGTAAAAATGTGGATTTCTGACAAACGCGTCGGCGGATATATGTGCGGTTTTGCCTCAAATTTGGAATATCAAGATTAGAGACTCTAGAGCTGTTTAGTTGGACATGTGGTTATACAACAGTTATTATGAGGCTTGTGTAAAGGTGCATTCAACGCGATACGGGTGCAGATGAGTCGCTAGAGGATATGCCAAAAACCGGAAGACCTTTATGAAAAATGTCAGACAATAAAGTCAATCTTGTTGACCCAATATATGAAGATCGATGTTCTACAATTCGAATGTTGTGTAAATTCTTAAACTTGAGCTGCGGTGCTGTTCAAGTAATATTAAAAGAATAAAATAAACATGGGTGAACTGACATAAGTGCTTTGCTGGAACAACGATTATGCTACTTTAGACTTGACACAATATCGAAACTTCGTCTTGTGCGTCAACGACGTCATTGACGTGCGGCGCGTTTCGTTATCATGCCTTCTGTCTATATCGATATCTCAGTTACTGTGCACTGTATTTTTATGACATTTTCAGACCATAATGCAAATTGATTAAAGTACTTGGACACGAAATTTTGTTGCTCTCTCTTTATTCTACGCGATTTCATAGCTGCAGTGACATTACTTCTGGATCAACCCTCGTATATATGAATGACCATAGTCAAAGGTAAGAAGATTCGAGCCGCGACACGACAAAACCAACAAAGTGCAAGTGGCATGTGCGCCCAACGAAGAGTCAGATCAGCCTGTGCTTCCACTCAGTCTGCTCAGATTCTTTGCTGTGCGCTTAACTGGTATCTGAGGGTCTAAGTTACCTCCATGCCGACAGCGAAGAATCTGAGCGGACTGGGCGGTTGTCCAGGCTGATATGAGTCTTCGCTGGGCGCACATGCAACTTTGTTGGTTTTGTCGTGTTGCGGCTTACATCTATTTCGATATCACTTTAGATACAGTCAAGTGTCAACAGAAAACTCCACAAAATTAATTTTCCCATAAACTTTAGTGTATTTTCATTGTTACTGGAAATTATATTTTGGCACTTCTGTCGGATTACAATTATTTTGGTACCGGCAGAAAGCTAAACAATACTGTTTGCAATGTAATTGTTTCATTTCAGTCGCTCAACATATACTGAAATGGCTTTACTTGTAACATTTACATTCGAGTTTTTGGTCCTTTTTTTTTGGCGACGTCCGCATTAACTTCAATGATTTCAAAATTTACCCTAAGCTTTTCAATCTGTATCTGAGGGGGCACAATTTAGATCTGTAAAACTGTTTAGTGCAGTGATCATTTAACTCTTCAACCAAAATTAACATTTTATGCTTAGCCTGGGGGAACTGCAAAAATGATTTTCTTGCAAACATGTAAATGCACTAAAGACCTTAGGAAAAAAATTTTGTTGAATTACTGTGACACTTGATTGTAGTTATGCACGCATCTGGAATCCCTGACAGATTAAAATAATAATAATACGGGAGTTGTGTGTCATCTGACTTATTGTGATAGTTGCATTGTTACATTTTAACAACTGTTTACTATTTGTTATTGCTCTGTATTTGTATAAGTAGATTAGGATGTCAGATATGAATGTTGAAGCGGCCTTAGTGTTTATTATTACTATTATTATTATTACTTATTTATTAATATTATTTATTTATCTATTTATTTATTTATTTATTTTTTATTCGTCTTCATTTATTTATTCACACTACTTTTTTTTTTATCTCTATGGCGTGAAAAAGGTCTGATATATATGTATTCATTTATTTACTTGTTTATTTATTATTGCTATAATTATTACTGACAAGATAATTAAACGAGTGCATATAATTACACTGACAGGTGTGAGTTTACATCCTGTTTCCACCTAACAGTAAACCATATATTATGTTAACGAATTCTATCAGCATCATGTATCTCCAGCCTCCCCTATCTCCCCATATTTTCTCCTCTCTGCAAGTCAGTTTTTTTTTTTTTTGTTGTTGTTTTTTGTTTTTTTTTGTTGTTGTTTTTTTTCTCGAGTTTCCATACTATAAAATGTAAGTTGCTATTCTTTTGTTACAGTCGCCATGATATCATGTTTAATTGTGATTGTTTTCTTTGCTCATATGTAACATATTGTTACCTGAGATTTAATAATAAAAGTCTTTTTGTTTGTTTGTTTTGTAATAATAAAAGAATAAAAAGAAATATACATTACCTTTTATTCTACCGATACATCTTTTACAGCTTTAACTTTTTATTAGTTTGAGAAATTCCTGCTTTGCGCAGGACCACGCCTAGCCGGAATAGTACCGAATCTTACATTGCGCAGAATATATGCATTTCCTTGACATGTATTAATGTTTATATCTTTCAGATAACAAGTATGCGACAATTACATTCCTGTAATTTCGACTTGGGTAATATGAAAATCGCAAAAGCAAATATATGTGCAGGTCTGTGCTGACCAGGAGCTGGCAAACATAAAGAGCTTGCTGATTCAGAGTGCCATAACGAGTGTTTTATTAGTTTGTTTTATGTGAATAACTTCCTTTAAACCGTCTTTCATTTTGGCCCTCAGAAGATGAAACTAACCTCAAAAACCGTGTGTCTCAAGTTTTTAATATATGCATGTATATGTTATACAATATTCACTTCGGCCACTATTTTGATTGATTCACTTTCTGGCTTGAAAACTAAAAACACCAATGTGCCACTGAATGAGATATTACGTAATGAGATGCCAAGACCGTGTTCTGGTTACGGAATTCGGAATGTTGCAAAAATCAAGAGGGACGCCTGTAAAAAGAGATTGCCGAATTGTCTGATAATTGGGGTGCAAAAGGCTGGTACATTGGCTTTGCTTTGGTTCTTAAGTTCACATCCACAAGTTGTGAGGAACCCGGAAATAAGGGAGTACAATTTCTTTGACTACAACTACAACAAAGGTTTGGATTGGTATAAAGACCGCATGCCATATAGCTTACCGGGTCAAGTTGTGATTGAAAAGTCACCAACATACTACAGAAGTTTAAAGGCCCCAGGGCGAATCTTCAAAATGAATCCTCAGATTAATCTAATACTGATAGTCCGAGACCCTGTAGACCGTGCACTATCGGATTATCTAATGCGTAAAAGATTGAGTGGAAGACACGTGCGCAAATGGAAGAACGAATCGTTTGAATCATCGTGGCGTAGCTATGATTCAATTTATGACGACAAATTTGAAGTCTGGTTGAAATATTTTTCAAAGAAACAGATACATGTGGTCGATGGTGATGCTCTGACCGTCAATCCTGTGAAAGAACTGGTCAAAATTGAATCATTCTTGAAGATTGATCGTTACTTTGATGACAGCGTCATTGTTTTTAATGAAACAAAAGGATTTTATTGCCTGAAAAGGCCAGGCTCAAGTGACGTGTCCAGCACAGACAGTGTGGAATGTTTGCCAAAAGGAAAAGGAAATCAGCATCCAAACATATCAGAGACTCTTGAGAAAGAGATGAGAGCATTTTTTCGGCCTCACAATAAACGTTTTTATCAACTTTCCGGAAGACAGTTTGACTGGGACAAAAAATAGCACTGAAAGTGCCAAAGTGAATAGGGTGGAGTCTGGTAACTTCGGACGGCGGGTAAATTCGGACATACCATTGCAAACAGTGAAAATCCAGATGAGACTTCGACGGTTCACAATGAGTTGTCTCATCAGGAATTTTACTGTTTGACCAGTTATTTTTGTTTTAATTCCAAACAACTGACATATAATAGAAACAATGTCTTTGTCCGAATTTACCTGCTGTCCGAATTTACCTGACTTTACCCTGTATAGAGAATAAGATGTTATTGTCCTTTGATATAAAGTTTATCAGGCGAGACGAGAAACAGCCAAGAAATAGCGAGGCTCGCCGAGCCAGTCCGACGTGTTTCTGGTCGAGCCTGATAAACTTGATATCAAAATACATTTACATGGTTTTCTATTTATCATGCATCATTAAATGAATTTTAGGGGTAAAGAGCGTCAAGCAAATGAAAAGCAAACACAGTTTCGTTCGAACTTGTGACGTCACGAATGTGTTATGACGTAAGTCGATGACGTCATTTAACCAGTTCAACGTTTTTATCATAGCCAACGACAGCATGTAACCAATCATCTTCAAAATTGCTTCTTAAAACACTGTCTGATACGAGGGGCGTTCGAAAAGTAATGCAAATGACCTCATAACTTTGTTTAGGGGCATACTGGGTACAAATGCTATGCATATGCTGAAAGCTCTACATTTTGTGTTTACAATTATACCAAACACTATACAAATACTATTTTCCTTTTTGACCTACAACGTATTTTATTAGGCTCCAGTCATACCAATGGGATATTTTCATATGTAAAATCTTTTCAGGGTTAGGCGTTTAAGTCGAATACCGTTGTAAATGGAAAATTAATCTGTGTCAATGGTTTGTCCATCGTTGCCTATATTAGCCATACAAAAGTTAGAAGGGTGGCAACTTTTATCGATTAATTCCTTGCAAAGTAATGCGCAGTTCTTAAGACGTCATTGAAATCGGCATCAACGTCATTTTTCAAAGATTGTAGAGGCTTCTTTTTTGCATTAATTTGAATTTATTGACAGATTTTCGTTGACCTATGTAAATGCTCTTGCTAACAAGATTTTGAATGCTGTCAAATCTGTTTTCATTACAAAATCATAATAACTTTAGTGGAAAGGGAGACTTTGCTTCTACATAAAATACGGATAATTCATATTCAAAGGAGAGTATAGAACCTAGATTAAATTTAATTCCTGCGATATTTACAGGATAACATTGCCTGGGCATTGTCTTTATGTAGAATAGGTAAAAGGAATCAAAAGACTCTTCATATATGAATTACGACCTCCTAAAGAAAAATTCTGCAGTGCATTTAGGGTGTACCTCTATCAGCGAAGTTAAAAATGCGTCCGTCAAAAAAATACACCGTGTTTGCAGACTTTTCTAGGTATTTCATAACTTTATGTGTTTGTGATATCAAAAGCTCTGTCTTTGTGGTGGAAACCAAGAAATGAGGCCATTTGCATTACTTTTCGAACGCTCCTCGTACTCGTATCATTCGCGCAAGCGCAGTTCGAAAGTGACTTGATATCACAATGTTATAATACCCCTGTTATCAGGTGGACTTTGCAGCAGATGCATGACAAACTGAAATATAAGTAGGCCTGTATTGCAGTACAGCCCTTAAACATAGCTCGAATTGTATTTGAGGCATCTGGTTTGCCTTTTTCCAATAATGTGTGAGTTTCGATCCCTTTGCTGTTCAAAACAGTTAAGTATCTTCTGCGTTTCTATCACGATAATCGACAGTCGGTACTCTAACAAATTGTCTGCGATACTAATACGATAATCGGCAATCGGCACTATATCGTCTGCGAAACTACCGTGATAATCGACAATCGGTATTCTACTGTATCACGATACTAATCCATCACATAGCCGAGCAAGGTCGTTAGGGGTACTGCAGAGTCATCTGTGATTCCCAAACAACCTTGCAAGATGGTGGGACAGACTTGATTCATTTGGCCTTTCTTCATACAAAATATCCTGAGAGGCTTGTTACATCCAGGATTTTAAATAAAAGCCAGAATCAAGTACAAACATTCGAAAAGATATTTGAGCCGCGACACGAGAAAACCAACAAAGTGGTTGTGCGGCCAGTGCAGACTCAGATCAGCCTGGGCATCCGCCCAGTCTGATCAGAGTCTTCGCAGTCCGCATGGAGGTAGTTAAGACCCTCAGCTACCCTTTAAGCCCTTAGTGAAAAATCTGATCTGACTGGGTGGATGTCCAGGCTGATCTGAGTCTGCGCTATGCGCACAACCAGATTGTTGGTTTTCTCGTGTTGCGGCTCATTTTCTCTTTCTTTTTATGTCTGATTCTCAGAACGATATAACCCGCGACACGACAACATCGACAAAGTGGCATGTGAGCCCAACGCCGAGTCAGATCAGCCCGGGAATCCGCCCAGTCTGATCAGTCTTTGCTTTGTGCTGAAAGGGTAGCTAAGGGTCCAAGCTAGGTCCATGCGGACAGTGAAGACTCTGATCAGGCTGGGCGGATGTCCAGACTGATCTGAGTCTTCGCTCGGCGCTCATGCCACTTTGTTGGTTTTCTCGTGTCGTGGTCGCGGTCATGTTGCCAAGGAGGCTCTAAGAAACGAGTTTACAACATGCGTCTCCTGGCTCCGATTCTATCTGTGACCTCTCCAATTCGAAGAAATACATGATCATATATGAGTGGTCATATCATATAAAATTCATGAAGCGAGCGTTCGGCGAGTTTCATAAATTTCATATGAAATGACTGCGAGAGTAAGATTCTACTTATCACATAGCCATTTAAAATGGGATTTTATCGCCTTCAAAATGAACAGTCTTTCAATAAGAAATCGCATTGCTGACACGAACGTTTTCAATGACGTTACGTGTACGCGCAAAAATGTTATTGCACGTGTAGGCATTTAAGAGTTGAAATTTGATTTTCAGCGTTCATTGTGTGATGAAGCCAGTGAGCGTAGCTTAAATTCAGAATTTCAGGGACGACCACTGGCTTCTTCGCACGGTAAACGCTGAAAAATCAGTTCTTACATCTACACTTTATTTTTAGACCCATTCTGCGCTGTTTTCGTGGTAATTTAATGAAAAATAATGCAAAATATGCGTAGAAGAAAATATAGTATTACGACGTGTTCGGATATTACGTGAAACAGCCGTCGCTATAACGTGGCGTCAGTCGAACGCTACGTTGACCGATTAAGATGTTTGTTTACCTTACACGTCGCTTAATGACGACAACTTCACATGGTCAGTTGTCGTTCATCGGTGTATAAGTCAGTTGCTCTAAAAGGTTTACCTTTGGGAAGTCAGTGGCAAGTGTAAATATATGATTTTTATGACACAACGTTATCCACTGAATAACAGCGACGTCATTTGATAAAAGAGATTTTGAATTGTCTAAGTTGATTGCGCTTTTATTCAGACTTCTACAAATTTTTTAGACTTTTGCATCTTGTTTATTATACTGCTCACAAAAGTAGTGAGTGAAAGAATTATGACTGTGTCAAATTATTATTATTGATAGAGCACTATTGAAGTGATAATACTGAGCTAAAACAGAGACAGTTACAACAAGTAATGTGACCTATAGCAACACAAAAAGGATCAAGGGGTCTAGACCTTAATTTAGCATCGGCGAAAAACATTCTTTTAGACACTCAAATTCAGTTATTTAAATTCTTCATAATGTTCCGAACTTAGAACACCCACTTTGGAAGGCTTTATTGCATCATTTAAGGTGTGAGGCCTATGCAAATGTCACCATTGGTGAGACAATACACCACACGGTGGCATCGTTTACGCCTATAGCACGAACAAATATTTGTGTCTGTTAAATGAATCATTAGGCGTCTGTCTTAATAAAGTTTGCATAAAAATAATTAGTCATTGCTCTGCTGGATTCGAGCGAAATTTGGCTGTCGACCCTTTGTCTACTTTCAATGTACTGTAGGTCACGTGACAAGCATAAATGTATCAATATGCTCACAAAAGGTCTCTGAATCAAGGGGTGCAACGTATTACGGTTTTTACGGTCAATAGGTTGAAAATATATCACACAGGTCAAAGATGGCGTCATAACGTATAAAATTTGTGAATTTTGTTGGACAAAAATACAAAGTAAGTATGTTTGCTGGCCCTGATATATTGTATTACCTAGCGCAGGATGTGGAGAAATTATGCAGTGTCTCTGGAAAATTGGCCGTATCTTCTGATCTTTCCTCAAACTTTAGTGATGTCCGGTCAGCTGCGAAGCTCGAATCGACGAGAAAATCGGAACCGATTTTGACCTGTATAAAATCACGCTTAGCAGCGAAAATCAGGTCATTTAGGATTTAATTTCAGTGTCTATATCACTAAAACGATAAGCCCCACATTCTTGTCCTAATTTAACTCTAAGAGCACCCCTCCATCTCGAGGAATCAAGGTTTAAGCCATTTAATGTTGCTTCTGGTCAATTGTAGGACACTTATGTTGTTTACTGGTCAATAAGTACTTCTAGCTAGCCTCACTTTCGTTTCAGAATCAAGATTACTGAATGTCCCAATAATACATGCGACTATTCCTCGGTTTAATGTCTCGTTTATATAGGCATATATCAAAATCTGTACTATACGTTGCAACATTCAGAGTAGGTATGTTTATGTGTTCGGTAGTAGTTCGTTCTCTTGGCGCTAAAAGGCTGTAACTAAAATTGTGGTCGCAAAGCTTCTTTTTTTGCATAATTTGGTGCCTGAGAACACAATACATTTAGAAAAGAAGTATTATAGCTGGATTATGTCTACATCTTGAATTATTTCAGCATTTCACAGTTACTGTAGCTTTTGTGCATTTTTTATCAGTAATAGCATTTCTGCACTAAATTTTTGCACATAAAAATGTAAATGCTCTTACATGAGAATAAGTACCAATCAGAAGCTATAACACATAACATATAAGATTTCCAGTGCCTTTAATTTACTCCTGTACTATGAAGAATGCTTAACAAAAAAAGTTGGAGCGAAAAAGTTGTAAGTGCATAATCCAGATTTTTCTTCCTGGAGAGAACATACTGGAGAGTAATCATCCTGGAGAGAACTCACTGGAGAGTTTTCATACTGGAGAGAACTCCGAGTCACTGGAGAGTCTCATACTGGAGAGAACTCACTGGAGAGTTTTCATCCTGGAGAGAACTCACTGGACAGTTTTCATACTGGAGAGAACTCACTGGAGTTTTCATACTGGAGAGAACTCACTGGAGAGTTCATCCTGGAGAGAACACACTGGAGAGTTTTCTCCCTGGAGAGCAATCACCGGAGAGTAATAATTGTGGGGGTTATTTATTAATAAAGATCTCCTGATGAAATTTGAAATCTGATGTTTACTTTTTATCTCAGAACAAGACTAACCTATTTCCGGGTATTAACATTTTCGGGCTTCTCCTGCCTTCAGATATCAGTATCTACCTTGAAGCATGTTTATGCTAAGCAAAGTCATCAGTATGACTTATTTCTTGCTGCAGTTCAGTTACTGACCTGCAAAAATTCACTTCAGATTTTAAGGCAGAATAAAGAGGGTGGGGTAATTTATACCAATTTTAGACTTAAATGGCTTTACATTCAACAAAGAAATGTGCCATATTCAATCTTAAACTTTTAGATTCAATTCTGGCAGAGGCAGAATAGGTTCTAATTCTCATAATTTGCAATATAAAGCAGCAGGATTTAATATTTTGAAGTTTTTGAAACGTTGGCGTATAAAGGGTGTAAGAGCATTTACACCTTTTTGTGCAAAAAAATTTAGTGCAGAAATGCTATTACTGACAAAAATTGCACAAAAGCTACAGTAGCTGTGAAAATGTGAAATAATTCAAGCTGTAGACATAATCCAGCTATAATACTTCTTTTCTAAATGTATTGTGTTCTTAGGCACAAAATTATGCAAAAAAACCTTTTCGACCACAATTTTGGTTACAGCCTTTTTGAGCCAAGAGAACGAACTACTACCGAACACATAAACATCCCTGCTTTGAATGTTGCAACGTATATTACAGGTTCACAGTATCCAAACTCACTGTACCATCTCTTCCGGTTTTCATAGATTTGAATCGAGAGTACAAAGTTCGCTTATAACCAGTAGTCGGAATTCATTATGTTTTGAGATTTTATCCGGAATCTGCTGCGTCATTTATAGTTGTTCAGCTTCGAAAATGTAAAGAAGTATGTTTAATGTAATTTGCTCTTCGGTCTTTTATTTTATTACTCTGTACAATGAAAACCTCATGGCCGTCACAGATATTTCATTCCGAACAGCTTAACACGAGTTTGTGTCGCGCAAAAACTAGCTACCATCCTATTATCAAAACTAACAAACTGTTACCGTTTATTTAAAGATTTTTATAAAACATGTAAGAAAAGGCTCAAAATGGTTTTAGAATCATGCCAAGGGCGATTTGAATACTGTACCGTTTTACTATCCACCCATACAGGACATTGTACAGGGAAATAAAGTAAAAGACCGAAAAGAGCAAATTATATTAAACTTACCTCTTTACATTTTCGAAGCTGAATAACTACAAATGACGCAGCACATGCCGGATAAAATCTCAAAACATAATGATTTCCGACTACTGGTTATAAGCGAATGTTTGTACTCTCGATTCGACGCTATGAAAACCGGAAGAACTGGTACAGAGAGTTCGGATACTGTGAGGTTTTTATATATGCCTTTATAAACGAGAAATTAAACCGAGGAATAGTGACATGTATTATGGGACATTCAGTAATCTTGATTCTGAAACGAAAGTGAGGTTAGCTAGAAGTACTTATTGACCAGTAAACAACATATGTTTCCTACAATTGACCAGAAGCAACATTAAATGGCTTAAACCTTGATTCCTCGAGATGGAGGGGTGCTCTTAGAGTTAAATTAGGACAAGAATGTGGGGCTTATCGTTCTAGTGATATAGACACTGAAATTAAATCCTAAATGACCTGATTTTCGCTGCTAAGCGTGATTTTATACAGGTCAAAATCGGTTCCGATTTTCTCGTCGATTCGAGCTTCGCAGCTGACCGGACATCACTAAAGTTTGAGGAAAGATCAGAAGATACGGCCAATTTTCCAGAGACACTGCATAATTTCTCCACATCCTGCGCTAGGTAATATAATATATCAGGGCCAGCAAACATACTTACTTTGTATTTTTGTCCAACAAAATTCACAAATTTTATACGTTATGACGCCATCTTTGACCTGTGGCGATATATTTTCGACCTATTGACCGTAAAAACCGTAATACGTTGAACCCCTTGCTGAATATTTGTTTTAATATTTATAGCAGTTCAATGTTATCTATTTATGTTTCTTAATTTTGCTGTCTTAAATGTCTTCATATCTCTTACTTTTTGTGAGCAGTATTTATGCGAACTACAATAGATCTTTTTCCTAATAAGCTTAAATATAAGACAAAAACTGTTTTTCTTCTATGTGTAAGGCTCGTGGTCGCGCGGATGCAGCTCGGTTCTGGTGATTAAGTAGCTGTTATAGTCCATTTGCTCCCAAGTGCAAACGGGGTTTTGCTAATTTTCTCGAAAATGGTGAAATTTCACTAAAGGACATTTGCTAGGAAATACTTCCTACACTGGAACCTGTCTAAGACTCTGTGTATGTTTAATTTCATATATAGGCTCATCAATGATGAAATAAAAATATACATCATCGTGCAAAATTTTAAGAAATCTGAATTGGAAAGATACATCCCTAGACTGTTCTTCCGAAAATATCACTAAACAATCCAAGAAGTAAATATCAGTTCGGAAGTACCTTTTATATTACTTTAAATAACTCAGTCATGTTGGTATGATATACGAAAAGATACTCCTGCCCATCAAAGGATTAATTATCACACTGGTACAAGATGCTTTAAAATCAATTTTAATTACGATCCGAAAAATCCTCAAAAATATTTTACTTTCTGCAATATTTTGGACCATACAGAAAAAATGCTACACTGCAATTTTAATTAAATAGGTTTATTTTGAAAACAAAACTATTCAGCAAACAGAAAATTAAAAGAAAAGCAGGGGTCATCGAGCTTATTTCTTTTTTTACTTGACAAACTCTACCCCTACCCACAGGTAAATCACATGGAAAAAAATTACATAAAACTACGTAAAAATAATGTAACGCATTCAGATAAATTTCATTGTGCGTGCACACCATAAGCTGTCACGATATGAATAAAGTAAAGCATTTTAAAAAGTTATAATCCACTAAGTTTAATCACAACATGAATAAATGTCAAAAAATAAAATTTTGCAAAAAATCCTAATCGTACGTTTTTCTTAAAGTTTAGGGTTAATTGTAGCACTACCAGTAGTAAAATGAACCCAAAATATTATTTAGACATCAATATTTAGCCATTTCTTTATCCATTTCGAGTAAAATATTGACCCTAGCATAACTTTCTTTTTTGGCGATCACATAAAAATGGCGACTTCCTAGCAAATGTCTTTAAATGGTCTAATGTCATAATGATTACTATCAAAATTTGATAATATATGGGTGAAACAGAAAGTAGAAAAATGGATTCAGAATTTAAAATAAAAGCACCGCAGGCACTGCATGATACCCCGCCACTGCTGTGCATCCTAACTTATTTTTTGAGATATATAATAGCTAAAGAGCCACAGAACTGAGATAGACAGAGATATGATGTCCTTACTGTAAATAAATATTAATATAAACCACCCAACAACGTGGAGCATTCTGACCAGTGTAGATTTAGATCAGGCTGTAAAGCATTTCTTTGAGCTGAGAGACTCTGTTTCCTATTCTATGGTGTTAAACATATCAGTGAAGTTTCATTCAGATATTCCATATAGTATAGGAACTACAAGTCAAAAAAACATTTTTCAGATCTATCAAGGGGGAATACTCATTAACTGGAAAGGTAAGAGTGATGGTTCTTTGTCACAATATGTAACCTTTGATGTGAAACATACCTATGAAGTTTCGTTCAGATATTCCATATAGTAAAGGAACTACAGATAAAAAAACGTTTTTCAGATCAATCAAGGGCGGATAACTCACAAACCGGAAAGATCAGAGTGACAGTTCCTAGTCACTATATGAAGCCTTTGATGTGAAACATATCTGTGAAGTTTTATTCAGATATTCCATATAGAAAGGGAACTACAGGTCAAAAACCATTTTTCGGACCTATCAAGGGCAGATAACTCATGAACTGGAAAGGTAAGAGTGATGGTTCTTTGTCACAGTATGTAACCTTTGATGTGAAACATATCTGTAAAGTTTCATTTAAATATTCCACATAGTAAAGGAACTACGGGTAAAAAACATTTTTTAATTCAATCAAGGGCGGATAACTCACAAACGGGAAAGGTAAGAGTGACGGTTCTTAGTCACAATATGTTACCTTTGATGTGAAACATATCTGTGCAGTTATATTCAGATATTCCATATAGTAAAGGAACAATAGGTCAAAAACCTTTTTTCAGACCTATCAAGGGCGGATAACTCACAAACTGGGAAGGTCAGAGTGACGGTCCTTAGTCACAATATGTAACCTTTGATGTGCAACATATCTGTGAAGTTTCATTCAGATATCATGAACAGTAAAGGAATAACAGGCCAGAAACCATTTTTCCAATACGAAAAAGGGCAGTAACTCCGTTAAAAATGGACGGATTTTGCCCATTAACAATCCCATACCACTCATCGCCGATAACAATATGTATGCAAAATTTGAAAAAATTCCATGAATAAATACTCAAGTTATCGATCGGAAATGGTGAGCACGGACGGACGGACGGACGGACGGACGGACGGACGGACGGACACCGAAAGGTATAACATAATACCCCCCCACTAAAGTGTGGCGGGGTATAAAAATCAATTAATTATGCAAATTTTGTTCTAGGAATAGCATACATTTGTCACATGCTCTAATACGTAGGACTTAACGTGAATTCCAACAGCCAAGTTTCACTCCCTTGTAATTCAGAGGCGAAAATTACATATTGTTGGTCCTTTTTTGTATAGAAACTTTTTTATGCAGAGCCTCACATTTAAGCAAAATTAAGATTTTGATATGTATAGGATAAAAATTGGATTTCTTGTGCATAAGGACATGGTGAGTACTGTCTTGGGATGCCGACCAGTCTCCAGCAGACTGATTTCAATTCGCCTGAGAGCAGCTCTTTCAACATCACCATCATACAGGTTTATGACCCAACATCTGGGCATGACGACAGTGAGGCAGAACACTTCTACCAGCAACTCCAGGAAACCATAGACCAAACACCCAAGAAGGACATTCTGGTTGTACAAGGGGATTGGAATGCTAAAGTTGGAAAGGATGCACAGGCAAACTGGGAAAACGTTTGTGGACCCTACTGCAATGTTGAGACAAATGAGAGAGGTCTCAGACTTCTAGAGTTTGCAACCTGTAACAGCCTAGTGTTGACAAACACCCTTGGCCCTCACAAACCATCAAGAAGATGGACATGGCACAGTCCAGGTGGGAAACACCACAATCAGATTGATTACATCTTGGTGAGGAAGCGCTTCCGATCAGGAGTCAACATCCATAGGACAAGGAGTTTTCCTGGAGCAGACATAGGAAGCGACCATGATTTGGTGATGATGACCTTCCGAGTTCGTCTGAAAAAGGCTAGGAAGCCAATCCAGCAAAGACTAAAGTTTGATCTTGAGAAGCTAAGGGACCCAGATGTGGCATGCACTTTTCAAGCAACAATAGGTGGGAAATTTGCACCACTCATTGGTCTGAGGGATGATGACATGGCCATAGATACCATGATTACCACCTACAATACAGTAGTGACTGAGGCAGACAGTGAGATACTTGGGAAGAAACGTCGCAGGAAAAAGCACTGGGTCACCAGAGATGTTCTCGACCTCTGTGATGAGAGGAGAAATTTGAAGAAGAAGAGGTATGAAGCAGGATGAGCAGAAGAATACAGGGAAGCAAACAAGAGGATTCAAAAGGCAGTGAAGAAAGCGAAGGAGGACTGGATAGCTAGTCAGTGCAAGGAGATTGAAACTTGCCTGAACATAAACAACAGCAAGAAAACATACCAGCTGGTGAAGAATCTAACTTCAGAGAAACAAGGTAGATCCACAACTATCCAGAACAAGTCTGGGAAATGCCTTACAGAGGAACAAGAGATTCTCAGCAGATGGAGAGAATATTGCTCAGAACTACACAACCGTGAGACTTACGGTGACAATGCGGTTCTGGACTGCAATCAGCCCCCAGAAGAAGATCAACAACCGATCCTTCGTGAGGAAGTTGAGATTGCAGTAGCAGCACTAAAGAAAGAGAAATCTGCCGGAGTTGATAATATACCAGCAGAACTTGTTCAAGCTGACGGGAAGACCATGATTGATGTTTTAACAGGTATCTGTAACAGGATCTGGAGAACAGGAGAACGGTCTACCCCATGGACTCAGTCGCTGATTATTACGCTCTCTAAGAAAGGCAACCTACAGCTCTACCAGACCTACAGAACCATCAGCCTCATCAGTCATTCAAGCAAAGTCATGCTGAAAGTCATCTTGAATAGGCTTAAACCACAAGCCGAAGAGATAATCGCCGAGGAACAGGCTGGGTTCCGAGCAGGAAGGAGCACCACAGAACAGATCTTCAACCTTTAGAGAATCCTGTTTGAAAAGTATCTCCGACATCAGCAGAAACTGTAACATGTTTTCATTGATTTAAAAAAGCCTTTGACAGGGTATGACATGCAGCCTTATGGGCCACCATGCGGAAGTACAATATCAGTGCAAATCTGGTTCGCACCATTGAGCAGCTATACGACAAGGCTACAAGTGCAGTCCTGATAAATGGCAGCACAGGAGAATGGTTCAGAACAACAGTTGGTGTAAGACAAGGATGTCTTCTGTCACCCACCCACTTCAACATTTTTCTCGAACGGATCATGTCTGATGCTCTGGAAGAACATGACGGAAAGGTTAGCATAGGCGGCAGAAACATTACCAATTTGCGTGTTTGCCGATGACATAGACGCTCTAGCTGAGGAAAAGCAGGAACGAACTAGAATCTCTAGTTGAAAGTCTCGACCAAACCTGCACAAGATATAAGATGGAGATCAGTTCTGAGAAGACCAAACTGATGACGAACAGCGCAGATGGCATCCAGAGGGAGATCAAGGTAACGGGGCAAAAGCTGGGTACTGTAAGCAGCTTCAAATACCTTGGAGCAGTTGTCTCAGATGAGGGCTGAAAACAGGAGGTTCTCTCAAGGATTGCAAAAGCCACTCCAGGTCTTACAAACCAATTTAGAGAGATAACAAGTTACCTCTTGGATCAAAGGTATTTCTGTATGCCTGTGAATCGTGGACCTTGGCAGCAGAGTTAGAGAAAAGAACGCAGGCCTTTGAGACGAGATGCTACCGAAGGTTACTGAACATTTCATACAAGGACCATATAACCAATGAGGAGGTTCGCAGGAAGATCCAAGCAGCCATTGGAGAATATGGTGAACTCCTGACGCTGATCAAGAAACGGAAACTAAGGTTGTTTGGACACGTCTCAAGGTCTTCTGGTTTAGCAAAGACAATTCTTCAGGGCACAGTGAAAGGAAAAAGAAGAGGTAGACAGAAGAAGAGGTGGCAGGACAATATCAAGGAGTGGACAGGAATGGATTTTGCCAGCTCAACTAGGGCAGCTGAAAACATGACAAGGTGGAAAGGGATTGTTTGGAAGTCAGCTGTGGTGCCCCAACGACCTAGTAAGGTTATGGGATAGAATAGAATAGAATATGATAAAAATTAAGAATGAGCCATTCGAAAATCTTCTACCTCTCACCAATTTTGAGAAAAAAAATGGGAATGCCGTTTGCATTTGGGAGCAAACGGACTATAACTGGTGGCTGGAAAACTGTCGCTGCCAATCCGGCAATACCGTATTTATTCGGCTGTAAGACAGGGCTTTCTCTGTCCAAAAGTACCCAAAATATAAATACTAATTATGTGAACATGGCGTTAGCTTGTTCCCCACTGAACGCATAGGAAGCAGCGTCGTGTGAAAATTTTGTGATAAATCACTTTGCTGACGTCGAGAAGTGCTTATTTCGCGCCTTGATTACTCGAATGTAAACATTTGCTTCTGTCAACGTCCGCCTTAAAAGTACTTTAGAAAACGTCGCAATATACTTGTATTTTCATTATGTATAATGTTGGAGTCGATTCTTTTCCTTCCCCGTGAATTATCAATGATAAACACATGGGTTGTCGGGCAGACGCGAATATTGCTTCGCCGTCGTGAATGGAAAAGTGTAATTTCCCCAAATTTTAAATTACTCTCAAATAATTTAATTTCTTTTTATCATGTAAATTTGCTGTTTGATAGGTTTTCTCTCCAAACATAATCCCCCAAAAAGTAGATCTGTCTCTAACACGGATCATGATTTTTTTAAATAAGAATTGCTTCTAAAATAGCTTCGAGATTAATTAGCATAGATTTTATCAATGTTCGGTTTCTTTAAAAGCGTAGTCCAAAAATGCCACAGAAATAAAATGGTAAATTAACATCAGTCAATGGATATCCGTGTTTTCACCTTTAAAAACAGCATGCAATGTATAATACCAAATGAGCCGCGACACGAGAAAACCAGCAAATTGGGATGTGCGCCATCCGAATAATCATATCAGCCCGGGCATCCGCCAAATCTGACCAGAGTCTTCGCTGTCAGTTTGGAGGTAGCTTAAACTCTTAGCTACCCTTTAAGAGCAGAGCGAAAAAGTAAGTAAAGTAAGGTCTTTATTTAAAGAGGGTTACTCAATTGGCGAACCAATCTTCCTTGAGGCCCTCTGATAAGACATATAAACATACAATATATACAAAGTGCAATTTGAGACCAAAAATATTACAATACATCTACAGATACTTACAAAAGAAAAACTCTCTCTCTCTCTCTCTCTCTCTCTCTCTCTCTCTCAAAGACATGTACAATATGCATGTAAATGATATAATGATACATCTATTAAGAAAATGAAAATTTAATTATCATAAAAGGTATGGCGGTGGGGAAGTAAACCCAATTAAGTTAATTTTACAACCAAGCCGTGCATTTATTTACAAATGAATGTATAGTTGTCGCATTTTTAATATCTATAGGGATACTGTTACAGATAAGTGCACCAGAATAAGACAAACTGTTTTTAAATAGGCCTAAATTAGGTTTAGGTATTAAAACATTCCTGTTACAAACTGATCGTAAATTTTGATCTGACTGGGTGGATGCCCAGGCTGGTCTGAGTCTTCGCTGGGAGCACATGCCACTTTGTTGATTTTTCGTGCCGCGGCTCAAATGTTAAAGGTTGTATTAAAATGCGCATGCGTTAGCCTCTTATATACTATATACCTCTTATGCTATACAAATGCAATCTTCGGCAATACGCAATAACAAAGAGAGTTGGAACGTGTATGGGTTCCAATAAAGTCCCTCGGTAATGAATTAATTGAGCCGCCCCACGAGAAAACCAACAAAGTGGTTGTGCGCCCAGCGCAAACTCAGATCAGCCTGGGCTTCCGCCCAGTCTGATCGGAGTCTTCGCTGTTCGCATGGAAGTAGCTTAGATCCTTAGCTACCCTTTGAGCACTTAACGAAGAGTCTGATCAAACTGAGCGGCTGCACAGGATGATCTGAGTCTGCGCTGGGCGCACACCCACGTTATTGGTTTTCTCGTGGCACGTCTCTTATAATGGTATGACAAATTATCAAAACGCTACTAGAATTTTTTGAGTCAGCCATAAAGTACAGAAGTTAACAAGCTACGGTAACTGTGTACCGGTGCTCAATATAGATACCGTTGAGTCGTCGATGATCGCAGATGCTTAAGGCTTTTTTCTCGTAGCGCCGACAGTCTAGTTTGTATATCATGAATATTAAGTAGCAAACAAAGAGTCACCTGGGGTACCTGTTGTGGATTCATATCCTGGTTGCAACCTTGAAGCTCATCATTAGCAACAAACTTACTCCCACTGAACAGCAACAAAATGACTGTCTTTATCATAACTGGGGCAAATGAAAATTTTAGTAGATGAAAATCAATGATTTGAGTCTAATAAATACAGATAACCAGTGCATATTATTAGAATTAGAATTAGAATATATTTTATTTCCAAATCAAGGGCCCTTTCGGGTAGTTAAAAAAAAGTACACATATGATTTGCAAAAAAAAAAATATATATATATAAATATATACACCAACACAAAAATACGCACACACAAACACACATATTATAACTACATATAAACAATTAGTTGATCATATCTATACGACTTTGTGTGCATCAATGCTTATACATTTGTGTGCATCAATGCTTTGTGTGCATAAACAATGCTTATGCAGATCACACTGATCCTATCGTATATCTTCGGTTATAAGACGGTGATTTTTCTTTTCCAAAACAATCCGTAAAATCTAGATCCGTCTTTAAAGACGGATCTAGATTTTCCGGATTGCTTTGGAAGAGGAAAACCTCTTATAGCCAAATTATACAAGACTGATTTACTTATTTGGGGAATTTCGGAGAGAAAGCCCGTTCTTATAGTCAAATGAACACGGATAGGAAAAAAGTCCGATCAGAGACCGCCCTGTTTGTCATACTGCCTTCAGTTTTGACATGTTATTCCGTAGGCGTCTCTTACCTGATGTCACACACCGAGCCTCCACAACCCCTACATTTGGGCATCAGGTAGGAGATGCCCGATGCGGTGAGAATCTGCAAAGAAAACGCACGTCTTTCCAAAAGAACAGAAGCCAAACTCCGCTCAAACGCTGTCCCTATGACAAGTCATAACATAACAGTTTCTGGCATATCAGATAAGGATATCTGCGGGTTTTTCCTGTAACGACATTTCTTTTTCTTGCATACCAGATAAAGATATCCACGTGTTTCAACTGTACCTATAAATCTTATCTAACACATGTTATCTCACCCGCGACCGGATAAAAATCAATGTGTACTCATGTATATACGTCGTCAAGTGACGTTGGAATTTCAGACGGTCACGTCATGAAAATAGCAAAATGACATCACCATATGCTACTCAGGACGTTAACATAAAGAACCGAATGTCGGTCGTTGAAAGCACCGGCTTCTTTGAAAATTGAATATGACCCTCTAAAACGCTAAAATTGTACATATTAAAAGACTTATCATGATAAAAGAATTTCTTTTAAAGTGTACAATTTTAGCGTTTTCATGCCGTCGCCGTCTGAAATTCCAACGTCACTTCACGACTTATATACGTGAGTGATTGACCATGCCACTGTGTTCGTTTTGTTGCGTCGCGGCTCAAATGAGGAAGGAAAAGAATACAGTAGACACACACACAAAACAAAACAAGACAAGCGAAAAGCCAAGCTATCAGCTCTACCAGCATGGCACATCTAAATCATGTACAGCAGCTCACAGACTGAGAGATAGACGACAAAGAATGGCAATAGCATTGAGCCATAAAAGACGCAAAGCCATGGAACGGTCAGTAATGAATCACTGGGGGTGGGGACTTGCATGCGCTCATTGAGCCATACATGTAAAAGACACAATGCCATTGGGCAGTCAGGAATGAATCACAAGGGGCGAGGACATTTATGCGCACAACCCTCGCCCTGTATTCTAATGTGGTTTATTAACATATATGTTATTTGGTTCGTGTGAAGGAATTCTAGCTAATCAATGGCTCAAAACGGAAACACTTTATTTAGAGAAACATGGTCTCGGTCAATTCCAAGTTTATTGGGGAGTTTGTTGAGGCATGATCGGGGCCCACCGGTGCACATCTGTTGGACTTCTTTTGCCCATGGAATCAGTGTTGTTCTTGCCTTGTTCTATTTCAGTATGCAATCCTCGTGTGTAAAGATGTTTTAAGGGGCACTGAAATAAAATGTCATTTTAAAATACCACGGGGTTTTGCAAGGCTGCTCAAGTACTAAATGAGAACAAGGTTTGATGAATGCAGGCCCATTTAGTTGCGAGAAATTGGTGCAAAAGTAATGATTGATTTCAAAAGAAATCAAAGTGTTTTATGTGAATTTTAGGGCTGTACGATTTATCTCTCCTGCAAACTCTTTTATCTGCATTTTAGTAAATTCTTTTTTATAAAAGAGTTTAAAAGTCAGCGATACCATAAAGCCTGCAGTCCTTCAAATGAATACATGAACCTGCAAAACAAAATATTACCTTTTGATTCGAATAAAAAAATGTCACCTTTTTCTTATTATGGTGTAAACATTGAATTTTAGGCCCGTTAGAACCGCCTCATTGAGGCATTTCTAATGAGCTACAACTGTATATTTGATTCATAAATGAGAAAATTAAGTTTACCCCTGTAAACCTACTTTTTCTCTTGACTACATGTATATACAAGAATATCGTGGAATGCTATGTCGCACCTGCACTGCGCTTCCACAATGGTAAAGACTATAATTAAAAAGAACGTGTATGAGAAGTGGACAAAAATGCTAGGGTCAACACAATTTTGGATGTAAAATTTTACTAAGTCAGAAGAGCATAAAATATAGGTCAAGAGTAGGAATAACTGCAACATCCCTAATGAACATTCCAAAGAGAAACTGTACGCCAGGTGTGATAACTACAAGTATCATACTACGAGACAAAAGGACTAAAACGCTAGGGCCGACACAATTTTGGGTGTAAAATTTTGCAAAGTCAGCAAAGCATGAAATATAAGTCAAAAGTAAAATTCACTGCAACAGCACTCAAGAACATTCTAAAAAAAACTTGATGCCAGGTTTGATGATTCTAGGTATCATAATTTGTCAGAAATGGACTTAAACACTAGCATCATCATAATTTTGAATAAAAAATTTACGAAGTCAGCAGAGCATGAAATATGCATCAAGGTAAATATAAGAGCAACAGCCCTCGACGAGAACATTCTCAGAAGAAGCTTTATGCCAGGTTTGATGATTGTAGGTATCATAGTTTGCAAGAAATGGACTTAAACGCTAGGGTCGACATAATTGTTGGTGGACAGTTTTACGTAGTCAGCAGAGCATGAAATATAGGTCAAGGTTAAAAATAAGAGCAACAGTCCTCGAGAACATTCTTAGAAGAAGCTTTATGCCAGGTTTGATGATTGTACGTATCATAGTTTGCGAGAAATGGACTTAAATGCTAGGGTCGACGCTAGGGTCGGCATAATTGTTTATGGACAGTTTTACAGTCAGCAGATCATAAAATATAGGTCGAGGGTGAAAATAAGAGCGACAGTCCTCGAGAACATTCTTAGAAAAAGTGTTATGCCAGGTTTGCTGATTGTTGGCATCATAGTTTGCGAGAAATGGACTTAACACTAGGGTCGACGCTAGGGTCGACGTAATTGTTGACGGACGTACGGACGAACGAACGGAATCACTGACGGACGGACGAAAAAGTGAACTCCTATATCGCACCTTGCTAAAGCAGGTGCGACAAAAATGGGGTTTATCAGGGTGCTTATTGCATGGATATGGTAACGTAATGTGGTGCTATTGTATGTCAGAATTTATTATTTTAAAGTTACTACTTGTGTAATGAATAGATTAAGGCAGGACAACTGCCTTGAATTCTTCACTCAAGAGTATAGGGAGTCCTTAAAACATTTAGCTAATAGTTCCCCTTCAGTTCTTTCACGGGCCGGGTAGCGCAATCGGTAGGGCACCTGACTCGTAAGTCAGAGGTCCTGCGTTCGAATCCCGGTCTGGCCACATACTTTCGTTTCTCCTTCCGCTGATTCAAGAAGGGTAGTTGTCAGTTACTGGCGAAAGTATGTGCACTTAGTACTGGTTAACCGCTTAGGAGGTCTAAGCCTGCCCAGGAATAGTGTGGTTAGGTTAACTGACCGTCCCGACATGACCTCAGTTGTTTACCGTGGACGTTAAGCATCAAATCAACCAACCAAAAATCAGTTATTTCAATAAACGTTCTTCCTACTAGTTAAATTAGGCGGCATGATCACTTTCAAAAGCAAGTTTATGACCTGACTTTCGAAGAAAAATTGCATTGACGTACATTGTGTTCTCATTTTAACCCTTCTATAATAAAAATAGAAAATAAGTAAGAACAGTTTTTAAATGTTTTCCGTATAATTTGCTTAGTCTGTTGTAACTCTTCTGTTGTTCTAAATTATTTAGTTCAATAAAGCTGAGTTGCCACCTATTTGGGAAAGAGCTGCTGACTCGGCTTATCACTTGTAAGGACCTCTGACGGTTTCAATGCAAATTTGCCCATTTTTTGACAAATTACTGCAGCTTCCATAGAAAGCCCATTTTAAAGATTTTTGCATTTACTGGTAGACTTATGTATTATAAAGAGGGTTTGATACTGATTTTGAAAAAAATATCACGTTTGCACACTAGCTCTCATTGACTTTCTCAAGAGGGGTTTGTGGCAGTGGTCAAAAATATTTGGGGGTAGGCTTGTATCTTGGGCTATAAATTCTTTTTGCCTCCTTATATGCATGAAAGTAAAACGTTACTCCCCTTTGAGTGAGCATGTGTCTGGAAAGTGAAAACTGAATTTATTTCCAAACTCGAAACCCATCCAATCACTGCGCGGCATGGATGCAAAACTATGGCTGCAATGATAAAGCAGGAAATACAAATTGTCAAAATGATGGTGCTCATTTTCAATTAAGAATAGCAGAAAATCTAAACGGCTGGCAGGTATTCAGATGCAGCTGACAGTGATCATCTGTAAGCCCTCTAGGCAAAGCTGTAAGCTTTAGCTGACAACAATTGTCCTGGTCTTCAGTAGAGCATGGATAAATATGCCATTTTTGAAGAAATTTTCTGGCCTCAAAAAGTGGGTGGGGTGTCATTTTCTCTGCAACAATATTCATATGAGGGCCTTGTAGGGTTTATAAATGGCTATAAAGCGTATTTTGGCATATGTACAGCACATTCAAAGAGAAAAAAGAATGATTTATTCATTTAGTCAGGCTGGAATGTGTCTTTGTTTAGTTGACCCCCTGTGGGGTCACCGAGTGATTAAAAAAACTGTGGAGTGCAACCTTAAAGGGCCATCATGGATTTTCAGTTTTCTTTTGAAGCAGCTAGATAACATGGTTTGGATTCCTCAACACTGACCGACTATGGAAATAAAATGGTTCAGAGCCTGGCGCGTAACAGTGTTGCACAGTTGTGAACGCGCTACAGCTAGGGTCTATTTCTTGAAAGCGACGCTTTTTCAGACTTTGAAAAAGGGTACAGTTTAAAATCAGCTATAATTGTGCCAGTTTGTCTCTGAGCACATAATTTTTCATTTTCTTTCATCAGAAACATGCTAAATTATTAATCTGAACCAAATTTTGCCTGGCCTGATTAGAAAATCTTTGCTTTAAAGGGCAATCATGGATTTTCAATTTTTCTTTTGAGGCAGCTAGATAACATGTTTTGGATTCCTCAACACTGACCAACTAAAGAAATAAAATGGTTCAGAGCCTGGCGCGTAACAGTGTTGCACAGTTGTGAACGCGCTATAGATGGGGTCTATTTCTTGAAAGCGACGCTTTTTCAGACGTTGTGAACGCGCTACAGCTAGGGTCTATTTCTTGAAAGCGAAGCTTTTTTCAGACTTTTAAAAAGGGTACAGTTTAAAATCAGCTATGATTGTGCCAGTTTGCATCTGAGCACACAATTTTTCATTTTCTTTCATCAGAAACATGCTAAATTATTAATCTGAACCAAATTGTGCCTGGCCTGAATAGAAAATCTATGCTTTAAGGTTGCCATTCACAGTTTCGCATTTGTGGCAGTGGTCAAAAATGCTAATATTTGGGGGTAGGCTTGCATCTTGGGCTATAAATTCTTTTTGGCTCCTTATATGCTGGAAACTTTTCCTCCCTTTGAGTGAGCATGTGTCAGGAAAGTAAAAACTGAATTTATTTCGAACTCGCAAAACCATCCAATCACTGCGCGGCATAGATGCGAAACTATGGCTGCACTGATAAAGCAGGAAATACAAATTGTCAAAATGATGGTGCTCATTTAAGAATAGCAGAAAATCTAAACGGCTGGCAGGTATTCAGTTGCAGCTGACAGTGATCATCTGTAAGCCCGCTAGGCTTTAGGTGCCAACAACTGTCCTGGTCTTGAGTAGAGCATGGATAATTATGCCATTTTTTGAAGAAATTTTCTGGTCTCAAAAAGTGGGTGGGGTGTCATTTTCTCTGCAACAATATTCATATGAGGGCCTTGTAGGGTTTATAAATGGCTATAAAGTGCATTTTCTCTGCAACAATATTCATATGAGGGCCTTGTAGGGTTTATAAATGGCTATAAAGCGTATTTTGGCAAATGTACAGCACATTCAAAGAGAAAAAAGAATGATTTATTCATTTAGTCAGGCTGGAATGTGTCTTTGTTTAGTTGACCCCCAGTGGGGTCACCGAGCGACCAAATAAACTGTGGAGTGCAACCCAGTTATATGATACAAAAAATCATATCAACCGGCATATTTTCATCAATTTTGAAGGCTGTACAGGTTTCATAATGATTGGTATTTTGACGATTTTTCCACTGGTAGGACTATGGAGACTGAGTAGATGATTCAGTGTCAAATCTCTCTGGAAAAAGACTTGTGCCTAAAAACAGTTGCCTCACACATTTACCTTTTCTCCAGACCACTGGATAGATTTGGCTAAAATTTTGCAGGAAGCATATGAGGCTCCTCCCTATATAAAATGGCTAAAATCATTTCGTTCAGATCTTTGGATGACTTCATTAGCCGAAACTACGTAGTCTGGCCCATGTTCCTACTTCTGTATGTATTCTCTGCTCTTGAAGGAACTTTTTCAGCTGGTGTTGTGCCATGTGGCGGCCGTAAAACGTCTCCCCGTACATCATCCATAGTGCAGATTATATTTTATTTACATCCTTTGAGATCAGAGGATAGATTCTGAGAAATCTAAAATTTGAGATCGATTTAGACTATTATTCTAGATCATCGTCTTTTACATTATTTGGATCCTTTTGAAACTAATCAGTCTCTGAATCGACTGCTCAATTAAAATTAAGAAATTACAGTATGCTTTTTCTGGTTTCGTCACCAGATATTGTCAGGGTCACTGACGAGGTTTTATTAGCCGAAACTACGTAGTCTGGCCCATGTTCCTACTTCTGTATGTATTCTCTGCTCTTGAAGGAACTTTTTAAGATTTTAATTCAAACTTTTTGTCGGTGCAGGTATTCTAAGACAGTGATTGTGAATAGCATATTTTAACTGATATTATTGCATAAAAAGCAGTGCCGAGAGGTATTAACAGCCGTGCATCAACAGGCGAAAAGCCGTGTTTCAACAAAGGTTTTCTCGCGCTGTTGAAACACGGTGACAGAACTTTCATTATGCTTGTGCCGGGCCACTAAAAACCGCCATGCACTCTTGCCTCTCCCCTTTCGGTTAATTTACAATAATTGGTCGCGTGCTACCTATGTTTTCTTATGACGTCATCATGCTTTGTACTCTTATTACGTCATAAAGTACCGACACGGATTTCAAAGCCATGTTGTCTTCATTCTTACGATGCAAAATGGAGAGTAAATAAGTGTTAAAGAAAACATGCATCCTAAGCTTTCAGTAATCAATAACCGCAGGATGGTATATGAATGGATGAGGCTTGTTATACGTGGAAATTATTGCTCAAGGTATCTGCTTATTTGTTGATTAATTTACCATCTATTTTGCATCAACTACAACGACCATCTTGGACACTTTTCCGAAATATTGAGGTTGAATAGGATGATGGCAGCCATTTTGAATAGAATGAATGCTCTCGGGCCCGGAAGATGAATATTTAGTAAACAAATGCACCAGCGCGTTGGCTGTCAAACGATGACAAAATAGAGTGCCAAGTTTTTTCTCAAATTTTAACGAATAATTCGTTGAATTATGCAATAACAGCGATCAAACATTTGTTTCCAATGCATTAACATTTGCCAGGTCCCTCGGGAGATGTTGAAAACCTCGGCCTTCGGCCTCGGTTTTCAACATCTCCCTCGGGACCTGGCAAACGTTAATGCATGAAAAACCATGTTTGATCCCTATATTAACTGTACATAATTATTAACCCTTCCAGCACGAGTTTTTCAGGTCCTTCACAGTTCGACTATACCAATATTGGCCATGCCATTAATTGGTAGAAGTAGATGTATCAATGTATCAGGGAAAGCAATGCAGGACCATCATATTGGTTTTGTTTACCTATTCATATGTATGAATCCGTCTAACAGGGAGCTATTCTGTTTATGTTATCTCGGTGCATAATAGAACATCTAAAGAGAAAAAAAGAAGGTCGCCGTTACATCCACGACGGGAACGGCAAGCAATATTCTTGGGTAAGGGTGCACAACAGTACATCACTGGTCTGGTCTAGGGGACGGACGATGCTGTGAAGAGGAGCTAGTACAGCTGCATATGCATGAAGACAGATGCGCCGACGCAAGGAAAAGACTATTAAACACTGATGTGCTTGTAAATGATGATATTATGAGAATAATATCTGAAACAATATTTGACAAACCGGAATTTATTTGCAGGCTGGTGAGAAATAGTAACCTACTGTTTGGAGGTTTTCAGGTAATATATGTCCGGATACTCAAAAAGAACATTTAAGTCGTGTCGCACACAAAGATGCCTTTTTCAGAATGCAAACCAGTGAGTTGCCAGGCTACCAAGATCTGCCAGAGAGTCCAGACCCTCACTGTTCGCCAAGCTTCCAGCAAACTAGCAAGCGCGAGCACTGTTATCTCAAAGACTGATGTGCTTGCGCGTTGACCTGTTCATAGTAAATAGATTATGGTGCGCATCGTTAACTTTACATATGAACCCTTTCAGCACGAGGTTTTAAGGTTCTTTACAGTTCGACTATACCAATATTGACCATGCACTTAATTGGTAGAATAGTGCTAGGCCCGAAATCTGTAGCTACGCTAGAAAACACTTTCGCTCTCCCTAAAGAGTAGAGTTTGGCACCCATGTGGATGGTATAGCCTGTACCCCTCTGGGCATAATAAAGCCCGGAGACATTCTGAGAAATCCCTCTGGGGCGCTAGAGGGGTGAATTTGTAAAAATGACAAAAATGACTATTTTGTCTCATTTTTTTAAATTTTGAAAACATTCCGGTTGTCTTAATTTTGTATTAAATTACACCCATGTATATGTTGCCACATATGCATTCTAATAAATAAGACCTTCCAAGGTGAGGTAAGTATCACCAATTGGGTCCCATGAAGGGGAACTTACCAGTAGTTTAATTTTTGTAATTTTGACCCCACCCTATAAAAATATTATGTTCTGATTCACTAATAAGAGATTTTGATATTATGTATGTATGGAGGGTTTGCATATAGCCTGTGACAGTTTTTAAGTGCATAACATTTTTGTTCGAGATAACTGGCGTGCCACGGTAAAACGAGATATATGAATGCAAAATTCTCTTAAACCAATGACCGAGCTATTTGCATTTAAACTACAACTGTCGCTTATTGACATGGAATGACACAGTTTCATTAATTTTGAATTTTGTTGATAAACACTGAAATGTTTAAATAAATATATTAATGTCTAATTTTGATCCAAATTTGGCACACATGTCCGTCATAAATATTAATTTTGTTTAAACCCTGAAGAAAAAGGCTACCCTTCATTAAGCCGCAACCCTGGTTAAATCTGTATCAAAAATAATGTAGTAAATATACATTTTATAAAGTTTCTTTACCATGACAGGATGGTAGCCTGTTACAGGAGAATATATACATATTTATATGTGTTACTGACTTATATATATTACATATTTATGTATGCTACATATGGACATATTTATATGTAAAATACAATTTATGCAAATGTACAATACAGTTTATACAAATTGTACACTATGATTCCATTATACTGTATAAAGATAAAATTTCAGTTCAAATACTTGTGGAACCAGGGCTATTTCGAACTTAATGTTGGGGATAGGGTTTGGGATCTGATTCAGTCAGTTCCTGAAGTGTAGTTACTCTTAAAATTTAAAAGTGTGTAAGTGCATAGTATAACCTAATCGACATTATTGTCTTCATCTGCTTCAGGACGATTGCCACAGTTGCTTATTTCTGTTCACTTTCGTGCTAAAGCATCTAGATCTAAGAGGGTCTGTGTAGGTAGGAATAGGCCCGTGAGCCTAATGGCCCTGTGAGTCTGGTTGTTTATACATGTATTATAGGCAGAAGACAAGTCAGTGAGTTGCGGGGGCGAGGGGTGAGGGCGGTTAATAAGATGCTCCCACTTCCTTGAGCTGTGTGCACTGGAGCCTTGTGTAGGTTAGGAAGGATTTCTGTCCCCAGCGGGATGAATTTGAACCTCCCAGAACATTACAGGACATACATCAGTAGGTCCAATGAATGCCTTGCAGCATAGGACTTTGGACAAACAGCTGTGCAAACAAAGAAACCCTGGCCATGCTAGAAAAATCTGCTGCTGGTACCAAGTAGTCCAGTAGTAACGGTTGCATGTTGGCAGATGGATCTTATCAGCCTGGGAGGATAATAAGAGCTACGTGTAGAAAGGTAGGTGCAATCCGTAGCCTTGATTGGCAGTCCACCTAGAAATTCATTGCCAGGTCTGTGAACAAAACGTGCTAAACAACACCTGTGAAAACAGCATCACTGGGTTGAAGTCTTCATAGAAGTAGTCAACGGCCAGTTAGTGCTAACATGAGTTGAACAGTCGTGTGTTACTTGCAAGCCCGAGCGAGCCTTGCTTAGATTTAAGGGATCACAGTTGATAGGGAAAGGTCTAATCAGCATGGCCTTTCGATTCCGGTTGTATAAATTACATTCTGTGGCTTGCTGTGAGAAAACAAGACGCCGCTTCCACCTCCATGAGTCTCCAACCCTAGGGGTCAATTAGGGTTGGTGTAGACCCAACATCATAGAGTGAACGTCTTTCTAGAAAATGCCAACGCCCGGGGTGGAATAACTCTTTTAGCCAACGGACACGAGTTCACGACCTAGGAGAGCCATATAATTTTTATGGAATTCGGTCAACATAATTCAACAGCCTGGAGAAGAATACACTCCATCAGGTTTAGCTTTTCCCCAAGTAACACTATGGAAGACAGACCCAATGATACTTGGATACTGGGTCTGTCGCGACCCGGCTTAACAATGATCACGCCTACCGTTTGGCATTAGGAAGTAGTTGATAAGTGTGCGACTAGTTGACGAAGGTCAAGAAAATGAGAGGTAGGGAGACACTCTCAGTAGGAACCTGGAATGTGAGGGCTTTGAGGCCATCCGGGAAAGTTGAAGGGCTGATTCACAAAATGGACAGGTACCAGTGGAACATACTTGAGCTCTGAGAGATGCATTGAGAAATTCAGTGAAATGTCAACGGATGACAAACACAAGGTTTACAGCAGGAAAATTGAGGTTTCCTCGTGCATAAAACATGGTCAGTGCTGTCTTAGGTTGCCAAACAGTCTGCAGCAGACTTTGCATTTGCGAGCAGCCAGCTCCTTTCAATGCCACATAGATCTGGACAAGATGACAAGAAGGTAGTCCATTTCTAGCAGTAACTCCAGTAAATTATAGACCAATTACTACGAAGGACATTCTGGTTGTACAAGGTGATTGGAATGGTAAGTGGAAGGGAATTACAGACTGGCGAGACGCACATGGACCGTACTGCAATGCCGAGACAAATGAGAGGTCTCAAACTCCTAAATTTGCAATTTTAATAACCAAGTGCTGACAAATACCTGGGCCCCACAAACCATCCACAAGTTGGACATAACACATCCCAGACAGGAAGCATCAAGACCAGATCAGATTGACAATATCTTGGTGAGGAAGCGGTTCCAGAGAGGAGGACAAGGAGCTTTCTTAGCACAGACATAGAAAGTGTAGATTACCTGTCGATGATACCTCTTGAGTTCGTCTGAAGGAAATCAGAAAGACAATCCAGCCAAGACTGAGGTTTCACCGTGAGAAGTTCAAAAACCTAGGTGTGGCATGCACGTTCCAAGTAACGATAGGTGGGAAATTAGCATCACTAATCGGTCTGAGGGATGACATAAATAGCATGATTACAGCCTACAATGCAGCATTGACTGACACAGCCAGTGAGATACTTGGGAAGAAACGTCAGAGGACAAAGCCCTGGGTCACCAGAGATGTTCTTGATCTTTCTGATGAGTGAAGGAATTCGAAGAAAAGCCGGTATGAAACAGAAAGAGTAAAAAAATAAGGGCATCTGACAAGACTGTTAAAAAACCGTGAAGAAAGCAAAGGAGGACAGTGCGAGGAGACTGAAACTTGCCTAAACAAAAATATCAGCATAATAGTATATCAGATGGTGAAGGATCTTAGTTCACGGATCTAAGTTCACGGAAGCAGGGTAGATCAACAGATATACAGGACTAGTCTGGAACATGTCTAAAGAGCAACAAATTCTCAGCAGATGGACAGAATATTGCTCAGAGCTATAGAACCATGTGTCAAGGTGACAATAAAGTTCTGGACTGCACTTAGCACTCAGAAAAAAAGATCTACAACCGATCCTTCGCGAGGAAGTTTAGACTGCAGTAGCTGCACTAAAAAGGAAAATATGCCGGGGTTCGGAGACCATGTAAGGTCTGTAAAAAGATCTGAAGAACAGAAGAATGGCCGACCCAATGGACTCCGTCGCTGGTTACGACGCTCCCTCAAGAGGGCCACCGGCAGCTCTGCCAGAATTACAGAGCCATCAGGCTCAAGGTAAAGTCATGCTGAAAGTCATCTGAAACAGGCTGAAACTCCCAGTTGAATAGATTATCGCTGAATAAATGCTGGTTGCAGTGCTGGAAGAAGCACAAAAGAACAGATAGGCCTATCCCCTGTAGAAATTACTCAGGTGAGCAGATGGTCATTTTTGAGTCTCCTGAGCGTTTCTCGAAATGTCTCCGAGCCAAAATCTACAGTAAAATAAATGTATATTTTAATGCACAGGGTTGCCAAACTCTACTATTAAAGGAGAGCGAACCTCTTCTTTTTTGCCTGGGCTCCTGGACTAGAAGTAGATGTATCAATGTATCAGGCAAAGCAATACAGGAAAAAAGAAGGTCGCCGTTACATCCACGACATGAACGGCAAGCAATGTTCTTGGGTAAGGGTGCACAACAGTACATCACTGGTCTGGTCTAGGGGACGGACGATACTGTGAAGAGGAGCCAGTACAGCTATATATTCATGAAGACAGATGCGCCGACGCAAGGAAAAGAGTGTTAGATTCTGAGGTTTTTGTAAAAGATAGTATGAGAATGATGTCTGAAACAATTCGACACACTGGAATTTATTCGCAGGCTGGCGAAAAATGATAGCCTACTGTTTGGAGGTTTTCAGGTAATATGTGGCCGGATACTTAAAAAGAACCTTTAAGTCGTGTCACACACAAAGATGCCTTTTTCAGAATTTCTCAAAAATTCTCACCAAACTGATCCCTAATTAGTAAAATATTTTCAAGCCCCCTCCCCCCTCACACACACACACACATCTCGGCAAATCTCAGCCCCACCAGTTATCCAGAGTCCCACCAGTATCTGGTGGTCTGCATCCGGGCCTGGGTAGACTTACTAGCACGAAGCTGTCCTGTTGTTAGGTATGAAATCTGATTTACTTGTATAAGAAAAAATCTAGGTAAAATCAATTCAATGCATGATACTATATGGGTTTCTCGCTCATTAATGAAGGAATGTAGCTAAGCACCAAATGAGCCCATTTTTTTTCCAAAGAGGCAATAAAGATACGAAACTGCTTTGCAAACGAACTATCAATGTACCATATCGATTACGCATTTCTTTTTCTAAGTATTATCATCATAATAAACATTAGCCGAGCATATTTAAACTTTTAAAGGGGATAAAGTGAAACCTTAAGTCTTAATAAATGCTAATAAGAGGAAATAAAAAGCACACAACCCCTATTTATATGGCAACTTGTTAAAGGTCGGTTCCTGGACTAGCGATAACAACTATGTCCACAAAATAATTTCGTCTTTTTCTGAGCAGTATTGAATTCTCTTATTTTTCTGAATTTGTTGCTACTAAGAAACTCGTCAGATGTTGAAGAAAATAGTCGTTTTCCCTTTTGGTTTATTTTCTTTCGTTGGAATTCCAGTTCTAAAAATAACTATGTTTATTATGTCTATAAGTGGGCGATTTCTGATGCCATTCTCCAAAGGTCAATTTTCCTTGCCGTGAGCTCTCCTAGAGGTGCTGGCATGGCGGATGAGTTAAAATTATCCCAAAATGCAATGCAGCATGACGTCAGCCACGTTATCTATTTTTGGCGCGAACTAAAAATAGCGCTAACTGGTGTGCGAAGCAGAGTTAGGAAATCCCTTGCAAAACAACTTTTCTAATATTTTTTTGATTTACACTTTTAAGTGAAACTTACTCACTCCCTTTTATAAGTGCTTTCCAACAACTTGGATGAACGATCATCAAAATTATGATGCATTCCAAAGTACAGGAACCTACCTTTAAAGTGTTATTTCCCTTGTTATTTATTTATTTATCTATTTATTTATTTATTCATTTATTTGGCCAAATAATACTCTTGTGCGGACCATATGTCTAAAACTAAAACAGGGAATCAAACATAGTAGTAATACTTACAGAGGCCATAGAGCTCGACTTGAACACATATTTTGCTGATTATAAGCTAAAATTGACAATCGACCAAACAATTACAATACTTATTGCAGGTCCCTAGACAACATGAAACTAATCTCAAGTGTGAGATGGATCTCCAGTTGAAGAAACAGAATCGTTTTAAAACGAGGACGAAGCTGTCGGGTTGTTGAGTACCAAATTTGATACGACATATATCTAAAGAAAGCTGACGGACCAATGAAGAGCTTCAGAGCTCAAGATGAAGGCATTTTGCACCCTTTGCCATATAATTAAAACTTAGTATAGGAGTGTGGAGATCGTGTAGTAGAGTATAGCAGCAGCCGCCATTGTAACGAAGTAAAGTGACCCCCATAGAATAACGACTCTCGGTCATTATTCTTTAAAGAAAAGAGACTCCCCAGGCATAAAATTATGACTCACCCACGCGAAGTTAAACAACCCTTCGCCAAAAATTGTGACCCCCATATCATTCATAAGGAAAAGTGGTCTTCAGCCTCAATATCATGTCCCCTCTATGCAAAGTTATATAATTGGTTATTATTTCGTTAATTTCAGCCTGGCGCTAATTGAAATATTCAACTGCTAGCGTTTAAAAATGACAGAAAGGCTAAGCTCTTGTGAGCAGGTAACCTTGATGGCACCGAATCAGTGTTGTTCTACGTCGCGCCATTATGGCTGTAGAATTGTTAAAGACTAAATCGCTCTTTAACTTTGTTTATTGGGCATATACGTCCTTCAGTTGTCTTGCGAATCTTGAACTTTGGAATATTAGACGATGCATTTGAGTACGTTTATCGGTTAGAGTTACAGTGATTTGTTTTCTACTGCTTTTGTACTATTGAAAACATAAGAAATCATATAGATATACTTTGGTATATTTTATCAAGGTTTCTAGAATATCTCGTCTTGCACGATTACTTTAAAAATTGATCTTGATTTATCTATATGCAATGAAAAACACTATTATTATTTTGAACACATTTATTTGCAGTTAAAAAGGATAAACAGATGCTGACGCCAAGCTTGCCGAACTTACACCTCATCACTTTCGTTTTACACGACTCTGCACATTTGGAATACATGTAGTTTGCGTCCAGTCGATTTACCCCTTCTGTCTCGGTTCCGCAATTATCTTAACTCTTTCGGCGCCAAATTTTTCAGACGACAAAGTTTCGTCTGCTCAAATCATCAGACGACAGATTTGTAATTGGAAATTTTAACAATCTAAAAACATTTTTCATAAAATCAGGCTTTTTAAAATCATATTTGAATGGCAAACAGTGTAGATCCTGATCAGACGGCTCTTTTAAGAGCCGGCTGATCTGGATATACGCTGTTTGCAAAGTCGCATTTTTGCGACTTTGGCGCCGAAAGAGTTAACCACGAGTTTGCTATAATTGTTTCCACGAGTTAGTATCCTGTAACATTGTAACAACATTTGTTTCTAGTTATATAAAAAATTTCTTATAAATGACAAAGCTACAGGTCAGACAAGACATTCTGTTTGCCAGAATCATAAAATCTTTATTATTTTTTAACGGGAGTCAGTATTCTGTAGAAAAAGGGTCACATTTTGTACTGGGGCTTGTTTTTCTTTGGAGGTCTTTTTGCTTTGTTACAACGGCATAAAAACGGGAATGTCTAATTTACAGCAGGTAAAAATACTAACGTTAATAGTTCAAATACTACTGAAACGTAAGGAAAGATATTCGGGATGTAAGTTCACTTACTTGAAACTATGACGTCAACAACGTATCAAAGGCCACGTGGACTTTCTATCTTTGGGTCCAAGTTCATGTGGATTTACGACTTCTGCTTGTATTTTTGGTCGATTCTGATGTTTTTATGAAAAGGTCAAAACTACTGCTCTATGCATTTTTCAAATAAATCAGTAAATGTGCTAAATACTAGTTTACTTCAGCACGTCGATGCCCTTAAAGGTTGCAGGCCAGATTATCATGACTAGGAATACATCAGGCGGTTGTTAAATGGTATGCGATGCACCTGAAGGAAAACACCGAGTCAAGATTTTCAAGGGTCAACTACAGAGTATAGCTGTCGTTAGATTTGATATTTATGTTCCCGATTTCAAAACTGTGCTTGCCACTAGGATGCAATATGCACTTAAATTAGCACATGGCCTTACTGTACATAGGGCGCAAAGGCAAACTATTGTAAACTTAGATATCCTCCTTACTTTTAGATATAGACCTTTTTTTCGCTCACAGTCAAATAGGACTAGCAGTGGGTAGAGAAACTTTTTCCAGTTGTACGAATTTTTAATGCTAATGCAGCCCTTCTGAAACATCCGCAAGTTTCATAAACAGAAAAATCAAACTAAAGAGAAAGATGAAAGCTGCTGTCAAATTGCTACCGTAAAATCGAACGGAACAGCTCCGCACCCTATCAATACACCAAAAATACCGCCCTAACAATTGATACCCAAATACATAAAAGCCGTTCAAAAACGGGTGAATTTTCAGAAATGCAATGCCTTTGGCCAGTATCTGTTTTTCTGAAAAAGCAGAAGGGCCAGTCTTACTAACCTGAAAACCTTACTCCTGATTTCATTGACGTAGTCTCAAAACACTGTAAATATTTATACAGGAAAGTCATAAGTATCTTCACAAGGAACACGAACTAAAATGATGATTTCGTCAACATGTACAAAAATTTCAATCGGGTTTTGACAAGAGATGAACATATAAGAACATGCCGTTTAGGGCCACCCTCTAAACCACACAATGTGTATTTGGCTGGTAAATAAAGAAATATCAACTTTCACCGGTAAAATCATCCATCATCAAGAAGACTTTGTCAAGAGTTGCGCAGAAGCAACCAAGTCTGAAAAACATCCAGTAACACATGAACAAGCTGTTCTTTCCCCTAGTCAGACATTGCTATCCGCTGCACTAACAAAAATTCGATACATTGCTGGTGAGTGCAGTCATAGAATTTTAAAGAGGTTAAGAACAGCTGTAATGATTAAAATGGGGGAAAAAAGGTCAGAAAACCAAAGCAGAGCGAGACTGATATTATAGAATTTACAAAATTCTAAAAAAAGGGTCTAAGCCAGCGCCATGCGAACTGCGAAGGCTCTGATCACACTGTGCGAATGTCCAGGCCGAGCTGAGTCTTCACTGGGCGCACATGCCACTTTATTAGTTTCCTCGTGTCGTGGCCTCATATTCTATGACGCAATTTTCAAGATGAATGTATAGGTATATACATGCAGTAAGTCAATTTCCTTCCCCTATGCAATAGATATACCTTAAACACGGTAAAGCTGGTTTGAAAACTTATTTGGGTCATTTTAGTTTAGTTTGCAACTAAAATGACCTACTTTCGATTTCATAAAAGGGTAAAAATACAATGTACAGGCGTGGAGTCCTTATCACTATCCCGCATATGTTCATATAGCATTGCTGGACGGGAAACCAGAACAGAAAATTGTATTTTGTGGAGCGATTTATTATTTTTCAAAAGCTTTTCTCTACTTTTTGCCAGTTATAAGACTCAATATATGCACACCAACCCGTATTTATTGCCAAACGTGAAGGTTGAACCGCTTTTTACAATGATTTGAGTTTATACGTTTTTTCCGCTGATAGGACTTTGGAGACTTTAAACGAGACTTCGACAAAGGGACCAGAATGAAGTTTGTCGACAGTGAAAAGGATTTTTAAATCCCCCGGTAGTTTATACTACTGAATGTTCTGAGGCGGCAGTGCCGATGTTGTTCTTAATTCTGTTTAGCTTTTAGCCACCTGTATAGCTGCCCTCTTAGCTCCCTGTTGTGTTTTTGTAATAAAATATAGAAAATAGGTAAAAATAGATGTTCAATGTTTTTCGTGTGATTTCGTGTGGTTCGTTCTCGAGACAAAGGATGAATTTGTCGACAGTAAAAGAGTATTTTAAATCCCCGGGCGGTCTATGCTGCTGGCCGTTCTGAGGCGGCAATCCCAGTCTTATTCAAAAGTCTTCTTTTGCTCTTTGTCCTCGTTTCCGTGTTTGTTTTAGCATTCTGGTCAGCTTGCTTGAGGAAGAGGGAGCTGGTTTTTGTGCCTCTCGTGCATTTGTTTGTTTTGTGCGTAAGTATTTTTCATTTTCTGTTCCTCTTGGTGTGGTTTGGCTGCGGTTTGTGATTGTGGCATGCCTGGGCGCAGGTTCACAGTCATTCCTTAATTTAAGGTAGCACTTAACTATTTAAGGTCCCAGCCATACCTTTACTAAGGAGTGTCTTTAGAAGTGCGTCTGTACAACACCTTAAACATCACCATAACTAAGGTAGCGTATTCGGCTAATTTTACGGAGTCATAAAGGAAACTGACGAAAAAGACCGAGAGATAACGTATTTCGTGCTTGATGTAAGACGCAATTCATTTTCCCGCGGACTGTCAAGCCTAACAATTCAGTCCGTTCTTTGAATATTCGGTATTGAAACGTCGAGAAAGGAATTCTTACTCAAAGACTGACACAATGGCAAGTAAAGATCAACAGATCGATGATAGCGAGCAGTGCTTGAACCTCTCTCTCTCCCACTATCTGCCTCTCTGTCTCTCTTTCTTTTACATTGTGAAGACATTGCTGAAAACTTTCAAGGTTCTTTTTTTAGGGTGTAACCCCCAAATCACACGCAGTTTTCAGCCAAACCAGTAAGAAGGGTCATGGTACGCAGTATTAAAGAAAAACAGCAAATCGTACGCGTATCGCCAAAAAAATCGGTAGTCATCGTAGCCAATGCGTATAGCCGCAGTGGTTTATACTCGAAAAAGATTAAAAGGTCAAACATTTGGGTTTGCATTTCTGGGTCTACCGATATTTATCCAACTTTTGTTTTATATGGTAAGTTAGCATTTTGATAGCACTTTCTTATGGCATCAATTTTAAAATTGTGCACTGTTTGTTCAAGCACAGCAGTCCTTCAAATCACACTACCCTCAAAATCAAAGTGGTCAGGCCGGTCCGGGTAGCGCAATCGGTAGGGCACCTGACTAGTAAGTCAGAGGTCGTGGGTTCGAATCCCGGTCTGGCCACATACTCTCGTTTATCCTTCCGCTGATTCAAGAAGGGCAGTTGTCAGTTACTGGCGAAAGTATGTGCACTTAGTACTGGTTAACCGCTTAGGAGGTCTAAGCCTGCCCAGGAATAGTGTGGTTAGGTTAACTGACCGTCTCGACATGACCTTAGTTGTTTACCGTGGACGTTAAGCATCAAATCAACCAACCAACCAAAGTGGTCAGAAGTCAATAAGGAGCAAATTCACCAAAATTTTCGATATCGTCAATTCTATTTTTTTTTTTTTTTTTTTTTTTGCAAAATTGCTCGATAGTCATCAAATTGAATCATTTTGAAGGTCAGCAAGCTGTAACAATTTTAAACTAAAAGCCGTTTTAGAAGATATGCCCGACCAAAAACTGACGCACTATCGATTCTCTATGGGAATTCAAAACACTTTCATTTTAGGGGTAGTCTGACTGTAAGCCTTGACTTGGACATGAAGCTATAGGTTAAAACTTCATGTCTATAAAACTTGCAAAATGAATCAAATGGAAGGTAGAAATAGTTTATTTTACAAAATGTTTGAAATCTTCCAGAAATCGTAGGGTAAAAGTTTGATCCCTTAATTATTTTTTCGAGTATATATTGATCTATTCTAAGATATGCTCTCAGTTTCGGAGGACTCAGCCCCACCCAAGTCCTACCTGATTCCCTTATTATATCAATATTAGCAACTGTTACATCCTGTTTTACCAACAGTTACACCCTATGCCTATCGGACTGAGATTATGTACATGTTTCCTCTCGCACAGCTTACTGCATGCCTACTAAGAACTATGGGGTCCCTCGCAAAATAGCGGATCTGAAAAAGTTTCCCTTTTTCTAATCGTTAGAAACGGCGATTTATCGCATACTCGTACAAAGGAGGTAGATTTAGAATATTACCGAAGCAAGCAGTCAAATGTAACGTTCCTGATAAACTGATCGTAAGGTAAACTCTTTGGTAAAATCAGCCCTTTTAAAGGCCCCATTGCTCTATAAGCATGAAAAATTTTATCATGAGGTTTGGCTGCAAGCTGCTCACTATAGTTTCATAATTGTAAATGACCGTGATTAGCCAGCTTTAATAAAAAAAATCCTTGAGTTTAACATAAAAAGGGTTTGAAAACTTATTTGGGTCATTTTCGTTGGCAACTAAAATGACCTACTTTCGATTTCATAAAATGGTAAAAATACAATGTACAGGCATGGACTCCCAATCACTATTCCGCCTATGTTTAGATAGCATTGCTAGACGGGAAACCAGAACAGGAAATTGTATTTTGTGGAGCGATTTGTTATTTTTCAAAAACTTGTTTTCTCTACTTTTTGCCAATTATATGACTCAATATAGGCACACGAACCCACATTTTATTACCAAACGTGAAGATTGGACCGCTTTTTACAATAATTTGTGTTTAGGCGTTTTTACCTCTGATAGGACTATGGAGACTTTAAAACAACTACTAATTGTCTTCTTAATGTTCGTAGGGTTTTACATTTCGCTACTCCTTAGCGACTATTCAGTATCCAAGCTCGTTCTTAAAAAGTATTCAGTATTTACGCTCAAAATTAAGCGGTATTCAGTATTCAAGTGGAGAGATGGGGGCGGGTACATATTCCTGCCAGACAGAGAAACAAAATAAAAAAAAAGAACATCAACTTATTATGATGCAGTTTGTACTGAGAGGATTTTTGGAAAATTTCGTACTGCATGGGGAAAGCCAACATGGCTGCCTTATTCATGTTTTGGCTAATTACAACATTTTAAAACTGGATGCGGGATGTTCCTTAAAGGCCCCATTGCTCTATCAGCATGAAATATTTCATCGTGAAGTATATTTGCAAGCTTCTCACCACAGTTTCTTCATTGTATATGATCGTGATTGGCCGGCTTTGAAAAATTAAAACGTTCCTGTGTTTCTCATAATAACGAATTGAAAAATATCTAGGTCATTTTAGTTGGCAACTATAATGACCTACATTCGGTTTCACAAGTTTCATTACATGGTAAAAATACAAGGTACAAAAGGTAACAATACAAGGTACAGGAGGAAAAATACAATGTACAGTCGTTTAATAGTTGATAAAAATACGATGTAAGGCAAGGATCTCATTTCTTGTCCGGCTGTTGTGTGAGTTAATTGCCCAACGGGGAACCAGAAACGAAACAGGTCTTTTTACGTAGAGACTTGACTTTTTTTTTCTTCAAAATACCTTATTTCTTCTTTTTTAGCCATTTATATGACACAAAAAGCACAACAACCGATATATTATCATCAATTCTGAAGGCTGTACCAATTTTATAAGGATATGTGCTTCGACGATTTGTACCACCGATGGCTATGGAGACTTTAAATTTCAAGTTGTACTTTTACTAGTTTCAAGAGGCCGAGCCACCTGTTGGTTCAATAATCTATATCTTGGTTCGATCCTCGCCGAGGTCGCGAAAGCATACATCTGACCAATAGTTTTTCCGATCCAGCTCGGCTTTCGCAATCTGAGTATGAAGGTGCCTGGGCATCACTTGTAAGTGTGAGCGAGAGAATTGCAAAGATAATGCTGTAATAATGCATGCACACACCATGCATATACCGACGCGATGTACCTGCTTGTTTCGTACAAGAAAATGCTGTAATAATGCATGCACACACCATGCATATACCGACGTAATGTACCAGCTGGTTTCGCACACTGGGACCATGGTCTCATAAATGAAAGATTTTTCTGTTAAAGAGACACTATTTTTGAACACTAAAATCTTTTCATGTGCACTGATAAAAGATTTAGAGAGAGGGAGAGGGAGAGAGAGAGATAGATAGACTTTGTCAAAGACAAACTAGCCATACCCTTTTTAGAGTTCGAGGTTCCCAGGAGCATGTTATAGATGGATGTTTTGGTAATGCCATTTTTATCATATATTATTACCATTATACGCCAAAAGTGGCAATATGTTTATACCCCAGGAATACGAAGTATGACACAAGGCATATACATTTTGCCCGTTGCCCGCCCGTACGTCCGTAAGACCGTCTGCCAATCCCTAAGTTAACGTTTGCGTTAAAGTTTTGAGGTCCACATCCTTTCTTGGATTTTGTTTATATTTGGCTTAATGATAGATGTAGCTCCATATACTATACCACCTCACACATGCCTATGACCTAGCGGTCTAGGTCACGGACTTTGACTTTTTCATGTTAAAGTATTATGTAAAATTTCTTTTTAAAAGATCTTATTAATTCAGACTCTTTGATGGGTTGGGTTTATATTTGGCCATGTGGCGGCCGTAAAACGTCTCCCCGTACATCATCCATAGTGCAGATTATATTTTATTTACATCCTTTGAGATCAGAGGATATATTCTGAGGTATCTAAAATTTGAGATCGATTTAGACTGTTATTCTAGGTCATCGTCTTTTTATATTATTTGGATCCTTTTGAAATTAATCAGTCTTTGAATCGACTGCCCAATTAAAATTAAGAAATTACAGTAGGCCTATGCTTTTTTTCTGGTTTCGTCACCAGATATTGTCAGGGTCACTGACGAGGCTTTATTAGCCGAAACTACGTAATCTGGCCCATGTTCCTACTTTTGTATGTATTCTCTGCTCTTGAAGGAATTTTTTAAGATTTTAATTATATTTGTCCAAAGTTTAATTCTTTACCACCCCCACCCATGTCTGTGACCTAGAGGTCAAGGTCACAGGCTTTGACTTTTTTCACGTTGAAGTTTTGTGTTCAAGTTGTTGCGGTTCATATAATCAAAACCCTTTGCTGGGTTTGGTTATATCTGGCATGATAAAAGATGTTGGTCTGAAAATTTATTCTATACTATCTTTTCTCTTGCCTTCACTTAGAGGTCAAGATCACAGACTTTGGCTTTTCCATGTTTTAAGAAACAGACCTCATCATCTGACTGCTGCTGACATCAGGCCAACATTACATACTTAAACATTTGCATCAAGTTTCTGCTTTAAGTTTTTACTGAATGTATTCTTATATTTCCAACATCGTTCAAGTGAACCGTTTGATGTGTTCAATATTAGGTTTATTGGTAGATTGCAGAAGATAAGTTGACATCCTCTGGATGCTGTTGCACATAATTTAAGATTTGTATCTATTATATGTTAACGTTGTATGTTTAAAGTTTAGGGTCATCATGCGATGGCCATGGCCGAGGGTATACGCAAACCAATGGTCACTTGCTCTAGTTCAAAATGAAATATAGGCCTGCGCTAATTAATTAAAATAAATCGCTTTGATATATTTTATTAATTATAAAGGGCTTAAATGTATAAATGTTTCATTTATTTTTAAAGCTAAATGGGTCGTTCGCCATTGTTTAGATATATATATATATATATATAGAGTTAAGGAGTTCCTTAAAAAGTTAAATAGATACGGACCAACCTTAAAAAAAAGTACGATTTTTTCTTAAAGGCCAGCCGTGACTATAAAAGGCAAACCAGGCTCATTTCACCTCAGTATTATTATAGAATCCAAAGGGGCAAGAGCTCAGCTATGTGTTTTGATTGGCTACTGGTTATTGGTAAAGGTTATCTGTAAAATGATTGACAGGTTCTTCTCAGCTGAGTCAGTGAAGTGTTTTACAACTAAGTCAGTATGACACCAATAAATTTGATCTGTTTATTCTGGAATAATTGCATTATAGGAAGAAGCAAAAACAAGTTATTATTTTCATTATTTTTTCTGTACTTTTACTATTATCTTTTGTTATTATTGTTTTTATTATGCATTTCAGATTCTTTCCATATTCATTATAAATCTTGTAATAATAATAAATCTACTTTGAACTCAGAAGTGAAAACTATAACAACAATAATGATGATAATAAAAATGAAATAAAAAGATAAATAATATTGACTATTTTTTTTTATTTCAACAATTATCATTTAGATAACTTGTGCAATTTATGTCATTATTTTCATTATCTTTGCTTTCGTTACTATTACTATTATTATTATATTATTATAATAATATTTATTTAGTCATCAAAAAAATATCATATTAAAAATCCTGATCAAATTTTATAAAAGTGCATATTTCCCTTTGACTGAAATAAATACGATGATCTATGAAATAATGGATAGATTTTAGTTCAGACTCATTTATTACCTGAATACTTTATTTGAAGCAACTGCAAATCTACATCAGACATAATTTTTATTTATATTATCAATATTATATTTTCTATCATGGGAACTGAGTAAAAATTAAACATCAGGATCTCTGATTTTTTCTATCACATCCCAAAATATGATTCATTACTGTTTATTGCAAAACTGTAAATGCATGACAAGTTGAATACCTCTTATCAGCAGTGTGGCTTAAGCTCCACCCACTTATACTGCCCACTTACATTACCTATACAGGTAAAATCTGCTGGCCGGGTGGCGACAATCCTGGCCTTTAAGTTAAGGAATACATTAGCGCTAAGGTGTTGTCAAGATTCACTTTTAACCACTTTAAGGTAAAACCTTACTTTAAGGTATTCCTAAACTCTTTAGGTGTGATTGTGAACCTGGGTCCTGGACATTTTCATTAACTTATTTCAGTTGAGTTTCATAAAGGACGGGTCTCCATAAGGCCAATTTCATGGCTAGAATAGATTTCCTTCAAACTTTGTATATTATAACTACTATGTATAAGCTCTTAATTGACAAAATATTAGATTACACAGAAATCAGTTTACATTGATATGCATGATATAAGTGGGTGGGGTAATTTCATATGAGTTTTACCTCTATCTCTAAAATGCTCTATCATTTTATAAGAAACACTAGCCAGATATCTATTATTATAGAATGGTATAGATACATGTATACCAGTTAGCAAATCCAGAAGTTTTCCAGAAATGCTCATAAATAATGTTATATGCTCACTTACAAGCCATACCTAAATTTTGGCCATTTTTTGTGTCCAACTTTACGAAAAACCACAATCACTTTTCATTTCAGAGCAATTCTAAAGATATCCAGCAGTTATACATTTGATATGAAAATTATAAAATCATGAGGAATTACATATACACTCAGTCGTTTTAGAGTTATCTGCCCCTGAATATGGAAACCGTTCTATTTTTCAAGAGAAAAATTTCTAGAAGGCCCACTCCATGACAAGAATAGATTTCCTCCAACTTTTGTGCATTATAAGTACTTTGTGTTGACAGTTATTTGTTGATATAGTAAACCGACCGGTAATAAGTATGCTACAAATAGGTGGGGTAATATCACTTGATTATCGCCTATATTTCTAAGATGTTCTATTTTATCAGAAATTGTAGCCAAACATAGATTATCATATACTGGTACAGATATACCAAATAGCAGATGCAGAAGTTTGTTCTGATATGCTTCTAAATAATGTCTTTATACTCGCTTATAAGACATACCTAAATTTTGATTATATCTCTTTCATCTCCAACTTTACCTAAATCAGATAAGATTTTTTTAATTAAAAAGCATTTCAAAAAGTTTTAACGTACTCAAAGCAATTAAATTGGACACTATAATTTTATGAGGAATCTTTAATAGGTTAGTAGTTATGAAGTTTTCTGTCCCTGAATCTAGAAAATGCTACTTCTCCAAGCTGTTTATAATCAGTTAGCTCTATGTAGTCAGTAAATACGTTCTGAATCGTTCGATTCTTCGGAAGCAAGGAATACTCCAAAGAAATGAATCTAGCTTTTGGCATAACATCATGCTTCTGATTTAGGTTTTCATTAGGGTAAGGGCATGTTATGTTGGCCACCACTTTTGTGCAAAGCCATTTTCTTTGCTTTTTTCTTGGTTTTCTCATTGTTTCTGAGATTTGCTATAGACTGAAATCCTGACTAAAAGGGTTGTAAAACCCAAGCAAGCCCTAGGAACACCTAGTTAGTTCTTATTTGTTTAAATCTAATGTTTTAGTTTTCTTCTTCTGACTCACTCGAAGATCTCCAAGTGTAAGTGGCCGCGTCTCTAACAAAATGCATGTGATATCTGTTTGTTTAATTTACACTATTTTCTGTATTATATCTGTAATACCCCAAGTTACACAAAACTGAGGATACATGAGCGCAACAGCCAACTGTACTAGCCCCACGCTTACACTGGTAATACCAACCGTTTATTGGATTTAAACCTTGACCATATGCAATCCATAGAATATAGAACTTAATTGACGTTTGGCGAGAACGAATCTGAGCAGTAAGAATGTTGCCTTGTCCTTTATCAGTAGAAGAAACTCCCCCGATCGGGAATCAATGACCTTTGGTGAACTTTGAGAATTTGACAGGTAAATGTTACTAAAATTAGTAAAGTGTCACTCGATCGGGAACATTTCAGTCATTTTTATAGTGCCCTCACAAAACTCAAAAAATGTGTCACAGTTTTCACTTAATCTGCATGAAACTTTACCAACTTAAAGATGAATGATATATCTAGATTTTTACCACGCAGAATTTTTTTAAAGTTCTTAATTTGAAAGTAATTGAATTATGAAAATATGAAATTTTTAAAAATAATTCTGATTCCCGATCGGGGACTGAAAATGTTTATGATGCCTGATTGGGAATCAACTTGGTCATTATCAAAGGCTAGCTGGCAGTCAGATAAAGGAAATGATATGGGTTGTGTACTTTGTGAGCCAACCTACTTGACACTGTTGGGTAACTTTCACAAGGTCCTACCATTCCATTCATGTCAATGCAAACTCGACTTTGAAAAGCTTGATATTGCAGCACATTTTTAGTAAAAGATACTGGTGCTACCGAAGAAGGAGAACTCAAACTGTTTACTTGTTCGATTGCGACACACTTTGCGAGGAGAGAGGTTTCATAAAAAGTAACAAGAGCTGTCGCCTGACAGCATAGCTCGCCTGAATAGGTGTTTGCCCATCACACAGTCCCTTTGGAGGTGTGGATTCTATGCATAAAACTTCAGGCAAGCATGTCCATAATGACAACACATTTAGAAATAAGTCTTAAAATAAATTTAAAATAAAAAAATCCACATTAAATTTCAAAGTCCATGAGCTTGAGGTCAAAGAACTAAGCGGGGGGGGGGGGGGGGGGGGGGTCATGTAGGCATGTAACAAAACCTTGAACCATTATCTAACATCAGTCCAAGTATTAGTATCAACTGAGTCCATCGTGGCACTGTGAAATTATGTCTTCATAAATATAAAACTTTAACCAAAATCGTTAAGACAAAATTCTAAGTCGATGACCTTGACTTCAAGGTCATCCAGTGGGGTAAGTATATAGTGTTTTGTAAAAACTCAAAAAAGTGTCTAACATCAGTTCAAGTGTAAACTAAATCTCTGCCAAGCATTATGAATCAGTATGCAATTAGAAAACTTTCATAAAGAACAAATTTCCAAAGTCCATGACCTTGACATCAAGTTCACTGAGCGGGGTTGGGGTAGTACTCGGCAAAACTTTGGACTAATATCTAACTAAAGTGCAAATATAAAAAGAATTCATCACTGGGTTCAGGAGATATGTGTCTTTAAAAGACTTTAACCAAAACATCCAATCAATAAAAAGACAATTTTCTAAGTCCATGACCTTGACATCAAGGTCACTGAGGGGGGTGGGGGTAGTACCTTGGAAAACTTTGGACCAATATCTAACTACAGTGCAAGTATCAAAGGAATCCATCCATGGGTTAAGGAGATATTGGGCTTTATAAAACTTTAACCAAAACATCCAGTCCAAAAAAGCTCCCAATTTTCTAAGTCCATGACCTTGACATCAAGGTCATGGAGTGGGGTGGGGGTGGTACCCTGTTAAACTTTGGACCAATATCTACCTACAGTGCAAGTATCAAAAGAATCCATCCATGGGTTAAGGAGATATAGGTCTTTAAAAACCTTTAACCAAAACATCCAATCCGGACGCCGACGCTGACGCGGACGCGGACGCAGACGCGGACGCCGACGCCGGGGTGACAACAATAGCTCTTCCTGAACTTTCGTTCAGGCGAGCTAAAAAGCACAGACAGCTATTCTGCAAGATATAAACCCAAGTTTAGCCCATGTAATTCACAATTATTTCTATGCTGTTACTTAACTCCGACCTTAGACAACAATGAAATTGTTTGTGACCACATAAATGCTTCAGCTGCAATCAGTCGTCAGAGTGTTTTCAAAATAGCATCCTAGCTGTCATCAAAGTGATACACGCAGTACCAGTCCAGCTGTCATATACCTATTGTTACTAAATAATCTATTGATTTGAATGAAAAAGGAAGAGTAAGCCATTGAGCATGAATTATCTTAGCCAAGTGTACAGATTGATTAATTCCAGTGTCATTTTTTTGCCTATTGATGGGCATGTACAACTAGCTAGTCAATTATGATGCTATTTGGGATAAGATTGTTACATCAGTGAACTTCTTATGGGACTTGAAAATTGAAGTAAAAAGTATGCAAAGACCAGGAACTGAAACAATCAAAATCCAAATCCAGCCCTCAAACCATAGTTGGAAACAACTAAGATTACAAATAATCAAGATACAGAGAACATATGGCCAACCGAGTGAGCAGCTTGTTCCCAAAAGGTGGCCACTCAGCAACCCAAACCGAACCAAAAATAATAACATACATAAGGTAAAACATCACAGAAACTCTGACACCAAAAACAGGCAACAAAGAACCACAACAGAACTACCGCCTTGGAACGGTCAGTAATGAATTACTGGGGGGCTTAAATCGATTTTACAGGCCCAACCTTACCCTCAGTTTCTGAAGTGGTACAAAACATTTAGTTGGTTGTTCGGTTCGCATGATAACCCTCTAACTCGTCAATGAATCATCACGGTAAACACATAAATCAAATTTCAACACCATGAAGAAGCAAAGACGAGGACTCAACAGATAAAACGGGCCGTCTGACAGGTGGAGATCCCTGTCCTGCCAAACAACCCCACTGGAAATCTGAAGCAAAAGAAGGTCACCAGTTGAGCCCCGGTGGACCAAGCAACAGACAAAAAGCTGAAGTCTGCTAGAGCTACTGGCCGTCCCAAGCAGGTCCCTTCGTTGCGGTTACAGGTGTATTGTGTTCGGTACTGTTTGGCTTATAATGATTTCATCTTAACTATTCTGTAGGTCTTAATTATTTAGTTCAGTAAGGGTAACTGAGTTGCCACCTGTTAGGGAAGGAGTTGCTGCCACCTGTTAGGGAAGGAGTTGCTAACTTGGCTTATCACCTGCGATTTTGTTGTCTGTTTGCATGAATATGTCAATTTTTCCCTTTTTATACGCCCGTTTTGATAAAACGGACGTATTATGGCATGGCGCTGTCCGTCAGTCTGTCCGTCCGTTAACATTCTTGTGCGCATCATATCTCAGTAACCGTTTGAGATATCTTCATGAAATTTTGTAGGCACGTAAATTAGGATGGGGCAAAGTGTCGCGTACAGTAACGGTTGTTCCCCCTTTCTTAGTTTTAAAGTTATGCCCATTTGATTATTTTTTACCCTACCCTATATCTTGATGAAACTTCGTAGCAATGTGCATGAGGCTCCAACAATGTGTCGCGTATGAAAATGGTTGTTCTCCCTTTCTTTGTTTTGGAGTTGCATCCCTTTGATTAAGATTTCGTTGGCTATTTTCGTGTATACAAATCTTGTGCATTCAATTACTTAGTAACAATTTGGAATATCTTGTTGAAACTTTATAGCAGTGTGCATGATCACAAGACAGGGTGTCGCATATATGAATGGATGTTTCCCCTTCTTTAATTTTGAAGTAACCTCCCTTTGATTAGTTTTTAATTCCCACATTCACTCTGCCACTCCATAACCCTTTGAAATATTTTTATGAAACTTTGTAGGAATGTGTATAATAATGGGAAAATATACCATGAGCATGAACCACAACTCTGGCTCACTTACTTCTGAATTATCTGCCCTTGCATCAATTTCCGTTTAACTCTGTAACTCCCTAAACGTTGGAAATCTTTTAACAAACTTTATGGTGATGTGTATATTGTCAAAGGAATGTATTATGACTAAGAATGGTACTCTTGTTTACTTAGTTTATGAATTATTTCTCAACTTCTGAGCTGCTTCATCCTTGTGGTTGATTTTTGGCTTTGATGTGTTAGATGTTTTAATAACATTGCTGTCATTAGTTACAGGGTTGTTTCCCCTGTTTTTCTGCATGTCCATCCTTCCATTAACAATCTTGTTCATTCTGTAACTCCTTCATGACACTGAAACGGGCGTATTATGCGCCGCTTGTGAAGCTCTTGTTGATGTTTGGGATAAGGTTTTGGATCTGATTCAGTCAGTTCCTGAAGATTATCACTCAACTGACATGTACACTGTAGCAAAACTCAGTTGTAACTTGTTACCAAGAAATATTTTCACTCTGTTTAATTACATGCGTAGAATTACAAAATGCAAATTCACTAACGAGATTAAAAAGAGAATTAAGACTCTTGCAGTATACCTTCTAACATCCCTCTATGGAAGCGTTAGTCTGTGACTCTGCAGTTTGCAAAGGCAGGAAGACGTCTGTTTGTATTACTTTGTCTTTACCTTTACCACACCCTGTACAATTGGGAGTTACATACCAGTAGTCAACACAGCCTTTACAGTAAGACACTTTTGTAGATGGTTGTCATTTTTAACAATCTTGTCTAGTGTTCCTAGAATAGATTTCCCAATTAAACTTCGATTTTCTGATCATCAATATCCCATTCCTGATGAAAACAAGCAGTTCCACATGTTTTCCCAAAACAACCAGCCACGTTGTTCATTATACACCCTGCATACGAAGTATGTTGAGGGAGGGGTACATAGTTTTTGTCTTTCCCTCCGTTCATCTGTTTGCCCGTCTTTCTGTCTATCCGTTAGTCCGTCCGTATGTAAGTTAACATATGCGTTAAAGTTTTGCATTAAGCTTTTTATTTTGCCTCTGTTAACTGGAACTTGTTCATGGATGCTTATTATTTTAGTAGAGGATGGAAACTGATTAATTTGCAATACTAGATGCTGCTGCTGGCCTGAGGTCAAGGTGAAATTTGAAATTTGTACAATAGCTGCGTTAAAGTCTTGGGTTAAGTTTCTGCTTTTGCTCTGTTTTTCTGAAAGACTTAACTGTTACTTGTTCACATGAGCTTAGTATTTGTACAGAATAGATATGTACATATAAGTTTACATCATCTGGATGCTGCTGCTGAAACAAGGTCAAAGCCACAGACTTAGGAATTTGTATACCATTTGCATTAAAGTTTTGTATTAAGTTGTATTTTATGCTTATATTTTGAATATACTTGAATAGAACCTTTTGCAATGGTACTAGGTTTACTTCTAGGTTGAAACAGATTAGTTGACATCATCTGGATGCTGCGGCTGACTAAATGTCAAGGTCACAGACTTCAAAATTTGTATACTCTTTGTGTTAAAGTTATGTGTTAATTCGTATATTTGCTTATAGTTTGAATGTACTTCAATTCAACCTTTGGTTATGCTACTAGGCTTACTTCTAGGATGAAACTGATTAGTTGACATCATCTGGATGCTGCTCTTTAGGTCAAAGTCACAGACATAGAAATAATATGTAAATTTGTGTTGAAACTTTGTGTTAAAGGCCTAGGGTCGATAAGGGGTGTTTTTGGCCCCATGTCCAAAATAAGTTTTACACTGTAAAGTTATTGTGTAGTCATATGGGGTTACTATTACAGGCATTGTTTTGTTATCTAAGGCATGTTGCCATGGCAACGAGTTTTACAAGAGCATAGGCTATTTCCTTCGTTTTTATACGGTTGTCTACCGTTGTGATTACATGAAACCCTCTTTTGATTTGCTTGAAGTGATTTCAGTTGCATATCACTGTATTATGGTTAATCGACATTATAAAGTGGCGAACGGTAATTATCGCTCCTAAGTAACACGTGGACATCCTTAGCAACGATCTGAAAAGTTGGTTTAGTTGGGTTTTCCCCTTTTCTATCCTTTTACCCTTATGTTTGTTTAGATTTGGAAAATAATAGAAATAATTGCAAATATAATACCGTCACGGTTCAGCTGTCACAAACAAATCCTTATTTTATTTCAAAATTTTGTCCTTTTTATACGTTGTTTGTGAATAAAAATCTCTGTGACGTCATGTAGGCGAACAAGGTTGATTTCTGACGTCATCGACGCCAAAGGAAAAAGACAATGCGTAAGGATGTTCTCATAGAAGCTTAGCTTTGCACGAATCTCGGATCGTGCTTGTCTGACCAAATCTGTCACACAACCGCCCATTTTACAGAGAGAAAATTACACTAGCTGGTTCATACTAGTTTGCGAACAATGTATCAAATCTACTTTTGAATCATTTTATTGCTTTCGCTTTTACTTTTTAAATGAAACACCAACTATTCATTCTGTATTTTGCATCCTTAAAGAAATAAATACGACATTCATCAGTTGCCCTCAGTATATAAGGCTAGCGCACGTTAAAGTCAAATATAAACTGCAAAACTAGTCATAAAACGATCCACCACGAGTGGTGTAAATCCCGTGAAAATATATCATCATAAACGACGAAAAGCATGGTACTTTTCTTTGCAAAGCCTGTATATTGGCTAATATACATACAATAAAACACGCTTGTGTGTGGTGTATATGTGTGTGAATGGGTTGGGGGGGGGGGGGGAGGGGGGGGGGGGAGCATGGCAGGTGGTCAAAATGTTTGAAACCTGGAAAATCTGTCCTCAAAAAACGATTTTGTTCTGGTTTTTGAATGGGGGGGATGAGGGAAGGTGGTCAGAATGTTTGAAACCTGACAAATATGTCCTCAAAAACGATTTTCGTCTGGTTTTCCATCGAATACCAAAATATAAACAAACGCGAAACAAGGAGCGGGATCCTTGTCCTGTACATTGTATTTATACTAATATATTAAAGATTATAATAATTGGGCATGAGTTTTCAAAAACAGAAAATATTCAGGTAATCTTTTAACACTTTTTATCAGGCAATAGTTTCTATTTTGTGTTAAAGCTTCATCCATAATGGCGAAGGGGTGGTTGGGTGATGCAGTGGTGCTGGGTATAACTCCCAGTGCCCGGGCGTCCTACTCATTTGGATAATAGTAGGGCAAGGGCATACTGTGCTTGCAGTAAGTGCGGGTGGGGGTTGTTTAGACATTTTTTCTCTTCTATCATTTCTCTCTTCTTTGTCCCTCTCTTTGGGAGACGGCATAGACTGAAATACTGTTTCAAAGGGCCGTTAAACCCAAAACAGCCAACCAACCATAATGACGGAAGGGTAATGAAAGCTGGCAGAAATAGAAAAGAATACTAGCGAACTTACACTTTAACGTCAGGCCCGAGAGGGGTTAACAAAATCATTTAAAAAATCGTGATTAAAGATAAGAATAATATTAATAGTGCCACCATAATACAACATTAGCGTTGCAATGACAACCAGTTCTGAAGAAGACATGCGTTAAACTTCAGTTGGTGGTGGTTGGATACGCTAGGATGCCACGAAACGTTCGGTTTTGGGACATTCTACAGGTATTGGCTTAAAGTTCCACTGCTCTATCAGTGGTATAAATACATAAAATATTTTATCGCGAGGTATCGCTGGACGATTCTCACCATGGATCAGTGATTACAACCGCCTTAATAATACTTGGCTCTAGAAAAAGAGGTTTTCTTACGATACTAGCGGAAGAATAAAGTTTGGGTACAGAATAATCATTTGAAACGATTAGCACTGAAGTTGCTGCAGTACGTATAAGCGAAAATGTGTTCATCTCTCTCTCTCTCTCTCTCTCTCTCTCTCTGTGTCTCTGGTCGATAGCTCATTGGGTTTAGCGCTAGCTTGCTGATCTACCTGTCCCGGGTTCGACTCCCGATGGAGGCTGGAAGCGGCAATCTTTTAAACTTTAAACGGGAATCCATTGCACACCACTGCCTTTCATTATCACGCTCCCATAGTCCTGGTATGACGGTGACTGCAATGTTGTTGAAAAGGACGTAAATTTGCAAACAAGTCATTCATCAATTCTCTCTCTCTCTCTCTCTCTCTCTCTCTCTCTCTCTCTCTCTAAACGATTACAAAATACATGCACGGTTACGACAGAAAGATCAAATGTTTACATCATACACGAGAGGTAAGAAAATGGTTCATGTTGACAATTAAGCATCATAAGCCTCTCTCTGCTCATTCTTTTACGTGAAATATGTATACTTTTGTGTAAATAGTCGATTTATTAAATTATGGTGGAGCCCCGACGGAATAATACTTTTACCAGTGAGAAAATGTATGCAAAAGAAGAAAGATGATGATATTAACCCTCAGGTCTCGAGCAAGAAGAAAGAACATGAAAGCTAAAAATATATATTGAAAGGTTTATAACTGACCATATTGGCCAAAAAAGCGATAAATTTCTCTTGGTTACCATGGCAACAGCATAAAAGCAATATAAGTGGATCCATTTTATTTGTTTCAATTCAGGAGCAAGAAGAAACAACATAAAACCTTGAGAAGTAGCCTTACTCAAAGGTGTTTCATTGATTTTTGCTGACCAAGAAACGAGGATTTGCCCTTGGTTTCCATGACAACGACATTAGTGCAAGAGGAATACGCTTTGCTATTTGATTTGTCAATCCTCAGTTCTCCAACAACAAGAAACAAATTAAAACATTCAAAAGGGCCGTTTTTGAATGTTTTGCATGTAAATTAAACTGATTGCCTAAACACACGTGGAATGATCATGGTTACCATGACAACGGCACAATAACTGTTACAATGGAAACGAACTTTATTATAGGAGTGACTCACATAAATATAATTACATACTATCTTACTTCATCGAACTCTCTGAGTTATGTCAAGCTAAAAACGGCTTTTGCCAACCTTAGATACATTATCCAGGTTGCAAGGCGCACGTGGCTGGAGGACATATTCTATTTTTAAAAACACCTCCACATGCAACAAACAACAAGAAATTTTTTGTCAAAGTTCCTTTTTGGTAACAAAATCGTTTGCTAAAGTATGAAGTTGTTTGTCGAATGTGGAGGCATTAGAATTTTTGTCTGAATACATTAAAATTGGCTAAAAAGTGCAAAAAAGCGAAAATGTAGCATTTTTGGAGCGTTACCATAGCAACGTCATGAACAGAACTTAAAAATAGACATTTGATTTGAAAATAGCGTACCATAACATATTCAAAGAAAAGAATTTTAAGGCCAATATTCAAATTTTATTTTTTATGAAATTTATGAGGCCGAAATTGATGCTTATCGACCCTAGGCCTTTGTATGTTTTTTGCTGATGCAAGTTGTAAATGGCACCTTTTGTTTACAGGCCTTTCACTGGGTCTGTTATACAATGTAGATTGTCCGCCTGTCTGTTTGTAAACACTTGCTTTAAAGCTTTGTTTTTATTAGATAGTGGCGCTTGCCGTGTGGTTACGTTAGCCCCTGCTCATTTGCTCTGGTTAGCAATGTTTTACACATTGAGTAGCTGACCACTTAAAAAGAATCGGTTTCTAAGCAGGAATCACTGGTTCCTAAACAGGTATTGGTGGTTTCATAACGGGAAGCACTAATAGTCAAAATTCATTATATTAGGAGCCTCTGTAACCTTTGTTTCACTTTTTATGACAAATCAGAAGCACCAACAAGATGAAGAAATATTTTTGCCTTGATTGGACTTAAGATGGGTTGATTGATTTGATGCTTAACGTCCACGGTAAACAGCTATGGTCATGTCGGGACGGTCAGTAAACCTAACCACACTATTCCTGGACAGGCTTAGACCTCCTAAACGGTTAACCAGTACTAAGAACACATACTTTCGCCAGTAACTGGCAACTGCCCTTCTTGAATCAGCGGAAGGAGGAACGAAAGTATGTGGCCAGACCGGGTTTCGAACCCAGGACCCTGACTTATGAGTCAGGTTCCCTACCGATTGCGCTACGCGGCCCGGCTTAAGATGGGTTGACAGAATCAAAATGCTCATTGCATTTTTATCACATTTTGTTGGTACTGAATGCCTATATTTTAAGGTGAAATGAAAATATTCTGTGAAATGCTCCCGATTAGGAACATTGAGTTTAGATGTTGTTAAATGTTTCCCGATCAGGCATCTTAAACATTTTCAGTCCCCGATTGGGAATCAAAATTATTTTTAAAAATTTCATATTTTCATAATTCAATAACTTTCAAATTAAGAACTTTAAAAAAATTCTGCACGGTAGAAATCTAGATATATCATTCATCTTTAAGTTGGCAAAGTTTCATGCAGATTAAGTGAAAACTGTGACACATTTTTTGCGTTTTGTGAGGGCACTATAAAAATGACTGAAATGTTCCCGATCGAGTGACAATTTACTAATTTTAGTAACATTTACCTGTCAAATTCTCAAAGTTCACCAAAGGTCATTGATTCCCGATCGGGGGAGTTTCTTCTACTGTTTATGTGTCAAGACTTTCATTAAAACGTTCATCTATGTAACATTGTGCTTGCTTGAGTTGATAGACGCGATCCTAAAAGACTTTGGAATGCCTCATTTTCTTAAAAAAATCACAAAGGAGCAGCCAGCAGAAGAGGCTAATGAATCTAGACTTTTTACAAAGGTGCGGTGGGTAGTTGAATATAAATGACAGAATCAAGAAGGGGAAGGCTCTTAGTAATACTATGCCAAATGCACATATATAGAGGACTACGAACGTATTGTTTGTTCAATTTGTTATGCCTTTAGACCCGCCTCAGTAACAAGTCCAGAATCAGATGAAATCATTGCAAAACGTATGATGCAAATCTCAAAGACAATGGGAAAAACCAAGGGAAAAAAACAGAAAGAAAAGAAAAATGGCTTGAACAGAAGAAGTGGCCAGCATAACATGTCCTCATCCTATTGAAAACCAAAATCAGAAGCATGTTGATCTCATGCATTTTGTTGAAGATGCTGCCGTTGACACTGGAAGTTCTTCGAGTGAGCCAGAAGAAGAAAACTAAAACATTAGATTTAAACAAATAAGAACTAACTACTTGGTCCTAAGGCTGTCTTGGGTTTTACAATCCTTTTAGTCAGGAAAACCAGTCTATAGCAGATCTCAAAGACAATGGGAAAACCAAGAAAACAAGAAAAATGGCTTGCACAGAAGTGGTGGCCAGCATAACATGCCCTTACCATATTGAAAACCTAAATCAGAAGCATGATGTTATGCCAAAAGCTACATTTATTTCTTTGCAGTATTCCTTGCTTCCGAGAAATCGAACGATTCAGAACGTATTTACTGACTACATAGAGCTAACTAATTATAAACAGCTTAGAGAAGTAGCATTTTCTAGATTCAAAAGGCAGATAACTTCATAACTACTGAGCCTATAAAAGATTCCTCATGAAGTTATAGTGTCCATTTTAACCGCTTTGAATATGTAAAAAAAACTTTTTGAAATGCCTTTTAACAAAAAAAAATTATGTCATTTTGGTAAAGTTGGGGATGAAGGAAATAAAATAACCGCAATTTCGGTATGACTTATAAGTAAATATAATGACATTATTGACAAGCATATAAGAATAAAATTCCGCACCTCATTTTTGGTTGTATACTTACTGCAGGTAACTCATAACCGGTCGGTTTACTATATCAACAAATAATTGTCAACACAAAGTACTTATAATGCACAAAATGTGGTGAAGATCTATTCTTGTAATGGAGTGGGCCTTCTAGAAAATTTTCTCTTGAATAATAGAACTTTTTTTCCATATTCAAGGGCAGATAACTCTAAAATAACTCGGTGTATATATGATTCCGCATGATTTTATAATGTCCATTATATCCACTCTATAATTATAAGATATCTTTGGAATTGCCACGAAAATAAAAATAATTGTTTTTTTTTTCTTAAATTTGGACACAGAAAAATGGCCAAAATTTAAGTATGACTTGTTAGTGAGTATACAACACTATTTAGGGGCATTTCCAGAAAACTCTTGCAACTACTAACTGGTATTATCTATACTATTCTATTATAATAGATATCTGGCTAGTGTTTCTTATAAAATGATAAAGCATTTTAGAGATAAAGGTAAAAATCATGTGAAATTACCACACCCACTTATATCATGCGTATCAATGTAAACTGATTTCTGTGCAATCTAATATTTTGCCAATCAAGAGCTAATACATAGTAGTTATAACATACGGTTGAAGCAAATCTATTCTAGCCATGAAATGGGCCTTATGGAGACCCGTCCTTTTGCATGATATAAATACGATTGTTAGAGTCTGTTTAATATCGTATGACTATTTCACTTTGCATCTCCTCGCCCAAAATAATAGCAGCTTCAGCGGTTGTAAACATAATTTTTGTCATGGTGGATTAATATCACGATGCTTGAACCATTTTCACTACCTGTGTATCGCTTCATATGGCGTTACCATTAGAGTAAATCGCGGTTGTCGATCGGGCTAATCGACAACAGTATAAACTCGGTTGCATGCCATTCTAAGCCGTACCAACTTCCGATACGACTGTCAAATACATTCTATCTCGGTCGACGGCAACTTTTACATGTATGGAAATGTATAAATCGATATCCTCGACTGAAAGCAAATATAGATAAAAAGGTATAAAACTCAAAAGTGGCGGATCCAGAGGGGGTTCGGGGGTCCAAACGAAGCCTCTCTTCAGCCTAAATTATGGGGAATTGGCTACCACATAAAGTATGGAAAATCCATATTCCCGGGCCAGTATTGAATCCAGATTAAAAATAATTTCCGCGATATTTACAGGACAACATTGCCTGGGCATTGTCTCTAAGTAGCAAAAATGAAAACAAATCAAAGACGCACGATATATAAATTACGGCCTACTAAACTAAAATTCTGCAGTGTCTTTAGGGTATACCTCTTTCAATGAAGATAAAAATGCGCGCTTTTTAAAAAAATACACCGTGTTTGCAGACTTTCCTACGCATAATATAGCTTTATGTGTTTTTGCAATCAGAAGTTCTGTTTATATATTGGTTACCGAGAAATTACGTCATTTGCATTACTTTTCGAACGCCCCTCGTAAGTCAGTTTAGTTGCCAACTAAAATGCCCCATATAATTTTTCGAAACCGTTTTAATATGAAACTCAAGGATTTTTTTGTGTGTTTAAAGGCAGGGGTGTCCATTTGTCGCATTTTCGCATTTTTTTGGGAATTGAATTCAAAAAAATGCGAATGGTGTTTTTGCGAATTGAATGCGATTTTCCCGAAAAATCGCGAAAATTTTGCGATATTCCCACCTGGCCTCAGATTATTTTGCTCCGTAGTGAGCCTCTATTTATTTGTGTGAATCATCAACAAGCTAGTACTGTTTATACAAAGAGCGCATATATTTGGGTGATTGTGACTCGGGTACCAGTACACAGTATTGAAATCACTCAACCAGAGCGTGACAACATGGTCGAAAGTAATTATCATGCTCCTGTTTACTATCTGTTTCTTTGAAGAAATGCCGACAAGAGCATACATGTGATGTCTCCCGAATCATCCCGGAGTCTCCCGGAAATGAAGCCCATAGATTTCCCACGCTCCCGGAAGTATTCAGAATCTCCCGGATGCTGAATTTTCCTGGCATAATTTTTTCTGCATCGTCCATTTTGCGGTAACTACTTACCCGGCGGCTAGTCAAAATGATTAACTGTCCGTGACCTTATTACCTAACAGGGTGCAATATTGGTCGTGTCATTCGGAGGGGTATTCGCTGATAAGGCCCAGCAAGGTGGTAAATTGGCTAGCGCATCAGTGAAGGTACCTGTTCTAACTGTAATAACAGGTTACTTTTACTGACAGTAAATGACTTTTATTGCGTCACGGCTGTAAGCATCGGCCATTGTTTCTGTTATGGATTTGCACGAATGCAATAGATAGATGCAAGTGCCGCCAATCGACAATGATTCCATATCTATTTTTTCAGTAAACATGTCAGATACGTTATGTACAGTCATCATAAATATCGATATGCAAAATTTGCGCACGCTGATCAGATCATTATTTTATGAAATCATCACGGGTGCCAGCAATTTATTTTTGTTTTGTTTTATGAAAGTCGGTTTGATCACTTTAAGAATAATTTCCCGCATTTTTCTATCCAGTTCCCGCCGATTCAGACGCATCGTATGTGTTACGAGAACCAGTGAATTTATAAATAAAACATGGGAAATCCGCGACTGACACAGAAATACGCCATTTTACAAGTTTACTGACCCCAAAAATGCAGCTATATTTGTTCTTAATCTAATATTCAACGAAAAAAGACATGTTTAATGATAGGTATGTTCATCAAAATGTAGAATATATCTCGGTTTTGAGATAACCAGATTTTGAGGTTTAAACAAGTATCAGCTTTCATCAAAATAACTGGAACAAGTCTGACCCATCTTTGGATGTTTATATTGAGGGTTAGGGAAAAGTGGGGAAGGGTGATGGTTTGAGAAATCCAGACTCGAGCCTTTGTGAGATTATCATTATATGTACACAAGTATTAGCTTAATAAATGGTGAAAATCCAAGATGCATAAAAGAAAATTAACAGATGCAGAACCAAAGAAAGCAAAAGCTGCTAGAACAATATTTTCATACTCAGCATTCCACCTAAAGGGTACTCGAAACTCTTTCTTTCTGTCTTAGACACCTTGAGAATTGAGCAATATGCAAAAAGCTGCTTTTTTGAGGTGCGGTAATAGTGAAGTGACTTTTAAATGGCCACATTTTTCTAAAAACAAAAAAAAAGAAGAAAAGACTGTTGATGAAACTTTGAAGAAATCATGTGTATTGTTATTGCTTAGTTCTTGCAGAAGGAAGCAAACTAGTGGTAGGGTTAATATTGGATAAGGTCTTAATGAGAAATCACCAATTTTCAGCAAATTTAAAAGAAAAAAAAAAAGAAGTTACCTAATTTTTCACAGCTAAAGACATGAGTAATGTGGTATGTGTTACAATTTAAAGAAAGATTAAAATTGGCAAACATTTTAGACCCTGATCAGAATGCTCCGAAAGGAGCAGTTTGATCTGGGTCTATGCTTTTTGTCTAGTACTGTTTGGATGAACACATAGAATTGAGATATTATAATGGTGCACAATGGGGAAACAAAGTCTTCCAATTAAGAATTCCAAGAGCTAGCCTAAATTGGAATAAGTAGTTTTATAACGGTGCCGCGCGCCAATATGGCTGACCTTAAATTGTGGGTTTGCTACAAGAAATTTTACTTTTGCTACAAGACAAAATGATTTGGACACCCCTGATTAAAGGCCCTATTGCTCTATCAGCATGAAAAAAATTTATCATGAGGTATCGCTACAAGAAATTTTACTTTTGCTACAAGACAAAATGATTTGGACACCCCTGATTAAAGGCCCTATTGCTCTATCAGCATGAAAAAAATTTATCATGAGGTATCGCTGCAAGCTTCTCAGTATAGTTTCGTCAGTGTAAGTGATCGTGATTGCCAGCTTTAAAAAAATAAAACATCCTGGAGTTTCACATAAAAAGGGTTTGAAACCTTTATTGGGTCATTTTAGTTCGCAACTAAAATGACCTACTTTCGTTTTCATTAAGTTGAATAAAATGGTAAAATACAATGTACAGGCGTGGAGTCCCAATCACTATCCCGTCTACGTTTATATAGCATTGCTACACGGGAAACCATAACAGGACATTTTATTTTGTAGAACGATTTGTTATTTTTCAAAAACTTATTTTCTCTACTTTTTGCCAGTTATCTGACTCAGTATAAACACATTAAACCCACATTTTATTACCCAACGTGAAAGTTGAACCACTTTTTATAATCATTTGAGATTAGACGTTTTACCACTGATAGGACTATGGAGACTGTAAAGGCATCATTGCTCTATCAGCATGAAATATCTTATCGTAAGGTATGGCTGCAAGCTTCTCACTACAGGTTTCGTCATTGGTTATGATCGTGATCGGCCGGCTTTGAAAAATCAAAACGTCCTTGAGTTTCTCATAAAAAAAGGTTTAAAATAATAACTAGGTAATTTTAGTTGCCAACTAAAATTACCTACTTTCGATTTCACAAGATTTATTACATGGTAAGAACACAAGGTACAAGAGGTAGAAATACAAGGTACAGGCGTTTCAACAGGTGATAAAAATACATTGTACAAAAATGTAAGGCAAGGATCCCATTGATTGTCCCCCTGTTGCATTATTTCATTGCTTAACGGGGAACCGGAGACGAATACCGTATTTTAAAGGCCCCATTGCTCTATCAACATGAATTTTTTATCAGGAGGTATCGCTGCAAGCTTCTCACTAAAGTTTCGTAATTGTAAATGACCGTGATTAGCCAGCTTTAAACAAACAAAACATCCTCGATTTTCACATTAATACTCTTGATTTCAATAAGTTGAACAAAATGGTAAAAATACAATGTACAGGCGTGGAGTCCCAATTACTATCCCGCCCATGCTTATATAGCATTGCTAGACGTAACCAGACCAAGAAATTGTATTTTGAGGAGTGAATTGTTATTTTTCAAAAACTTGTTTTCTCTCCTTTGTGCGAGTTATATGACTCAATATATGAACGTCAATCCACATTTTATTACCAAACGCGAAGGTTGAACCGCTTTTTGTAACGATTTGTGTTTAGACGTTTTTACCACTAATAGGACTATGGATACTTCAATGGAGAGACGTATTAATTTTTTCAAAATACTTTGTTCCTTCTGTTTTGTCGGTTATATGTTACAAAAAAAACAGAAACCGCCATATTATCATCAATGCTGAAGGCTCTACAGATTTTATAATGATTTGTATTTTGACGATTTTTACCACTAGTAGGACCATGGAGACTTTAAAGCTGGCTAATCACGGTCATTTACTTTGACGAAACTGCATTGAGAAGTTTTCAGCGATGCGTAATGTGTACATTTATTCCACTAATAGAGCTCTCTCTCTCTCTCTCTCTCTCTCTCTCTCTCTGGTTGGTTGTAATAGGTTTAAAGGCCCCATAGCTCTATCAGCATATTTTATCGTGAGGCATCGCTGCAAACTTCTCACTGCAGTTTCGCCTTTGATTATTATCGTGATTGGCCGGCTTTCTAGATCGTCGTCTTTTATATTATTTGGATCCTTTTGAAATTAATCAGTCTTTGAATCGACTGCCCAATAAAAATTAAGAAATTACAGTATGCTTTTTTCTGGTTTCGTCACCAGGTATTGCCAGGGTCACTGACGAGGCTTTATTAGCCGAAACTACGTAGTCTGGCCCATGTTCCTACTTTTGTGTGTATTCTCTGCTCTTGAAGGAACCGTTTAAGACTTTAATTTTACCTCACTGCAGCTGGTGTTGTGCCGTGTGGCGGCCGTAAAACGTCTCCCCGTACATCATCCATAGTGCAGATTATATTTCATTTACATGCTTTGAGATCAGAGGATAGATTCTGAGAAATCTAAAATTTGAGATCGATTTAGACTTTTATTCTAGATCGTCGTCTTTTATATTATTTGGATCCTTTTGAAATTAATCAGTCTTTGAATCGACTGCCCAATAAAAATTAAGAAATTACAGTATGCTTTTTTCTGGTTTCGTCACCAGGTATTGCCAGGGTCACTGACGAGGCTTTATTAGCCGAAACTACGTAGTCTGGCCCATGTTCCTACTTTTGTGTGTATTCTCTGCTCTTGAAGGAACCGTTTAAGACTTTAATTTGAAAAATCAAAACGTCCTTGAGTTTACCATAAAATAGATTTGAAAAAAATAACTAGGTCATTTAGTTGCCAACTAAAATGACCTACTTTCGATTTCACAAGCTTTATTTCATGGTAAAAACACAAGGTACAGGAGATAAAAATACAAGGTACAGGCGTTTAACGGTTGATAAAAATACAATGTACAAAAATGTTAAGCAAGTATCCCATTGATTGTGCCGCGGTTGCATTATTTCATTGCTTAACGGGGAACCAGAGACGAAAACCGTATTTTTTATGGAGAGACTTATCATTTTTCCAAAATACCTTATTCCTTCTTTTTTGCCAGTTATATGATACAAAAAGCACATCAACCGACATGTTTCCATTACTTCTGAAGGCTGTACAGGTTTCATAATGATCTGTATTTTGACGAGTTTTACCATTGGTAGCACTATGGAGACTTTAACGGCCCTTTGAGACAATATTTCAGTCTCTATCGGGCCGTCTCCCAAAGACAGGGAGAGAGAAGAGAGAACTGATAGACGACAGAAAAAATGTGCAAACCACCAGCACCTACTGCAAGCACAGTAACACCCCGGCACTGGACGTCCTACTGATTTGGATACTAGTAGGGTAGGGGCTACTGTGCTTGCAGTAGGTGCGTGTGGGGTTGTGCCGGACCGTCCTACTGATTTGGATTATAGTAGAGTAAGTGCCTACTGTGCTTGCAGTAGGTGCGGGTGGTTGTTTGGACCTTTGTCTATCGTTTCTTTCTCCCTCTCTTTTGGAGACGGCCCGGTATAGACTGGAATACTGTCTCAACGGGCCAATAAACCAACCAACCACAGAGAGAGAGAGAGAGATCGAAAGCTCTATTAGTGGAATGAATTAACGAATTACGTATCGCTGTAAACTTCTCACTGCAGTTCCGTCAAAGTAAATGACCGTGATTAGCCAGCTTTTAACACACAAACAACATCCTTGAGTTACATACAAAGCGGTTTTGAAAAATTGTATGTGACATTTTACATGTAGTTGGCAACTAAATTGACTTACTTTCGGTATCATAATCGTTAATAAAATGGAAAAATATTACGTACAGGCGTTGGGCCTCTTTCTATAGCAAGTACATGTCCCGTTGTTGTTTTATTCAATCTCTCTCTCTCTCTCTCTCTCTCTCTGTGAACCGATGGTAGTGTCAAGTAGTCTACAAATGTGGACTGTGTATGATTAAATCCCCACATATAATTCCTGAAAATCTAATTTGTATCGTTTTCTGGATCCAGTGCTACGAAAGAATATGAGCCGCGACACGAGAAAACCAACAATGTGGTTGTGCGCCCAGCGCAGACTCAGATCAGCCTGGGCATCCGCCCAGTCTGATCAGAGTCTTCGCTGTCCGCATGAAGATAGTGTAGTACCTTAGCTACCTTTTAAGCGCTTAGCGAAGAGTCTGATCAGCATGGGTGGATGCCCAGGCTGATCTGAGTCTGCGCTGGGCGCACAACCACATTGTTGGTTTTGTCGTGTCGCGGCTCATATATTGTTCAATGTATTTAGTGGTCCGTTATGACAATTCCTCATAATAACTTGCTGGGATACAGTCTTGAAAAATAATTAACTTCTTCACTAATCAACTTTATATAACTTTTTATTGTTCTCTAATCAGAAACAAAAATGAGACGACGAATGAATTGATTGACTGATTGTTTGGGGTTTAACGGCCCTTTGAGACAGTATATCAGTCTATATCGGGCCGTCTCCCAGAGAGAGGGAGAAAGAAGAGAAAAGATAGACGAGAGAAAACTAGAACTGTCGGACAAGCCAACTATACCCCCGCTTAACAGCTTTAGTAAAATGGTGTTATTTTCATTGCAACATAGAGAGAGCGAACTCACTGTCAATATGTATAGCCAATATCAAATGTTCTACTAATATTTCTATGAAATACAGAATAAATATTTCACATGGACAGAAAAACAAGCCCCTGTCAACTCATACACCAAATATGAACCATCTACCTTCAACAGTTGATGAGAAATCTTATACGAAAAATTACAGTACTGAATGCATGGACAGAATACATGGAGAGAAAAAAAAGTGAACAAATACAGGGAAGAACAAACTGGAGAAAGCCGGTTTGCTATCCCACAATACAACTTGTCCTTGTCAGTCTGTATACCAAATATGAACTTGCTATCATACATGGTTGAGAAGATATCTTTGACCAAAAAATTGGAGTGAAAGAAAAAGGAACAAATACAGGGATAAACAAGCAGGAGAAGGCTTGTTCTCAATCCCACGATACAACTTGTCGTTGTCAATCTGTATACCAAATATGAACTTTCTATCTTAAATGGTTGTGGAGATATCTTTGACGAAAAAGTGTTATGGAATAACGGAAGGACGGACGGACGAACAGATGTAAACCAGTATACCCCCCACTTTTTCGAAACACATCGTCACTAACATGTATGCTAAATCTGACCATTCTAGCTTGCATGACTGTGGAGAAATCTTTGATAAAAAATTTCATTATTCAAAGTATGGAAAGAAAGAAAATTGGACAACTACAGGGAAGAATATGCAGGAGAAGACTAGTTTGCAATTCCACGATACAACACATCATCATCTACCAGTATGCCAAATCTGACCACTTTATCTTGCATGGTTGTGGAGAAATCTTTGACAAAAAAATTCATTATTCAAAGTATGGAAAGAAAGAAAATCGGATAAATAAAGGGAAGAATAAGCCGTAGAAGGCTGGTTTGCAATCCCACGATACAACACATCATCACCAACATGTATACCTAATCTGACCATTCTAACTTGCATGGTTGTGGAGAAATCTTTGACGAAAAATTTCATTATTCAAAGTATGGAAAGAAAGAAAATCGGACAAATAAAGGGAAGAATAAGCCAGAGAAGGCTGGTTTGCAATCCCACGATACAACACATCATCACCAACATGTATACCAAATCTGACCATTCTAGCTTGCATGGTTGTGGAGAAATCTTTGACGAAAAATTTCATTATTCAAAGTATGGAAAGAAAGAAAATCGGACAAATAAAGGGAAGAATAAGCCAGAGAAGGCTGGTTTGCAATCCCACGATACAACACACCATCACCAACATGTATACCAAATATGACCATTCTTGCTTGCATGGTTGTGGAGAAATATTTGACAAAAATTTTTTTTATTAAAGTATGGAAAGAAAGAAAATCGGACAAATAAAGGGAAGAATAAGCCGGAGAAGGCTGGTTTGCAATCCCACGATACAACACATCATTTCCAACATGTATACCAAATATGATCATTCTAGCTTGCATGGTTGTGGAGAAATCTTTGACGAAAAATTAAAAGGGGACGGACGGAAGGACGGACGGAGGGACGGACGGACGGACGGAAGGACGGACGGACAGATGTAAACCAGTATACCCCCCACTTTTTCAAAGCGGGGGTATAAATATCTAAACAACCCCACCCGCACCTACTGCAAGCACAGTAGGCCTTTGCCCTACAATATTCCAAATCAGTAGGACGCCCCGGCACCGGAAGTTATACACAGCACCATCGCACCACCCGACCACCCCCGATGAATGGAATCATTTGTTTTGCACATTATATATTTAATTTATAGCAAAGATAATGACATCGAAAATCAGTAATTTTGCCAGTGGTATTATCAACAATTGGTAAATCGGTGTCAAATATAATGCCGAACGTAATATTGTACGTTAAAATAATGCATGTATTTACATCGCTAAAGGCCCTGTCACACTACAACGTTTCAGACAACGTATGCCGACGTACGAAAAATTTATCCAATACGCTGGCATACGCTGGAGATAAATTAAAAACTCAAACGGCAGCCTGTTTCGGAACGCACACATAGCGTACTGAACGACTATATAACGTATAAATAACCTATTCACAACTTATCCCTAGCGTATACATAACTTAAACAAGCATATAAGAGCGTGTTCCCAGCGTATCTGTAGCGTTCTTGTCTTATCCCGAACGCATGCACAACGTTAGTCTAACTTACGCCGACCTTATGCATAGCGTGTTGGAGCGTACTTCGACGACCAGATGTAAAGTGATGGCTCTCTACAACACTTTTTATTGAAGTGGACGTGGATCGATGGACATGCCTCAAAAACGATAATTAGTGAAAGTTGCAGGTAGTAGCTGACCCAAGAAAACTCCATCTTCACCATCTGCATGCATACCCTCGTCCCAATCATCACCCGACTACCATGCCTATGATGGAAGCCAACCTCGCTCTCGCGCAGACTCCAGTGCCTCGTTAGTGGTATCCGTGGTGGCATCTGCTGCAGCTGTGGTGGCATCTGAAGTGTCAACCTCCTCTCAAGCCCCAAAACGACAAGCAGGAGCGGTCCAAGAAGATTCCTTATTTTAAAGTGATGAATTGCTCATCTGTATCCAATATTTATAGCTGAAGCCCAGGACGCTGGCGGATATGCTACCTAAATAAGTTCAGTGCGTTCGTGACACGTTGAATAAGTTCGAAGGTCGTCACGCATAGGTTGAATACGTTCTGGAAACGTACGGTATAAGTTATAGATAAGTTACCTATAGGTTAGAAATAAGTTACGCGTACGCTACACAATGGACCTGCTGGGTGCCGACGTATGTCATCGTATGAGTAACTTAAACGTAACGTGCATGAACGTACGCATAACTTACCTGTCGCGTACACCAAACTTATGTCTAACTTATAAACAATACGTCGGCGTACGCTGAAAATTTTATGCATTCACAAAATTTTGGGCCGCATTCGACGTACAACAACTTATATCGTGCTCGTAACTTGTTCATAACTTACCCCTAACTTATTCAACGTACACCAGCGTGTTTGCTATATTTCTCATACGTCGGCATACGCTGATGCTATACGTCACTGTGTGACAGCCACATAACTGAGGGTGCAATCCCCCAAAATCGTACGCAGTATTCAGTATAGAGAGTATTCAGTACGCAGTCATGGTACATGCACGCAGTATTCAAGAACAAGTAGCCCAAAGGGCAACAATTGCTCACCTGAGAGACATTGTAAACCTATAGGGATATTTAAGATGCTCAAGGGCAGCTAACTCCACAGTTAGTGGTCCAATCAGGCTGAAAATTAAACTCATTCAAAACATTATATATGCCCTCATTTAATATATGCAAGTTTAAAAAGTATCCGATCAAGAGCACAATAGACAGAGCTGTCAAGGGCAGCTAACTTCGTAGTGGTTGGCCTGATCTGGCCAAAATTTGAACTTGACAAGATATTATGCATTTCCTCATTACCTGCAAGTTTGAAAAGGATCGGATCAGTAGAAACCAAGAAAAAGTGGTGACATTGATTTTTTGGATGCTCAGGGCAGGTACTCCATAGTCAGTGGTGGGATCTAGCCAAAATGCTAACTAATCCAAGCTTTTATGCATATCCTCATTACCTGTAAGTATGAAGAGGATCCGATGAAAAATGAAAATGTGATGACGTTGTTTTCTCCATTATAAGACTATGGGATTTTTTTCAAACCCTCAAGGGCAGCTAACTCCGTAGTCTGTGCTCAAATCCACCCAAATTTCGAACTCATACAAGCTCTTATGTATGTCATCATTACCTGCAAGTATGATAAGGATCTAATCAAAAAACTTGATTGCAGCACCCTGAAAGTCAAACTTGCTCGAGATATTGTCATGCCCTACATTTGTGTGAATTTATTTTAAAATCTGTTGAGAAATGTAGGTGCTACAGCGATGACAAAGTTTTTCTAAAAATAGCCACAATGACCTTGACCTTGGGCACAGCATCCTGAAAGTCGAACTTGCTTGAGATATTGTCATACCCTACATTTCTGTGAAGTTATTTCAAAATCCATGGAGAAATGAAGGTGCTAGGGCGATGACAAAGTTTTTCTAAAAATAGCCACAGTGACCTTGACCTTGGGCACAGCACCCTGAAAGTCAAACTTGCTCAAGATATTGTCATGCCCTACATTTGTGTGAATTTATTTTAAAATCCATTGAGAAATGTAGGCGCTAGAGCGATGACAAAGATTTTCTATAAATGGCCACAGTGACCTTGACCTTGAACGCAGCACCCTGAAAGTCAAACTTGTTCTAGATATTGTCATGCCCTACATTTGTGTGAATTTGATTTAAAATCGGTTGAAAAATGTAGGCGCTAGAGTGATGACAAAGATTTTCTAAAAATAGCCACAGTGACCTTGACCTTAAGCGCAGCACCCTGAAAGTCAAACTTGCTCGAGATATTGTCATGCCCTACATTTGTGTGAAGTTATTTTAAAATCCATGGAGAAATGTAGGTGCTAGAGCGATGACAAAGATTTTCTAAAAATAGCCACAGTGACCTTGACCTTGGGCACAGCACCCTGAAAGTCAAACTTGCTTGAGATATTGTCATGCCCTACATTTGTGTGCAGTTATTTTAAAATCCATTGAGAAATGTAGGTGCTAGAGCGCTGACAAAGTTTTTCTAAAAATAGCCACAGTGACCTTGACCTTGGGCGCAGCATCCTGAAAGTCGAACTTGCTCGAGATATTGTCATGCCCTACATTTGTGTGAAGTTATTTCAAAATCCGTTGAGAAATGTAGGCAATAGAGCGATGACAAAGTTTTTCTAAAAATATGTGATGACGTTGTTTTCTCCATTATAACACTATGGGATTTTTTTCAAACGCTCAAGGGCAGCTAACTCAGTAGTCTGTGCTCGAATCCGGCCAAATTTCGAACTCATCCAAGCTCTTATGTATGTCATCATTACCTGCAAGTATGATAAGGATCTAAGCAAAAACAGTTGAGAAAACGTGATGACGCCATTTTCTCCATTATAACCCTATGGGATTTTTTTCAAACGCTCAAGGGCAGCTAACTCCGTAGTCTGTGCTCGAATCCAACCAAATATCGAACTCATCCAAGCTCTTGTGTATGTCATCATTACCTGCAAGTATGATAAGGATCTAATAAAAAACAGTCGAGAAAACATGATGACGCCGTTTTCCCCATTATAACCCTATGGGGGCTATCTGTTGCCATGGAAACCAGAGTTCTGAGCTGATCGGCACCAAAACCTAATGCAGCCTTTCCCCCACCCAAATGATGCTTCAGATAAAATTTGATTGCGATCGTCCCACTGGTCTCTGAGATATTTATGTTTGAAAGTGTTCACGCACCCACCCACGCACCCACGGACGACGGCTCGACTCCCATCCTATAAGCTCACCTCTGAGCCTTCGGCTCAGGTGAGCTAAAAACAGCTAATCGTACGCGTACTCGTTTAAAAAGATATAAATAAATAAATAAAAAATCGGCAGTCATTTAATACATGTGCGAAGCCACAGTGGTTTCCCGTTGCATGACCTGATAATTGTAGAGAAATATAAATAGCAAAAGCACCTCTTGTACCTTTCTTGGGCGGACACTCGGCGCCAGGTGTGGTTACGTACTGCTGAGCCACTTGGGGAACGTCGTCAGGAGAATTGAAACAGAATATTTCATATTTCAACCAGTAGCAGAAGTATCAAGGAATCCAAGAGGGTTTTTTGTGTTTGGGGTCTGATGCCGAAATGTTTGTAAATATCTTTCTATCATATACAAGTACATGCACTTATAGAATTAACAGGGAAAGCCAGTGTTGATCAATTTACAAGAGTAAAAGAGACAAAGTTTGCATTCATAAAAACACTATGTATTTTGCAAAAAAAAAAAAAAAAAAAAAATTGGCACAGTTCCACAAAGTTCCATCCCTTCCCAGGAGGCCATACGCATATACCTACTATGCAAAACAAAACCTACATGTTTACATCCTTTAATGATCACAGGAAATTTCATTTGAATTTGGATCTTTAGTCGTTAGGAAATGGATTTTTTCTACTGTTTGATACCCCACCTCCTTGGGTGTTGGTGCCTAAGTATACTATCTTTGTGCTTATCTTTCCATTAAATGTACTTGCACATAAGTACACAGGAAACCTTAAATCTTCTAGTAATTTTGATGGCTGAAATGTCACTCCATCAGTGTTCATACAACACAACATTTGCCGAGACATCGTCTGCTAAGCTCCACCCCTGCCCACGGACTCCTAGGCATACTATTCCCAAACCGTACACTATTTATGATGCAGTTTACATCCATAGATTCATTTGAATCGGTTCACTATTAGACAGATATCGATTTGTAGACTCTCCCCATCTCTGGAATCCCGAGGCTGGGGTTCAAGTCTTAAATGTTTGTGCGCATCTCGACATGGTACCCGACTATAAAAACCACAATAAGTTTTCATGTTCCCATCGTTAATTTAGGTGTGGCATTTGTGACTGGAGAATGGCCTGGCTGACTGATTGTTGGAGACCTTCTTGGTAAAGTGCGTGTACAATTACCAAGCTTTCAATGTGTGAAAAATGTTATGATGACAAAATCGCGGACCAAGACCCAAAAACATATAATAGTAAGGCATTCAATGAATTATACACTGTATACTGAGGCTCCTGTCAATAAAGACTTTGTGAAAATTAGATGTGACCATATGCATTCACTTTTGAGCAGGCATCATGTGCATTTTGTGCATGAATCAGTTGCTTGACCAATGGTTCCCTACACTATAAAAACCGTAGATTTTATGATAGAATAACTGGCAACCAGCTGCCAGTCCATTTCTCATTACTTTTACGAGCGTCTGCCTGTAAAGCATCGGTGGAAATTACAATATGGTGTTGGTCCTTACTCCAACATATACAAAACAACAACAAGAACTGTTTTGCAGATTGCGACTTTATCTGTAGACAACATGCTGTACATGTACAACTAACACATGTGACACAGCGTAGAGCTGAATGAACTGGTACAATACTAGGTATTAATTGACAGTTTTCGAACTTGTTACAATTTCGGTTAGAATTATGTTCTACTCCAACAATAATATCTTACAATATCTTAGACTGTGGTAGACTCGCCCAGGAAAAACCAGAGATAAAATACTGGAAAAAACTCTGGAAACCTGTGCCCGTTTGTCCAATGTCTTACCACTAAATGTCGGGCCTCATTCTTACGGAAAAATGTTTTAATGCTTATAGATTCTACTGCTTAACTTGTTAAAACACAAAATTTGAATTTTAACGATGTTGTCAGGTAGACAAACTCGCTAGAACTGATTCAATTTCTCAAATCACGTTCAAAATACAACTCACCACTCATACAAAACACGATCTACACGTTTTGTACTTAATTGCCGAAAGGACAAATGTTCTCCGCTATACGTTGTACCGCGGAGAACTGTTAATTATTATTACTGGTCGCACTCGCAAATACCTTTATAGTGTTAAAGGGCAATATGACCAAAACAACATATGTTCTATACTATCTTACTATGCTTTATGATTCCTGCAAATTTTATGGGCGCCCGTAAACATAACAGGAAATGGACTAGCAGCTGGTTGTCAGTTATTATATCGTAAAATCAATGTAAACTTTTTAACAGTGATAGAGCTGATGATAAGTGGGGGGCTTTTGACTTCTTTCAGCAGTCCGCGCTGTGCAGAGATTCCTTCTCAATGTCATGTTCTTTTAAAAATCTTTTAACTAATTTTCCTAATATCTGATTGAAATTTTAAAGGTATGCAGCTCCGATTAAAACAGGGAGCAACCATGTCATGCTTGCATATTTTTGGAGCTATGGGGGCAGCTGCACTAATTTTAGGGGCTTGGAGAATTGAGGAATGATGATTATATTGAGCATGACATATTTCAAGGCACGCAGTGTTCAGTATCCCATCTCTCCTACTTCACCTCCCGGCCCTGAGATAGAAGCTCAGAATAGAAGCTTCAGCATGACTGTTACCGACGAAAACACAAATCATTTGTCGCAGCTAACAAGCTTAGAAGTTAGAGAGGTCACACTGAACATTGCAATGAAACGACAAATCAGAGAGAAATTGTTAAACTGAACAGTCTGTTCAGCGTTTGTATTGCTTAAGCAATCAATTTTAACGTCCCTGGTAAATCGACGTCAAAATCTAAATGTTTTCTTAATATCAACTAAGATTTTACATTGCCACAGGGGTAATACCAATTTGCATAACTGGGCTTTCGACCGAGTCAGTCAATTACCATACATGCAAAATTGGCTGTCGACCGAGACAATCAACAGCTGTATCAGCTCGGTCGACAGCCATTTACAGTAGTACCATTTACCGTTATTGGTAAAGTTTACGCACGTTTTCTCGGTCGAAAGCCACTTTGTATTGTACAGACTCGGTCGAAAGCACAGGTAGCTAAATTGGTATTACTCCCGTGATTGCGCTTCTCCCTAAATAGTAATCAGTATTCAAGCCCGTTCAAAATGAAGCGGTATTCAGTATTCATGAGAGAGAAGAGTTACACCCCCTAACTGAGAATGAGTAAGCCCGGGGAGTTACACCCCCTAACTTTGAATGAGTAAACCCGGGTTTACCGCCAAGACCTCGGTTTAAAGTCTCATCTCTATTACCGGGGAAGCGGGGGATCGAACCTGCGGTCCCGGAATTGGTAGTCTTGCGCCTTATCTACTACACTCGGCCGCTCCTTACACCGCTGTGAGAGCAGAACTGAGCTTCAGATAAATGCGAAATATGCGAATAATACTCGTATTAGTTTTATTGGCATTTCAATCCCTCTGTCGGCTTACATATTTATGCATTTGTGGTCACCAAAGTAAAGACTGGCAAAACCGCAGTTTACTTTTAGGGAATGCCTGCTCTAAGTACAACTGATCTCAAATGAGCCGCGACACGAGAAAACCAACAAAATGGCTGTGCGCCCAGTGCAGACTCAGAGCAGCATGGGCATCTGCCCAGTTTGATCAGACTTTTCGCTTAGCGCTCAAAGGGTAGCTAAGAGTCTAAGCTACCGCCATGCGGACAGCGAATCAGAGTCTGCGCTGGGCGCACGACCACATTGTTGGTTTTCTCGTGTCGCGGATGAAATTACATGTATCCGCAATACAAAATTGTAAAAAAAACAAAATACATTGTCATGTCGAATGCAAGTTATATAAAGTTCGATTTAATGCCTAATTTGTGCCAACTCAAACATCTCTCTCTCTCTCCTTCTCCGCCCCTGACAAACCACGGAAATTTCACGGAATTACGGAAAAGATCACGGAAAACGAAAATTATGCATAAAATACTTGTGGTTTTGAAATTAATTCGTTTTTCTTCGGTAGTTTGGCATATTTTGAAAGGTATTTTGGTATTCTAAGCAGTCGCAGCTATATTTTGATGGGAGATGGTACTGAAGTGTCCCTGAAAGTTCCGTAATTCTGTAGAAGTTCCGTGAATCCCTGATTTCCGCAGAGGTGATCCCAATACTAGATCAGTGTATATTTTTCTGATCGCAGTGAGCGTCTGCACAAGAATTATTTCCCCATCTGTTCTGATATATCTAAATCCTGTAAACTCGGCTAAAACATACAGACTGTTCTGTTATGTTCTATAGACTGAGATAGGATTATCAAACATCGAACAGATGATAGTCCTGTAACGTGCCGAATCATGGTCAATTGATTTTACCTTATATCTTGAAGACTTTTTGATGTACAAACATGATTGCTTGGGATAGTGACTCAGTATGACCCAAAGCTTGACCTCAAACTATCAGTAGGTCACACTGACCTATAGTTCATGGTCCAGTACATTGATTTTTATCTTCGAGGCTATTTGATATACGAACATGATGGCTTGGAATAATAACTCAGTATGACCCGATGTTTGACCTCAAACTAACAGTAGGTCACATGGACCTATATTTTATGGTCTAGATTTTGCCTTATATCGTGATAGCTATCTGATATACAAACATGATTGCTTGGGATAATGAATCAGTATGACCCACAGTTTGACCTCAAACAAAAAGTAGGTCTTAATGACCTATATTTCATGGTCCAGTAGTTTATGCCTTACTGCTTGAAGACTATGATATGTATGAATATGATTGCTTGCGATAATGACTAAGTATGACCAGATGTTTGACCTCATACCAACAGTAGGTCACAGGGACCTATTCTTCATGGTCCACTGATATTTGCCTCATTATTTAACACTATTGCATGGATTAAACTTATATTTTGGTTAATGGTTTAGGCTGACACTGTAAGTGACCTCATACTGATTTTAAGTTAGTGTGGCCCCTATTTCATGGTCCAGTGATCTTGCCTTATATTTCTGTCACTAATGTATGGAATTGCATCATACTGCGTTACGTGATTTTGGCTGCCAATATTAATGATATAATCTTTGTTAAAGGTTAGTGTGACCTATATTTTATGGTCCAGTGATTTTATCTTATATTTCTTACACTATTTCATGGATTTGCATTATACTTGGGTTCATGGTTTGGGTTGACACTATGAGTAACCTCATACTAACTGTAGGTCAGTGTGGCCTGTATTTCATTGACTAGTGAGTTCGCATCATGTGTCTAAAACTAAACCATTGATTAGCATTAGTTCTTAGTGAAGGTCAGCATGACCTGTATTTCATGGCCCAGTGATTATACCTCATATTTCTAATTCAGATCTTTAAAAGTTTCACAAGTTCATGGATTCGCATTATTCTTGGGTTCATGGTGTGTGAAACAATTTCATTGACTTCAATTATACTTGGTGTTATGGTACATTCATGATTAATACTTCTAAGTGACTGTGACCGTTATTTTACCATTCATTTATTTTGTCATATTTCTTGCAATACTTTACAGGTTTGAGTTATGCTTAGGAGAACTGTTTATTTTGACACTGCAGTTGGTCTCCAGTTTCATTGACAAGAAGGATACGAAGTACAGTTTCAAATAAACAAAATGTATAGAAATGAATGGATGAATTAAAAGAGACACTGTCAAGGTAAAACTATCCTCAGACTACTATCAAAAGGGAATCGAAAAAGCAATGCTATTAAATAAAGAGGAATTAAGAATAATAAGAGAGAAAAATAATGACAATATTATAACTTACGTATCTACCCTTAACCCTAAAATCATCTGAATTAGTCAATGCAATAAAACAAAACTTACCAATTTTACATGAAGATGAAACCATTAAAGAAATATTAGACGATTTTTAGACCTCAAAAGCAAAGGCAAACCTAGAAAGGACCTCTGACAGTATCAATGCATATTTGCCTGTTTTTCGACAAATTATTGCACCTTCCTCGGGCAGCAAAAGTTGAAATATTTTGCATTAATATGTAGACGTGTGTGCTGTAAAGACATTTTAACAGTAATTTTGAAAAATTATCATGCCTCTAGACTAACTTAAACCGATTTTATCAAGAGGGGTAGGGGCATTTTTCAGTCTCTGAAAATAAGTCCTTTTTTTTTCGGTTTTCTAATATATCGAAATTTTAATTGATAACTATGCTAAAACTGACGTACACACTACTGTTACTAATATCATGCAATATTTTTTTTCAATAATAAGGACTTTAGCCTATTTTTAGATATAAAGGGTGTAAGTACCCCACCCACTTTTCAGCTGTAGACTATCTTTCCCCCCTCCCCCGTGCCTCAGCAATCCACTCACATATAATGTGTATTATGATAGTACGCACATACATGCAAAGTGGCTAGCTGAGGCACGGGGGGGGGGGGGAAGTATCTTTAAAAAACTTTTCCTGTTTCCATTACGTTTATTTTAAAATTTAGCTTTTTCCACCAAAAATTGAAGTTTTTGTGCTAAAAAATCAGAAATTAAATTCATAGCCAGTTAGGGGAAGTTGAGAGCATCAAATTTCAAGAGAAATTCTTGTGTATATCAAATATTTAATTTGGACTAATTTTATAGGCAAATTAACATTACAACCGTCAGAGGTTCTTTAAAAAGACTTTTTCACTCGTGCTAAATTTTCTAATAGTTATGATTGTCCGAAAGAGAGAAAACGTAATAGAGCCAATCGTGGTTTATGACTGTAATCATTTAATAACAGAAGAGGAATTACAGTTTTAAAAACTGAAAACTTTTTTAAGTTAGGACATAATATTGTTTTCCGCTATTATTGAGTTCCTTCTAAAATGAAATCTTTAGAAATCTTGAGTTGAGTGTATTAGAGTACTTTTTCAGCCAGTAAGTACATGGGTTTTCACCACTTTTGTTTTAAAAACAGTACTTGAAGAGATTTCTGGAGATGCTTTATTCCCTTGACTAAAAGTGAAGAAGAGTTAACCAAACAGCTAACTAATTGTTTTGAACCACCGCAGAAGCAGGGGCGTGGTTCTGATCCACTTAATCATGTTTAAGCACCCCAGTATTCTTTTGCTGACAGTTTCAAGACAGTACTTCTATTCCTACTTCCTATGCGTTACATGTTGTTATGTCCGCTTGTCTATAGTCTCTACCAGTCTTGTCCCCTGAATAGCTGCCCATTCTACTTTTTGTTTTGTTTTGTAATTTAAAATAAAAGATAGGCAAAAATAGATGATGCTGCTGTTTTTGCTAAGGGTAGCTGAATAAACACCTGTTTGTGAAAGAGCTGCCGTCTTTCGTGAACTTTGTCAATTTTTGTGTGTATGTGCTTCCTTTTGGTTTTAAGAGCGGGGTGTTGGATTTGATTGTATTATTTCCTGACCATTGCCTGTCATTTTACTTTAAAAATATTCTATCACAATTTAAATAGCTAACCTAATGACATCAAATTTACATTACAATTTAGCTCATATGAACAACTATTTTTAGACGTAATGTTCCGTAACAAAGACGGTAGACTTGAAACCGATATTAGTCAGCAAGCAGTTCCTTTTATTTTCCTCTTGCCACCCCAGGCATACAAAATAAAACATACCATATAATCTAACCCGTATCAATCTCTGAGCAGCATAAATTGGAGATAAGAATGAATGAACTAAAGTCACTTTTAGTCAAACAAAAATATCCAGAGAAGCTCATTGAAAGTGAAATAGACAGAGCAATGAACCTCGATCGCAACGCATTAAGAAACGGTTCTGAGAAAATATATGAACCTGTTATAACTTACGTTTCACCTGCGAAGTGAAAAATGTCGTTTATGTTATGAAATGTAGAGGCTGTAATGAGGAGTATATTGGTTAGTCCTTATTTTCTTTCTTTTTTAGGTGAAACGTGGAACTATTTACGCCGTCGGGTTACGGCTCATAATCAGCAATTTGTGGACCCAATTGTTTGTCAGTGAGCACTGGAGCTATGTGCTCACCAAATGAGCCCGAAGTTGTTTTATTATTATTTTCCCGTTCCATAAAATGTATTCAGACAGCACGTCGATTAGACGGGCGAAAGAAAATTACTTTATTAGACTTTTAAAACCCAAATTAAACAGGGTACCGTAATCCATGCCATCAGGGTACTCTGGGATTAAATAGAGGATATTTGACTTTTTCAGTGTAAGATCGACTTTTATTTCACCGAATGAACACCAACAGCAGTATTTTCACGAGTGGCGAAGCCACGAGTGAAAATACCACTATTGGTCATGAGTGAAATAAAAATCGATCCTACACTGAAATCGTGAAATTAACTTTCTTTTATGCTTAAAATTGCAAAAAAATCTCTTTATTCCAATGCGTCAGCCATCACGATAGAGACACAACTTTTTACAAGCCGTTTTGTGCCAAATGTGATGCTTCCAGCATGTTTACTGTGTATGAGATTAGCTGTAAATATTACAACTGTAAAATAACTTGAAATTTCATTTAGACGAACAAGTCTCAAAAATTTGCTAAGAAAGACTGCCGATAGGAGACTGGCGGCCTGACGTCGCGTGCATTAACAATGTTACGTTGGCGCTTTTAGTGACGTCATTAACGTCGTAATGACATATGCAAACATGCTTGACATAATTGTGTCAGTCCGGATTAGGTTAAGCCAATATTAATCATCAAATAAATGAGACTGTTTAACGAAAATCCTATTTTTTTTTTAAACAGTGAAATCTAAAGTGATAATTTCACCGAGAAATCTCTATAATTCATTGAGAAGTATAAAAGAAATTATTTTATCAACTCGGCAAGAGTTGTCATAACTATCATATCTAGTAAGAGTGTGATGTCTTGTATTTTCCGTAGTAAGGCACTTATACATTTTATTCCACTGCTTTATAGCGCATGCGCCCAAACGTAATCTTATTCGTAACGTCGTCTCTATGCAACGACCGCCATATTGTATTGTTCCTAATGATCTGTATTGACAAAAGTAAATTCGGTAAAAAAAGAAGAAAATAATATTATATCATTGTGAAAAAAAGAGAAAATAAAATTGTGTCATTGTAATATCGGACCTGGACATGTTATTTTAATAGACTTTCCTTGCATGGGTTTCTTTTACACTATAAGGCAGGTTTTCTCACAACACATATCTAACTTGACAACTTATACGATTATACGATTCATTCGCTGATACTTATGTGTGTCGGCCGGTTATTTCGATTAATCAACATTCTTTGGAGTATACCGCAACCTTTGTATATTTTGCGGTTTGTTACATTGTACCCGGCTAATTTACTCCTACATTTAATAACGTAAGATTCAAGAAGCTTAACTTGTATTTGACATTTTTAAACGTTATTTGTCACATTAGAAGACATCGAAAAGATTTCCTTCGCCTACGAAGACATACTTTGTCTTGTTAAAATAGAAAACATTTCGGAGGGCGATATTTATCATAACGGCAGGCTATTGATTGGTGCTATGGGGTAGGCCTTTACAATCCTTGACTCAATGTGGTGCATAAAATTTTTAAACGATGAGTCCTTTGTTCCAACTTTGATATAAATTTGATTTGCTCGTCCATCATATTTCAATTTTGGAATCATTTTAAAGAAGAATTGGAGTTTTTAGTTCAGCTTAGGTAAGATCACATTCTTTATTCAATAACACAGTGATTTTTTTCACTATTTTGGGAATGATGCCGGCGCTCACGAAATGAGGAAAAATCGTTTTGTAATCTCATAAAATTTGGAATTTCAGAGACACCTTTATTAAGTCCCGATTGGTGGGATAGGGGATGTGATACTGAATATAAAATATTTACATTCAATTATAGCTATATATCTGCCAGTTCTCTAAGCCAGCCAAGTAAATTTATGCTTGTAAGATGGTTCCTGAAAAAAATCTTCCTGCATTTGGGAATTATTCAACTTGCAGTTGGGAAAAAAAGATACTATTTTAGTTTAAACTTTATTTATTTGTATAAACATCATGCGCTTATGTACAGACAATGGTTAGCAGAACATATGTTTATACAAAGGGATTCAGAAGGAAGTCTGTCGACTTTTGAATTACTATTTTGAATTGGGACTGGTGCCTTTTATGGGCACCGCTTATATAGAGAAAACATCACTGTTTTTATCTGGGGCCGTATTTATATAACAACTTTAGTGGTTGCTATGCTGTTGCTAAGGCTGAATTTCTATGAAGGAGATTGCCTACAACTATGAAATTTGCTCTGGAGGAACAGTCTTTTTCAGACTGTTCCTCCAGAGCAAATTTCATAGTTGAAGGGAATCTCCTTCATAGAAAATCACCCTTAGCAACAGCATAGCAACGACTTAATTCCTTTTATAAATACGGCCCCAGGAGATAAGACTTAAAGGTATACTTCCTCATTTTTCACCATCTCCAAAATAAACAATTTTACCAATTTCGTTAGATAATATATAATCATACCTAAATCCATTGTAAAAATTCAGGACAAGTGTTTCAGTTTAACGTATTTTTTAATGAAAATAACATATAGAAACTGAAAATGTAAATGAACAATATCGTCGGCCAATAGGAAAGTTGTTACCACGCCTTACGGTCATATGACGATACCTAGGTATTTTTTTTATTCGTGCACGCGCTAGTGACGTCAGAGCAAATTAATTCTATCCAATAAGACAATTTCGGTCGCGGTCCGCGACTGTAAAAAAATTATTTTATTTCTTATTTTAAAATTACTTTTCACAAAAACTTCTTCTAATTTCTATTATCAAATGTACAAATGGGTCATTTCGGAGTTACTGTGACAATATTTCATGGAAACGTTTTTGTAAGCATAAACAAGGGCGTAAATCTTTAAGCTCTTATATTACAATCATTGTTTATCAATGGTAGATATTTGAACATTTTTAAAACTATAAGATTGTTATATTATCATATGAAAAAAAATATTGTCATCATTTTACACCGAGTTTAACCCACAACTGTTTATAAAATTGTGTACGAAGCCGTAAAATTCTAGTAGAAATGGGTGCGAAAAATGCGAGGGCCTCATACATGTATGTGCGTATACAGGCGTATGAAATTATTTCAAGTATTTCAAAATTGCCTTCGATTATCTTATATATTCTGAGCAATAATAATAATAATAAATAAAAGGCATTTTGACGCTTGACAGCTTATCACCGTTTGTAAAGCTCAAATTTACACTCATATTTTGTGACTTGAAATTGTTCAAATATTTATTTAGCTCGACTCTGGTAATGCCAGAAACTTGTTCTCGAAAAGAGCGGAAGAAGAAAGGTAAAATGCAGTCATACACAAATCTTTAAATTAAAGGGAAGTATCCCAATTTTAATCTAAGAAAAAACAAGAGGGCCATGAGGCCCTGAATCGCTCACCTGAACAATTGGCAAAGTTGCTTTTTCTTATGTTTTGAAATTGTCAAAATATGAGTCTTGGGTCAAAAGTCGAAGAATGACCATGACCTATTGTACTCATAAATCTTCATGTACTCATTAAGGCAACCATATATACCATTTTTAGGCAAAACTTTCCATGAAATCTTATGTTCTAGCATTTTCCCATATTTGACCATGCCGCAAAAAAAAAGTTATGGAAAAACCGAGGTCATCATTTGAACAGTCTTGGTAGTACTCTAGTACTCCATGCTACTTACCAAGTTTCAAGGCCATTGGTGTATTGGTTCTGGAGAAGAAAAAATATTTAAGGTTTATACCATAAATGGGTATGGTGGCCATGTTGGTCATGTGACCTGGACCGTTTGAACAAATTTTCGTTCAATCAACCCCTGGAGGCTCTATATGAAATGTGATTACAATTGGCCCTTTGCCTTTTGAGAAAATGTTAGAAAATGTCAAAATATGAGAGATCTGGGTCAAAGGTCAAAGAATGACCTTGACCTCTTGTACTCATAATTCTTCATGACCTCATTAAGACGACTGTATATAACAATTTTTAGGCCAAAAACTTCCCATGTAATCTTATGTTCTAGCATTTTCCCATATTTGACCTTGCTGTAAAAAAGGTCAAGGTCAACCAAGGTCATAATTTGAACAATCTTGATAGTACTGAAGTACCCAATGCTACATACCAAGTTTCAAGGCCACTGATCAATTGGTTCTGGAGAAAAAGATTTTGAAAGGTTTTTACCATATATGGTCATGGTGGCCATGTTTGTCATGTAACCCAGACCATTTGAAGAAATGCTCATTTCCTCGACCCCTGAAGGCTCTATATAATATTTGGTTACAATTGCCGCATTGGCTATTAAGGAGAAGTTTGAAATTGTCAAACTATTCTGAGCATTCAGGGTCAAAGGTCAAAGAACGACCTTGACCTCTTGTAGTCATGAATCTTGATGTACACATTAAGATGACTGTATTTACCAATTTTTAGGCCTAAATCTTCAAAACTTTCTATGAAATCTTATGTTCTAGCATTTTCCCATATTTGACCTTGCTGTAAAATGGCCAAGGTCACCCAAAGGTCATCATTTTGAACACTCTTAATAGTACTGGAGTACCCAATGCTACATACCAAGTTTCAAGGCCATCGGTCAATAGGTTCTGGAGAAGAAGATTTTTTAAAGTTTTTACCATATATGGGCATGGCGGCCATGTTGGTCATGTGACCTGAACCGTTTGAACAAATTTTCATTCCCTCATCCCCTGGAGGTTCTATATGAAATTTGGTATCAATAGGCCGAGTGGTTTTTGAGAAGATTGTTTGAAATTGTCAAAATATGAGAGCTCAGGGTCAAAGGTCAAAGAATGACCTTGACCTCTTGTACTCACAAATCTTCATTGTACTCATTAAAGATGACTGCATATACCAACTTTTAGACCTTAATCTTCAAAACTTTCCCTGATATCTTAAGTTCTAGCATTTTTCCGATATTTGACCTTGCCATAAAAAGGTCAAGGTCAACCCAAGGTCATAATTTGAACAATCTTGATAGTACTTGAGTACCCAATGCTACATACCGAGTTTCAAGGCCATCGGTCCGTTGGTTCTGGAGAAGAAGATTTTTCAAGGTTTTTACCATATATGGGCATTGACGGCCATGTTGGTCATGTGACCTGAACCGTTTGAACAAATTTTCATTCCCTCATCCCCTGGAGGCTCGATATGAAATTTGGTTTCAATTGGCCCAGTGGCTGTTGAGAAGATTGTTTGAAATTGTCAAAATATGAGAGTACTGGGTCAAAGGTCAAAGAATGACCTTGACCTCTTGTACTCATAAATCTTCATGTACTCATTTAGATGACTGTAGATATCGATTTTTAGCCCAAAATCTTCAACAGTTTTCAAGACATCTTATGTTCTAGCATTTTCCCATATAAAAGCACAAGGAAGCAAATTTGACCTTGCCGTAAAAAAGGTCAAGGTCAACCCAAGGTCATAATTTGAACAATCTTGGTAGTACTCATGTACCCGATGCTACATACCAAGTTTCAAGGCCATCGACCCATTGGTTCTGGAGAAGATTTTTTTAGGTTTTTACCATATATGGGCATGGCGGCCAACATGGTCATGTGACCAGGACGGTTTGAACAACTTTTCGTTCCCCCTTCCTCTGGAGGCCATATATGAAATTTGGTTACAATTGGCCCAGCGGTTTCAGAGGAGAAGTCGTTTGAAATTGTGGACGGACGGACGGACGACGACGGACGACGACGACGGACGACGGAGCCTTACCATCCTATAAGCTCCCCCGGAGCCGCTGGCTCAGGTGAGCTAAAAAACAGTATTATACAATGTTAACGCACGGTTGATTTAAACTGTGGCATTGACATCTGATTCTGACGTCGTGGTAAATAAATGTAGCGCAAGCCAATGTTCTGTGTTAAGAATGCTTTAAGCCCCAGTGACGCAATTACCAAAATTTGCAAACAGCGTAGATCCTGATGAGGCGGCTCATAATGAGCCGCCTCATCTAGATCTACACTGTTTGCCCTCTAGTCTCTGAATTCTCAATATAAAAAGTCTTGGACAAGGCATTTTTTTAATTTTTGCAGACGTAAATTTTGTCGTCTGCTTTTTGGTAGTGAAAGAGTTAAAGCATATCAAGCGTAGATTCTCAGAAACACATCCAGTCTGCTTAAGATGGTTTGCGGAAGATAGTCTAAAGCCTTAAGAAATGAAACAAAAAATAAGACCGTCAAGTTCCTATTTGCTGAGTAACTAACTTCAGGAGCATATAATTTCTCTAGAGAAATTATATGCTCCTACTAACTTAAAATGTTTTTGTTCTCAAACACGTTAACATAAAGCCGTATGTTGTTGAAATATTCTGTAAAAACGTCCTTTGGGAGGTTTGTTTTTCAATGTTATCATGCAAACGTATATGTAAAAAAAACAAAAAAAAAACAAAAAAACAACTACACAATGATATCCTAGTCCGTCTTCCAGAGAGAACGGTAGAAATATGTCACCGGTTCATTTTTGCCATGATATTTCTTTCGCGTAACGTGACGTCTCGTTAATCAAAACATTATTGTGCGACGTCACGTATTTCGAAAGAAGCATCACGGCTAAAAATAAATCACTGACGTGTTCGACTGTTCTCTCACGAACTTTCGAATGAGATACTTATGCATTTTCTTTTTTTATTCGTTTTGCAAACGTAACCTTCTAGACATGTATACCATCGAGTAGGGGTCGCACACTTTGCAAAATATACATTAAAATACAACTAAAATAAATATTATCTAAATAAATTAGCAAAAGAAACTGCCTAAAATGTAATCAAAAAAAATGTGTCTACATGCTCCCACGCGACGTGGATACTAAACCTACTCAACGTTGCAATAGACACTGTATGATGATAATCATAATAATAGATATCAATACCAATGAAAAAAATTAAAAATAAAAAACATCCGTCATCCTCAAATTAATATTATTACATTTGTAATTACAACATGCACATGATTTAAATTCTCCAAACTCCTACCAGTGGTAGTGGTAAAAATCATCGAAGCACAAGCCATTATAATGCCACTGCAGCCTTCAGAACTGATGATAAGATGTCGGTTGATAGGCTTGTTTTTTTAGATAACTGGCAAAAAAGGAACTAGGGTATGTTTGGGGTTTTTCTTTTTTAAATGACAAGTCTCTTCATAAAAATACGGTTTTCGTCGAGCAATTAAATTACCCAGCAGCGAGAAATGAATGAGATTATTGCCTTACATTGTATCTTTACCATCTATGTACCGCCAATACTTTGTATTTTTACCTCCTTTACCTTTTATTTTTACCATGCAATGAAGTCTATGAAGTCGAAGTATGTCATTTTACTTGCCAACTAAAATGACCGTGATAGTTTTTCAAATCTTTCTCATGAGGCTTAAGGCCGTTTTATTGTTTTACGCCGGCCAAATACGATCAAATACGACGATGAAAGTGTAGCGAGAAGCCTGCAGAGATACCTCACAATAAAATATTTCATGCTGATAGAGCAATTGGGCCTTTAAGGCGGAACAGGGCAAAATGCACAAACTTAAGTGATGCTTCTGCGAACACCATGTCATTCATTATAACGGTTTTGGAGATATATTTTTTTGTGTGTGTAAAAACTGTAATATGCTCTGGTGGCAATCTTTGATAACAGATCGCAATCGGAAACGTTTGTCCCACCAACCCCTAAAGCTTCCAATTATAACTTGGTTCTGATCGACCAAGAGAAGTCGTAGACAGTTGTGGGCGAGCACGAAGACAGACCCTGCCTATCCTATATGCACCCCGGAAGCTTCAGCCAAGGAGAATTTAAAATAGAAGTACAAGTAAAAAGACGTCTAGACAATTCAATATAAACAATTTTCGATCGATTGTTTTGGGTTTTGAGACAGTGTTTCAGTCTAGATCGGGCCGTTTCTCAGAGAGGGAGAAAGATGATACAGGTATGATACATTCACAAAATCTTTATCCAACATTGAGATGTTCACAAATCTTTAGCCTGTATTAAAATAATAAACGATTTCGAAGAAATGTTCAGCGAAGTTTTAAGTTGGATAGGGTGATATAAATGTCTTACTTATTCTTAAAATGGAGAGTTATCAGTCGTATACTTTTAAATGTGTTATCACAGGCCGTATACCATTTATATGAAAGCAGACACTACTGTCTTCGTGAATTCTGGCCTTAAAGACAGTGCAATGAAGAAATCTTCCCTTTTACTCACTTTCTGCATATTGCAGCCATACATACCCAAGTATTTTCAGAACAGAAGGCTTGCATCATAAACTTCTAGGGGCAAATCGAGGAACTTATAGTACATTCTAAAAAAAAAAAAAAAAAAAAAAAAGTCGCATGTTTTATCTTTTTTTGTGATGCTGTAGATGTACCGCGGAATTGGATTATTTTAGTTCCTGAGTAATCTTAATTTACTTTCTAAATCAAACCCATATTTTAAGAAACTGGCCTTTGTGACAACTTGCTGACTTACAGATCAGCTGAAGGTCAGTCAGAAGGTGCGTAGAGTTATAATATATGCCTATATTTCAATGCCTTACATCTGCTACAGAAGGCTTTCGCCAGAGCACCAATGTTTTTTATTCACCTTATGCTTTAGTTTCTCAATGAGTCGTCAGCAGGACTAACGTAGCGTGAAAAATGACATTACGCCGTACAGCAAATTCTAAATTAATCTGCGCAGCTCAGACCAATCAGAGCCTTCACCTTTCGATTGTTTAGATTGCTCAGGATTCGTAGATTGTATATGTGCAAATGGAAGCTCTTGTATAAATGTGACAGTGTCTGACATTTTGAGCCATTTGGAGCGAAAATCAAAAATTTTGTTTTAAACGTTTTCAAATTTATTAGTGCTTCCAGAATAGATTTCGGGAGGCCCAAAGCAATGTCGCTAAGGTTTACTGCAAAAGCCAACGAAATTGACACCAACCCGATTCACTGATTGGATACAATTTACATACTAGCTGGATAAACTTTTACAACTCTGGTTCGTGACATCGCTTTTCAAACATCAAAATTTGCGAACATTATTAAAAGAGTGTAGATGAAGAAAATTAAAGACGAAGACAGAAATGTTGAATCACTCTTTTCACGTGGAGCTTTAAAATTTATAAGTCGCTGCGCGGAAACCCAAGCAATTTTATGTGCAAATTGTATGATGTTACTTTCATTTCTCGTTTCGTGACGTCAACGTCGCACCTCCACAAGGCCCGAAATGCAAGTCACATTTAAAGCCGTTTTACTCATTAATGCCTAGCGTCCCATAAGCAAACAATGTAGAACCAGATAAGACGCAAAATGCGGCGTCCAATCACAGTCTGCACTGTTTGCATTAGACAACTGGGTATTTCCCCCAAAAAAATACAATGTAAAAAAAATATAATAATAAACTTGATAAAAACGCTCATCTACTTAACAAAAATTGAAGCGGGCAAGCGTAAATGGATTTAAAACCGCCGTAATCTCACTACAAATCTTAGTTTAAACAATATTTTATTTGTATAAATAATCACAATTTACAAACATATCAATACATAGTTACATATTTATGTTATGTTATACAAATGGGATTCAGAAGGAAGTCATAAGACTTTTGTGAATCTGTATCCCATACTTCAAAAACTAATTTACAATAATCTAAATGTGATTTGAACCAAGAGTAACATAAATAAACATTTAAATGTGGCATTTGCTCGTATTTATATCTTGAGGTGCATATAGAAGGTACAGTAGAAGAAAAAAAAAAGAAAGCGAGAAGGAAAGGAAAGGAAAGGAAAAAAAGACTCCACGAGGAATTTATGAGCTATTTATACTTAAAGTCCCAGCGGGCACACGACGTCCAAATATCGTCGAACCGACGTCTATGCGACGTAATGACGTCGCATCGACGTCGGTTCGACGCCACTCGGACGCCATGTGCCCGCTGGGGTAGTATTCTTTTAAGAAAACCCTGAAAGATAAGCGAAACCAACTCTGTTTCAAGATCAAAGATATTATTGTCACCGATTTCGCCAGAAGGTGGCGTTTTACTGAACAAGTTTAACAAGTTATGTATCACTTCTTGTTTTTAACACTTCCTCTTTAACATACCGAGTGCGTCTGTTATTAAGATAATCGTTTTTTTTTTTTTGTTTTTTTTTTTTTTGTTTTTTACTTTGTGTACCTCCCTTTGCCAGCTTTCGATGTCTGGTCTGCTGTGCTATGAGACTGTGAACATTTCTCGGGTAACTTCGTCTGAGCACAAAGATGTATTTCAGTATTACATCATTTTGGTATATATAAAACCGTGTCCTAAAAATTGAACGTCGCAAAATGATAACGGTGTTTACATTCTTTTGCCGATGATCAAAATGAAATATCTTCTATAACATTTTTTCGAGGCTCAGCCTCGTATAATGTCGATATTGTTCCACATTTCACAAGATTCCATTGGTCAAATAACGCGTATGTCAAAATTAAGCCAATAATATCAAAGTTCAATGAATATTTAATCTTCGTTTTTCCCGTCGTACTGCTCTGTGAATACTAGCACTCTGTCTTATATTAAGTCAAAATGTTTCTCTTGTTTGTAATTTCACAATAGAAATGTTATCGAAAACAGACGCAGATATTCAAAACTTTCTTTTTTTCGTCCAAGATCTACTTTCGATTTCTATTTTCGGTTTATACACACAAACAAACAACCAGTGCAACATGTTGATAACTATTTTGTATTCAGGTCATCAAGACTGACCGCGGTCCATTTTAGAATTGCAATTTGGACAGCTCAGTTTTGAGATAGGTCATTGTCGCTACCCAGTGACAAAATTACGGTTGTGGATTCCTACAGACATAACTTACTTATTCATGCAAGCTATTGTCACTTTTTCAACTAGAGACATAAAACAAAACACACTTCCATTTAATCTGCGCCGATTTTTTTTAAAGATTTTTCTTGTTAAAAATAAATTCTAAAATCTGTAGTATTATGCAGCATCGAACACACTAATAAATAAACTGTTAAAAAAGGAAAGGTTACAATCAGTTGACATTTCACAATGTGCCTTTGAATCACATCTAAACGAAAAGAAACTTGGAACGTTTAAAAGCAATATTATACATGTATGATTGCTTTTGAATCTTCTGATTCCAAACAGTTTGAAGTGCAGGATGAGTTAGGGTATAGACTTCACGCACCTCTGGTGTCTTTTAACGTCATAACATGGACCTTGAAACAATCTTGTTGCAGCATTGGTTAATTGCCCGTATTTCTAAGCAGAATGTTTGAGCCGCGGTACTAGAAAACCAACAAAGTGATTGTGTGCCCAGCGCGGGCTCAGATCAGCCTGGGCATCCGCCCAGTCTGATCAGTCTCTTCGCTAAGCGTTTATATGGTAGCTAAGGGTCTATAAGCTACGAGGGGAGTTCAATAAGTTCGTAGAACTCGGTATTTTTCTATACAATTCAAGATTTCTTCATTCATTTTTGTGCAGTGTTAACCTTTGTCAGTTGAATAATAACAGCCGTTCAGTCAACACGTACATTTTACTCCTACTTTTTGTTTGAAAACCTATACCCATAGGCAAAAATGGAAAGTCAGAATATTGAGTTCAGAGCAGTCATAAAGTTCCTCACTAAGGAGGGTGCAAATGCCAAAGAAATCCATCGGCGCATGGCTGATGTGTATGGTGCTAGTAGACAAAGTATTCCACAGTGGCAAAGTGGTCAGCAGAATTTAAACGTGGGCGAGACTCCTTAGAAGATGACCCAAGGCCAGGTTGCCCTGCTGATGTCATCAGCCAGGAGATGATCGACCATGTTGAGAGACTTGTGCTAAACGATCACCGAATTAAAGTTGCCGAACTTGCTTCAGAAGGTGGTATTTCTAATGGAAGTTTTTGCACTATAATCCATGCACATTTAGGCATGTCAAAAGTATCTGCCAGGTGGGTACCCAGAAACCTGAACATGCAAGATCGTCAGCAAAGGGTGGAGTCCAGAGTTGCAAAAGCGGCTATTCGTGAGTGCAAGTTCGAGCAGTTAAATCACCCACCATACAGTCCAGACATGGCCGCATGTGATTATTATCAGTTTCGAAATTTGAAGTCCCACTTGCGTGGAACGAGATTTCGGGACGATGATGAGCTCAAGGCTGCTACAGAGGATTGGTTTGAGGATTAAACAGACGGCTTTTATTTCAAAGGCATAGACTGCTTAACAGAAAAGTGGGCCAAATGCTTTGAAGTAAAGGGGGATTATATGGAAAAATAATGTTGAAACCATCTTCCAATCTGTGCGTTAAACCCCGAGTTCTACAAACTTATTGAACTCCCCTCGTACCTCTATGCCGACAGCGAAGACTCTGGTCCCAATGAGCGAATGTCCAGGCTGATATAAGTCATTGTTGGTTTTGTCATGTCGAGGCTCATTTAGGGCCGATTCCTTCCTCTTATCAAAATTGACGAAGTTTACAAAGCTATTAACAACCTGAAAAACAATAAAGCTGCTGGACTGGACTCAATTTCCAATGAGATGCTTAAGGCGGGACAAGGCTCCTTAGGGTTATGTTTCCTTAAACTTTTCAATTCTTGTCTATCAAGTGGGCAGTATCCTTGGCAATGGTCTAATGGGTATATTACCCCCATACATAAATCAAACGAATCTTCTGATCCCTCAAATTATACAGGAATATCAGTTACTAGTGCTATAGGCAAAGTTTTCAATACAGTACTCAATAATAGATTAGATAGCTTCCTTATAGATAACAGCATAATTGACCAGTGTCAGATTGGTTTTACTAAAAATGCCCGTACGGCTGATCATATGTTTATTTTAAAAAACCCTCATTGAAAAGTATTGCAGTAAAGCAGGCGGAAGATTGTATGCTTGTTTTGTAGACTTCCGTAAAGCCTTTGAATACAGTTATTCACGAAGGCCTCAGATTTAAACTTCTTGAATTAGGAGTAGGAACAAAATTTTATAATATTATCAAGAATATGTATAACAGTTGTCAGTCATGTGTACGTGTAGGTAATGGTCTAACAAAGGCTTTCAAGGTGGGCGTTGGGGTACGGCAAGGTGATGTACTCAGTCCAAACTTTTTTAAGATTTTTATAAATGATTTACCAAAATATTTTCTATCTTGTCCAGACCCGGTAAGATTACATAATGTAGATTTCCATTGTCTGATGTATGCAGATGATGTTGTTATTCTGCCCGAATCAGCTATTGGCTTACAAGAAAAACTGAAGCGACTTGAGGCTTATTGTGCTGACTGGTGTCTCAACGTTAATATTGACAAAACTAAGATTATCATTTTCAACAAAGCAGGAAAAGGATTTAAATCCAATTTTGTATTTCAAAATAAGATCATTGAATGTGTTTCCTCATATCGATATCTGGGTTTATACTTTTCGGCATCTGGTTCCTTTTCGTATGCCAAGTCTGAACTATACAAAAAAGGGTTGAAAGCATATTTTAAGTTATGTAAAACTATTCTGAATTTACATCCTTGTCTTAAGACAAGTTTACATATATTTGACCATACTGTAAAGCCAATCCTTTTATATGGCAGTGAAATCTGGGGAGTATTTAACCCAGCAAGCTCTAAGTTTCGAAATGGAATTTCTTTTGATAAGATATTTAATAATATAGAGCCTGAAAAACTGCATGTAAAATTTGCTAAATTCATTCTTGGTGTACACCGAAAGAGTACCAATTTTGCAGTTATGTCTGAACTGGGGAGGTTTCCATTCTATTTAGATATTGTTAAAACCATGTTAAAATATTGGCATCGCCTTGAAAACGTTGATCACAATTCATTATTGTTTGATGCATTGGAATGTTCCAAAACTATTGATGGAAATAGTAATTCATGGTTTAGCTCAATAAAGCAACTGTCACATCTTCTTGATATACCGCTTTCCAGGTCAGCTGTTATGAAAAAATCTACATTTGATAAAAACTTATCAAAAATTTTAAAGGAAAAGTATTTGAACGAATGGTATTCTACAAAACAGACATACTCTGTTGGTAAACTGGACACTTATACCAAAATAAAAAGTAATTTTGGGTTTGAAAAGTACTTGCAGTCTCTAAGTTTCCCATATAGAAGAGATGTCACTAGACTTCGTATTTCATCCCACCGATTAAGAGTAGAAGTAGGAAGATATTTAAGAATTGACAGGGCTGATCGTACATGCTGTAAATGTTCAATGGGTGCTTTAGGTGATGAGATACACGTTTTACTCGAATGCCCAGCTTTTGATGCTACCAGGGGTTCTTTTCTCAGCCTAGTACAAGATAAATGTAAAAATTTTACAGTAATGGATAATTTTGCCAAATATTTCTGGCTTTTAAATTGTGAAGATGAGAGTGTCTTACAAGAGCTTTCCAGTTTTATTCATTTAAACTTGGATAAGTGAATTGTCCTTGTTCTACTAGTTAATCAGTGGGATTACTTGAGGCAGCAATGAATATATATGAAGAACTGGCTAGTTTATTGGTATAGTCAGAGCTTTGGATGGGAGGGGTATTTGGTGGTGACTGGGGGTGGTTTTCTTTGTTTCTCATTGAAACCATATGTTGTGGCCCCTCATCTGAACCGTCTCGTCGAGACTGTTCAGATGAGGGGTCACAACGTGTTTTTATCCAGATTTAACGAGAGTTATCCCTGATTATCGCCAAATACTCCCTCTTATCTAGGGCTCTGTATAGTACTCTCAGTGTGACTGTTTTTACATGCCATGTGGGACGAGGATCTGCTGTATTAATTTGACCATATTATTCTGACAATAACATTGCTTTATGTATATGTATGTTTAACTATAAATGTCACAATCAAGGTATAGTAATGCATATATCACTTTGCATGCTTTGTGGTGTGTTGGTACACCTCTATATCCTTCCCCTATGTTTACAGGGAGGTAACTTTTCTGGCTTCTTGTTTGCTTTTCTGGTTACTGTAACCCTTCAGGGATAGGGCCTGCTCTTGGGGGAAGGAATTTGCTCCGAGAGGATCATGTTCTTTCCTCTAGAAGTTGGCCCTATGAAAAAAGGGAGGCTGAAATGAATGGCAGGGTTGCTTCCCTTAAAGGGTTCCCCTTGCATATTATTTCATGTTTTATCATAAAGTATATGGTGTCCAATGAACTCTCGAATATGGAATGTCTGTCGTTGCTCATGGCATGTAGGATGGAAGGGTGCGCTTCCATATCTCTTTTTTCTGCCATTTTTACAGAGGGCGTCTTATTGTGACTTCCTGTCAGTTTCCGTAACTATCGCAGCCCTTTTCAGGGGGCTCTGCTCTCGGTGGAGGAGTTTGTTCCTAGGGGAACAAATTCTTCCCATATGAGAGGATTGGCTTTGGGAGGGGAAGCAGCTGCCTAAATGACAAAGTTTGTCCCCCTAAGGGGTGCACCCTTTCACCTCAAATTGTAGTTGTAAGTACCTAAGCGTGCATATCAGTCTTTTTGTTCCTGATACGATCTGTCATTTGGATTTCTTGCCTTGATTATATTTAGTTACTCCATTATCTATTACCCTTTGTAGGTGCTCCTATGTGGGCCGAAAATTCGTAATAAACTTCTTGTATCTTGTATCTTGTATAACGTCAAACTACTGTCTGATTATTCATGTACATTCCATGCTGGTGCATTTCCTTGCATGTGTTAAAACTGCGTGTTCTGATAAATCAGCATTTTGGGAGACTTTTACAGTTCACAGTCATGTCAATTAAAACCTCCTTATTCCAATCAGTGGTAAAATAATCTAACCTCAAATTATTGTAAAAAGCGGTTCAACCTTTACGTTTGGTAACAAAATGCTGATTGGTGTTCATATACACTTATTAAGTCCTTTAAATGGCAAAAGGTAGAGAACACAAGTTTTTGAAAAATATAACAAATCGCTCTAGAAACTACAATTTTCTTGTCTGTTTTCCCGTCCAGCAATGCTATATAAACATAGGCGGAATTGTGATTGGGGTTCCGCGTCTATACATTGTATTTTTACCGTTTAATTCAACTTAAAGTCTCCATAGTCCTATCAGCGTTAAAAACGTATACACAAATCATGTAAACAGCGGTTCAACCTTCACGTTTGGCAATAAAATGTGGGTTGGTGTGCATATATTGAGTCATATAAATGGCAAAAAGTAGAGAAAACAAGTTTTTGAAAAATAACAAATCGCTCCACAAAATACAATTTTCTGTTCTGGTTTCCCGTCCAGCAATGCTATATAAACATATGCCGGATAGTGACTGGGCCTCCACGCCTGTACATTGTATTTTTACCATTTTATGAAATCGAAAGTAGGTCATTTTAGTTGCCAACTAAAATAACCCAAATATGTTTTCAAACCAGTTTTAGGTGAAACCCATGGAAGTTTTATTTTTAAAGCAGGCTAATCACGGTCATTTACAATTACGAAGCTATAATTTGAAGCTTGCAGCGATAGCTCATGATAAAATTTTCCATGCTGATAGAGCAATGGGGCCTTTAATGAAATCGAAAGTAGGTCATTCTAGTTGCCAACTAAAATGACCCAAATAAGTTTTCAAATCCTTTTTATGTAAAACCCAAGGATGCTTTATTTGTTTTAATCTGGCTAATCATTTACAATGACGAAACTATAGTGAGAAGCTTACAGCGATGCCTTACGATAAAATTTTTCATGTTGATTTAAATACAAGGATGGGGTAATAAAGTCAGAGGAAGATGTCGAGAAACTTGCGACACTCGGAGCGTCAGTAGAACAGGTAGAACAAGGCGAGGGCCTCCGGAAACTTCAGCAACAACCACTCCGATACCAATTTCATTGAGTGCGGTTTTCCTTGTCTATTGACTCGATCGCATAGATCAGACATGTACATGTACCGCTCTTGGCCGTCAAACGCTCAGTCCACTAAGTCAGACCTCCGCTATGTATTGTTCTTATTCTCGTTCCTTTTTAAGCTGCCTGCATAACCACTCACTCACCACTGTTTACAAAACAGAATGACCACGTAAAAAGATACTTTATTGTGCGTACGAGCAGCAAGTATCTAGATAAACCAGCATAGATTTTCCCGGGGTCCACAGATAATTCCTTGAAAATATTCAAACAAGATCGCTCGGCTGCAGACTTTTGTCGTAAACACGAAACAGGCTCTTTTTTTTCTTCTTTTCTTCTTCTTCTTCTTTTTTTGCGACTCGGTTAAAAATGACCTAAAATGACCTATAATGCTTAAACTAGATAAAAATAACAGGTCACTGACCTAAGCTGTTTCAGTAGTTGTATGTACTTTTATGCTCGCCACACGTTTGTGACGGGGTATTATGGTTTCTCGCAAGCCGTCCTTGAGTCTTTCCGTCCGTCATGCTAACGTCTTTGAGAACTCTTGTTTCCGGATTCTCATCTAACTTTGCCAGTGTATTGGTTACAAAACCGGCTCGCCTTGGATTGTTTAATGGGCTTTCAATAGTTGCACTTGTATCAATGTTAAATGTGGTTTTGGCCTATAACTTTTTTACTGTTTGAAATGTATTGCCGAAACTACACAGAAGTGAACAAAGTACGGGAGTTTTCTGATGCAAGTAGAATTCTGCATGGTTGGTTAGTTGTATTGGGTTTAACGGCCCTTTGAGACAGTATTTTAGTCTATATCGGGCCGTCTGCCAGAGAGACGGAGAAAGAAAAGAGAAAGGATAGACGAGAGAAAAAAACACACCCTCTTTCCCCGCACCTACTGCAAGCACAGTAGGCCCTTGTCCTACTTTTATCCAAATGAAAGTAGCATCATCGCCGCCCAACCACCACCCCAAATATTCTGCATGGATTGATTGATTGATTGTTTTGGGTTTAACGGCCCTTTGAGACAATATTTCAGTCTATATCGGGCCGTCTTCCAGAGAGAGGGAGAAAGAAAAATGATACACGAGAGAAATAACGTCCAAACAACCCCCACCCGCACCTACTGTAAGCACAGTAGGCCCTTGCCCTACATGTTCCAAATCAGTAGGACGTCCGGCACTGGAAGTTACACACAGCGTCATCGCACCACCCGACCATCCCCTTCTGCAGAGAATGTACAAGACAGTGAGCCTGTTAATCCGTTGAAATTAAGTGTGTAATTGATTGAAATGTACCATAAAGCAATGACTGACATTTTGTGACAGCTTTCTGGCCTACGATGAAACAGTAAGCCGAGATAGAAAAATCTCAGACAGCTCTAGAGAAGGATGTTCTTATTCAGTGGGTGAGAATGTCTACGCCGGTATCAGGGTTATATAAATGTACATGTAAATACTCACATAATCCTTTTAATTTCAGACTTGAAAGGGATTTTCCTGAAACTATATGTCTTACAACAGATAATATGAGTAATATAAGCTACCTGTCATGGTCATTTTTGTCATTGGGAATAAATGAAATACAATGAAAAACACACATATGAAATTAGAGTTAAAAGGATTTTCCGAAACTAACAACCACTGATTAAAGAAGCAGATAAAAAAAATCACACCCTGCAGTTGTCTTCCCTTGCTCTTAGAAAGTAGCCTGATAGAAACAATAGGACCATTTGGTGCTGATCGCTCCCCTGAGCCATGAGACTATAGAGACGTTCTCAGTTAAGCTGGGCCATTCGCGGACAAAAATGGCCATATATACAACCATTCCAGAATTCAAGAAAAAATCACGAACATAACGCTCATTATATCTGCTTCAAATCTTTAGAATATTTTCAGATAATAGTTTTAGAATATGGAATACCAACCATGTTTAGAGACATACCCTAACAATTAGAAACGGCGTATTCTATGACGTTATTAAGATACGTTGAAAGACGATGTCGCATACGATTTCTTTGACATGCGTAGCATTGCACATTTACTAATCTACTGACATTTGATTATTTAGGCTGGTTTCAATTAAAATTGTTTTTCTTTGTGTTTTTAGAAGAAAGGGGTTTTCTATGAAGCGCTGCTTAATCAAATGACGTCAACGCTTTCAAAACGTGTTCTTAGTGACGTTGTGACGTAGGTTACGTGTGACGTAGGTTAAAGTGCACACATTTTAACGTTTTTATATCATTTAATGTTTCAGTGCATGAAATCTAAGCACACCATCTTGTAGCTGTTACTAGGCAGGATTTTGTACATGAGTTTCAGAGCGATTGCTTAGCTCAGTTTTAAGAAAAGCCCGTGACGTAAGGTTACATTCTTACAGAAAAATGCTGGGGTAATGTATTTTGAAGTCGAGTAAATTATACAAAATTGAGCAAATTTGCACAAATGATATAAGATATTTAGGAACACATATTTCTTCGTGTGATCTTGTAAGTTTTATGATGCCGGACCATTTTAGTTAATACATGTAATACGAATTTACCGCTGTGACGTAGGTTACATAAAATTTGCGACATTAGTTACTAGTCTCATTTCGTAGCAAAAGCTACCCTTTAGATATTGTTTAAGCGGGGAAATATGTAAGAAATCACCTGAATTTAATAATGAATCTCGATTTTCAGCAGTGATTTATCTTTTTAAGCCGTGCGGCGTTCATATCTATGCAACGGCAATATTGCGACATTTAAAAACGTCGCATTTTAAACCAGGGTATAATTATTCGAACCAGTGTTAAAAATGTCTAACAAAACGCATGCATGTCTTGGTACTTTTATTTACTTCTTTAGACAGAGGGCACTTTGTAAGAGGGTAAACAGGACCGCCATTTTGTAATTTAAAGGAAGGCAATACGAAGGACAAAATTAATAGCTAATGGCCCAGCTTAACTGAGAACGTCTCTATAATGTCATATAAACTTTATGGACATTTGTTTTCGCTATGGCCGAATCTTTTCTAGATATTAGGATGGATGGATGGATGACTTGCGATTTTAAGTCCTTTTCAACAGTATTTCAGTCATATCAGGACGATGGGCGGATGAAAATGAAAGGCTGTGGGCAATGGAACCCCGTTTACGATGGAAAGAACTCCGCCTCCGGCGGGACTCGAACCCGCGACCGCTAGATCAGTAGGCCAGCGCTTAACCCACTGAGCTACCGGGGCTCCTCTAGACATAAGGTAACAGTGCCAAAATGGTGGTAAGCATCACAACCAGGCCCATCAATTTCTGAGAGAAAGTACTTTAACAGCCCCATTGCTCTATCAGCATGAAACTTCTCACTACGGTTTCCGCCATTGAGTATTATCCTGATTTGCCGGCTTTGAAAAATCAAAACCTCCTTGAGTTTACCTAGCGACACAGCGACTGGAAATCGAAGCCTTGTTTTTTTTAAATATCTCTCTTCAAGCAATTAAAGGCCCCATTGCTCTATCAGCATGAAAATTTTTATCAAGAGGTATTGCTGAAAGCTTCTCCCTGTAGTTTCGTCAGTGTAAATGACCGTGATTAGCCGGCTTTATACAAATAGAACATCCTTGAGTTTCACATAAAAAGAGTTTGAAAACTTATTTGGGTCATTTTAGTTGGCAACTAAAATGACCTACTTTCGATTTCATAAAATGGTAAAAATACAATGTACATGCGTGGAGCCCCAATTATTTTTTTCAAAAACTTGTTTTCTTTACTTTTTGCCAGTTATATGACTCAATATATTCACACCAACCCACATTTTATTACCAAACGTGAAGGTTGAACCGCTTTTGACAGTGATTTAAGTTTAGGCGTTTTTACCGCTGATAGGACTATGGAGACTTTAACCCAACTATGCACATTGTTTTGATGTTTTTGTCTGATAACAATGATGAACATTTGAAACAGGATTGAGGTTGTCCATTAAAATTAGAATAGGAGTACAGAAGTGTGAGCAATTTAAAGCACAGAAACCGTTAACCCACTATGAACAGCTCAAATAGATTTGAAAAATAACTAGGTCATTTTAGTTGGCAATTAAACTGACCTACTTTTGCTTTCATAAGCTAGATTTCATGGTAAAAACACAAGGTACAGGAGGTAAAAATACAAGGTACAGGCGTTTTAACAGGTGATAAAAATAAAAGGCAAGGATTCTATTGATTGTGCCGCTGTTGCATTATTTCATTGCTAAATGGGGGAACCAGAGACGAAAAAACGTATTTTAATGGAGAGACTTATTTTTCAAAATACGTTTTTCCTTCTTTTTTGCCAGTTATATGATAAAAAAGAACAAGAAAACAACAACACATCAACCGACATATTTTCATCAATTCTGAAGGCTGTACAGGTTTTATAAAGATTTGTATTTTGACGATTTTTACTACTTGTAGGACTATGCAGACTTTAAATATTCAACACAAGTGACCTTTAGCCAATGTCACTAAATGACCTCGACCTCTTGAATTTAAAGGGATTAAGATCCATTTCATTTCCATATGATAGATTCTAATAGTAACAGAAAAATGCACTTTTTCAGCTTTCCCCATTCAAAAGCCTAAGGGACTAAACTTGACCTTGCCATATTAATGATCAAGGTCAACTCAGAATCATCAGTTATATATACTTTGTACTACTGGATTCCCACATGCTACATACCAAGCCTCAAGGCAATCGGCCAAGTGTTTCTGGGGAAGACTTTTTAACGTTTTTACCATATATGGGCATGGCTGCCATCTTGGTCATGTGACTTAACTAAATATATAAACTTTCTTTCCCCCTTTGCCTGGAGGCTGCATATGAAATTTAACTGAAATTGACCCAGTAGTTTCTGAGAAGGTGACTTAATGACCTTGACCTCTAATATTCATACCGGTTGAATTTGAATGCATTCTGATATCACAGAGCACAATAGCAACAGAAAAATTAAATTTCGGTGTATCCCCTTCAAAATCCTGAGGTAATTTAATTTGACCTTGCCATAAAATAGGTCAAGGTTGACCCACGGTCATCATTTATTTTTGCTTTGTAGTACTAAAGTCCCAGATGGCACGTAACAAGTTTCAAGACAATCGATTAAAGTGGTTCTGGTGAAAAAACTTTTTAATAATTTTACCATATATGAGCATGGTGCCATCTTGGTCATGGAAATTTTCTTTCCCCATTCCTGGAGGCTGCATATAAAGCTTAATTGAAATTAGCTTAGTACTTTCAGAGGAGAAGTCCTTTGAAATTGTTGACAGATGACATACAAGTGACCTTTGGCCAATGTCACTAAATGGTCTTGACCTCTAAATATTCATAGGGGTTGAATTTGAATGCATTTCCATATTACACAGCACAATAGCAACATAAAAATGTTCTTTTCAGCTTTTCCCATTTAAAAACCTAAGGGACCAAATTTGACCTTGCCATAATATCTGTCAAGGTCATCTCAGGGTCTTTATTTATATAATTTTTGTAGAACTGGATTCCCACATGCTACATGTCAAGTTTCAAGGCAATTGACCCAGTGGTTCAGGAGAAGAAGATGTTTTAAGGTTTTAACATATATGGGCATGACGGGCATCTTGATCATGTGACCTGGACCAAATATATAAAATTCCTTGCCCCCTTTTCTTGGGGACTGCATATGAAGTTTAATTGGCATTGGTCCAGTATTTTCAGAGGAGTCATTTAAAATATTGACAGATGATGGACAAGTGATCTTTTGCCAAGGTCACCAAATGACATGGACCTCTAAAAGTTCATTTGGGTTGAATTTAAATGCATTCCCATATTACACAGCATAATAGCAACATAAGAATGCACTTTTTCAGCTTTTCCCACTTAAAATCCTAAGGGACCAAATTTGACCTTGCCAAAAAATAGGTCAAGGTCAACCCAGGATCGTCCGTCATATAACTTTGTAGTACTAGTGTCCCAGATGCATAACAAGTTTCAAGTCAATCGGCCCAGTGGTTCTGGGAAGAAGATTTATTAAGCAAAAGATTTATTGCCGGCTCATACTCTAGATTTGATATCTACAACACCACAAGAAGGCGAAATAATGTTAAAAGCATTAAAACTAGGTAAGGCCGCAGGCCCTGATGCAATAAACAACCGAATATTAAAGGAACTTTCTCGTCCTCTATCATTTCCTCTTTGTGACCTCTTTAATTTTTCCCTGTTGAAAGGTAACGTGCCAGCTATTTGGAAAGAGGCTTATGAAACGCCCGTATTTAAAATTGATGAACCTTCATCTGTCTCTAATTATAGGCCAATATCTCTCTTAAACACGACAGCCAAAGTACTGGAAAAAGTTATACATAAACGTGTTTTTAATTTCTTTCGTGATCATAATATTTTAACAACCCTGCATTCCGGTTTCGGTCCCCAAGATTCTACGGTAAACCAACTAGCTTATATCTATAACACGTTTTGCAAAGCTCTTGATGAAGTAAAAGAGGTACGAGCAGTATTTTGCGATATAAGCAAAGCCTTTGACAGGGTATGGCATCGAGGTCTTCTTTATAATCTGCAGGCTGTCGGTATTTCTGGGTCTCTCCTGCAATGGTTTACAGACTACTTAACTAATAGAAAGCAAAGAGTAGTATTGCCTGGTGTCGCTTCAAACTGGTTATTCCTTAAAGCTGGAGTACCTCAAGGTCCATTCTTGGGCCGCTACTATTTCTTTTGTACATTAATGATATCGTTGAAGAGATACAGTCAACTATTAGACTCTTTGCAAATGACACTAGTCGTAGATGACCCTCCGACAGCGGCCGATCAGCTTAATTCCGATCTAGCTAAGATCCACACATGGGCAAAGAAATGGCTTGTTACTTTTAATCCGTCTAAGTCAGAGTCAGTAGTCTTCAGTAGAAAGCGTAACAAACCAAACTACCCTCCTCTTAGTATGACTCAGGAATTAATAAATAAGCTTACTTCACATAAACATTTGGGTCCAACATTCTCAGACGACTGCTCCTGGCATGAACATTTTGACTATATAAAATCTAAAGCTTGATTTCGAATTAATATAATGCGTAAGTTGAAATTCAAGCTGGATAGAAAATCTCTTCAGATAATTTACTTTTCTTTCATACTACCGCTTCTGAAATATGCAGATGTGGTGTGGGATAACTGCACTCAAAATGAAGCTTATGAACTTGAAAAAATTCAAAACGAGGCCGCTCGGATAGTAACTGGATCCACTAAACGTGTGTCTATACCCTCTCTTCTTCAAGAAACTGGCTGGGAAACATTAGCCTCTCGAAGAGAAAAACATACTCTCTAACTCTTTTTCAAAATGCAAAACGGCTTTTCTCCCGATTATCTGTCATCTCTTACCACCTACTGTCGGAAGTACTACACATTATAACTTGATCTCCATACAGTTCACGCTAATACTCAGCTACATTGTAATTCATTTCTTCCTTCAGCAATTCGCGGATGTTACGAGCTACCCAAGGAAACGCGTAACTTACCTACTACAGCATCCTTTAAACGTAAACTTAATTCTAATATAGAGATTCCTCCTTCGTATTACTTTTCAGGTAAACGAAAAGTCCAAATTAAATACTGCGTTTAGCAATATATATTCCATTCTTATATGTTGTTTACACGCCTTTTTATAGCATAAACTGTCAAATAAAAGCCCTTTTCGGTGCCCAACCTATTTAGTTGAGCAAATATGTTGGGCTAACTTTCATGGGGGTGGTCTACGGAGTGTAACATTTGTTTTTGTATATCAAAATGACCGCCTGGGTCTATAGATATCAAATTCAGCGTTTGCCACTTTGACAAACCTTGCATAACTCTGCAGTGGCCAGTTATTTACGTTACCCCGTTAGATTTTAAATATCAAACATATTTATTGAGGTCAAAAAGAAATGTATTTAAACAATATAAATGTATCAATTATTAATATTTTCTGCAAGAATGATTAATATGCTATAAATTAGGCTGCTTAAAAAACGGTTCAGAACGTCTGTGCTGTTATTTTCGTTACAATATATTATGTACCCCCCGAAAATTTAAAATGTAACTTAGGGTGTTGTATTTACAAGTAATCTATGATCAAATTGTCCAAACTTCTTCAGTTTTCTAATTGTCCCGTTTAATACATTTCTAACAAACCAAATTTGAGACCTCTAGCTTCTATACTTTGTCAAATATGTACTGTTGAACATGATTACACCCATTTCCTGTTGGTGGGTGCAAAGTCATTTCCCACAATTGTTCGTACAAAAAATGGTTACTAAGTTATTTTAAACTGACAAATAGGGGCTGTTGAAATAAGGTAATGTAATACATGATATAAAACAACAGTTCACATTTTTGTTTTGACCTAACAATACATATTTTAACCATAGTAACGTACTTAACAAATTTAAATGTTTGCGTAAAGCGTAGATCATTCCCACCATGAATATACCTTTTTGAAATTCTGACTTTTAAACTACACAGTTGTGATGACAGTACATGTAGTTGGTATTTATTGTAAAGTGAGAGTTTCATCGCCTACTTAGACAGAAAACAGTGTTATTTACATGACTTGCAAAGCTGAGATTGTCCTGATGTTCAAATGAAGCCTTTGTGAATTAATCTGTACACGGAATATCTATATATTTTTATTAATAGCCTAATGACTTTTAAACAAAGCCAAAAGTGTCAAACTAGCTAATCATAACTTACAGTTTTGTACTTAGAAAGGTAACGTTAATAACCTTTATTTTTAAACAGTCCCCGAGATTTAATATTACTACTGCCAAATATGTGTACGCTTTATTACTTTGAGCTTAAACAAAAACCTTTTTTGAAGGCACCTTAGACTGGTTTAAGTATACCCAATTTAACTCATTATTGACAGCTCCACGGCGGAGCATCAGTTTTAGTGTATCGATGTTATAGTTTGTGTTGTCCTCTTATCGGTAATCTTCAAAAATCAGTTTATTTCATCGGCATATTTGTCATCATTCTGCCATAAATAGCCATATATAGAAAAGTACAGAAATGGGTGAAAATAGGCGTTTGTGTGACTAATTATGTTTAGTGAAGGCCATCTTTGTGATCATTTGCATGGGCTGGATGTTTTCTTGGCTAGTATCGTCTGACTACTTGTCTTAAAACTTTATGCCGCTATTTTTAGGTACCGCGAGTGGAGTGTTTCACAGAAAGAATCAATTCCTGATTGCTGAATTTTTACTCTACCTTTACTGTTTTGACCTTATCCTGTAAAAAGGCAATATATAAAACCAACGTTTATTTTTTTTTTTTTTGCCTAAAAACATACAGTTTCATCATAGTAACGTATATAACAGGTTAAAAAGTATGAGTGATTTTATTCTACTGCAGCAAGTGTACTTGTCATGAAAAGTTCCGTCCTACCTCATCTTATTGAAAATTATGTTTGAGAAAATCTAGGCTCATTCTGAGTCATTTTGAAAAACGGAATTTAGCTGTAGCTGGTGCTAGGGGGCAGTGGCATTGTTGCAACATTGCATTGCTGGGCACACACTCAGCTATTTTTCCCCTTATGCATTCCTGGCTTCCAGAGAATCTTCCTTTGGAATTTTGTTAAGCTTTTATCATTCCAGCAGACTTTAAGGTGAATGGATATTGTGTAAAATGAAATTACTATGACTATCTTGGCCTCCCTGTCTAATCTATCTTGGGGGGGGGGGGGGGGGACCTTATTAATTTGAAATCATCATCAAAATGACATTTAACTTAAGTCAATGATAATTCACTAACTTCGACTCCTTGGTTAGGTGGTCAAAAAGGTAACGTTTACAGCTTTCAACAGTGAACAAGTTGTCAGATTACTCTTTTACTGTTTAAAGTTTTCATATTAATGGTAGAGTAACAAGGTGCAGAAAGTAACCGCTCTCAAGTATAACGCATATGTCGAAAGCACACATTGAGGTGCGGAAGGTTAACCTAACAGCAGTATCGCCATACATCTCTGAAGGAATTTAAATACATGTATTTGATACAATTGTTTTAAATAAGTATAGTCCCAAAGAAAGGGCTAAGGCAGTAACATAATTACCCTCAAATTTTTTCTATATAATGCATAGTTTGTATTAGAAATATGCCTGTTTTAGATGTTTACTTAAAGGCGGTTATTTTCTGCACCCGGTCACCCAAGCATTAATATGAGACTTGTTCACAGTAAAAGGGTCCGTCTCAAGAACTGGGGAACTTTTAATGCTTCATCTTACTGCATCAGATCAAAAAGATGATATCATAAAGAATCTGACAAATCATTTACATTTGAAAGTTGTATACGTTACCTTTTAAATACCAAAAAGGAGTCGAAGTAAGTGAACTATCATTGACTCAGTTAAAAGGTCATTTTGATGATGATTTTAAAATAATAACAATATGTCATAATCAGATTATCCATACCAGATCTTGAAAGGAATCAAGTAACCTTTCATGTGTGTTCCTTGCTTCCACATGATTTTGCAGTATATTTTGGAAATAATACTGTATAATTTTGAATGGACACACTTCAATTTGTTATGCTTCCGTATATGCTTCCTATTTACTTCTGTGGATGATGTAACCCTTCCAAAAATAGTCTACTCTTAAAGGAAACACTTTTCTCCTACAGTAGCCAATTCTTTCCTTTTGAAGTTAACTTCCATTAAGAAGAAGGGCTAAGTTAATTTTCTTGAATTATTTCACGTAATAGTGTATCGAAGCACCTTAAACTCTTGGACTGATGATTTAAATTAAGAAAGAAAGATTTCCTGGAAACAAAAAGTGGATCACAAAAAAATAATACTTGATTTCCATTTAAATGAAGCACACAATTTACACTAGGTGCAGTGGAGTAAAATAACTCTTACTTTTTAACCTGTTATATACGTTACTTTGGTTTAAATAGATGCTGTAGGACCAAAATATTTTAACTACGGTTTTGTATATTGCTTTTATATAGAAACCGGTCAAAGCAGATAAACAGTGTAAAAGGGCTCCGATTAGGAATTGATTCAACTAGTGCCACAATTCTTCCACAACACCAAACTTAAAATAGTAACATAAAGTACTAAGACATTTACTCAAACGAATCTGTCTTGTGGCCAAATAAACAGAGATCCATTCCATGCAGATGACCACAAAGCTAGCCTAAATCAAACATATCCTGGAACACAAATTGTCTATTTTCACCGATTTTCTATTTGTTTCTATATACATCGGACTGACGGCCAATAAACAGACAAAACAAATCAATTTTTGAAGGTGAATTGTAAGTGGACAACACAAAATATAACATCAACAGACCAAAACGGATGCACCGCCGTGGACATATCACCGGAAAATTATATGGGGTGGGTTAAAACCAGTTGAACGTGCCGTTTTGAAAATATTTAACTCAGATTTATCAGGCTTAGGCACATTTGGCTGTAGTAACAGTTAATCTCAGGGATAGTTTTTAAATGACTGTTACAAACGTTACCTTTCTGAATACAAAACCCTATGTTATAATCAGTTATTTTGCTTTAGTGGATGTTTTAAATGTGTTTTGGATACTAATGGAAAAATAATAGTGTTCCATGTACAGGTTAATTCACGAAGGCTTATTTCTAATTGTAGGAAAAACTCACCTTTGCATGTCATGTAAATAACACTCGTCTGTTTGCTACCCAAGTAGCTAACTTCACCACGCAAAAATTTTATTTAACGATATACATGTATGAAACACATGGTTATCACAATTTGGCTGTTTAAAAGTTAGAATTTCAAAACAGTGTTTTCCTGGCCGGAATGATAGACGCTTTACGCAAACATTAACAATCTGTTAAGTATTTTACTTTGGTTAAAATATGTGTTGTAAGGTCAAAAATAATTTTTTAAACATTTGCTTTATATCATGGTTTATATAATCTTATTTCAACAGCCCAAATTTGTCCGTTTTAAATAGTTTTAAATAGCTTATTAGCCATCTTTTGTACGAATAATTGTTTGAAAATGACTTTTCAGCCGCCATTAGGGAATAGGTGTTACCACGTTTTACAGTACATGGTTGACAAGGTATAAAAGCTAGAGGTCTCAAATTTGTTTTACTAGAAAGGTATTGAAATTTTCTAGTTAGACAATTAGAAAAATTGAACAGTTTGGGCTATTTTGTTCCAGAGTTTTCATAAAATGCAACGATTTAAGTTAGTATTTTAAATTTTCAAGGGGCACATTATATATTGTCACGAAAATAACAACATTAAAGTTCGAAATTGTTTCCGAAGTAGCTTAACTCATAGTAAATTAATTATTCCTTTAGAAAATATGGACATATGATTCATTTATAATGTTTAAGCATACTTCCTATTGACTTCAATAAATATTTTTGATATTCAAAATTTAATGGGGTAACGTAAATAACTGGCCACTACAGAGTTATGCAAGGTTTGCCAAGGTGGCAAACGCTGAATTTTCAAACTACAGACCAAGGCGATCATTTTGATATATGAAAACAAATGTTACACTCCGTAGACCACTATCTCCCTTTTCTAGGCAACTTACGCAATCATATTTGCTCCACTAATTTCGGTGGCATAAGTCCGTTTCATTCTTTAGTAGGACCCTTTATGACCTGCCATTCTTGAAGCGATTTTTTTTTCAAATCCAGCCCGAATTTACAATCGAGCGAAAAACTTTTGTTTGATTCATTTTTTTTTTTATTTTTGTAATTGACTGTTTTCTTTATGTTGATCTACTTAATATCCAGTAGCACTGACCGCATTATTTTTAGTTCTTGGCTTAATACAAGTAAGCGCACGAGCAAAACTTGATTTTTATACCTGAGTGATTATCCACTGCAATACGGGTCCATGTGAGGATATTCGATGCCGAAACATAAAGATACAGTTGCCTGACATAAATTTACGTTATAATGTGTCAAAAATATTTTTACCATTGCGCAAAAATATAAATTCAAACCTTTTGCGTCAGTAAATGTATCAAGTGAATTTTACATCTGACATCCAAAGTTTGGACAAAATACTGCATCATTAACCCTGTCGGTGCCAAGTTTATATAGAAACGCACTTACAAATGCTAAATTTCAACAATAAACTACTAGCTGATCAATTTCTTATTCTTTCGAGGCAGTGATATAGATATAAGTATAAATGAGCCACGACACGAGAAAGTCTAGTCTGATCAGTCTTGACTGTCCTCATGGAGGTAGCTTAGACCCATAGCTACCCTTTAAGCGCTTAGTGAAGAGTCTGATCAGACTGGGCAGATTTTTTATCATAGTTATTCTCTTTCTCTCTCTCCCTGTCAGAATCCAGCCTTTTCTGGGGATTAACATTTATATTTGGTGTTCGAAGTTTCCTTTACGTCAGATTCATGTGCACAATAATTCCATTTACGACCTAAAGCGAAATTTTTCTGTTTTGAGTAGTTTAGCTGACTCTTATGCTTTGTATACGAAGAACGCTCTGAGGCAGCTGAGATGTGACAAAGCTTTCAAAGTGTTGATTAGCAGTCTTTGATTTTCTTTAAACTCCCCGTTTATCATATGTTTTGATTAAAGTAAAGAAGGATTCCTCCTTTTCAATGTCAAGTTTTCACCAAGAGATATTGCTTGATAAGTCACCAGTGTACGTGTAAGTGTAATTTTATCGACGTTGTTGTTATGATAATAATACTAAAAGATCAAGCTATACATAGCCGGGCATTACAAAGCACATGGGGGCAATAGCCCTAGTTTTAAGATAAATCAAATGTCTACCTTTGACTTTATATCAAAATTTAAAAAAAAATGCAAGCTGTATCATATTACTGCACTACTATTTGCATTTATTTTGTCAAATAATATTAAAATGGACTGAAAATAACAGATACGACGTAAACGGTAGGATGCAATCAACAGGAAGTATGATGTAATTCTATTCATTTTGACATCTTGCTGAGACAAATACAGTGAAAACGGATACGCATATTTTGTGGCTAACAAACAGTAACCAGTAATTTAAAAAATAGTATGAAAAAAAATAAAAATATACAAATAAATACAACGAAGTGTAAATTAGTAATATGCATCAAACCCTGTAAATATGGAAAAGAAATGCAAAATAGAACGTCTGTGTGTGTGTGTGGCATTGTTGCATGGTTATTTTAATGGAGTTTTCCCCAAGAAAAACCATTAGAAACCTTTGACCAACTGATGACAGAATAGTCCACAGAATTAAATCCACAAGAATCTTATTCACTCAATAGTACTCTGATCTGATTGTCATACCCGCTTCACACCCTAAAATTCTGACTAAATTCATACAACATTCACATCCTAGGTTTATGTCTTTATACATGTAGAATTTAGAATTCTCTGGTTTGATTTCTCCTAAATTGCTTGCAGTTTCTATCGTTGTGTTATTAAATTTCTCGTTACAAGGGTCACAGCGTAATGCTCAAGGCACCGAGTCTGTCCCTACAATTTCTGTCGTTGTTGTTGTCCACAGGGTATAAACCAGTCCGCCAAATTTCGTGTCCTGCAGAGACTGTCCGTCATATTTGGCTTCCGCCGACACTGTCTGCGAACTCTTGCTTCCTGCAGGGACTACTGTCCTCGAAAACTGGCTTCCTGCCGAGACTATCGGCGTTACTCTGCTTCCTGCCGAGAGCCTCGGCAGGAAGCAGAATCACGCGGACAGTCTCTGCAGGAAGCCATTTATCATATACATAAGTCTCGGCAGGAAGCAAGAGATAGCGGACAGTCTCGGCGGAAGCCAAATATGATGGACAGTCTCCGCAAGGAGCGAAAATTGGCGGACTGGTTTACACCCTGTGCTGTCCTTATTCTCAAAACGATGTACTCCAGAAGGCTCAGCGGAACGTATCTATGGCTGCCCCTCCTGGGACCGGGCTAGTCCATACAGATTACGACGTTCTCCGGGAGGTTCAACGGAGTGTATTCATAGCTGCATACTCCTTGCACCGAGTCTAGCCATAACTTTTCGTCTGTCACACCGGGTAGGCGACAATCGAAAACGCTCCAGCAATCGACGAACGCGGATCAAAAACCGTTAGAAACAGCGTTTTCGATTGCAAATTGGCGACAATTTGCAGACGAAAACGCCGCTTCTAGCGGTTTTTGATCCGCGTTAATCGAATGTTAAGAGCGTTTTCGATTGCCGCCTACCCGGTGTGTTGTTTTTGACGATGTTCCCCAAGAAGGCTTAGCGGAACGTCCTGTTGATCTTTCTGTTCTCATTACGATGGTACCCATGTGGTTCGGTGGAGTGGAACGTCGTTGTAGTTTACTTTCTCGAAGCTTCATTTATTTGTGAGAATGTTTGAGTTGATCAAAGCAATTAAAGATAGGTTTCTGTACTTTGGAATGCATCATAATTTTGATGATTTTTTATCCAAGTTGTTGGAAAGCACTTAGAAAGAGGAAATGAATAAGTTTCACTAAAAAGTGTCAATAAAAAAATCGTAGAAAAGTCATTTTGCAAGGGATTCGCACACCAGTTAGCGCTATTTTTAGTTCGCGCCAAAAATAGATAACATAACTGACGTCATGCATTGCATTTCGGGATAGTTTTAACCCATCCGCCCTGCTAGGACCTCTAGAAGAGCTCACAGCAAGAGAAAATTAACCGTTGGCAAATGACATCAGAAATTGCGGACTTGTAGACATATATACAATTATTTTTTTAGAACTGGAATTCCAACAAAAGAAAATATACCAACGGGAAAACGACTATTTTCTACAACATCTGACGATTTTCTCAGTAGCAACAGTTTCAGAAAAATAAGAGAATTCTATACTACCCAGAAAAAGACAAAATTATTTTGTGAACATAATTGTTATCGCAAGGCCAGGAACCTACCTTTAATAAACATAAACGGTATACTATCTTACTGGAATTAACTTATATGGTTGAGAATAATTCCGTTGACACCAAGGAATTCTAGTGTAAACAAAATTAAAACTTACGCCTGCGTTTTCAAGGGAGGTAATATACAAGTATTAGAAGCAAACAACGCTTACGGAAGCACCTTCGCACTAGCAAATTTTAACGGAGAATGCACTTCAGTGTTGTTGCTGTTTCTTGAGTTTTTGGTTGACTGTTTCTATAATTTGTATAACGTTAACGTGGAGTTTATATTAAAAACTGAAGAAAAAAGAACATGCAAAATTAACTTTTTATAAATATTATAAAGCTAAATCTTTACACAGATTTTGACATGTACTTTCTTCCATACAGATTAGACACACGACAAACTTAGCTGACTTCGTCGAGAAGTACAGAATAAAACGATACAATAAATAATGTTACGCACCTTTACATTGTAATTTTACCATATACTGAAATTGATGATATCGAAAGATGGTTAACTAATTTGCCAATTAAAACGATCAAAATCAATTTTCAAACACAAATTTTGATAAATTTACATGAGTTGGAAAGGTCCAAATGCTCCGGTAGTGTAGCAAATGGCTAACGAGAGAGAACTTGAGGAAAAGTTATAGACGACATTATACTTTATTTTTCCAAACTACTTTGGAACCGTGAAGCACTTTAATATGCCAGAAGTAGAGTGTTTAAATGACTGTACGTATAGATGATTCAGTACAATGTACAGTTGAAGTGAGCAGCTTTCACTGACACCATTTTGTATAACTGTTACACGTAACATATTTATCTATTCGGCTATAAAATCTCTAGAATAATCCCAGCTATCTAAATCAATCTTACGAAATTATGCTTTGACATGGGGTTTCTTTCCTAAAACCAAAAAAATCGTAAATTTGCAATAGAAGTTTTGTCGAAAACAGACGCAGATATTCAAAACTTTTTTTTTGTCTTTGTAAATCTACTTTCGATTTCTACTTTCGCTTTAATACACACAAACAAACCGTGCATCATGTTGGTAACTGTTTTGAAATCAGGTCAAATTCAAGATTGACCGAGGTCCATTTTGGAATTCCAAATTGGACATCTCGATCTTTAGATAGGTCATTGTTGCTACCCAGTGTCAAAATTACGCTTGTGGGTGCCTACCGACATAGTTCACATGAGTCATATTCACCTAGAGACATATTACAAAACACACTTCCATTTAATCAGCGCTGATTATCTTTTTTTTTTTAAGATTTTTCTTGTTTTGCACACATATAATGTAACCTTTGCAATTGTCAACAATTCACTTGTAAACAGTTGGGGATCCAATAGAAACGAGCAAATAAACGTATAGGTAGGAAGGTATTTACAAGTAGCGAATGAGCGGCGATGTTTACACTCAGCAGTGTTTTAAGCAAACATACGGAGTGGTTGATTGGATACGTTTAGGCATTAAATACTCTGCGGTCAGACGGAAATGTTAAAGCTCATAAGATTGCAAAGCACTACTATATTTATATATACTTTGTAATGCTTTTTTTCAGTTTGTGACAGGACGAAAGACCTGTTAGTTATAAAATTGTTTATGTCGAATGAGCAACTGTGTTTAAGAAGGTTTTACTGAAGCAATAGAAAAGAGCTTTCCCACGATCAAAGCAGGATTTCTACCTGAAAACAAATGAAAAGAACTTTAAAGAAAATTCTATCAGCAATTTACACAGTGTATTTTATGGTAAAGTTTTGTCTGTTTTAATATATTTAGGTTTGATGTAGGGCTTGTAAACGGTTTTTAAAAGTGTTTAATAAAATTCGACTCTGCTTTGTATTATATTCTGTTCAATTCTGCTTTGCTGTTAACTATTTCAGATGTTGATTTTTTTTTTTTTTTTTTTTTTTGGGGGGGGGGGGGGGGGGGGGGTTTATGGATAGAATATTTTTTTTTCGATATAATATAACAATTTTAATGAGATTTACGGTTATTGAAGGATTGCGGCGGCCAAAAATCAAGGTTATTATTTATCATTTAAATCGAAGCTGCAAAGTGAAAAACAAAGTAATGTAGAATAAGAAATTAAAAGAAAATGGGGTTTCTTATAAAAAGAATCAGACTGCATGCATGGTAGATACATGATTGAGCTTCGACAAGAAAAAAACAAAACAAGTGGCATGTGCGCCAAGCGAAGACTTAGATCAGCCTGGGTATCCGCCGAGTCTGATCAGACTCTGCTGCGCGCTTACATGATAGATAAGTATTTAAGCTAGCTCCACGTGAACAGAGAATATTATGATCAGACTGGGCGGCTGCACAGGATGATCTTAGTCTTCGCTGGGCGCACATGCCATTTTGTTGGTTTTGTAGTGACACGGCTCAGTTGGAGTTTTCAGCTTTGGTTCTGACGTGAAGATGGCTCTTTCTTAAATACAGGAAAAAAAAGAATGCTGACACCTTACAGTTTTCGAAGCCTTGTGGTGTTATTTGTAGTTCCTTATCCAGCCGAAATTACGATTTCTGGCTCCCCGTCGGGTGATACAATATAAACAAAAACGGGACAATGAATAGGATCTGGCGCCTATACACTGCATTTTAACTAATTTTGTCAGGGTTAAAATATCGAAAGTAGGTCATCATCAGCTGCCAGCCTAGATGGCCCAAACCATTTTTCTTGTGCTTTATTTGTTTAAATTTTGCTTGTCATGGCCATTTACAAAGAAAGTTAGCAGCGACATCTTACGATAAAGCATTTTATGAATTTTAGATATCTTCATTTTGAGTGATAAAAACATTGAAAATTCCGATTATGCTTCGCATTCGTAATAATATCAATGGTTTCATCATATTCGATGAAGGTGTTAATGGTATTTACTGCAAATTCGTATAAAGCTGTAATATCTACTTTTAGCCATCCTTACATCATGCAAAATTCTATTAAAAAAAAGAATGACACAGAAAATAAAATAAATAACTTAAACATAAGAATGTTTTGAATCTGCAATTCTGATTTTCATTCATGGTTATCACCGACATATTTTGTTGCCCTGAATTTGCTTGCCATAGTTAATGTTGGCTAAATTTGTGAATTATCAGGCCAACTCAGCTGTTATTTCTTCATTGCTTTTGGTATGGCATTTTGGCTTTTTTTAAATTAAAAGTAGCCGACTACCGTTTAAGCCTTATAAAACGAAAAGCTCGATAGTCAAAGCAATTTCTTTGTACTTTCTCCGCAAAAAGTACTTACATATAAGAAATGCTTGACCTAAGTCTTTACCCCTTTACATGTAACTATTGTGTGTGTGTGTGTGTGTGTGTGTGTGTGTGTGTGTGTGTGTGTGTTTACAGCTTCATGAAGCCATTCAAAAACAAAATACGATGAGATCAGAAATTGAAAGTTTGATCAGCAGGCCATTTAATACATGTAAATTGTATATATTTGTATTCCTTTACAACCTTCCAAAGGATCTTGTATTCGTGTTTTTCAGATACACGTACTTGAATATAATGTCTTTTTAGCATATGAGCCGCGACACGACAAAACCAACAATGTGGTTGTGCGCCCAGCGCAGACTCAGATCAGCCTGGGCATCCGCCCAGTTTGACCAGACTCTTCGTAAAGTGTTCAAAGAGTAGCTAAGGGTCTAAGCTACCTCCATGCGGACAGAGAAGACTCTGATCAGACTGGGCGGATGCCCAGGCTGATCTGAGTCTGCGCTGAGCGCACAACCACTTTGTTGGTTTTCTCGTGTCGCGGCTCATTTGTTTTAAATCAACGGTTATTTAGAATGCCGGTTAAACAGAGACTCTATAATAAAGCAGCATTTATAACAAACAAGGCGGAATCTTTGGTTTTGTATCCTTTTGTTTTCCATGTCGAACTTAATTAACCCAATCGTATTCTCCCAATAGGAAACATGAATTTTCTTCTTTCCCGATTGAAAAATATTTAGATTTGTATAATGGTTTCCCAATTAAATGCCAGTTGTTCCAGGCGGATTTCCGTTATGGGTTAGATTGTTCTATGTATTTGTTCGTATGTTGTCAATTTTAATATTCTCTTTAAGATTTAATAATAATGACTAATTCAGTTTGTTCTCATTCTCGTTCCTCTTTTTGAACTATTACCGCCCACTTAAAATTTCTATTTACAAACAAAGATGGATGGATGGGATAGATTGGCCGTTGGTAAAAAGTCAATATAAAAGTAGTCTGTCTGTAGCAACCCAGTTTATTCTTTGACCTAAACTGACGAGTTGCAAGACCTTTTTGGCACACTGATTTTTTATAGTTTGGAATAAATTTAGGAAGAGAGCATAGTAAGTGATAGAGAACTTCTGTCGCGAGTGATACCGCAAAAACCCTAAGTTTTGGGACAAATAGGTCCGATCAAAGACTGCAGACCCTGGTCTGACTGCTTCCCTAGGAGCAATCTGACCAGGTCTTTACTGTTTGCCATTCACATTTGGAGCTTTTGGACCCATTACTGCATTATAAACCAAACTGTTCCATTTGTAGGACAAGAAGGATAATTGAGCCGCGACACGAGAAATCAAACAAAGTGGTTGTGCGCCCAGCGCACACTCAGATCAGTCTGGGCATCCGAAAATTCTGATCAGAGTCTTCCCTGTCCGCATGGAGGTAGCATAGACCCGCAGCTATCCTTTAAAGGCCCAATTGCTCTATCAGCATGAAATGTTTTATCTTGAGGTATCGCTGCAAACTTCTCACTACAAATTTGTCTTGCATATGATCGTGATTGGCCGGCTTTAAAAAATTTAAACGTCAACAAGTTTCTCAAAAAAAATATTTGAAAAAATATCTGGGTCATTTAAGTTGGCAACTTAAATGACTTACTTTCAATTTCACAAATTTTATTACATAGTAAAAATACAAGGTACAAGATGTAAAAATACAAGGTGCAGGCGTTTAAGGCGGTATAAAGACAATGTAAGGCAAGGATCCCATTCATTGTCACGCTGTTGCGTAAGTCCATTGATCAATGGGGAAGCAGAAACAATAAAAAAAAAATTTCATGGGGAAACTTTTTTTTTGTCATTGTTTTCAAAATACCTTGTTCCTCCTTTTTTACCAGTTAGACGACACAAAAAAGCCCATCAACTGTCATATAATCATCAGTTCTGTAGGCTGTACCGGTTTTTTAATGATTGTTTTTTGTGTGTTTTTTATTGATTGATTGATTTGTTGCTTAACGTCCACGGTAAACATCTATGGTCATGTCGGGATGGTCAGTTAACCTAACCACACTATTCCTGGGCAGGCTTAGACCTCCTAAGCGGTTAACCAGTACTAAGTGCACATACTTTCGCCAGTAACTGACAACTGTCCTTCTTGAATCAGCGGAAGGAAAAACGAAAGTATGTGGCCAGATCGGGCTTTAAAGTCTCCATAGTCCTATCGGTGGTAAAAATCGTCGAAGCACAAATCCTTATACAATTCGTACAGCCTTCAGAATTAATGATAATATTTCAGTTGTCGTGCTTTTTGTGTCATATAAATGGCTAAAAAAGAAGGAATAACGTGCTTTTTGTGTCATATAAATGGCTAAAAAAGAAGGAATAACGTATTTTGAAAAACATGTCAAGTCTCTACGTGAAAATACGGTTTTCGTTTCTGGTTCCCCGTTGTGCAATTAACTCACACAACAGCATGACAAGAAATGAGAACCTTGCCTTACATTGTATTTTTTCCTCCTGTACTTTGTATCGTTACCTTTTGTACCTTGTATTTTTACCATGTAATGAAACTCGTGAAACCGAAAGTAGGTCATTTTAGTTGCCAACTAAAATGACCTAGTATTTTTCAAATCGTTTTTATGAGAAACACAGGGACGTTTTAATTTTTCAAAGCCGGCCAATCACGACCATATACAATGAAGAAACTATAGTGAGAAGCTTGCAGCGATACTTCACGATAAAAAAGTTCATACTGCTAGAGCAATGGGGCCTTAATGATGGGTGCTTCGAAGGTTTTTACCACTGGTAGGACTTTGGAGACTTTAAGCGCTTAGCGAAGAGTGTCAGACCGGGCAGATGTCTAGGCTGACCTGAGTCTGCGCTGGACGCACAATCACTTTGTTGGTTTTCTTGTGTCACGGCTCAATTACTTTTTGTAGAATTTATGCGGTGCATACATAGATGGTGCATTTTGAAGTTGCAGTGTAATTCGGTGCATTTTAACTCGGCATTTTTAAACAATGAATTTCATTGCCTTAAATTCATTGAGGATATTGCCAGAGAAGCTTTACCAACGTGCCGCGGAATGGTGCATTAACTACAGGATTTCTATTTCTATGCCCCCGAAGGGACTTCGGGTGGCATATTAAAATCACACTGTCCGTCCGTGCGTCCGTCCGTAACAAATAGTGTCTCAGCGATAACTTAAAAAACAACTGAAGCAAATTTGATGAAACTTCACTGAAAGATAAAGCATAATGAGAAGGTGTGTCGCAGTCACACAAGATTTAGGTTCCCACGCCCAAGGTCAAGGTCACAATTGGGTCAAAGGTCAAAATATGTCTTAAATTGGTGTCTCAGCCATAGCTTATAAACTACCAAAGCAAATTTGATGAAACTTCACAGAAGGATAAAGCATAATCAGAAGGTATGTCGTCTACAAGATTTAGGTTCCGACATCCAAGGTCAAGGTCACTGTCGGGGGATGAGGTGAAAAAGTGTCTCTGTGATAACTTTAAAAGTACATGACAGAATTTCTTCAAATTTCATAGAAATGTAAAGCATAATGAGAAGGTTTGTCACATATAATATTTATATATCCAAACCCAAGGTCAAGGTCACAATCTGGGGTCAGATGTCAAATCATGTCTCAGCAATAGCTCAGAATTGTACCAAAGCAAATTTTCTTGTACTTCACAGAAAGATAAAGCTTAATGAGTAGGTACATGTAAGCCACACATAAGACATAGGCTTCCACTCCCAAGTTCAAGATCACAGCCAAAGGTCAAGTTGTTTCTCCCCAATTACTAAAAAACTTCGTGAGCAAACTGTTTAATTAAACGTCTTGAAATGGTAAAACATAATGAGATGGTATGTCACAAAGAAAATTTATGTTCCGATTCCCAAGGTCAGGGTCACAATCAGGGCTCATAGGTCAGATTATATCTCCAAACTGACTAGAGACTGCTGAAGTGAATTTCATCAAACTTCACAGAAAGGTAAAGCATGATAAAAAGGTGTCTCAGTTGCAAGATTTGGGATTCCTTGCCCAAGGTTAAGGTCACACTTTGGGTCAAAGGTCAGTTTAAGGGGCCTTCGGGGGCATTTGTTACATACTGTAACATTTCTTGTTTTTCTTTCATTTTATTGTTATTGTTACAATGGAGAATTTGTAGTGAGAAGCTTGCATCGATACCTCACGATATATTTCACGCTGATAGAGCAATGGGGCCTTTTTCTTTGTGCTGAACCAATCAAACTGATGTTAACCTACAAAAATATGTTGTGTAAGAAATATGATTTTTTTGTCTTGTTTTTATTGATCTATTTATTGTTTTATTTTTTAGTTCTCGTTGTCTAGTAATAGCGTTAAAGTGCTGTACAATAATTATAAAAGAGAACAAAAGTTTCCATCAACGCTTTATTCTTTTCTATACAACAATGTTTACGGTCAAAGGAGAAATGGGCTAAAGAAAAAGACAAACTTACGATTTAAAGAATATTTGGTCCATCCGGTGTGTCCCCAGTAGCTTACACCTGCCTTTTCCAAAGTTGTTCTTCTATTGTAGTTTCTTTCTTTCTTTTTTTTTCTTTTTTTTTTTTTTTTTTTTTTTGAAACTGAAAATTCAGTTATCGCTCATCATGTACGAAATAAATTTAACGAAAGAACAGCCCGTATGTACACAATTCAGCTTTTTTGAGATGTGTGCACAAGTTTATATTAGTTTAAAGTCTCCATAGTTCTATCGGTGGTAAAATTCGTTGAAGCACAAATCCTTATGAAATTGGTACAGCCTTCGGAATTGATGATAATGTGTCGGTTGTTGTGCTTTTTGTGTCATATAAATGGCAAAAAATAAGGAATAAGGTATTTTGAAAAAAAAATGTCAAGTCGCTACGTGAAGATACGGTTTTCGTTTCTGGTTCCCCGTCGGGCAATTAACTCACACAACAGCGAGACAATAAATGAGATCCTTGCCTTACATTGTGTTTTTATCAACTATTTAACAACTGTACATTGTATTTTTTCCACCTGCACCTTGTATTGTTACCTTTTGTACCTTGTGTTCTTACCATGTAATGAAGCTTGTGAAACCGAAAGTAGGTCATTTTAGTTGCCAACTAAAATGACCTAGATATTTTTCAAATCGTTTTTATGAGAAACACAAGGACGTTTTAATTTTTCAAAGGCGGCCAATCACGATCATATACAATGAAGAAACTGTAGTGAGAAGCTTGCAGCGATACGTCACGATAAAATATTTCATGCTGATAGAGCAATGAGGCCTTTAAGGAAAGTACCCATATGTTTTATGCAAATAGTATAGACCCTAATCATATGTCGCGCCTTGAAGCGTCTGATCTGGCTGATTCTGCGCTTTTTGCCAATGTTCCTATTACTGGACGTCCGCGGCGGTCATTTTGTTAATGTAAGGTTCCCAAGGTACAGCGAGGCTCTGATATTGAATGACGTTACAAATCTAGTTGCCGTGACTTTAACTGAGCGGTTTTATTACAGATGGGGGTGGTTGAGTGGTGCGATGGTGCTGGGTATAACTTCCAGTGCCGGAGCGTCTTTCTTATTTGGACAAAAGTTAGGCAAGGGCCTACTGTGCTTGCAAAAGGTGCGGGAGGGGGTTGTTTGGACATTATTTCTTTCGTCCATCATTTCTCTCTTCTTTCTCCCTCCCTTTGGGATACGGTCCGATATAGACTGAAATACTGTCTTAAAGTCTCCATAGTCCTACCAGTGGTAAAAATCGTCAAAGTACAAATCATTATGAAACTTGTACAGCCCTCAGAATTGATGAAAATATGTCGGTTGATGTGCTTTTTTGTATCATATACTAGTAACTGACAATAAAGAAGGAACAAGGTATTTTGAAAACATGATAAGTCTCTCCATAAAAATATGGTTTTCGTCTCTGATTCCCCGTTAAGCAATGAAATAATGCAACAGCGGCACAATCAATTGGATCCTTGCTTAATATATTTGTACATTGTATTTTTATCACCTGTTAAAACGCCTGTATCTTGTATTTTTACCTACTGTACCTTGTGTTTTCACCATGAAATAAAGCTTGTGAAATCGAAAATAAGTCATTTTAGTTGGCGGTAAACTCAAGGACGTTTTGATTTTTCAAAGCCGACCAATCACGATAATAATCAATGGCGAAACTATAGTTAGAAGTTTGCAGCGATACCTCACGATAAAATATTTCATGCTGATAGAGCAATGGGGCCTTTAAAGGGTCGTTAAACCCAAAACAACCAACCAACCAACCAAATTTATTACAGATAATAACTGTATCTAAAGAAATCAGTTTTTCGGTGGAATATTTCATCTGACAGTTGCCCGTATCAAGTTTTCATTGCTTTGTGAAAGACACTTGGTGCATTAGATAGTGGATGCGTAGTATCTGTTTAATATTTTTTCCTTATTGTTTCAGATCAAAAGCAACGATGAAAGGGAAAATGGTTTTATGCCTTGTCTTGATTGCCTTTCCTCTGATAAATGCCTCATGCAGATGTATAAAAGAACTACATACTACAAATGCTAGCACAGCATCAGGGACGGTCCAAGCCCACTTCCATATATGCGCCGAACTTTGGAAGGGACCAACAACAACCGACAGTAGTCTATCACCACCATGTTGTTGTAAATCAAGATGGCATTGGAAGGTAAAGTAGACAAATTTATATCTTTTCTTAAATTCTTCAACTTTGGCTGGCTTTGGGAGATTATTTACACAGAAAAAAGTACTTTTATCATGGTTTGTCATCCTGCATCTGATTTACGTCGTCATTGCAAATTTCAGTTTATACGAGCTGTATGCGGATGTATATCTTTTGTCATGACATTGGAGAAACAGAAATGAATCAAAGTGCATACGCTTTTGAGAACGGATCTATATTATACTGTAGTTTACATTGTCATATACTGACACAAAAAAGAAACGTCTGTTTTCTAAGGTTCTATATCAAAGTTGTAGCCATAAAAAAATGAAACAAAATGTGTCCCGAGCGTCAGGCACACATACAGTTGCAACCATTTTAATTTTTCTCCATAGCAATAAGATTTATCGAACCTAAGTCAAAACACCATTTTTCATTCTCAGCAGCATTTTATTCATCAAAACCTGTAATGTTTTGCGTAAAACAAGGGTTAGAAACATCGACAAACGAAAAATCAACTTTAACAAACAAAAACCTCTTATTAGATGAACGAGAAAGCAGCCCGAAGTCTTTGATTTATAAAATTATCTCCCTTTTAATTAAATTAATAACGATTTTAGAACTTCTGTATCTCCATAACCGTTCATCATTTTGACACCGTTTTTTGTTTTAATTAACTATACTTGTGTACAATAATAACAGCATGCATCAGAAAATAAAAATTAAGGCTGCAATCTGAAATCTCGGTGCACTAAAACCTGCTTTTGTTACCCCACCTCTTACAGAAAAGTAATCGAGTAATTTTGTAACAGAATTTTTGCAATGTTGAATGATACTGGTTTCAATGCTGTTGATGGCTAGGAATAAATTCTGAAGTAGTCCTATGCCATTGAATTCCAAAATGATGGACCAATAAGCTTATGTTTGCGTGTGTCTATGCACTGTCGTGATCGACGCTTTGTGACGTCACTTTACGTGACAGATTTATGCCAGTGGTTGTAACAATTTAGAATGCATCTAACACCCATAAAATCTCAGCAGCGTGTCTGCTCAGTGATGCTAGGATGAGCTGTGATGGTTAAAATGGGAAGAACACACGAGATACTGAGTTTGTGACTTTCGAAATTTGGGTACTGGCGCTTGCGACATTGTCTTTGTCGCCGATTTAACGGATTTCCGTTCAGGGCATACCATTGTTGAATAATCAACGTTATTGAAACAAAACATTTGAATGAAATGTCTGTGTGCATTTGGAATTCAGAGACACAATTGTAAAGCAGACGTTTCTTGTTTGGGTCAGTATATATACTTATCCAGCATATATTTGTTTATTTCAGACTGTTAATGCAGAGCTCAAGGTGAAAACGGCAAAGTACTGCAAACGAGTCCAATGTCAAGATAGATAGCAACAGAAGAGATTTCACGCCACTGTTAATACGGGACTGCCAACTTGCTTTACCAAAGAGATTGCCTCATTAAAGAGTTATGCAATGATTTTTATGGGATAATTATTGTTAGTTATCTATATAGTACATAAACATATGTTATGGGCCTCAAAAGGTATATGCCGGCGAGGCGATTCTAATAAGGATCAACAGTGTGTACTATTAAGCAGCGGCACGAAAACAACAACAAAGTGGCAAGTGCGCCTAGCAAAGACTCAGATCAGACTGGGTATCAGTCTGATCAGAGTCTTCGCAGTCCGCAAGGAACTAGTTTAGACCCTTAGCTACCTTTTAAGCGCACAACAAAGACTCTGATCAGACTGTGCGGATGCTTCGCTGGGCGCACATGCCACTTTGTCGGTTTTGCTCGTGTCACGGCTCAATTTTATTTTTGCCTAGTCGACTCTTCTATTTTTATAAATAACCCTTATAAAGTGGATGAGCCCATGCACCGTTTTATGGATGTCTGGTTAATTTATTTAATTATTTTTTTACATTCTTTTAGTAAATGTTTTAAATTTAATGCAAACAGTGTAGACTCAGATCAGAATCCGTGTCCTCATTCAAATCTGAGTCAGCACTGTTTGCCTGTTTTTTTTTTTTGTTGTTTTTTTTTTTTTTTTTTTTTGGGGGGGGGGGGGGGGGAGGGGGCGCTAGATTGAGCCGCGACCGGAGAAAACAAACAAAGTGGTTGTGCGCCCAACGAAGACTCAGATCAACCTGGGCATCCGCCCAGCCTGATTAGACTCTTTACTGTGCGCTTAAAGAGTAGCTAAGTGTCTCAGCCAGCTCCATGTGGTCAGCGAAGACTCTGATCAGACTGGGCGAATGCCCAGGCTGATCTGAGTCGTCGCTGGGTGCACATGCCACTTTGTTGATTTTCTCCTGTCGCGGCTCATATTATGAATTAAGAAGAATCCCATACTAATCGTGACAAGCTTTAGATCTGACTTTTTGTATTCCTGCCAAATACTCGTATTTATGCATATACATGTATGTCACGTGTTATGGAAGAACATATTCCATTGTTTATTTTTTGAGAACATAATTATATGGATTCCAATTTTACGCAGTACATCATTATATCGAGTTCCGGATTTTATGCGAAATGAATGTAGGGATCAAATATCTATGATGGCAGTTTTGGTCTCTGTACAGTGTTTTAGGTTGATAATTTGGCAGTCTTATAATGAAATCTATTGCCATGACAATTTAAAGTGTATGCTGTATTTTCTTAACCTGTGCCAGTCATCCGAAGCAAACCATCTCAGTAAGAACAAAGTCGCGTGATTTACCGAAACGTATTACATTGTACTGTGAAATACATAACATTTACCATTTTTGAGGTACGCGGATCGCGTTATTTCATAAGGTTCCTGCCAATATGAAGCATTGTACCCACATTAAATGACATTCTGTGGATTTTCTACAGGAGTTCTGAACCTCTTTCATTTTCTTGGGTTATCGGAATATCCTGTGACTTGCATCAGACATGAAATGTTCAAAGCTATGCCTTGGAAAAAAAACTCAGACATAATTTTTGTTGTAACTTTATATAATGCTACAGGTATCTGATCCCTAACTTTGTTTGTCTAATGTATCCTTTTGGTCGCATGGTGTATCTGATTATTTAAGCTCTTTTAATGCAAGTTTCATTCTAAACAAAACCTGCAACTGTATGATATGTACATATCATCTTTGAGCCGCGACACGAGAAAAACAACAAAGTGTCATGTGCGCAATGCAAAGAATCAGATCAGCCTGGGCATCAAACCTGTGTAATCAGAGTTTATGTTGTGCGCTTAACGGGTAGCCAAGGGTCTAAGCTAGCTTCATGTGGACAGCGAAGACTCTCCGGATCTGACTGGGCGGATGCTCAAGCACATGCCAAGTTGTTGGTTTTTCATGTCGCGGCTCATTTCTTTTCATTTGCAGAAGTTTGATTTTTCTTGAATTTCCAAGTGGAAAATCAATGTTAAAGTGCATTTACAAGGCATGTATAAGAATTGCTCCAGTGAGAAGTATTTCAGACTGTATTAAACTATTTGAGCCGCGACACGAGAAAACAACAATGTCGTTGTGCGCCCAGCGAAGACTCAGATCATCCTAGACTTTCGCCAGATCAGACTCTTTGTTAAGCGCTTAAAGGGTAGCTAAGGGTCTAAGCTACCTTCATGCGGACAGAGAAGACTCTGATAAGACTGGGTGGATGCCACTTTGTTAGTTTTGACGTGTCGCAGCTCAAAATTTTATTTTCTGATGGGGCGGTCTTTCTTCAAAAAATAAAAAAAAGGAAAGAAAATGAAAAAGAAATTGCAAACTCTTCTAAAATTAAATTGCTGTCTCTTTTATATGTATCAATACACTTAAAAGTCAGTAATTATTAACTGGATTGAAAATGAAGTGTAAGCTAATAATGCTGTGTGAAGATTGCTCAAAGAGATATCAAATTATTTCTTGCAAGATCAGATCAGTATAAAAGTAGCGAATTGGCAAGTGTACACATTCCATGGGCTTGCAAACGCGGTATTTTTCATCGCATGGACCGCATGATGTAGATATATTATTTCTATAAACATCGTTTTTATTGATGAGTTATAGAATTTTTAAATAGGCCTGCATGAAATATTTTTTTAGATCTAGATAAACGATGAGATATCTAATATATTTTTCTGCTTATTGGAACTTGTTTTATATAATTAATTATTTATTAATTATTCTTGCTAAGAAACTGTCAAATATTTCTGCAATGCTATCCTAGTTTTACATGTAAATGTATATGCCACCATGTCTCGATGTATTATACTTGTTCATATCCTCATATGTCTGTATAGACCTGAGTGATAATAAAGTTCTGTTCTGTTCTGTTCTGTACTTGTTTTATATAATATTGTGGATGCACTAATATATTAATTGTATCTAATTTCTAGAAATGACTAACTGGTTTCGTATATTCAATCAAATTTTAAAGTCTGTTTGGAAAACGAAGCGTTAACTGAGCTATAAGAATACATGTAACATTCTGTTGCTGTGGAACTAACGTAACACTTTCATGAAATTTGTTTAAGTCCTATAGTCGTTTAATTAGAAACAAAATGCAATAAATATATTTGCGCATCCACAAAGTATTTTCGTGTAGTATCAACACCCGTACTGAGGCAATTTTCAGTACTCGTATAAGTGTGTACATGCATTACATATGAGACAGTTATTTTGGTTGGTTGGTTGTTTTTGGTTTAACGGCCCTTTGAGACAGTATTTCATTCCATATCGAGCCGTCTCCCAAAGAGAGGGAGAAAGAAAAGAGAAATGATAGACGAGAGAAAAAAAATCAAAACATCCTCCGCCCGCACCTACTGCAAGCACAGTAGGTCCTTGCCCTACTTTTATCCTAATAAGTAGGACTATCCGCCATTGGAAGCTATAACCAGCACCGTCGCCCGACCATCACCCCCGAGATAGTTAATTTCCTATTTTTATACCCCGCCACACGTTAGTGGCGGGGTATTATGTTTTCACGTTGGCCGTCCGTGTGCCTGTCCGTCCGTCGTACGTCTGTCCGTCCGCACTTCGTTTCCGTTCGATAACTTAAGCATTTATTAATGGATTTTCTTCAAATTTTGCGTATGCATTTGTACCGAGAATATCTCGCTTGGGATTGTTAATGGGCAAATTTCGTTAATTTCTGACAGAGTTATGGCACTTGTCAATTTACAAAAATGGTTTCTGGCCTCTAGCTCCTTTACTACTTTGAGTATCATGATGAAAATTCACAAACATGATAGAAGTAACAAAAGCTTTTTTATGAGCACCGAAATTTTATCATCGGGGGTTATCTGCCCCTGCCCTGGGACTATATACATGTATAAAATTATGAAAAATTCCATATAAAATCAGAGTTTGAAGCAATTTTTCTGAAACTTTCAGCAAATGAAAGCCTCCAGTGATGCTCAAATTTACCCCATTGGGAGTTATCTCCTCCTGCCCCCGGCTATATACATGCATAAATCTGGAAAAATCAGTGTGTGAAAAAGGTTTGCAGTGGCGGGGTATCACGCAGTCGTTTGCGATGCTTTTATTTTATTTATTTATTTAACTTTTATTTATTTACTTTAACTTTCCTTTTTTCTTTTTTTATCTTTTATTTTAGAAATATTCCCTTATCGAATTTCCTATCTTGCCAGTTTTCTCAGAGGATCTGTTACATGTATTGTTTTATTACATAACCGCATGGGTCGTTTTTCTTTTATTGTTTACACAATAGAGCCAAAATACTAGTTTATATATGCCACATGAACTTTGGCATTTTCACCTTATTTTTGTCAGAACCTCAACTAGCGGCACTTTCTCTAAATCAGTTCAATCCGTCTTTGACGGCATTAGATTCGCATGTATATGAAATCGAACACTTTGTTTATTTGTTTAATTTTATTCAGTAAGTAAGTTAGTTCTTGTGTTTGATGTGTTGGTGTTCACTGCCATGTTCCTGCAATGGTCATGTATTAACCCGTTGCATTCTGGGTATTTTTTGTCGTCTGCTGAAATTGTCGTCTGCATCAAAACCAGGAATATTTTGACGATATATTTTATACCTAACCTATACCCTGTGACTTTGATCTAACTAACTCTTGTAGAAATGATGTCTAGGCAACAAACAGTTTGGATCTCAGATCAGGCCCCACGTCTGTGGGTCCTGATCTGGATCCAAACTGTTTGCCCAGATATCCCTAAAGGGGTGTCCCGAATGGAATGGGATAAGATCGTGTGACCATGCATTATGTTTATATTATATGTGCTTTTATGATCTAACAAATCTGTCCAGAAGCTAAAATATAGTTGACAGCTTAACCTACATTTCAAGCAATCAGACCTGTATTTGTCTCTTCGGATTGAACAAAAGTATAATATTTCTGTTCTACTAAATTCCATACCTTTCTCATACAAATTAGATTACACAAAAGATGAGTCCAGCCCATAAATGTATGATACAACAGTAATAAAATGTACTTCCCGCTTAATTTGGAAATTTCCTGAGTCAAAATAGGTTTCGCTGTGACTATTTTTATTATACTCCCCCTGGATGAATTAGATTAAGATAATTGTCACTTGAATTATATTTTTGTACTTCTCAGATAAGCTATGTTTTATAAACATGTACAGAATAAAGGAATCTAAAATTGGTATGGCATTATAGTCTTATTACTGGATGGATTGTCAAAAATGCTACTCAAAATTTGCTATCACTTTTGGATTACATTTTGAAAATTGTACAACTATTGTCTTAAAGTCTCCATAGTCCTATGAGTGGTAAAAACGTCTAAACGCAAATCATCATGAAAAGCGCTTCAACCTTCACGTTTGGTGATAAAAAATGGGTTGATGTGCAAATATTTATTCATTTACCTGGCAAAAAGCATGAAAAACGTGTTTTTAAAAGAAGACAAATCGACCTTCAAAATACAGGTTTCATTTTCTGGTTCCCCGTTGAGCGATACAATACAAACAAAAGCGGTACACTGAATGGGACTCCACGGCTGTACATTGTATTTTTACCTTTTTTCATTGTTTATGAATACGAAAGTAGGTCATGACCCAAATCAAATTTTGAACCTTTTTTATGAGAAACTCAGTGATGTTTTATTTGTTTAAAGTTGGCTAATCGCGGTCATTTGCAAAGACGAAATTATGGCGGGAAGCTTGCAGCGATACCTCACAACAAAATTTTTCATGCGGATGGAGCAAAGGGGCCTTTAAACGACTGTGCATTGTTTTATTGTTACCTTTTGTACCTTGTATTTTTACCATGTAACGAAGCTTGTGAAACCGAAAGTAGGTCATTTTAGTTGCTCACCAAAATGACCTAGATATTTTTCAAATCGTTTTTATGAGAAACACGGGGGCATTTTATTTTTTCCAAGCCGGCCAGTCATGATCATATACAATGAAGAAACTGTAGTGAGAAGCTTGCAGCGATACTTCACGTTAAAGGCCCCATTGCTCTATCAATATGAAAAAAATATCATGAGGTATCGCTACAAGCTTCTCACTATAGTTTCGTAATTGTAAATGACCGTGATTAGCCAGCTTTTTAGCTCGCCTGAGCACGAAGTGCTCAGGGTGAGCTTTTGGGATACCCTGATGTCCGTCGTACGTCCGTCCGGACGTCCGTCAACTTTTGCTTGTGTACACTCTAGAAGGCACAGTTTTCATCCAATCTTTCTGAAACTTTGTCAGAATGTTTATCTCCATAAAATCTAGGCCAAGTTCGAAACTGGGTCATGTCGGGTCAAAAACTAGGTCACTAGGTCAAATCTTAGAAAAACCTTGTGTACACTCTAGAAGGCACAGTTTTCATCCAAAGTTCATCAAACTTTGTCAGAAGGTTTATCTTTATAATATCTAGGACAAGTTCGAAACTGGGTCACGTCGGGTGAAAAACTAGGTCACTAGGTCAAATCTTAGAAAAACCTTGTGTACACTCTAGAAGGCACAGTTTTCATCCAAAGTTCATGAAGCTTTGTCAGAATGTTTATCTTTATAATATCTAGGACAAGTTTGAAACTGGGTCACGTCGGGTCAAAAACTAGGTCACTAGGTCAAATCTTAGAAAAACCTTGTGTATGCTCTAGAAGGCACAGTTTTCATCCAAAGTTCATGAAACTTAGTCAAAATGTTTATCCTCATAATATCTAGGACAAGTTTGAAACTGGGTCACGTCGGGTCAAAAACTAGGTCACTAGGTTAAATCAGAAAAACCTTGTGTACGCTCTAGAGGACACAGTTTTGATCCAATCTATATGAAACGTTGTCAGAATATATATCTCCATAATATCTAGGCCAAGTTTGAAACTGGGTCATGTTGGGTCAAAAACTAGGTCACTAGGTCAAATCTTAGAAAAATCTTGTGTACACTCTAGAAGGCACAGTTTTCATCCAAAATACATGAAACTTTGTCAGAATGTTTATCTTTATAATATCTAGGACAAGTACGAAACTGGGTCATGTTACGTCAAAAACTAGGTCACTAGGTCAAATCATAGAAAAACATTGTGTACGCTTTTTGATCCAATTTTTATAAAACATTGTCAGAATGTTTATCTCCATAAACTCTAGGCCAAGTTCGAAATTGGGTTATGTTGGGTCAAAAACTAGGTCACTAGGTCAAATCTTCGAAAAACCTTGTGTACGCTCTAGAAGGCACAGTTTTGATCCAAAGTTCATGAAACTTTATCAGAATGTTTATCCTCATAATATGAAGGACAAATTTGAAACTGGGTCATGTAGGGTCAAAAACTAGCTCACTTGGTCAAATCATAGAAAAACCGTGTGTACGCTCTAGAGGACACAGTTTTGATCCAATCTTTATGAAACTTTGTCAGAATGTTTATCTCCATAAACTCTAGGCCAAGTTTGAAAGTAGGTCATGTCAGGTCAAAAACTAGGTCACTAGGGCAAATCTTAGAAAAACCTCGTGTACGCACTAGAAGGAATAGTTTTGATCCAATCTTCATGAAACTATGTCAAAATGTTTATTGTCCATATATATATGCCCCTTATGAAACTGAGTCACGTCAGATCAGAAACTAGGTCACTAGGTCAAATCTAAGAAAAACTTTGTGTACACCCTAGAGGGCACAGTTTTGATCCAATCTTCATGAAACTCTGTCAGAATGTTTACCTTAATGAAATCTAGGTAAAGTTTGAAACTGGTTTGTGTCGATCAAAAACTAGGTCACTAGGTCAAATATAAGAACGACCTTGTTTACGCTCCAGAGGGCACAGTTTTGATCCAATCTCAATGAAACTTTGTCAGAATGTTTATTCTTACAATATCCGGTTTGAAACTGGGTCATGTCGGGTCAAAAGCTAGGTCACTAGGTCAAATCTAAATTAAGTTATGTTGCAAGAATCAGAACTAACATTGCAATGATGCCAGCCACAAACTCCTTGGAATACATTAGTTTCACCACAGTGAGATAATGATGCTACCATTCTATCATCTGTGTTTGCCTAGTTACGTCTAGTTCAAATCCATCAAAGGAACTCAACATGAACGGGAACTTTTCGGAGAAGCGACTCTGCCATTTTCAGCTCACCTGAGCCTTACAGTATTGGTTTTAGCTGCCTCTTTCATCCATCCATAAACATTTTCAAACATCTCTGAAACCACTGGGCAGATCAAATTTCATATGGAGCCTGCACATGGGTCAAAGGATGGAAAGTTCTTCAAATGATCTTGGTCACATGACCAAGGTGGCCGCCATATTCCCATGTATGGTAAAAACTCTTCACCAGAGCCAGTGAACTGATTAATGCTCAGGTGAGCGATTCAGGGCCACCATGGCCCTCTTGTAATAAATAAAACATCCTTGAGTCTCATATAAAAATGGTTTGAAAACTTATTTGGGTCATTTGAGTTGGCAACTAAAATGACCTAGTTTCGATTTCATAAAATGGTAAAAATACAATGTACAGGCGTGGAGTCCCAATCATTATCCCGTCTTTGATTATATAGCATTGCTAGATTGGAAACCAGAACAGGAAATCGTATTTTGTGGAGCGATTTGTTGTTTTTCAAAAACTTGTTTTCTCTACTTTTTGCCAGCTATATGACTCAATATATGCACACCAACCCACGTTTTATGATCAATCGTGAAGGTTTAACCACTTTTTACAATGATCTGAGTTTCGGCGTTTTACCGCGGATAGGCCTATGGAGACTTTAAAATATTCATGCTGATAGAGCAATGGGGCCTTTAAAGTCTCCATAGTCCTATCGGTGGTCAAAATCGTCGAAGCACAAATCCTTATAAAATTGGTACAGCCTGAGGAATTGATGAAAATATGTCGGTTGTTGTGCTTTTTGTGTCATATAAATGGCAAAAAAGAAGGAATAAGGTATTTAAAAAAAATGTCAAGTCGCTACGTAAAAATACGGTTTTCGTTTCTGGCTCCCCGTTGGGCAATTAACTCACGCAATAGCGAGACAAAAAAATGAGATCCTTGCCTTACATTGTATTTTTATCAGCTAGTAAACGACAGTACATTGTATTTTTTCCACATGTACCTTGTATTGTTACCTTTTGTACCTTGAATTTTTACCATCTAATGAAGCTTGTGAAACTGAAAGTAGGTCACTAACTAAAATGACCTAGATATTTATGAGAAACACAGGGACGTTTAAATTTTTCAAAGCCGGCCAATCACGATCATATACAATGAAGAAACTGTAGTGAGAAGCTTACAGCGATATTTCGCGATAAAATATTTCATGCTGATAGAGCAATGGGACCTTTAAAACAAATCATTATAAAAAGCGCTTCAACTTTCACGTTTGGCGATAAAATATGGGTTAATATGTATAAAATGGTGCATTTACCTGGCAAAAAGTATGCGGAACGTTTTTTGAAGACGACAAATCGATCAACATGTACAGTTCTCCTATTATGGTTCGCCGTTGAGCAATGCAATAGAAACAAAAGCGGAACAGTGAATGGAACGCCACGGCTGTACGTTGTATTTTTACCATTTTTCATTGTTTATGAAATCAAGTCATTTTTAAAGGCCCCATTGCTCTATCAGCATGAATTTTTTTTTTCATGAGGTATCGCTGAAAGCTTCTTCCTATAGTTTCGACAGTGTAAATGACCGCATTTAGCCAGCTTTAAACATATAAAACATCATTGAGTTTCACATAAAAAGGGTTTGAACACTTATTTGGGTCATTTTAGTTGGCAACTTAAATGACCTACTTTCGATTTCATAAAATGGTAAAAATACAATGTACAGGCGTGGAGTCCCAATTACTACCCCGCCTACGTTTATGTAGCATTGCTAGACGGGAAACCAGAACAGGAAATTGTAATTTGTAAGCGATTTGTTATTTTTTCAAAAACATGTTTCCTCTACTTTTAGCCAGTTGTATGACTCAATATATGCACACCAACCCACATTTTATTACCAAAGGTTAAGGCTGAAACGCTTTTGACAGTGATTTAAGTTTAGGCGTTTTTACCGCTGATAGGACTATGGAGACTTTAATGCCCAATCGCTCTATCATCATAAAAAATATAATTAGGTATCGCTGCAGGCTTTCCAATATAGTTTCGTCAATGTAAATGATCGTGACTAGCCAGTTTTAAAGAAATAAAACATTCTTGAGTTTCACATAAAAGGGGTTTGAAAACTTATTTGGTTCCTTATAGTTGGCTACTGAATTGACCTACTTTCGATTTCATTGTCTACTTAAATGGTAAAAATACAATGTACAGGCGTGAAGCCCCAGTCACTGTCCCACCTATGTATATATATAGTATTGGGAAACCAGAACAGGGGCAATTTGTTATTTTTCAAAAACTCGTTTTCTCTACCTTCTGCCAGTTAAATGACTCAATATATGCACACCAAACACAGGCGCTTGAAGTTCTATCCTCACAAAAAATCTCAAAACCCTTTCAACTTGATGCAATCTATAGACCATTTTGTAGACCGCCAGGACTCTAGTATTTTGACAATTACCAGCAGGTCCTCAAATAGCCACAGGGCCAATTGTAACTAAATTTCAAAAAGAGCCCCCAAAGGCTGAGGAAATAAATAAAAATTCAACGGTCCAGGTCACATGACCAAAATGGCTGCCATGCCCATATATGGTAAAAACCTATAAAAAATCTTCTTCAGAACCTACTGACCGATGGCTTTGAAACTTTTCAATAGAGCCCCCAAAGGCTGAGAATTTGTTTTTTCAAACGGTCCAGGTCACATGACCAAAATGGCCGCCATGCCTATATATGGTTAAAACCTTAAGAAATCTTCTTCTTCAAAACCAATTGTCCGATGGCCTTGTAACTTGGTATGTAGCATCGGATACCTGAGTACTAGCATGATTGTTCAAATTATGACATTGGGTTGACCTTGACCTCTTCTACGGTAAGGTAACATATTTGAAAATACTAAAACACAAGGTATTATGGTAAGTTTTGAAGATTTTAGCCTAAAAATTGGTATATCGAGGCATCTTAATGAGAACATGAAGATTTGTAAGTACAAGAGGTCATGGTCGTTCTTTGACCTTTGACCCAGGACTCTAGTATTTTGACAATTTGAAGCATCTCCTAAAGAGAGGCGCCGTAGGTGAGTGGTTAGAGTGGCTCGGTTATTGTGCAGAAAGTCACCGGAAGGTCGTGAGTTCACGGCTCACCGTCGCCAACCGATGACTGAAAAAATCTGTCAACCCAGCAGAAAATGGGTACGTTTTTCGAATCAGGGAAGGATAAGGCAGCGAAAGGAGAGAGATGGCCTCCGCCTTCATAAGCTGTGCCCAAGATACAGTGGGTCTCTAACCCCCACTGCCCCTACGGCTATTAGGCTATGGGAAACCTTTACCTTTTACCTAAAACGCCACAGGGCCAATTGTAACCAAATTTCATATAAAGCCCCCAAAGGCTGAGGAAATAAAAAAAATTCAACGGTCCAGGTCACATGACCAAAATGGCCGCCATGCCCATATATGGTAAAAACCTATAAAATTCTTCTTCAGAACCTACTGACCGATGACTTTGAAACTTGGTATGTTTTTTGGGGTACCTAAGTAAGTACTACCAAAATTGTTCAAATTATGACCGTGGCTTGACCTTGACCTTTTCAACGGTAAAGTGAAATGTTTGGAAATGCTAAAACACGAGATTTCATGGAAAGTTTTGAAGATTTTGGCCTAAAATTTGTATATTGAGGCTTCTTAATGAGAACATGAAGATTTGTTAGTATAAGAGGTCAAGGTCATTCCTTGACCTTTGACCCAAGGCTCTAGTATTTTGACAATTTCAAGCATCTCCTCAAAAGCCTCAGTGCCAATTTAATAAAATTTCATATAGAGCCCCCAAAGGCTGAGGAAATGAAAACTTTTTCAAACAGTCCAGGTCATGGTAAAAACATTTAAGAGTCATTCTCTGTAAGCACCAAAATCAGGTGAAAATGACATGTCTCAGACTTTCACAAAACTCAGTGTCTTTTTTGCTTATGTCAAGTGATGAACAAAAATAAAAAGGTTTTCTTCGATCAAACTATCCGTTGCCATGGCAAGCAGGATTTTCTGTTTTTCAGGCTAATCTGGTGATTTTTCAAATGAAAAATGCAAGATTTAACTCCAATTGTTCTGGTAGTAATTCACAACAAACGGTATTGATACTTACAATTTACAAGAGAACCATGTAAGTTCTGCTTACAAATACAGAAAAGTTTCTTCATATTGCTATGGTCAAGCAGTCAGTGACCTTGACTTCCACCTTGTAAGGTGTCTATTTCAAAACATCAAAAATCAGCAAATTTTTAAGACGTTTTACTAAAAAATGCGGCTATAGATTTTTAGCTCACCTGAGCACGAAGTGCTCAAGGTGAGCTTTTGTGATCGATATTTGTCCGTCGTCCGTCCGTCCGTCGTCAACAATGTCTTCAAATGACATCTCCTCCTAGACCAGTAAGCCAATTTCAAAATAATTTCACACAAATGTTTCTGTTTTTTCCCTGAACCAAAATTGCTAAAAATGGTTCCGCTCCGCTGAACAAAATGGCCGCCAGAGCTAAAAATAGAAAAACCTTTAAACGACATCTCCTCTGAAGCCAATGGCTCGATTTCAAAATAATTTCACAGAAATGTTTGACTCATGGCCCTGAACCAAAATTACGAAAACGGTTCCACTCCGCTGAACAAAATGGCCGCCAGAGCTAAAAATAGAAAAACCTTCAAACGACATCTCCTCTGAAGCCAATGGCTCGATTTCAAAAAAAATTCACAGAAATGTTTGACTTATGGCCCTCAACCAAAATTGCTAAAACGGTTCCACTCCGCTGAACAAAATGGCCACCAGAGCTAAATATAGAAATCTAAAAATAGAAAAACCTTTAACAGACATCTCTTCTGAAGCCAATGGCTCGATTTCAAAACCATTATACAGAATTGTTTGACTCATGGCCCTCAACCAAAATTGCTAAAACGGTTCCACTCCGCTGAACAAAATGGCCACCAGAGCTAAAAATAGAAATAAATCTTAGAATGACACAGAGGGCACAGTTTTGATCCAATCATCATGAAACTTTGTCAGAATGTTTATCTTAATGTAATCTAGATCAAATTTGAAACTGGGCTATGTCAGGTCAAAAACTAGGTCACTATGTCAAATCTTAGAAAAACCTTTTGAAAACTCTAAAGGGCACAGTTATGATCCAATCTTCATGAAACTTTGTCAGAATGTTTATCCTTATACAATCTAGGCCAAGATTGAAACTGAGTCATGTGGGGTCAAAAACTAGGTCACCAGGTCAAATCTCAGAAAAACCTTATGTACACTCTAGAGGGCACAGTTATGATCCAATCTTCATGAAACTTTGCCAGAATGCTTATCTTTATCAAATCTAGACCAAATTTGAAACTGGGCCATGTCAGCTCAAAAACTAGGTCACTAGGTCAGATCTTAGAAAAGCCATCTGAATGCTCTAGAGGGAAAAGTTGTGTGCCAATCTTCATGAAACTTTGTCAAAATGTTTATCTCCAACAAATCTAGACCAAGGGTGGAACTGGGTCATGTTGGATCAGAAACTAGGTCACAAGGTCAAACCTTAGAAAAACATTGTGGATACTCTAGAGGGCACACTTTTGGTTCAGTCTACATGAACCTTTGTCAGAATGATTATCTTAATGAAATCTAGGCCAAGCTTGAAACTGGGTCTTGTCAGGTCAAAAACTAGGTCACATGGTCAAATCATAGAAAAACCTTGTGTACACAATTGTGGTTTTATTTTGTATTGAATCTTCAGTAAACTTTGTCAGAATGTTTATCTTCTTGAAATGTAGGCCAAGTTTGAAACTGAATAATGTCAGATCAAAAACTTGATCATCAGGTCAGATCTTAAAAAAACTTTGTGTACACTCTAGAAGGCACATTTTTGATCCAGTCTTTATGAAACTTTGTCAGAATGTAGATTAGAAAGTGCAAAACTGCTCCAGTTGAATCATCATCAAATAGATGATCTGCCATGTTATTTCATCATAACTCAGGTAAGCGATTTAGGTCCATCATGGACCTCTTGTTTACTTTCTCTTGGTGCAAAGAGCACAAAGCCTAGTTGTTGATATATCAAAAAATTGGAGATGGTATATTTTTTAAATTGAAAATATTTTTCTTTGAATTTAGTCACCGTCAGAGAAATCAGAAGGAACTTTCATAATTGAAATTCTTAGATAAAATACAATATCTTGAACATTTTCAAGAAATATGAGCCAAAATACAAGTTGATGCATGATTAACAACTGAAGAAAACTACATAGAGAGTTTTCACCCTCAAAAATACGTTAGTACCTTACAATTTGGGGTTAAATTACCCCACCCACTTTCTTTCAATGCAAAACCAAATTAAAAGTTTCATGCTACAATGAATATATTTCAGTCTTTGCTGATTTTGAATGGTCTAGGGGGCTTCTACAAGCTCATTATTTCTGTCGTCTTTCTTTTTTTTTCATAATGTTCCCACAGTGGTTGGTGGTGGGGGGGGGGGGGGGTGGGGGGGGGGGCTGGATAGGGGACATATTTTTTTTTGGTGCGGATCCCATCAGCGTCTGCGTAGCCCTTGCCTGCACTCAATGTCCTGAAGGAATAAATAGATTATGACCATACTTGCATGCATACATAATTGGGTAGGGGTAAAGTACTGATTAGATTTTGTTGACCTTGACCCTAATCTCAAGGTCACAGAAGGTCAAAGAATGATGAAAAATGGTTTTTCTGCATCGTATCTCCGAAATGGATAAATTGATTTTTACCAGACTCGCACAAATATATCATTGTGAAATGGAAAAGGAAATGGCTAGATTTTGCTGACCTTGACCTTATTTTCAAGGTCACAGTAGGTCACTGAGTGCTTGAAAAAAATGGCTTGTCAGCACAATATCTTCTGAATGGATGGATGGATTTAAAGCAAACCTGCGCAGATATGTCACTCTGAAATGAAAAAGAACTGATTAGATATTGTTGACCTTGACCCTACTTTCAAGGTCATAGGAGGTCAGAAATGTTGAAAATGGCTTGTCTGAACCATATCTCCTGAATGGATGGATGGATTTTAACCAAACTTGCATAAACATTTCACTGGGAGATGGGAAAGAAACTGATAAGATTTTGGTAACCTAGACCTCAATTTCGAGGTACCAGGAGGTTGTAGCGTGTTGAAATATGGCTTGTCTGCATAATAACTCCTAACGGGATCGATGGATTATGACGAAACATAGATACGTTTATAACCAGGATGTGGAAAAGTACTGATTAGATGGTGGTGACCGGGACCCAATTTCAAGATTTACAAGAGATCCTTACTTTGCAATATTTAGGGAAAATGCTACAGCTGAGAAAGGATAGGAGGGGGCTCATCTGTTAAAAGAAACATTTCTAGTTTATTTTATTTATCACGTAGTAACCATGGCAACCAATACTTTATCACTAGTCTGCTTTTGTTCGAAACAAATATTTAAAATGGATGGATGGATAACTTGCGATTTTACGTCCTCTTCAACAGTATTTCAGTCATATCAGAACGATGGGACGGTGATAATGAAAGGCTGTGTGCAATGGAACCCCGTTTACAGTAGGAAAAATTCTCACCTCAAGCGGGTTTGGAACCCGGTCCGCTACTTCAGTTACCCAGCGCTTGACCCACAGAGCTACCGGGACTCCTGGATATTTAAAAACATTCAAAGGGGGGGTGCCTATAAGGCCCTTTTTCTGCCCAAGAGCAAAATGTTTTATTTTCAGCTGATGATTAGACTATAGTGTCCGCTATACTGAATCAATAGTGGTTAAGCTCCGTAAGCCCTACTTTTGGAATAATGGGGTTATTAAAGCGGGTGGGGTAAATCAGCATGAACCAGGGGTGTCATATTATAAGCTATATTTCTCCTTCAAATTTAATGGCATTCATAAATACCTTCCTTTATAAGTTGAAGTAATGTCTTTGGTGACATCTTTTCTCAAATTCTATCATTTAAAGTAAAATCTTATGTCTGCAGAATTTCTTTTAGAGACACTGTCAATTTTCATTAATTTTGGTACTTTGAATTCAATATATTCTACCATATCTCTAGAACCAATGGATGACTTCTTACCAAACTAACATGGGTTCACCCTTGGGAGAGTGCAAACTGTTTATTAAATTTTGGTGACCTTGACCTTTGTTTCAAGGTCACAGTAAGACTTATAATGTCAATTTTAAGTCAAGTTTTGGCCATTGTCTACACAGAGGCTCCTGAATTGATATGAAATTGTTCCCAAAGTGGCCTAAATTAAACATTATGAGGAGTTAGAGCACTAGTTATGATTAAATGGCCATGGCATCATGATTAAATGGCCATGACATCATCTTCAAGGTCAAGGTCATGGCTAGACTAAACAGAGTTTAATCATAGATTTCATCAATCAGGCGGCAGAAATGTACAAAATCTGAGTGTATTCATTTGAAAATCAATGTTCAATGTGCACAGAATGACCTTGACCTTTGTCTGAAGGTCAGTATTAGCCAAACATGATGAAACAGAATTGGGTTAAACTTAAAGGTTATACAAACGTCTGTTGTAAAATAATGAACTTCTGAATGTATTGGTGACCTTCAGATCAAGGTCAAGGTCATTATATGCATATTAAGCATTGTTTTACAAATAGAAACATACATATTTGTTAAATTTCTGCTTACTAGCTGTGTGAGATCTTTGGTTAAACTCTGTCTAGTCTAACCTTGACCTTGACCTTGAAGATGATGTCATGGCCATTTGATCATAACTAGTGCTGTAACTCCTCATAATGTATAATTTAGGCCACTTTGGTCATGATTTCATATCAGTTTAGGAGCTACTGTGTAGACAATGACCAAAACTTGACTTAAAATTGGCATTATAAGTCTTACTGTGACCTTGAAACAAAGGTCAAGGTCACCAAAATTTAATCAACGGTTTGCACTCTCCCAAGGGTTAACCCATGTCAGTTTGGTAAGAAGTCGTCCATTGGTTCTAGAGATATGGTAGAATATATTGAATTCAAAGTACCAAAATTAATGAAAATTGACAGTGTCTCTAAAAGAAATTCTGCAGACATAAGATTTTACTTTAAATGATAGAATTTGAGAAAAGATGTCACCAAAGACATTACTTCAACTTATAAAGGAAGGTATTTATGAATGCCATTAAATTTGAAGGAGAAATATAGCTTATAATATGACACCCCTGCTTCATGCTGATTTACCCCACCCACTTTAATAACCCCATTATTCCAAAAGTAGGGCTTACGGAGCTTAACCGCTATTGATTCAGTATAACGGACACTATAGTCTAATTATCAGCTGAAAATAAAACATTTTGCTCTTGGGCAGAAAAAGGGCCTTATAGGCACCCCCCCTTTAGTTGAAAAGTGTTGATTGTGATTTTCTATCTATGTATACACTTTCTATTTTCCAAATAAGTCTCATCTTGGACAATAATCCGGTATATTTTAGTTGCTATGGATACAATCAGATGTTCCATCAAAACAGCAATTGACAATTTGAGTGTATCTGGTAGCAAGCAAAGAAAGGACATAAAATGAGCAGAAATACATTTAGATATTTCATAATGGAGAAGAAAATTTGCTTATATATTTATCATATTGATAAATATATTTATGCCCCCCCCCCCCAACAACATTTGTGGGGGTGGGGTGGGGAGGGGGAAAGAGAAGGCGGGTATGTTGTTTTGGTGCAGATCCCGTCTGCATTGGCGTCGGTGTCTGTGTGTCAGTATAACTTCATGTCTGCACTCTATCTCCTGAAGGCTTATATGTATTTTCACCAAACTGGCAAAGATACATCTTTGGGTGTGGTGAAAGAGCTGATTAGATTTTGGTGACGTTGACCCCATTTCAAGGTCAAAGGAGGTATCTGAATGGCTTGTTGGCGCCATATGTCCTGAACGGGTGGATAGATTTAGATCAAACTTGCACATATATATCACAGGTAAGTGGAAAAGAACTGAAAAAAGTTGGTGACCTTGACCATATTTTCAGGTCACAGGCGGTAAAAAACAGTGAAAATGGGTTGTATGCACCATATCTTCTGAAGGGATTTATGATTTTTGATCAAACTTGCACAAGTATATTATAAGGAGGTGGGGACACTGATAGACTTTGGTGACATTGACCTTATATTCAAGGTCACATGAGGACTTACAGTGTTTGAAATGGTTTGCTTGCACCATATGTCCGGAATGAACAGATCGAGTGTGACCAAACTTGCACAGACACACCATTAGAACATGGGAAAGAATTAATTAGATGGTTGTCCAGGGACAACTTGTCGAGCCCACTGTTTGCTATAGTGACCTATAAGTATGTCAAGACTAAATAATTCATTTACTTATTAGAAAGAAGCCAAACAAGTATATATCATGATACAGCATATTTCTGTTTTATTTTTTTCTTATGAAGGAAAACAAGTGGAACTATGGCCATGACAAGCACACATTATGACCATTTTATTATTTTACTTTGAAGTGTGACCTTGACCTTGGACCAACCTGAACAAACATTTCTACTTGTCAAGGAGAACAATTGTGCCGAATTATTTTGAAATTCATGCATGACTGTATAAATTATATGGCACGGACAAGCTCAGTTTATGACATTTTTTTATCATTTGACCTTCAAGTGTGACCTTGACCTTGGACTTACCATAATAAATTCCACATGCCACTTCTACTCATCAAGGAGAACAATTGTGCCAAACTGTTTTGAAATTCATCTATAAATGTAGAAGTAATGGCCAGGACAACCCCTATTTATGACTACTTTATCATTTGACCTTCAAGTGTAACCTTGACCTTGTATATACCTGCAGGTGTTTCAAATGGTACTTAAACTCATCAAGGAGAACAATTGTGCCGTTTTTGTTAATCCATGCATAAATGTAGCTGTTATGGCCCGGACAAGCTCAATTTATGACAATTTTTAGCGTTTGACCTTTGAATGTGACCTTGACCTTGGCCCTACCTGACCAAATGTTCCAAATGGCATTTCTACTCATAAAGGAGAACAATTGTTCCAAATTATTTTTTAATCTATCTATAAATGTAGAAGTAATGGCTCGGACAAGCTCAATATAGGACCACTTTACCATTTGACCTTTAAGTCTGACCGTGACCTTGGACCTACCTGAACGAATGTTTCAAATGGCACTTTTGCTCATCAAGGAGAACAACTGTGCACAATTATTTTGAAATCTATCCATAAATATAGAAGTTTTAAAGGTCCAACGAAGTTATAGAAAGCCGCAAAATGGATTGTTTGACCTTTATTCTTTTTTTGAGGTCAGAGGTGGTCTTAAAATGGTTAAAATTGGCTTATCTATACCCTATATTACGAAGCATTTGTTGGAATTATGCTAAACTAGCCGTAAATCATCATTTGGAGAAGATTCATAACTGATTATTAGGGCCTTGCCAGACGAAGTAATTTGTAATTTTTAGCTCGCCTGAACGAAGTTCAGGAAGAGCTATTGCGCTACCCCCGGCGTCAGCGGCGGCGTTGGCGTTGGTGTCTGCGTTGGCGTTGGCGGCGGCGTTGGCGTTAGCAAAATGTTAAAGTTTTACGTTAAAGTTTTTTATGTGATGGGCAAGGTGCTGTCAGGCGAGCTATCCTGGCCCTGTGACAGGTCTTGTTTGGTACAGTAATAGTGTCCGCTCCATAACTGTGAAACTGTTTGTGATACTTTCATGAAGCTTGGTACAAATGTAGAACATCATCAGACAATACATGTATGCAGAAAGAAAGAACCACAACTCGACCTACATTGTTTACTGACATATGCCCCTTTGTAATTTCTTGGTACGGAAATCGTGTCCGCTCCATAACTTTGAAACTGTTTGAGATATTTTCACTAAACTTGGTACAAATGTAAAGCATGATCAGACAATGTGCAGAGAAAAAGAAGTGTAACTCTTTCTACATTTTTCACTGAATTATGCTCCTTTGTAATTTCAGTACGGAAATTGTGTCTGCTCCATAACTCTAAAACCGTTTTAGATATTTTCATAAAACTTGGTTCGAAAGTAAAACATCATCAGACCATTTGCAGACAACAAAAAACCATAACTCTACCTATGTTTTTACTGAATGATGCCCCTTTGTAAATTTCAGTACGGAAATCTTGTCCGCTCTATAACTTTATAACTCTCAAAGATATTTTCATGAAACTATGTACAAATACAAAACACTGTTAGACAACTTGCAGAGAATAAGAACCACAACTCCATTCACTTTTGTACTAAATTATTTTCCTTTGTAATTTAAAGTATAGAAATTTTATCTGCTATCAGCTTTTAAACCATCAAAGATATTTTCTTTGAATCTTTTACAAATATAAAGCATTATCAGACAGTGTGCAGAGAATTAAAACTGTAACCTCATCTACATTTTCTACAGAATCATGCCCTTTTGTAATTTTCAGTATAGAAATCATTCCACTCTCTAACTTTAAAACTGTAGAAGATATTTTCTTATAAATTGATACAAATGTAAAGCATCATCAATCAATTTGTAGAGAAAAAGAACCATAACTGCACCTTCATTATATCCCTTTGTAATTTTGGGTATTGAGACCTTGTCGAATCTATAACTTTGAAGATATTTTCACAAAACTTGGTACAAATATAAAGCATCATCAGAATATCTGAAGGTGTTCAGACTGCAAGAATGGTAACCCCAGTTTCCTGCTTTACAGAGTTGTTGCCTTTGTTTTAATCAGTCATGATTTTGTTTTTTGCCCTTATCTTAATTATTCTACCAGAGGCTTAATTCCAAACAACATGAAGCAACAACATGGTAACAGAAAACTGTTATTGTATTTTCTGGTCGGGGACATACGACTTCAATTCCACCAACGGTCTCATAAAGGCGGGGACCTGTTTGTAATCATGTTTCTAGTTAGGTTTTGGTGACTTTGACCCTATTTTTTGAGGGTCATTTGTTGATTTGACCTGAAAAACGAAGATGTATCTTGAACCAGTAGATTCATTTTTACCAAACTTGCAAAGATCAACCTTTTAGGCAAGACAAAGACTTAGAATTTGGCAACCTTGATGCCATTTTCAAAGTCACAGGAGTATTTTGTCGAACCCGCTTGCCGTAAGCGAGGCAGTCGACAAAACTTCAGTTTGGTATATATGCATGCGTGCCTCCATCCAGAACTTTTACAAAAACAAAGGACAGTAGACAAGAAAGCTTATGCAGACCAGACATGTGATGAGCAACTTTAAAACAAATGTATCAGGTGCTATTTTATCATCAAAACTCATAGTATGTAACTTATGAATTCGTTGTATAACTAAATGAGGTGGGTGGGGTAACTCACCCCTATATATACAGATTTAACATATTAATGAAAGAAAAATATAAACATTGTATGTGCGGTTTATTTCTTCTCCAACGCATGTATCTATCTCTATTTATGCTCAGTTGCTGTTCTTTCTCTACATTGTACTACATACACTCAGATTGCCTAATTTCTTTGTGGAAGGAATGAGTGGTTTTTGTCATAGCAACTATAAAAATACTGACTTATCGTATATTATTTAACAAAATCAACACTTAGAATGCGTATGCATATGTAAAAAGTAAATAACAAGGAATATGTTTCATCAGCATTGAAACGATTTCCTGCAAATATCCGTGTAAATGAGCACTGACCCATAATAGAATAACAGTTACCATGGTTACCAAATGATAAACAATGTAAAAATAATGACAGCAAACATGTGGTGATCTTTTAAAAATATTTCAGTTTACTCACAATTAAGGAAACTTGAGATATATTATCCATGGCATGTAACTTTTGCATTCATTTCATATTCAGTGGAAGTGGATGGGGTAATTGCATCCCAAACTGTAAATTTTAAACATACTTCTGAATGAAAAAAGTATTTATGTAACTTCCGTCCACTGTATTCAATGTATTTATTTGTGTTTCTGCTCATATTTGCTTAACATTCTCCTGATATTATCTCTTATAACAGATTTTCTGCTATGACAGTTTCTTCTGATTTTCCTGATGGTGACTAAATTCAAAGAAAATTATTTTCAATTTAAAAAAATATGCCATCTCCAATTTTTTGATATATTAAGAGCTAGGTGTTATACTCTCTGTACCAAGAGGATGAAAAAAATCTATAGCCGCATTTTCTAACAAAGTGCTTTCAAAATTGGCCAATTTTTTTTATATTTTTAAAGAGATGCTTTACTAGATAGAAGTCAAGGTCACGTACTCCTTGACCATAGCAATATAAAGAAAAAAATTCTATCCCTACACAGCACTTACATGGGTCTCTTAAAAGACATGAGTGTCAATAACATTTGTTGAGAAATACTGTCAATACAACTGGTGTCAAATCTGGCATTTTTATAGGCAAAATCACCAAATTAGGCCCAAAAAAAGAGAGAAAATCCTCGTTGCCATGGAAACGGACAGTTTGATTGGAGAAAAAATTGTATTATTGTTCATCACTTGACATAAGCAAAAAAGACACTAAGTTTCATCAAAATCTGAGATATGTCATTTTCACCCCCTATTGCAATTTTTTGGTGCTTACAGAGAATTACTCTTAAAAATCTTCTCCAGAACCAATTAATCAATTGCCTTGAAACTTTGTATGTAGCATTGAGTACTCGCGTACTACCAAGATTGTTCAAATGATGACCTTTGGTTGTCCATGACTTTTTTGCGGCATGGTCAAAAATAGGAAAATGCTGTTGTATAAGATTTCATGGGAAGTTTTGAAGATTCCGGCCTAAAAATTGGTATATTTAAATATCTTAAGGAGTAAAATGAAGATTTGTGAGTACAAGAGGTCAGTGTAATTCTTTGACCTTTGACCCTGGACTGTTATATTTTTACACTTTCAAACATCTCCTTGAATGCCACTGGTGCCAATTGTAACCAAATTGATATAGAGCCTTTGGGGCTTAGGGGACCAAAATTTGTTCAAATGGCCCAGGTTACATGACCAACATGGCAGCGATGCCTGTATTTCGTAAAGGGTTTAAAACATCTCCAGAACCAACTGACCAATGGACTTAAAATACGGTATGTAGCATTGAGTACTTCAGTACTACCAAGAATGTTCAAATGAAGACCTTGGGTTGACCGTGACCTTTGTTATGGCATGGGCAAATATGAAAAATGCTAGAACATCAGATTTCATGGAAAGTTTCAAGATTTCAGTCAAAAAAAATGTACAGATAGTCGTCTTAACATGCTTAATAAGATCATGTACATGAGGATTTATGAGTACAAGAGGTCAAGGTCATTCTTTGTTTGAGCCAGGACTCTCGCTTTCCTAATAAACTTAAACTTAGCCAGTTTCCATTCATCTGGTAAAACCTTTTTACTCCAAGACTAATTGAAGAGGATATTTACACCCTTTACCAACTCCTCATCCCCTTCCTTTAGTAACTCACTATATGATGGCTGCACCAGTTTTCGGGTTATTAACATTTGTTCGCAACATAAAAACTGTGTGATACACAAAGATCACAAACTGATAGTCTGTGTGTACATAAAAATATATGTTGAGCAACATGTAACTTACATTTCATGTCCGCATGTCTCCACGTTTACAAAGTTGATCAAATCCAGACAGATGCTCGGCTGAATCTGCTCTGCGAAACTGTCCCAGTTTTCGGGGTTCGTTAAAGAACTCGTCTGAAAGTGCATCTTTTGCATTTCCTAACAATAACAACTGCCTATGTGAGACTTGCAACTCTTTAGGATGTAGAACGATCTTTGGGTTATCAGAAAAAAAGTTTATTATAGAATTAATCGCCGTGTCATCTTCGTCGGTACTTTCCACAAACTTTGCAGTGTTTCCAATATGGCCGCTTCCACGGTCACCAACGACGACGTCATGGATGACGTCAAAACTAACGTGTTCTCTCGCGTCAATTAGTGTATGGTAAAACATGCTGATTCAACTTTCTGTTTGCAAAAAGTAATCACCTGTAGACGTCCTTGACAAAAGGAGCGGTATAATCTATTAGACTACCCCGAATTCCGGAGCACCCCGAAAACAGGTACATTGACCATATATATTATCAAGTCCAGGCGTTTTACCCTTCTTCAATAATTGTATTAAAGCTTCTGTTTCTTCTTCTGTAATTTCTTTATTTAGAAATGCATCATCTGTATCCTGTGTTATGTGTTGTTGAATATCCTCTTCCCTACTATCAATAGTCTTTTTAAATTCTTGATCAAATGTTTCCCCCACCACATGCTTTCTCCAAAAAACACTTATCTAGACATGCATCATCTGTGTTATGTGTTGTTGAATATCCTGTTCCCTACTATCGATAGTCTTTTTAAATTCTTGATCAAATGCTTCCCCCACCACATGCTTTCCCCAAAAAACACTTCATTCAGCAACTTACATTTTTCTTCTGCCTCAAACACTGGTGTATTTTCATTTAGTAACGGTAACACTCCATCCATATTATCATCTTGGTACGTGGTCAACTTTTTAAATTCTTTCCATCTGTCTTTAGGGTTTGATTGTGTTTCTATCTTGGTGCATGTTTCTTGTATCCAGGAATCTTTTGCCCTGTCACATACCTTAAAATATTCTGTTTCTATTTCTCTCAAGTTTGCCGAGTTATCTGGTGTCCCTCTTTTTTTAAATTTCTTTTTAGTTCTATTCAACTGAGTTCTCTTCTCTTTAACTTCTTCATTCATCCAATGAGAAGCTGTCCTTCTATTCTTTAAGTTAATTATTCTTTTAGGGATACATTAATTCCTCCATGCAGGATTTAAACGTGGCCATAAATGAACCATAAACTTCTCCTAAGCTGTTCTGAACATGATTATTTTCATTCCATTCTTTGAACCTGGCATGCGTAGTGGTCTTCCATCTCTCCCAATCCGTCTTCTTCAGCAAAAATCTCTCTTCTTGCTCTTTCACTTCTGTCACTCAATCTTCTAGCTCAAGTAGTATTGGTATATTATCCGATCTAACACATTCGTGGGTTAGGGTTGTGCAACATTTGATACTTCTGTTTAACTGAGGCTTCACAAGGTACAAATCAATGACACTACCAGAATTTCTTCTTGTTGGGGCACTGTCATCGGTACAGATAAAGTCTGAATTCATTATGATATTTTCTAATATAATTCCCTCAGTATTGTAATCCTCATTTCCCCCAAAAATGACTCTTTGCATTAAAATCTCCTGCACATTTTACATTCTTATATTAATTTTCTGCCTTGTGAATTAGGTCGAGTAGTTTGTTCAGCTGATCTGTTTTCCCTGGAGGAATGTATGCAACAATTGGCAAAAAACTTTGTAGTTTTTCTGGTCGAATGTTGACACAAACTGCTTCCACTTCTTCAGAATCAAACTCCGTAATTTTCTCAGAAATAAAATTTTGTGACGGTTTACAAAGTACCGCAACCTCCCCTCCCCCCCCCCCCCCCCCCCCCCAATGATTATTTGTTTTCCTAGCTTTTGAATATACAGTCCAATTCCCCCCCCCCCCCCACCCCCCACCTCCACCAATGATTATTTGTTTTCCTAGCTTTTGAATATACAGCCAATTTTTTTAGTATGACTTTCCCTTTTTCTGATTCCCCAATCTCTGATAAGCCTAAAATGTCCAAATCATACGAATCTACTAAAGAATAAATGTCCCTTTTTGCTATTTTATATGACTGACAATTCAATGTTAAGATTACTTATACTATACATCTACAATATACTCTGTAAAGGCAGTATTTTGTGACAGTTTCTTATCTTTATAGTGTGTTTGACAGTTTTATAAAGTGTGATAGTTTTAGTGAATAAACTTTTTATTCTTATAAACACTTCTACTGCGTAGTGTGAACGCAGGCGCTCCTATATAAAGGAGGAAAATACAACCGAAAGAAAAAAAGTAACTGTAATTCTTTAAGTTTTGACTGAAAAACCGGACATGCGCTTGATGAACCTTGTGTTGTCCTCCACAGTTAAAGCAATCATTGGGTAAACTGGAACACTCTGACGCTGGATATGCTTATTTCCACAATTTACAGTGAACAAACAGCTAGTACCAAAAACCAAACCGCATACAATTGTACACCGAACCACTTTCTTCTTCCTTTCAGCCTCCACATATGCTTTTCTCCCATTGAACTTCACATCAAGGTCGCTACTAAAAGGCGGAACGGAACGGAACGGAACATTATATTCAAGAAAACACTAAAAGACGGAACATGAGAAATACGGAATGGATGGAAAAGGACCAAAACTACTAAAACGCGGAACACCTTTATAGAAACTGCTAAAAAACGGAACACTTGATAGAAAAGTTCTAAAAGACGGAACACCTGACCAAAAACTACTAAAACGCGGAACACCTTTCTGGAAAATGCTAAAAAGCGGAACACTTGATGGAAAAGTACTAAAAGATGGAACAGGCCACTAAAAGTGCTAAAAGACGGAACACTTGTCTAGAAAGTACTAAAAAACGGAGCACTTGGCTAAAATGCTAAAAGATGGAACAACTACAACAAATTTGCTATTATATTGTTTTTAAGAGTATCATTGCAGAATATTTGTTTTGCAGTTTTCACAAATGAACGGCATTGAGTCTGTCAGGTGTCCATCTAGCCCAATGCACTCAGGGTGATATTCCATACTGCACATGTCGCAGATAAGGTACAACGTTCTTGTATCTGGCATCTTGCATGTGCAGTATATTGGAATATCAAACACCTTTTTAATTACCTTCCTGTATTTGTAATGGAAAAGGGTTCCAAATGCCTGTTCTCAAACATCTGATCAGGTGGTCCCGCATCAACCTAGGAATATAGACCTGGGTTGATGAGTCCCTGCCAAAGGCCAGTGCTGTTGCATTGGCAATGGCATAAAGGCCACAATCATTTCCATTAGTTTGCATTGCCACCTTAGGAAATTTAACTTTCAATTTATTTGATTTGACTGATACTAGACTGGCCACAACCTGTTCCTCGACATGGGGTAGGTCGTCAAATGACGAATCATAAACGCAGACTTCATCCTGCAGGCAGTTGATATTACTCACAGCCAGCCAGTGTGTCCCACCAGCGCCAGGACTTCTATTTATAATTTGAATGAATAACTTGTCATGGCGCTGGAAATCTAGCTGCACTGCATACTGGCATGACTGGAAACCTTCTAGATCTGGAAACTGATATTACAGAAGATTCAAAGCGCTATCAATGATAACATCATTTAGCTACTCCTTCTTTGATAGTAAAATGTTGCGTTCACGAATGTTCAAATTGTGAAATAGTTTCTCTTTATCTGCTGGGACCCAAACTTCTAAACTATACCGTATGTCTTTCTGTAAATCAGAATTTGGCGTTGTTTTCAAATGAAATGTTGGCTGAGTGGTCAATTGCTCCCTTTTTTGTTCTGCTTTCAAAGTCGTCTATCAGCTCTACCACTGAACATTCCAGCTCTTTAAGTGCTTTCGCTAACGTTTGCTCATTTACTTGTACTTGTGGCCCCTCATTCTTTTGAGAAAGTATAAGATTTGCTGTTTTTTCAAGGACATCTATACTTTCCTGCCACTCTGCCTGTTCTGCTTGTTTTTCATCGTGTTCTATACGTTCCATCTGTTCCCAATCCTGTTCCACCTGTTCTCTCTGTTCCACACAGTGTTCTGGGTCCTGTTCCGCCTGTTCTGTCTGTTTCACGTAGTGTTCTGGCTCCCGTTCCGCCTGTTCTGTCTGTTACACGTTGTTTTCTGGTGCCTGTTCTGTCTGTTCCACGTTGTGTTCTGGCGCCTGTTCTGGCTGTCCCACGTAGTGTTCTGGCTGTCGTTTTGCCTGCACAGCCTGTTCCATATGTTGTGTTTTTCGTTCCCTCTGTTCTGGTTCATGTTCCGTATCTATATCTCCTGGTCTAGGTCGTTTGTGACCTGGCTTTTGTTTAACTGCTCTGAAATGCTTTCTGAGAACACCAACATTCTGCAAAGTTCCGCAATCGTCTACCTGCATTCGCAATCCGAGTTTTACTGCTAATATGTGCAAACAGTTCTTGCCTATGGGACATGAGCACGTTTCTGAAGGAAACAATCTCACGGTTTGTGATGTGGCACGATCCACTATTGTAAACAAACTTAGAAATGCTATCTTGGGCAACAAGTTGTTTGGCTCTAAGTATTCTGCTGTTTGTTGCATTCTCCGATCGTACTTGGTTTTGTTCTTGAGACTCCATGGCTTTGATCTCTGTATTTCTAATTGATTCGACTATATCTTTTGGGTGACAGATAAGTTTTCTTGACTCGAACTCATCAACATTTGTTCTGAATTTTGTCAGGTCTTTTTTCACTGAGTATGTGCCTAAGCCTGCTTTACCTCGTCGTATTTCTTCCAGATAAAACCCCTGGATCAATTTCAATGACATAAGGAGGCAATCAAGGGGCACTTCCTTCCAGTTCTGAAAGTCCTTTATGAGAAAATTGAAGCCCTCTGACATATTTGTTGTCATGCCATTGTTCAAGTCGACCTTACAATAATTTTGGATTGACCAAACACAGAAGTATGGCAGTCTGTGCTCAATAGTGCGGGCAAAGTACTTGTAGAAATCCTCGTGCCACTTTTTTTCATGCCACTAATCAACTGTTGACAATCTTCTTCTGTCTTCGCCCGCAGAATGTCATATAAATTATTGATGTACGCTGACCCTCCTATCCTCGGAAGATTGTCGGAGAGCCATCGTTGCACATCCTGGCGTAAATGTCTCCAGCATCCTATTTGTTTTAGTGCAGTCTGATCTTTGATAGCCCGTACGATAGCAGACTCCATGTCTGTTACAATTGGCAGCCCTTTCAAATTTCGCACCATCCTATTCTGTAGTTTAAAAAAGACGTCATGCGTTTCAGTCAGTTTTCTTTCATGTATTAAAAACAGGCCCGCTACAAGTGGGTTCTGGTCAAATTGTGTATGTTTAAAGACAAGGGGTGAAACATAGAATTCTCCTAAACAGAATGTTGTATCGTAACTCATTAAAAAGTTTTCGTCCTTCATCTTCACAATCATATTCAGTTCTTTAATCATCTCTTTTTCTCCCACAACAACACACAAGTCGGGATACGTCGACAGGTAGTGAACGAAATCAAGGTAAACTTTTATTGTCTGCAACAGCTCCTCGTGTGAATCATGAAAAATCTTAACAACTGGCATTGGTTTACGTGATCCTCTTTGAAAACACCTTTTGACCCCACTAACCTTGCATCCACTTTTTTCACACAACTGTAAAAACTTGCTTCTGAGGGAACCTCGGGTAAATATTTTTCATATACCCAATTTTGTTTCCACTATCCCCTCTTGGAGGGTGTACACTCTCTTTTTTTTTTCTTTTTTTTTTGCCAAAAACTTCCCCGGGCCACGTATTCAGAGTCTTCTCCCAGCGGGCACAGGACGTCAAAATGACGTCGCACTGATGTCGATGCGACGTCATTACGTCGCATCGACGTCAGTACGACGTCATTTCAACGTCATGTGCCTGCTGGGCTGCGCTTGTTGTGAGTCTTCAAAATGCAATGCTATGCCTCCTTTTACCAACGGGTATGCAAACTCCACTGTGTCTATGTTGCTATTTTTTTTAGCTTTTAAGAGATTTTGCGTGTATCAGACACAATTGAAGGATCATCAACATTATCAATAATTACCATCTGGTCAGTCCGATTGCTGCTGTTGTTGTTTTCGGTTCGGTAAATAGGGCTACCTGTTCAGGTCCGGTCCATTGAAATACCGCAAACTACCGCAAACCACCACAAACCTGTCCAAAATCAATACAAACCACATAAAAAACTATTTCACTGTACATTTAATCAATATATTTGATATTTGTTGTACTATTAATGACACCTTTTCCATATTTAGAACCTTAGAATCTTTAACTCTACCTATTTATTTTCTAACATGCATTACACAGGCAAAGTGTGAAAAACCTGCAATCATATCTTCTTTTTTAGGATTATAATTAAAAATAACTCTATTTTTTCTAGTTCATCAAAAATAAATAAATAAATAATAATAATGATAATAATAATAATAATAAATTAATGTTTTTTATAATATATAATAGTAACAGTAATGTCAAAGTGTTGGCAGAAGTGGTCTTTTATGTGCTATAAGGTAATTCAGCTGATAAACGTTATATCAAAAGTATACTAAAATATCTAAAAGGTGGTTAGAAATGTTATTTAAACTGGTTTGTGGAGTTTTGGGGAAGATTTGTGGTGGTTTGCAGTGGTTTGCGGTAGTTTGCGGTGGTTTGCGGTATTTCAATGCACCCTTCAGGTCGGTAGGGGATTTTATCTGAGCAACGACAGCAAAATCGAGCATACCCTGAATTCGTCCTTCGCGACTGGCAAATGAAAACCCTATTTCCATAATGTAGCACTTATTCGTCTCTCATAAATATTAGAAAGCAGGTATACTTACATCTCTGTTTCATTTAAGATGCTTAAAGATCGACAGCATCACAAAAAATCGGTGTATTATGGTCACGGGTCAACTCTTCCGCTTTTAATCGTTTCGGCCGTATCCCTTTCGGCCTACTCCATTTGCAAGCTTATTTCATGTGGAGATTGCATGACTGATGGACGCACTTTTTCGCTAGGAAAAATTATATTTATTATTCAATGCTTTCTTAAGGACAATTTCTTGTTGTTTTGGCAATGTCCTGTTTTAGTACCAGGAAATTACAAAGCGCCAAGACGATAAAGGGATAAACCACAATATAGGTGTCCCATGTGGATACATATCTTCAGGTCCAGATCAACTGCAGAAATAGGTATTATACCTAGAAGAAGGTATAATAGCTCCTTCTGGCTATACAAAAGCGTGTTTTTCGTGTGCATTTAGCTATTTCTCTCATTTACACAACGAGTCGCATGCTAGCATTCAATGTGCATATTTCCGGGCCAGATCAAACACCATTTTCAGAAAAAAATCGGCGGAAACCAACCCGCGTGTTTCATAAGAATACAATATTTTTAACCCAAAAATTGAATTTCCTGTGATTTTAGCCGTTTTCTTCCTTATTTGTTCATTTTAAAAGCAAAAGTTTACTGAAAACAACTTCTCTGGGTGTTTTGTCAATACCTCCAAGTTGAAGAGCTCTAGCAGCCGGTGATGCTGATAAATTCTAATTTTTATACACCGGTGTCATGACAACTGTATTATTACGGTGGCACTAATGTGTCATCAAAAGTAACAAATGGGATGTTTTATTGATTGTTTAAACAAGTTGATTAATGTTAATCCGTTAATCTTTCCTTCAGTTTTCCATGCAAATACTTAGGCTAAAGTGTTGTTCTCCGTAGCTATCAAGTTCAGTATAACTTGAAAATGAAAAGAAGAAGAAAATTTGCATGACATCATAGCTTATTTGTCGACTTTTTCTAGTGCACAAACAGAATATTCAGATGTTAACAACTACCAAGACTTTGTCTCAAGGAGCTATTGTTGCCATTTAGTGTTAAACTCCAAATACGATTGATAAGAACCACATAAAGTTACCGAAAGGACGAGTTGCGTTAAGGTGCGATAACGGCCCAATTTTTTCGCGAAATTTCAAAACGGAGTAATTGAAAAAATAAAGACAGTTTTAAACAGGCCAATTCTTATATTTTGAAGATCTGTTCATGTATTTTTGACTATCTTCCTAGAAATGCGTCACTTTTTGCCTCAATCTATCCTAGAAATGGGCAAAACAGCAAAAAGTGACCAGTTTGCGAACTTTAACATCAGTGAAAAGTATCAGCGCAGGCGAGACCCAACTTAAAATTTTGACAAAAGGCGTCTTTTAATAAAACAAACATACTATCAAAATATCTACTTGGGTCTTGGCTGCGCTGGGTTTCAAAAATTAACTTTTCCGAAAAAATTATCGCCAAGTCGGCATGTCTACTTTTTAGCTACGGCACCGGCGGTGCGTTTGTTTACATCAAAGCGGCACGTTGTGTACACATGTAACCTCTTCAGACTGTTTTAAATCAGATTGTTTCGTCACATGTGTGGGACATTTTTATTCATGAGCGTTATTTATCATTTTTCTTTTGTTTATCATAAGTCAAAACAAAATAAATGCAGAAGAGAAATCGATAATCTGCAGTACTGTTGGTGTTAAAGTTTATATAATTTAAAATAATGATCTATAAATAGATTCACGGCTTGGCCGAGCGGTTTAACAGACTGTTCTTTAAAGCAAGTTTCTTTTAAGTTGAGAGATCGATCCCTACTTGGGGCTTTATCTTTTTTTTTCTTTTTTTTTTCGTGATGAAGCACACTGGTCTACCGCCCCTCGCACCTTCCACAAATTCGCAAGGCCCATGCAGTTAAAGTAAAGTCTTCACACTTAACACCAAAACAATGCTATAGGACCATGTCAAGAAGACCTACCTGGAAAAGGGACAGCTTATTACTGAAGACATAAAAACATAGGCGTAGCAAAAAGGTGTGTGTGTGTGGGGGGGCCCTCCAGTACATCAGTAAATGCATGGCACCCCAACCCTCATGCCATGCCCCCTTCGGTTTGTCGGGAGCAGCCCCTTCCCCCAATAATTTTGAAATGCATAGTGCCACTTCATGCCCTTTCCCCCCCCCCCCCCCCCCCCCCCCCCCCCCCGAAAAAAAAGAGACAAATTGGTTGTTTACGGTTTGCTCCACCAACCTGCTCTCTTCCCCCCCCCCCCCCCAATACCACTTTAAGAAATTATACGAAGTTCATGAAAAAAAATGTACCTCCTGAAATACATCAAACACATATAACCAGGGCTGTGGAAATATTTAAAAATTGCACTGATTGTACTTATCCTGGGACAACAGGGCCTGACAAATCCATTGTCCGGCTGCCCGGGACAAGTTAAAATTTTTGCTGGGCAAGTAAAAAAATTTCTTACTTGCCCAGAAAAATGTATAGGATATTTAGGGAAAACCTAAGGATTACAATGTTTTGTAGCAAAATCTGTGTACCGGACAAGTTGATCAAATTTTGATTTGTCAGCCCCTGGACAAGTAAATGGTCAGGCTTTACTTGTCTAAATAAAACTTAACTTGTACCAATGAAATTACAGAAGTTACATCTCTGTGTTATTCGGGGGAATAAATAAGGGGAGTATTTTGTGACATCATTTCGACAAAATTACCAGCTTTTCGTTTCCTCTTTCATAGACCTACTCGTAAAGGAAAGAATTTGATACCTCTGGGAGCAAATTCTTGAAGTTAAGAGTAGCGTCTATTGGGAAAGGGTTTCAGAAACAGGGAAGCCACCCTCTGTTTCCAAAAGTAAGCTCCATTTAAAATATGGCAGTTGTATTCAGTCGACTAAAAAGAGATTTATATATATTTATATAGAATACATGGCATCTGTAATATATAACTGCATGATATACTTGTCTATGGACAAGTAAATTTTTCACTTGTCCTTAGTAAAATGGGGCAACTAGGACAAGTCGGCCACAGTATTTCCACAACCTTCATGTAACACAAAATTTTGCTATGATCAGAGAGTAATCTGAAAAGAAAACTCATTGGAAGGTACTCAGATAACAAATATTTTATCAGAAAAAAATAATTTGATATCATTTTCCGTCCCATTGTCAATCGCAAAGACTTCCTTAGGCCAACCTTAAAAAATTGTTGGTTTGCTGTTTACCGACCCAGAAAATTAGAGGTGGGTCGGTCGGTAGGCTTTTTATTTTTTTTTTCTAATAGTAGAAGTGGGTCGGTCGGTAGGCTTTTTTTTTTTTTTTGTATATTATACATATATATGTATGGCAGGCACAGAAAGTTAGTGTTAGTATGGTTTGCAATGATGAAATCTTATAACCATTTTAACAGGCCTTGCTACATAAATTTGAAATTAAAGATCACACAGAATAAGTGTTTCCCACTAAAGCACAGGACTGAAAAATATAAATCTTGACATGATTTTGTTCTTTAATCTGATTACACTCTGAACAATAATTTCAACTTCATAATTGTGAAAATTGTCCCCTGTTGGGATTACCATACTGACCCGAAGTTTTCAGACAGACAAATCGTCTTCCGAAACGTTTATTATTGCATCATTGAAGAGGTCTTCCCATGTGTTGCATGTGGGGATTCTTTTCAATGCGTTTTTAACTACTGTACACTTTTTTTCTGCTTGTTTGACAACGACAGACACACAGAAAGTCGCTTCGATTCGGGCGATTTTCGCCTCCGAAGCCATTTTACAACACAAATCATTGTTAAAGAAACGCTCATTGGTTGAAATAATAAATTTAAAGCGGTAAGCTGATTCGGATCGCGCACGCGGTTAAATAAGCGACACGAACAAATAATACCGGGATATAGGAAACGTCGTGACTAAAATCCGGACTTTACCGGGACGAGTCGGGAAAAAAATTTTTTTTTTTTTGGAAATCGAAAAAAAATATTTGGGTCGCACGGAAAACCTCGGGTCGGTCGGTAAACAGCAAACCAACATAATTTTAATTTTGGCCTTAAGCGTACGAAAACAGAAACGCATATACACGCTAACACACAACAGGACTGCAAGAAGCTCGTTTTCTCTGGGTGAGTCATTCTCTTTACAAAAATGTTCCTGTGTGGCTGGAATGAACAAGGATTCTTCTTCCTGCCCATACTGATGAACGCAGACACAGTTACCAGATGCGGCTGTGATAACACCTAAGGTAGCATTACATGTAAAAGTAAGTCGGACAGGCATTGGCGTTTTACAGAAAATGTCGTGATGTGAGCTTGTGTTAATTCTCATCACAAAAGTCCGTAGCTATAAATGCAATGAGAAGGGGCAAGCTTTGAGGTAGCTTTGCAATAAATATAGGGTAAAAAATGAATAGCAGTTTTATTGCCCGAGGGGAGCCGTAATGAATATAGAACCACACTGTCCACCTGAATGTTTGTTACAAATAATCCGATGGATAAGCAGAGCTAGCAAGTTACAAAAAGGTACGCAGCCTGAAAAGGGTGCATGGGTATTAACCGTAGTGTCCGTAGGGACAAGTTTCGTGACTTCCTGTTTCATTCTATGGAATAATAATAATAATAACAATAATAAATATCCAAAATGTTTGTACTTTGAAAGGAAAAATTTGCTTGTGTTGGTGCAAATTTTCCCAAATTGCCCCGTTTTAGCAGGGTGGTACAAAAGAAAATAGAATCTATGGTGATCAGGACTTACCGAGGATAATCAAATATACTTAGGCAATGCTTGGGCGAATGTGAATTTGTTTGTTTTGTTTTTTTATTTGAAGTTGAGTTTGAGAAAAAGCACCAAGCTGCATATGTGGAAAGCGAAAGCTGAGATGAGCTTATTCATTCAAGCAGTCCCGTCCAAAGTAACGCATGTAATCATCGAAAGTGAAGATTCTAGTCTGAATGAACTGCCCGTAACTACAGGCAGATCCGAGTCTTAAGTTCGTTTTTTGCACATAAGGTGCACAGAGGAGTGAAAAAGGTAAAGGTTTCTCATAGCCTATATAGTGGCCGCAGGAGCAGTGGCGGTAACAGCATGAAATGTGGAGCCCATCTCTCTTCTAATGCTGCTTTCTTCATCCCTACTTCGATACACGTGCGAATGTGAACATGCGCGGACCCATATGAACCATGTGGGCGCGGGCGTTTAATCACAGAAGTCTGTAGAGAAAACATGTCACAGAGGTGTTCATGTTGATTACTTACCTGAGGGAAACAAGTAAGCGAGGTGTGCAGGGCCTCAGTCAATACAACACATATTAAGCAATATTAAACCATACAGTATATTTATGCAAGTTGTCTGTCATTATTGACAACACAATCAATCATTTTATCCATTTTCGGAATACCTGCTCGGGTACTATTCAATCTATCAATGGGCTATCATTCTCTCAAAGTAGGGCAATGGTAACTTCAGGTTGCCATGACAACCTACATTCTGGCCGGTTCATAGACGACCAAGAAAACAGAGGGGCAAATGGACAAAACCCTGCTTGTTTACACACTGAGCAGGCAACCAAGCAGTTGCCTTGTTATCTGCTGATCTAGGTTTTATGGACGGACAAATGGACAGAAAGACGGGGTGGCTGATGGATGAATAACAATAATACACCCTAATCTGGTCGAATATCTGTAGGAAACTAATAATGGATTGCCTTGTTGGATTTATTCTAAAAATGTAGCTGACAAATATCATCAAAATTAGAGGAGGTAAGTATCCAGTATCCATTTTTGATGAGGGTCGGTTTCCAAACGCTATAAAAATTTAATCAAAGTGATAAATCATCAATATATTATTTTTTTATTTCCGTTTTTTTTTGTTAATTCGTTCAATCTTATCCCATTAATGGCCTCAGCATAGACTGATTTCAGTCGAAGATGTTAAAAATTCTCTTAACCCTATATTCATATTTTACAAATTTTACTTCTTTCTAAAATATACTCCTGGCTCCAACATATGTTGGGTCAGATACAAAAGTATCAGAGAGGGACAAGGAAAAAATAAATAAAAAGAAAATATCTTACATCTTGCTGACAAAAGTCTAGCCTCAGCAGAGTATTAATTAAGGTATAAAGGTATTCCCAAGTGAATTAAAAATTTTGTGGCATAAACATAACAAAATACTAAAACAAAATTGATTGATTTAGTGCTTAACGTCCACGGTAAACAACTATGGTCATGTCGGGACGGTCAGTTAAACTAACCACACTATTCCTGGGCAGGCTTAGACCTCCTAAGCGGTTAACCAGTACTAAGTGCACATACTTTGCCAGTAACTGACAACTGCCCTTCTTGAATCAGCAGAAGGAGAAACGAAAGTATGTGGCCAGACCGGGTTTCGAACCCAGGACCTCTGACTTATGAGTCAGGTGCCCTACCGATTGCGCTAAGCGGCCCGGCTAAAAGAAATAATAATCTAAAAAAATGAGTAAAATTGAAAATTTAAAGAGTAACTACACTTCAGGAACTGACTGAATTAGATCCCAAACCCTATCCCCAACATCAAAGGGAAAGGTGTTGCCATGGCAACGTCAATCATAACACCTTAATATATTAAAACATATCTGTGACTATCACATGTAAACATCAAATAACAGTTTAAACAAGTCAAAAAAAGAATAAAATGCAGAAATACTGCGAAATACGTTAAAAATGTTTTAGAAATGTGAAAGTTTTGAGGTTGTTACCATGGCAACGGCAACCATAACGCGCTTTAGATATTATGTAAATTATATATTCTTTAAATACTTCCAATAATAGATATTACAAATCAAATCAAGAAAATCCAGCATGAAATACTGCAAAAAAAAGTTAATTAAATGCATTAAAAATGTGTTATTAGAAGTTGTTGCCATGGCAACAACAAATATACCACGCTTATATCATTACTTTTTTTCGGTAATTATTACAGTCATACATCCTATAATAATTTAAACATTTATCTTTTATATGCTTCAAAAGTTTTTATATTTGATTTACATTGGTGTTACTTTGACTATTTCTGTGTGTATTTTAGTTGTAAAAGTCTGAGTTATTGCCCTTTAGTACTCAGTAGTCTGACGTCATCATTGTCAAATATGCACGAGCATAAACACTAATAAATATTGTCATAGTTTAACTTCATAAATACTCGATGCGTAGCCCAGAGGAAAAAAAACGCAGATAAATTCTTCCCCACTCCCTTTTTTTACCCAAATTTCCTGCTTGCTACCACACATTACAAATGACAGATTTTCTCAAAAATGAGCATCAGTACAGGAATAAAAATTATACTTCTTTTAATTAGAGTTACCTAACTAATTTTTTATGACAACAAAATTCATTTCTGACATGGGGCCAAAATCGGCGCTTATTGCACCTCGTCCTTTGCCTTTCTGCTGTTTGTACACTTCTGAGGCATTGTGAAGATAGATAGATATAGATAGATAGATGCGGCCCGAGTTAAAATTGTAACTGCTTGAAAACAGGAGGATGAGTCGCTATTTTCGTGCGGCTAATTTGCATTCGCACGTTGATATTTTCGCGCGGTTTTGCACGTGCGCAAAATTAGTATTTACAGAACATATGCACCTTCAGAATACAATGAAATAAAATGAATTTAATCAAGAGCTCCCAATTTAATACCAATAACGTTTTCGTGCGGTAAAACCCAATACTTAAGATTATTTCTTTTCATTTATCATTAGTACTTTACACATATTTGTACGCAAGCACGCATTACAGGTATATTCATTTGCGCGGTTTGTCCCATGAAGAAATCAATATATGCCTTTAAAATTCAATGAATTTCACATCGAAACCTTGTTGTCGTCATAAAATTGAAACTTACACTTATTTAAGCACCAAGCAATTGTTTGCAAAATTAACTTTTATTATTGTTATTATTATAAACGCTTTGTGTGCCACGGGTATGTTAGTATTTTCGAGCTTCTATTTCATGTTATCATTACTGAGTATTATTTTTATTATTGCACTTGTGCGAAATAAATATTTGAAAAACATTCTTCTTCAAAATATGATGAAGGAAAATGACTTTAATAATTATTTCTTGTAATTATAAAATCAAAATCTTAATCAAGGATTTATTTTCAAAATTAAATACAGTGTCAGCTTGGCAGTGACGCACCTGGCCACATGGCGGTAACAGTGTTCTCCCCAGAAATTTCAGAAGGCATGTCGCTTTTAGCACAAAAATCAGATTTTGACTTGTTGATCAATTTTTAAAATCTTTAATATAGCAATATTTTGCCAAAATTAGCCTTATTTTATATTATAAATAATCTATTTATGATCCTTAATGCATTTAAAGCAACTTTACTGGCTAAGAAATGAAAACAATAGCACTTTGATAAATTTTTATTGGAAATTAAGGCATGTTGCAAAGGGGATTTGAAGAGAAAGGCATGTTGCAAGCGACATGCCTTAATGGTCTGGGGAGATCCCTGCGGTAATTTTATTGACTGCGAAAGCAGTCAGTGAATACGGACGCAATACTTTTTCAAAATTTTCAATTGCGCGAGCCATACGAATGCGCGCCTTTTAAGCATACGAAAGCGCTATGTTTTTTCGCTAAGAAAGTGCGACTTTTTCATTAAACCTCTGATAGTTCAATGTTCCGACATGTATCCCTTCCGATAGCCAGATAAAGTATATTATTTTGAAAAAATATATCTTGTCTGTTGCCTCCCTTTCATCGCCCAGAGGTGGAAGTGGGATACGAGTAAACTGTATGTTATTATTATTTTTTAAATAGCAAAGTCGGGAAACATTCGTTAACGCCATCTTAAGATGTCAGCTAAAATCATCATATGTGTATCAGAGGCTGGGCTTTGAATGAAATTTTAACATGCTTCTGTCAGTGTATTCCATCGCTTATATACTCTTGCTGAAAATCTCTTCCAAAGTATCAAAACGTCCTCATTCCCTTTTTGCAAGAATAGTGATCGTTCAAGATGCGCGAATTTTCAAATATATATTTTTTCTGAACAGCTTTAAGATTTCCTATGCATTCAAACACAGAATAGGTGTGAGTGACTGAACATATCACCAAGCTGGTTGTGGAAGCTGTTGCATCTGTGTGTGATGTATTTACTGTCAATGCCCGGATCTTCAACCTATCTGCGGACCTAAGTAAAGGTCGCGCACACGTAGGCATATTTTCCGGGAAAAAGTCGCTCAAACGTATGCTATAAAAAGTCTCGCAAACGTAGGACATTTTCAGGTATAGTCGCGCAAACGTGCTGCTCCCCTGAATACATGTTATAATTATCAGTTGAATGAGGAAATACAGCGCAATACATTTATGCATGAATAAATCTTGAATTATATCAGCGGCATGGACAATTTAATATTATCACGGGAGGCCTCAAGCTACAAAGATTGTCAATTTTTACCAAAAGCAAGACGTCCAAAAACGGTTTGAGTCAGGGGTGGGGTGGGGTTTTCAGACAAAAGGAGGTTTGGTTAGGTTTCCGCAAACAAGACATTTATTTTTGTTGTTGTTGTTGTTTTGACCCATGATTTTTGGGGCTGAATTTTCTATATTCTGTGATCTCTTAATTCTGCTGCGCTTGACACTTGCACAGTTAGGCCTACACAGAAAAAGACGATTGCTAAATAGTTGCATAGAAATGAAAGCGAAACAATAATAATAATAATACATGTAAAGTGATTAAAAACATGTTATATGCATACAATTCAATTTACATGTAATTCTTTACTCAGATTGTCAAATACATTTTAGCGCATCCGCAACACATCAACGAAACAGGACAATGTCCTAATAATAAATATACCTTCCCAGCAGGCATATGACTTCACAGTGACGTTGCACTGACATCCCACTGATGTCAGAACGATCCCATATTGACGCTCTGTCCCAGCTGGATCTAAGGGTTGGGATATTATACAATCACTAAAACATCCCCACTTATCAGTTATACTACTTCTGATTGCACATTAATACCACCGTAATAACTCAGATGTCATAACATTGGTGAAAAGAATGTAAAATTTAACAGCATCACCGGCTGCTGGAGCTCTTCAATTTGAAGGTACTGATGGAAGCTGCATTGAAGTTTAACTCAGTAATTTTTCGCTTCTAAAAAGCACAAATAAAGACAAAAAAACTGAGAAAATCATACATTGTTCGATTTTGGGGTGAAAAACAATTTATTCTTACAAAACACGCAGGTCGCTTTCCGGCAAATTTCTTGTGAAAATGGTGTTTGATTGAGCCCAGAAATATGCATAATGAATGCCAGCATGCGACTCATTGTGTACATGAGAGAAATAGCTAAATGCACTCGAAAAACACGCTTTTATATAGCCAGAAGTAGCTATTATACCTACTTCTAGGTATAATACCTATTTCTGCAGTTGATCTGGACCTGATCTTTATTGTGGATTGATGTCGGCAATGATATACATGTAGCAAATATCATCTTTCATCTACCCATTGTGATATAAAATGCTCCTGAAATCCATTTATTTACTGCACAGTATGAGTAACGCCTCAAACATGAGTACTCTCTCACTTTCATAACTTTCTCGAAGCAGTCGCTTGCTAACGCAATATTAATGTGTTGACCAATCAGAGGGCAATATCGATTGCAAGACCTGCAAATGAGTCAGCACTGGGCAGTCAGAGTTCCGACTCGGGAAAAGGCATGTCAAAGTCATGAGCAGTCAAACACGAGAAAAACTCCAAGAGTCAGCAGAGGTTTCATAGTCACTACATCCATATGCCAGCCCTAGCCCTATGTGGTGCATGTGCCCCCTGACAAAAAATATGTGTGGGCTTGCTGGCCACTAGCCATCAGGCTCAAGAAACTGACATTTTTTTAGCTCATCTGAGCTGTTAGGCTCACAAGGTGAGCTTATAGTATACCCATCCTCTGGCATCCATCCGCCGTTGTCCGTCCGTCATCCTCCATTTTCAAATATCTTTTTCTCCAAAACAGCTTGGCCAATCAAAGCCAAATTTCATGTGGAGCTTCCATGGGAAGGGGGAACGAAAGTTTGTATAAATGGTCCAGGTCACATGACCATGACCAAGATGGCTGCCACACCCATATATGGTGAAAACCCTTCAAAAATCTTCTCCAGAACCAAAAGGCCTATGACCTGAAACAAATTACGGACAACTCGCCCCAAAGACAACTCCCCACAAGACAACTCCCACAAAAGTCTCGTCCCACATTCTGAGACAACTCGCCCCAGACAACTCGCCCCACATTCTGAGACCAGTCGCACTTCTAAAGAATTCTGCCCCGATCGACACCCCACACACACACACACACGCCCTTTCAGAGGACATCTCACCAAAAGTTCAAAAGACAGCTTGCCCTACCCCATACATTTAAATCTGTCAAAATCCTGTCCTGTTAGGCGATAAAGGGGTCGACAAATATAAGCATTAATGAATGTTTGTACATTGTAGCATGCCTCATAGCCACACTTTGATAACAATTACGCTTCAAATAACAGTGTAATTATCAACATAAAAATGATCAAGTCATTTTCAACAATGAACAGCTTAACTTGAAAAATTATGAGTTTGGAGGGCCACATCTACCTACTCTACCCTTACCTTACATCAAAACAAAAGGTTTTATCAACATTATAATAGGTTTCTCTTTCATGGTAGTTGTTGGTCCTGATAAGGACCTGTTTGTGTGTGTAAGCAAGTAAGTTTACTTGTATTTACCAAGGTTCATCCACCCCAATGGTATATATGGTCAACTAAATGAGCAGATGAAGATATTATGTCATTAAAGGTCAAGGTCGTTCTGTCTGTCCATCCATCATCAAGATTTTCAAACATCTCCTCTGAAACCACAGGGCCGATTGAAGCCAAATTTCATATGGAGTCTCAGTGGGATGGGGGAACGAAAGTTTGTTCCCGGGGTCTGGGTTACATGACCAATATGGCCCTCATGCCCATATATGGTATAAACCCTAAAAAAATGTTCTCCAGAACCAAAAGGCCTATGACCTTGAAACTTGGTATGTAGCATTCGGCACTCGGGCCCATCATGGTTTATACAATTGATGACTGTGCATTGACCCTGACCTAATTTATGACACTGTCAACTTTGGTATGTTAGGCTTTTATATGGGAAAATGCTTAAGCAGTGGATTTCTCAGAAACAATTTAAGTCTAAGGTACAATACTTGGTATACATGGTCAACTGAATGAACAGATGAAGATATTTTGTCACTAAAGGTCAAGGTCATTCTGTCCATCCATCCGTCGTCAAGATTTTCAAACATCTTCTCCTCGGAAACCACTGGGCTGCTTGAAGCCAAATTTCATATAGAGTCTCAGTGGGATGGGGGAATGAAAGTTTGTTCCCGGGGTCTGGGTTGCATGACCAATATGGCCATGCCCATATATGGTAAAAACCCTTCAAAAGTCTTGTACTCCAGAACCAAAAGGCCTATGACCTTGAAACTTGGTATGTAGCATTGGGCACTCAGGCCCATGATAGTTTGTACAAATGATGACCTTGACCTAATTTATGACACTATCAACCTCGGTACGTTAGGCTTTTATATGGGAAAACGCTTAAGAGTCATTCTCTGTAAGCACCAAAAAATTGCTATAGGGGGTGAAAATGACATATCTCAGATTTTCACGAAACTTAGTGTCTTTTTTGCTTATGTCAAGTGATGAACAAAAATACAAGTTTTTCTCCAATCAAACTGTCCATTTCCATGGCAACCAGGATTTTCTGTTTTTTGGCCTAATTTGGTGATTTTTCATATAAAAAATGCCAGATTTGACACCAGTTGTATTGACAGTATTTCTCAGCAAATGTTATTGACACTCATATCTTTTAAGAGACCCATGTAAGTGCTGTGCACGGATAGAGAAAATTTTCTTTATATTGCTATGGTCAAGGAGTTAGTGACCTTGACTTCTATCTAGTAAAGCGTCTCTTTAAAAACACCAAAAATTGGCCAATTTTAAAACCATTTTGTTAAAAAACGCGGCTATAGATTTTTTTCATTCTCTTGATACAGAGAGTATAACACCTAGCTGTTAATATATAAAAAAATTGGAGATGGTATATTTTTTAAATTGAAAATAATTTTTTTTGAATTTAGTCACCATCAGGAAAATCTTATGAATCTGTCATAGCAGAAAATCTGTTATAAGAGATAGTATCTGGAGAATGATAAGCAAATATGAGCAGGAATACAAATAAATACATTAAATACAGCAGAAAAAAGGGACGTAAATACTTTTCTCATTCAGAAGTATGTTTAAAATTTACAGTTTGGGGTGCAATTACCCCACCCACTTCCACTGAATATGAAATGAATGCAAAAGTTAAATGACATGGATAATATATCTCAAGTTTTCATAATTGTCAGTACACTGAAACATTTTTAAAAGATCACCACATGTTTGCTGTCATTTTTACATTGTTTATCATATGGTCACCATGGTAACTGCTATTCTATTATGGGTCAGTGTTCGTTTACACGGATATTTACAGAAAGTCGTTTCAATGTTGATGAAACGTATTCCTATAAATTTTCTTTTAACATATGCATACACGTTCTAAGTATTGAATTTCTTAAATGATATACGATAAATCAGTATTTTTATAGTGCTATGAAAACAGCAACCCATTCCTTCCACAAAGAAATTGGGCAATCTGAGTGTATGTAGTACAATGTAGAGAAAGAAGAGCAACTGAGCATAAATAGAGATAGATGCATGCATTGGAGTAGACATAAAACCACACATACAATGTTTATATCTTTTCATTCATTAATATATTTAATCTTTATGTCTAGGGGGTGAGTTACCCCACTCACCCCATTTTGTTATACAACAAATTCATAAGTTACATACTATGAGTTTTGATGCTTATATACCACCTGGTACACTTATTTTAAAGTTGCTCATCACATGTCTGGTCCGCATAAACTTTCTTGTCTACTGTCATTTGTTTTTGTTATTTCAACATGTGATTTCCAATCTTCCATGGCAACTGTATTCTATTCTGAAAATTGTTAAGGCTGATTTTTCTTTCTATTTTAACATGCTTTGCGATGCAAAGGAGGGGCTAATGTGATAAACTTTGTGTGCATCCATGTGTACGTGTAAATATTTGGGCGTATTAGCTAAAGATTCGCCTGTTGCATGTAGCTCGGTATCTAAGTAATTAAAATTGAAAGAATCTTCAAACATGCTATACAAGACACCTTGGGTAATCAGCCGCATGCAGTGATGCATCACAGAACCATTGAACCATAAGGATCATTGAACATAGAAACTTTTGGTTCACCATTTGCGTTTAACTCAATATTCAGGTAACCAAACGAGATTCAGTCTTCAAACTTGCTACACAGATACGTCTGGAAAAGATCAACTGAATGCAGTGATGCAATTTGGACTATGACCTATATTTTATGGATCATTGGACACAGAAAAATTAGGGGTACCAATTGGTTTTAGGTCACTTCTAAGTAATCAAAAGGACTCAAACTTGCTACACAATAACATTTTGGGAAGATCAACTGAATGCAGAGATGCATACTGGGCCACGACCTATATTTCATGCATCATTGAACATAGAAAATGTTTACCAATTGCGTTTAGCTCCAATTGAGTTTAGCTCAGTTTCTATGTAACCAGTAAGGATATAGCCTTAACAGTTGCTGCACAGAAACGTCTGGGGAAGGTTATTGGAACGCGGTGATGCATACTGGGTCATGACCTATAATTTATGAATCAGTCAAGGTCACACTTAAAGGTCAAATGGTAAAATGGTCATATATTGAGCTTGTCCGAGCCATTACTTCTACATTTATAAATGGATTTCAAAATAATTTGGCACAATTGTTCTCCTTTACAAGTAGAAGTGCATTTGGAACATTTGGTGAGGTAGGTAGAAGGTCAAGATCACATTTCAAGGTCAAATGGTAAAAATTGTCATACATTGAGCTTGTCCGGGCCATAAGTTACATTTATGCATGGATTTCAAAATGATTTGGCACAGTTGTTCTCCTTGATAAGCAGAAGTGCTATTTGAAACATCCGTTCAGGTAGGTCCAAGGTCAAGGTAACACATAAAGGTCAAATGGTAAAATGGTCATATATTGAGCTTGTTCGAGCCATTACTTCTACATTTATTGATGGGTTTCAAAATAATTTGGCTTAATTGTTCTCCTTTATGAGTAGAAGTGCCAACTGGAACATTTGGTCAGGTAGATCCAAGGGTAAGGTCACATTTGAAGGTCGAATGATAGAAATTGTCAAATTGAGCTTGTCCGGGCCATAACAGCTACGGTTATTCATGGATTTCAAAATAATTTGGCACAGTTGTTCTTCTTGATGAGTTCAAGTGCCATTTGAAACATTTACAGGTAGGTCCAAGTTCAAGGTCACATTTGAAGGTCAAATGATAAAAATAGTCATAAATAGGGCTTGTCCTGGCCATAACTTCAACATTTATGGACGAATCTCAAAACAGTTTGGCACAATTGTTCTCCTTGAAGAGTAAAAGTGGCATGTGAAAATTTATTTAGGTAGATCCAAGGTCAAGGTCACACTTGAAGGTCATATGATGAAATTGTCATAAGTAGAGCTTTTCCAAGCCATTACTTCTACGTTTATGCATGAATTTCAATATAATTTGGCACAATTGTTCTCCTGGATGAGTAGAAATGTTTATTTAGGTTGGTCCAAGGTCAAGGTTACACTTTAAGGTCAAATAATGAAATTATCATAATGTGAGCTTGTCATGGCCATTACTGCCCATTAGTTCTACTTGTTTTCCTTAACAAAAAATTAGCAAAGAAATATGCTGTATAAGCATGATATTGTTTGGTTTCTTTCTAATAAGTGATTGAAGCTGTTAGTTTTGATACACTTATAGGTCACTAAAGCAAACAGTGGGCTCGACAAGTTGTCCCTGAACAACCATATAATTTATTCTTTCCCACGTTCCAGTGTGTGCCTGTGCAAGTTTGGTCACACTCGATCTGTTCATTCCGGAGATTGGCGCAAGCAAGCCATTTTAACATTGGAAGTCCTCATGTGACCTTGAACATAAGGTCAATGTCACCAAAGTCTAACGGTGTGTCCCCACCTCCTTATAATATACCTGTGCAAGTTTGATCAAAATTCATAGATCCCTTCAGAAGATATGGTGCATACAAAGCATTTTCTCTGTTTTTGACCTCCTGTGACCTGAAAATTTGGTCAAGGTCACCAACTTTTTCAGTTCTTTTCCACTTCCCTGTGATATATCTGTGCAAGTTTGATCTAAATCTATCCACCCCTTCAGGACATATGGCGCCAACAAGCCATTCATATACCTCCTATGACCTTGAAATGGGGTCAACGTCACCAAAATCTAATCAGCTCTTTTTCCCCACCCAAAGATGTATCTTTGCAAGTTTGGTGAAAATACATTTATCCCTTCAGGAGATAGAGTGCAGACATGAAGTTATGCTGCCACACAGACACGACACCAATGCAGGCGGGTTCTGCACCAAAACAACATGCCCACCTTCCCTTTTCTCCTCCCCCCACCCCCTCATGGTGGAGGGGACATAAATATGTTTATCAATATGATAAATGTATAAGCAAATTTTCTTCTCCATTATGAAATATTTAAATGTATTTCTCTCATTTTATGTCCTTTATTTGCTTGCTACCAGATGCATTCAGATTGTCAATTGCTGTTTTGATGGAAGATCAGGTTGTATCCATAGCAACTAAAATATACCGAATCATTGTCCAAGATGAGACTTATTTGGCCAATAGAAAGTGTATACATAGATAGACAATCACAATCAACACATTTCAACTAAATTTGAATGTTTTTTAAATATCCAGGAGCCCCCGTAGCTCAGTGGGTTAAGCCCTGGCCTACTGAGGTAATGTACCAGGTTCGAGACCCACTTGAGGCGAGAATTTTTCCTACCGTAAACGGGGTTCCATTGCACACAGCCTTTCATTATCACCGTCCCATCGTCCTGATATGACTGAAATACTGTTGAAAAGGACGTAAAATCGCAAGTCATCCATCCATCCATTTTAAATATTCGTTTCCAACTAGAAGATTGTCCAGGGACAACTGGTCGAGCCCGCTGTTTGCTATAGTGGCCTATAAGTATGTCAAGACTAAGTAACTGCTTCACTCTAGAAAGAAGCCAAACAACATCATGCTTAGCCAGCATTTTCTTCTCTTTTTTTTAAATTTTCACAAAGGAAAATAAGTAGAAGTGATGACCCAGACAAGCTCAATGTATGACAATTAAAATATCTGACCTTCAAGTGTGACCTTGACCTTGGACCTACCCAAACACGTATGTCACTTGACACTTCCACTCATCAAGAAGAACAATTGTGCCTAATTCTTTTGAAATCTATCCGTAAATGTAGAAGTAATGGCTCGGACAAGCTCAATTTATGACCATTTTATCATTTGACCTTCAAGTGTGACCTTGACTCTGGACCTACTTAAACAATTTTCCAAATGGCACATCTACTCATCAAAGAAAACAATTGTGCCAAATTATTTTGAAATCCATTCTTCAATGTTGAAGTTATGGCTCAGACAAACTCAAATTATGGCCATTTTATCATTTGACCTTCAAGTGTGACCTTGACCTAGGACCTACCTGAATAAATTTTCCAAATGGCACTTTTAAACATCAAGGAGAACAATTGTGCCAAATTATTTTGAAATCCACCCATAAATGCAGAAGTAATGGCTCGGACAAGCTCAATTTATGGCCATGTTATCATTTGACCTTCAAGTGTGACTTTGTCCTTGGACCTACCTAAACAAATGTTTCAAATGGCACTTCTACTCATCAAGGAGAACAATTGTGCAAAATTATTTTGAAATCCATCCGTAAATGTAGAAGTTATGGCTCGGACAAGCTCAATTTATGGCCATTTTATCATTTGACCTTCAAGTGTGACCTTGACCTTGGACCTACATGAACAAATATTTCAAATGACACTTTCACTCATCAAGGAGAACAACTGTGCAAAATTATTTTGAAATCCATCCATAAATGTAGAAGTTATGGCCCGGACAAATCCGGATGGACTTATGCACGCACGCACGGACTTACCCACGGACATACACCGAACTGACATTGTAACAACTATGCCTCGCTTACCGAAAGCAGGCTCGACAACAAAAACAGACCAGTGATAGAGTATTGGTTGCCATGGTTACTACCTGATAAATAAAATAAACTGTAAATGTTTCTTTTACAAAAACAGATGAATCCCCTCCTATCCTTTCTCGGCTGTATCATTTTCGCTAAATATTGCAAAGTTAGGATCTCTTGTAAATCTTGAAATTTGGGTCCAGGTCACCACCATCTAGGGCCGGGTAGCGCAATCGGTAGGGCACCTGACTCGTAAGTCAGAGGTCCTGGGTTGGAATCCCGGTCTGGCCACATACTTTCGTTTCTCCTTCCGCTGATTCAAGAAGGGCAGTTGTCAGTTACTGGCGAAAGTATGTGCACTTAGTACTGGTTAACCGCTTAGGAGATCTAAGCCTGCCCAGGAATAGTGTGGTTAGGTTAACTGACCGTCCCGACATGACCTAAGTTGTTTACCGTGGACGTTAAGCATCAAATCAACCAACCAACCACCACCATCTAATCAGTACTTTTCCACCTCCCGATTATAACCTTATCTATGTTTGGTCATAATCCATCAATCCAGCTAGGAGTTATCATGCAGACAAGCCATATTTCAACACGCTACAACCTCCAGTGACCTCGAAAATGAGGTCGTTACCAAAATCTTATCAGTTTCTTTTCCATCTCCCAGTGATATGTTTACGCAAGTTTGGTAAAAAACATCCATCCCTTCAGGAGATATGGTTCAGACAAGCCATTTTTCAACATTTCTGACCTCCTGTGACCTTGAAAGTAGGGTCAAGGTCACCAAAATCTAATCAGTTCTATTTTGTTTCAGAGTGATATATCTGTGCAGGTTTGCTTTAAATACATCCATCCACTCAGAAGATACCGTGCTGACAAGCCAATATTTGCAGCACTCAGTGACCTTGAAAATAAGGTCTAGGTTAGCAAAATCTAGCCAGTTCTTTTCCATTTCACAATGATATATTTGTGCGAGTCTGGTAAAAATCAATTTATCTATTCAGGAAAAAAGCCATTTTTCATCATTCTTTGACCTTCTGTGACCTTGAAAATAGGGTCAAGGTCAATAAAATATAATCAGTTCTTTACCCTTACCCAATTATGTATGCATGCAAGTATGGTCAAAATCCATTTATTCCTACAGGAAATAGAGCGCAGGCAAGGGCTACGCAGACGCTGATTGGATCCGCACCAAAAAAAAGTATGTCCCCCATCCAGCCCCCCACCCACCAACCACTGTGGGAACATAATGAAAAAAAGAAAGAAGACAGAAATAATGAGCTTGTAGAAGCCCCCTAGACCATTCAAAATCAGCAAAGACTGAAATATATTCATTGTAGCATGAAACTTTTAATTTGGTTTTGCATTGAAAGAAAGTGGGTGGGGTAATTTAACCCCAAAATGTAAGGTACTAACGTATTTTTGAGAGTGAAAACTCTCTATGTAGTTTTTTTCAGTTGTTAATCATGCATCAACTTGTATTTTGGCTCATATTTCTGGAAAATGTTCAAGATATTGTATTTTATCTCAGAATTTCAATTATGAAAGTTCCTTCTGATTTCTCTGACGGTGACTAAATTCAAAGAAAAATATTTTCAATTTAAAAAATATACCATCTCCAATTTTTTGATATATCAATAATTAGGCTTTGTACTCTCTGCACCAAGAGAATGAAAAAAATCTATAGCCGCATTTTTTAGTAAACGTCTTAAAAATTTGCTGATTTTTGATGTTTTGAAATAGACGCCTTACAAGGTGGAAGTCAAGGTCACTGACTGCTTGACCATAGCAATATGAAGAAAATCTTCTGTATTTGTAAGCAGCACTTACATGGTTCATTTGTAAAATGTAAGTATCAATACCATTTGTAGTGAATTACTAGCAGAACAATTGGAGTCAAATCTTGCATTTTTCATTTGAAAAATCACCAGATTAGGCTGAAAAACAGAAAATCCTGGTTGCCATGGCAACGGATAGTTTGATCGAAGAAAAACTTTTTATTTTTGCTCATCACTTGACATAAGCAAAAAAGACACTGAGTTTCGTGAAAATCTGAGACATGTCATTTTCACCTGATTTTGGTGCTTACAGAGAATGACTCTTAAACAGTGGATATCCTAGAAACTATTTAAGTCTAAGGTACAATATATGGTATATGTGGTTAACTAAATGACCAGATGAAGATATTTTGTCGCGTAAGGTCAAGGTAATTCATACTTGGAGCTTTGTTCAAGGTCACTGAGATTCTCTCACCCGTTAACATTTTCAACATCTTCTCAGAGGCCACTGGGGTCGATTGAAGCCATATTTCATAATTATGGAGCTTCACCGGGTTAAAGGAACCAAAGTTTGTTCAGATGTTCTTGGTCATATGACCAAGATGGCCGCCAGGCCCTCGTTTGGTAAAAACTCTTCAAAAGTCTTTTTCTCGAGAACAGAAAGGCCTCTGACCTTGAAACTAGGTATGTAGCATTAGGCACTCGGGCCCATCATAGTTTGTACAAATGATTACTGTATTTCATATGAAGCTTAACTGGGTCAAAGGAATCAAAGTTTGTTCAGATGGTCATGGTCACATGAACAAGGTGGCCGCCATGCCCATATATGATAAAAACTCATCAGAAATCTTTGTCTAGAACCAAAGGCCCAGTGACCTTGTGGCTTGGTATATAGCATTGGGACTCAACATTAGTCCCCAGGGGGATATCTGCTCCTGCCCTGGGGCTATATAAATGTATAAAAGCATTAAAATACATACCAGGACCAAGTGTCAGGTGAGCAACAGGAAAAACTGTAGCTGGTTCATGTGATCTCTAGATGAGTATGGTACATGAAGGGTGCTCACATGTATGAGTTCTTAGGCAACATGACAAATTTGTATACAGTTATGGGACTTATGTTCTTTATTCCTACTTAATTTAAGAAATACTATTTCCACTTCCTTTGTGATTTTCAAGGAGCCCCAGTAGTTCAGTGGGTTAAGTGCTGGCCTGCTGATCTAGTGGTCCCGGGTTTAAATCAGGTTGGTGGCAGAATTTTTTCTAACGGTAAATGGGTTTCCATTTCACACAATTTTCATTATCACTTTAACACTGTCCCATCAGCCTGATATGACTGCAATACTCAGGGTTCTCTAAAAGAAATAAAAATGGCTGTCTCAGGTTGGAAAGTTGGAGGCCCAGTTTGGGTGCCAGAGGCATGAAGCAAGTGCTGAAGGCACGGCTGTGGAAATACCAAAATTTTCTACTTGTCCATGGACAAGTCAATAAACAAATTCATTTGTCCAAACAAATATTTACTTGCCCAGGAAAAAGGTACACATGAAATAAGGCAAGGATAGAGGAAGAGTTGAACTTGATGACAGTTTTTGACTTACTGTCACAAAGTTTCGAATTAAAACATATGTTGTGGGCACCTGTTAGAATTGCCTTGATGATGCAATTCTAATAGGAACCCACAAAATATGTTTTCAATAGAAAATATGAAAAATATCTCAGAATTATCCTGAAATACTTTCACTGATGACACTTGAATTTTGAAATAATTGTCCCAGGGCAAGTAAACTGAAATTGCTCACTTGTCCAGAGTAAAATGGGACAAGTAGGACAAGTTGGGCATAGTATTTCCACAGCCCTGCTGAAGGCGCAAGTGGGGGAAAGTACAAAAGGGTGCATTATTTAACCAAAGTGTTCCATTTATAGAACAATCACAATAATTATTTAGTAGATGCCCCAATTTATAGAATTGTTATGGGTAAGATATGCAAACATGCTACATGCTCAAAATCACAAGCATTCATGCTGACGAACATCTGTCCAGATTCAATGTATGTAACTGTACATAAATATTAATGTTTGCATCACATGCAGGCCCTTATCCAGGCCACCTAGTACTTGTGGGGCCAGGGCCAGGATCCAGGGGGTGGGCTTATGGGCTTGAGCCCCGCCACCTTGGCCAAGTTAGATTGAAATATGTGTTGTGACATCTCATTAGAATCGCCTCGGCGAGGTGATTCTAATCAGATATCACACCATATATTTGCAAAAATTCTCATCAAATTGAACCTTAACTAGGTCATATATCTCTTCAAACCCTCCTCTCTCCCCACCCCCATACATCTCGGCACCTCCCAGCCCCACCAGTTATCCAGAGCCCCACCAGTGCGTGGTTGTCTGGATCCGGGCCTGGGGGCTCTAGATAACTGCTGGGGCTGAGAGATTTGTTTGTGCGGGAGGGGGGTCAAGGCGGGGGGACTTGAATTTGAAAATGTATGACATAATTAGGGATCAATTCATGAGAAATTTCAGCCCCGGATCCAGGGGGTGGGCTCTGGGGCTTCAGCCCCGCCACCTGGACCCGGTAAGATTAAAATATATGTTGTGAGATCTCATTAGAATCGCCTCGGTGAGGCGATTCTAATGGGATCTCACAAGATATATTTCAAGGCAAAAAGACACCAAAAATTCTCATCAAATGGATCCCTTATTATTACATATATGTTCAAGCCTCACCCCCTCCCCTCCGCCCAACCACCCCTTCCCCTCCCACTTCCCAATATATCTCGCCTCTCGGCACCTCTCAGCCCCACCAGTTATCAGTTATCAAGAGCCCCACCAGTATGTTATGGTCTGGATCCGGGTCTGAATTTTGATGTCATTTTTGCCTTGAAATGTATATTGTGATATCTCATCAGAATCCCCTCGCCGAGGAGATTCTAATGAGATGTCACAAAATATATTTAAGTCTAACCACATGGATAAATTACCTCAAACTGTCATCAGATACTCTTTATTATCTGGATGCCTACATATTATACATAACACAGAGGCCCAGATGGCGGGGCTGAAGCCCAAAAGCCCACCTCCTCGATCAGGGGCTGGCATGAAAAGCTATCTCTGGGCATGTGCAAACAGGAAAGACTTAGACCAGAATGCACAACTGCACAGTCTTATCAGAGTCTTCTCTTTTTGCACACACAATCTATGAATCCTGAGGAATCCAAAAAGAAAAAAAAAGACTCTGGTTAGTCTTAGATGATGCACAGACTGATTTTAGTGTCAACAGTTACATTTAGGGCTGACTATCGTCCCAGATTCTGACTATCACGATACGAGAAACCCCTATCACGATACTATTACTATCGAGGGCTTACATAATGATGCATCACAATACTATCACTGTCTCTGAATATTGCAATTTCTATAGAAGTCAGATGATTTAATTAAGTCCCTCATCTCTAAATTACATACCAGTGCTGTCCACTATAAGCTTTACCACCATCTTAACAAAAGTTTTTTTGATGCAAAGCAGACACCTTTCAGGTTCTAGACTGACATTTGTTGGAAGACAAGTGTCAAAATCCACTCCATAAGGTGAAAATCTACATGAGCAAAAACTATCAAAACTATTGATAGCTGAAAGCACTATGGGCGATAGTTATCAATAGTTGAAAACACTATCACAATAGCACTATCAAGGCAACCACTATCACAATGCATCAATATACTGATTTATTGTTAGACGGTCACCCCTAGTTACATTACACTCTTAATATAGGGTCCTATTTCTTCTATTTCAGTTTGATAAGTATTATAATTACTGCAGAAAATGTCCAACTATGCCAATAGGATGGCTCGGCTGTCAGCAAGGATATTTGGGGAAGTAGCTCGTCCAACAGACTCAAAGTCTATGAAAGTGGTGAAAATCTTCACTGGTATGCCAGCCCACCTGAATCCAGATGTTGTTAAATATTACCCACGGCATAAAGAATTGAAAATGCTAATGTCAGGATTGCGGTACCATGGGCTTTACAGGTAAATTACTTTACTTCAGGTGAAAGGGCACACCTCCATATTTTCCCATCATTTTTACAAAGGGAAACAACTTTTGTGACTTCCTGTTTGCTTCTCAAGAACATGGAGCCCTTTCAAAAAAGGTGTACTATTTAACACTAGGCCAGGTAAGATGTGTATTTGTGTTCTTTACGCAAAGTTAATCAGAAATATGCAGGTAATTGTGATCTTATGCTTGAGAATAAATGAGATTACGCAGACATTTTATGTTTTTCGCAACAGGTTCCATTTCCTGTGAGTGATTTTTTCCATTATACGCAACAGGTTCCATTTCTCGTGAGTGTGACAGGTTGCCATTGAAATCAGTCCATGTGTGATCACAGGGCTTGCTTGCCAGGCACCCTGTAATTATTTCTTTCAAAGAAAGCATCTCATAGACTCGTGAGTTGTGCTTGTTTGATTTTTAACACACATAACAGAATAGAACAACCCCTCCTTAGCCGGGCCGCGTAGCGCAATCGGTAGGGCACCTGACTGATAAGTCAGAGGTCCTGGGTTCGATACCGGGCCTGGCCACATACTTTCCTTTCTCCTTCTGCTGATTCAAGAAGGGCAGTTGTCAGTTACTGGCAAAAGTATGTGCACTTAGTACTGGTTAACCGCTTAGGAGGCCTAAGCCTGCCCAGGAATAGTGTGGTTAGGTTAACTGATCGTCCCGACATGACCGTAGTTGTTTTACCGTGGACGTTAAACAATAAAACAATCAATCAATCAACCCCTCCTTATCAGTGGCTGCACTCATATTAATTCTTTTAATCTAAAGTATTGTGACTAATTTTTATCTTTATTTTTTTTGCTACTTTTCATCTTTCTTTTTATCTCAGTGGTTGTCACAAACCATGAAGATCTACATTTATCTTCAATAAAAACTGGTAATTAGTGTGACAACACTGATACAATTAACTAAGCAAGGAACCAGTCAATTAAAAGACGATAATTGTCAATTATTCAGGTGATTGCTCAACAAAAGATCAATTAAGTTGATTGGGAGTGTGTTATCTATCGAGACGAGTCAAACTTTCAGCACCTTTACTTGACTGGAATAGTTATACCCTAATTCATCCTATTTTCGGTAAATAAAAATGTAGTCCAGCCTAATACTTCTTTCACTTTTAGCAGATGGTATCTAATGGCCGTACAAAAAATGGATCTGGTGCGTTCAAGGCAATATTATGCATTTTGTACAGCAGAAATTGAACTTTTCCAGCCCCACAATGGCTGCAAATGGGTGTGTGTTGTGCATGCTAGTACATTGACCACCCAGATTACTTTAAATACACTGGAAGTACCACAGTCAACACCAATAAGAATTTGAAATTTTTAAAAGCAACATTTTACGCATCCAATGAAATTTTATTGCAAAAAAAAAAAGGCTTGATGATTTCATTTTGCGCATAACATCAGAAAGTCATGCTTTTTCACATGTGCTTCAAAAATTATCAGGGCACTGTATTTAAGGAAAGAATTTGTTCACTGGAGGAGCAGGTTCTCTTAATAGTTGGCCCCTGGTGGAAAGGGGGGGCAAACAAGCATAAAATGGTAACATATTTGAAAATCAATTCTTCAGCAACCACAAGGCCGGAAAAGCTAGAACTTTTCACAAACGTTGCTAGGACAGGCTACTACAAAATGCTGCTTTTTGTACCGGTATGTGCAAAATTTTGGTTGCCTTGGTAACTTGAATATGCCATAGACTTCCAGTCAGAAAGGAACAAATCACTGACTGATGTCTTCATTAACTTTATGGCTAATAATGCTTAGAATATTTGGAGCCCTGGCCCCGAGGTTATAAAACTTTTTTCATGCTCAACTCAGCTGAGCATGAAATTTTACCTGCTAATAAATAGCAAATTACTGATAAGTACAGTTGTTTTCTTGCTCAGTTTGGCTGAGCATGAAATTTTCTCTGGTGATAAATATGAAAATGCCAACATTAGTTGGCATTTTCATATTTATCAGCAGAGAAAATTTCATGCTCAGCTGAGTTGAGCATGAAAAAAGTTTTATAACCTTGGGGCCTGGACCCGGTTGTATCAAACTTTAATGACAAATTAAACCGTCATTAAACCGCCATTAATTAACGCGTTATTAAATTCGGTTGTATGAAACTTTTAATGACGCGACTTCGTCATTATCTCTTCATTAACTTAATGATGGTCTGGGGGTATCTTTAAACCGTCATTAAGCAATTCAAGATGGCCGCCATCGTCCGATTCGACCTCGATATTTCGGAAAAGCGACCATTTTAAAGACAACGTGGTCGATGTAGAATGCGAAGGAGATGGAAATTCGTGAACAGAAACCAGATCTACAGCCAAGTGTCAAAAGTCTTTCCCCAAAATATTTTTTCCATTGACTTTAGTGCATTTGCAAGTGTGCAAGAAATTTTACTGTGAGGCCTATGTTCAGCTATTCTTAATAATTTTTGCATACTTAAAAACCTAAAAGATTTCTGCAATATAAAATAATTTTCATGTTGCCCTAAACCCACTGACAATTAAACTGCAAGTCTTTGAACTTCAATAAAATTTTCATAAATGCAATTTTCTATTGACGTCAATGGTGACGCTGTCCAAAATTTGCTGAAAAAGTATAGGTGCTGTCTTTAAAAGCATATTTCTAAAAGACCAATCAATAACAGTTCAAATCAAAATTATTACGTGTTGCCAAAATTATTGCTCTTTTGAACCATATAAAATTTAATATCGTCAGATAAGCAGTTTTGCCACAGTAAAATTCCCCGTACACTTGAAAATGCATTGAAGTCTATGGAAAATCTGTTTTTGGGGAAAGACTTTTGACACTCGGCTGTACCTCGATCTGAAATCATTTCCATGCAGAGCAAGAACCTAAAGCCATTCAAATATCATACAGCAGTTGTTAGTTATCCAAAGCTTGGTACATTTCCTTTAAAAACTTGCTTCTTCCCCGTTGGCATCGTAAAAATATGTAAACATCATTGAAGTCCTATTTGTTTTGAAAGGTATCGACCAGCTGCTCACGACATGATGACGTCATAAGACAAGAGGCAGCGCACAATCAATATCTAAGGACTTTTGATAGAACTTATGACCCGATTTGACTTGATGACCAATAATCTCTATTGAACTAAACTTTCTAAGGTTGTTGGAATTCTGGGAGCCTACACACCCACTGGGTGGTTGCTTAGTCCCGGTAGGCGGTGATTTTTTCTGACAATCGTCAACGATTTTTTCTGACATTTGAATAAACGATGTGTGCCTACAGCGTGTACCCCTTTGTAAGCACGACAACCCATATGGGAGCCTACACATCGATCTTAAAACGTTGAGCCCGAGTTGTGTGCCTGCAGGATAAGCACCTCTTTGTATGCTTGACATTCCCATACCTGGATCCTACACATAGCACTGGGTGGTTGCTTAGTCCCGGTAGGCGGTGATTTTTTCTGACAATCGTCAACGATTTTTTCTGACATTTGAATAAACGATGTGTGCCTACAGCGTGTACCCCTTTGTAAGCACGACAACCCATATGGGAGCCTACACATCGATCTTAAAACGTTGAGCCCGAGTTGTGTGCCTGCAGGATAAGCACCTCTTTGTATGCTTGACATTCCCATACCTGGATCCTACACATAGCACTGGGTGGTTGCTTAGTCCCGGTGAGCGATGATTTTTTCTGACAATCGTCAACGATTTTTTCTGACAATTAGTGTCTCGTAAGCGTGACGAAGCAAAAGGGTAAGTGAACAAACTTATTTTCAATATTTTCTTCTGATCTTTTGCAAACAGGCTGTTTTCTGAAGCATTTTATGAGCGCATTTAGTCGTTTGTCACATTTTTTCTGTGAAATAACCCCTGCAAACCAAGGACGAAAATTACTGCAAATGTCAAAGATTTGCTCCTACAACGAATTTAATGTCCCGGATTTTTTCCTACAGTGTCCCGGATTTTTTGCTACCACATATATTGCATTTCAGAGACCCAAAACTCGGATTATAGACTCAGCAATAAGATTCTTTTAGTGTGTGATCTAATTTTATTTCGCCGATTGAACATCAGAAGCATTACTAACATGTATGCCGTGGTATGCCTCAAGGAAAACTACCACTACAGGTGTTCATGAGTGAAAAAATTCAATACACGACAGAAAGAGAGGATTTTGTTATCTTTTATGCTTAATAATTACAGTGCCTTATAATTACAGTGATCAGATTGTTCCAAGTTGATATTGCTGGCGTCAGAGAATTAACCTCTATCCCTGCCATTTCGCTTCAGTGTGGTGTTGCTAAGCGTTGATGGATGGATGACTCCTGTTCAAAAGTATTTCAGTCAGATAAAGACGACGGTAGGAGGATATTGAAAAGCTATGTGCAGTGGAATCCCGTTTGCGATGTATAGATTTCCGCCTTTAGCAGGTATCGAACCAGGGACTGCTAGATCAGCAGGCCAGCGCTTAACCGACTGAGTTACCTGGGCTGCTGTTGCTCAGTGTGTTTAGTGGTATGATATCGGGTGTACACGCTGTTTGCCCCTAGAGGATGGTGTACTGCCAATAATATCATAAAAAGTTTGGAGTGGAGGTCCTATTAGCAAATTCATTGATTTGGTTTAAACAATATTTATTCATGAAAGATAATATGTTAGAACAGCATTTAACACAATTGAAATGACAGGATTTGAAAACAAGCAAAACGCTTATATCAATCATCTCCTGTAGGCCCTACATCCTTAAATACGGCCGTAGGCCTACTCATACTTGTGAATCCATTATATAACCTAATTGCTGTTTCAATAAACTACATTGACTGAAATGCTAGCATTAGATAGTCTATATTGGCACCCATCAGAACCACCATAGCTATGGAATCCAACAGATGTCTCATCAGGTTGTTATAAGCAGAGGCGTAGCTAGAATGGGGCCTGGAGGGGCAGGCTTCAACAATTTTCCCTCGCGAAAGTAAAAAGATAATACTTTCGAGCGAAGCACCTCTGAGTTTTGCCTCCCAACTTTATGAGGGACTATTCCCAAAAGAGAGAATCTGCTCCTCCAGGACCAAATTCTTTCCTCTGAGAACAGACCCTCCATAAAAAAGGACTTCTGTCCAAGGAAAACTCAAAGGGACAACTCACAAAGGAAAGAATTTGCTGATCTAGAAGCAAACTCCTTCGTTTAAGAGCAGATTCTTCTAAAAATGGATTCCCATCCAGGGAAAACTTGATGAGAGAGTCACAAAAGTTATTTTCTTTTGTAAAAAGGGTGGTAGGAGGCACATGGCTAAATGGGTATACTTTTGAGAGAAGCACCTCTGCATTTTCGCCTCCCTTTTAAATGAGAGACAACTCCCAAAGAAAGAATTTGCTCCTCTAGAAGCAAATTCCTCTGTCTGAGAGCTGAGCCCTCTAAGAAAGGACTCCCATCCAGAGAAAAATTGAAGAGACAACTCCTTAAAGAAAGAACTCACTCCTGTAGGAGCAAATTCTCTCGTTCATGAGCAGACCCCTCCAAGAAAGGAGTCCCATCCTGGGAACAGTTGAAGAGGAAGTCACAGAAGCTGTTCCACTTTGTAAAAATGGTGGAAGGGGGCACATTTTCAGTAGAAGAGGGATCTCTTATGGAGGTGCATTTTTCATATTTCAAAATACTTCTTTTAGCCTAGTATTAGGTCTAGCTACGCTCCTGATAAATATTCGTCACAGAAACTGTAGTTGTATGAATAACCTTACTGCTGCATGGCAATAAGTGCTGTGTGGCGGCCGAAAAACGTCTCGCCAAAACTTCACCATAGGGCAGATTATATAATTTCTGGTCATTTTGGAAACATTTATTTCATTTTGAGTCATTCTGAGAATAGAGTGGCCGAGCCGCTGCTAGGGGCATGGCTGGTGTTGCACATTACATGTATAACACGGAATACCGGTAACTTGAGAATAATTATTTGTCTGAGAAAATCTGAAGTCTGTTGAAATAATTTCAGTATGCAATGTCATTGAAAAATTGATGAAACATGGCAAACAGTTTATAACAATAACGTCATATATCTGTTACCATAGTAACTAGGAGTTCAAAATAATGCCAGAGTGACGTCGTCTAGACGTCATTCTGCCAAGAGGTTGTAATTCCACAATAGCTAGTATCATTTGTATGGGGGTATGGCAAACAGCGTTTACTACGCTCCATCAATTTTTCAGTGGCATTACATACTGAAATTCTTAAAACAGAAACTTCAGATTTTCTCAAACAAATAGGAACGTCACTGAAACAGGCGTTAGAAGGCGTGTAACGGCCGTTAAATGTCTCACCGTGCCCAATCATTGTGCAGGTTATATAATTTCTGGTCCTTTGGAATCATTGATGTCATTTCGACAAATTTTAAAAGAGATTAGCTCCTGCTAGGGACATGGCTGCAATTGACTTGATTGATTGATTGATTGATTGATTTGATGCTTAAAGTCCACGGTAAACAGCTATGGTCATGTCGGGACGGTCAGTTAACCTAACCACACTATTCCTGGGCAGGCTTAGACCTCCTAAGCGGTTAACAAGTGCACATACTTTCGCCAGTAACTGACAACTGCCCTTCTTGAATCAGCGGAAGGAGAAACGAAAGTATGTGGCCAGACCGGGTTTCGAACCCAGGACCTCTGACTTATGAGTCAGGTGCCCTACCGATTGCGCTACGCGGCCCGGCGGCTGCAATTGAACCGAGTATGTTATTTTCATTTATTCCTTTTGTGTATCCCTTGCTTACAAAGGATTGACTTCTCAGAACATTTTGGTTTAAACATTTCTGTTCTGGTGTTGATGTGTAGTATCTAAAAATGTTCGGTCCCTCAAGCGTAGAACCGGCTGGACCTGTGCATTTTCAAGCCTCACATACACCATGCTATGGTGAGAATTGTGAGGAACAGGCAAGCACTGTACACCAAAGATAGTACAAAAGGAAATATTGATGCTTTGGAATCACACACACATACACGTACACACGCATGCATGCACGCACAATTCTTGAGAAACAATGTAAATTTACTATGCCTCATAAGAGAAAAAATAGCCTGACCGTGACGGCACTCAAATTTACAACCTATTTTGAAGCAATAGAATGTGCTACATAGTGCATACAATGGAAAGGCTGGTCTTTTGATGACCGACAAATATTTTGTCATCCATTTATGCACCAAAATTAAGTTTGAAGCATTTTTTGATCTTGCTGTTCAATATATGCGCAATAACGTATCATAATAACTACTCATTTTGTGGTTTGCGTTGTCAGAAAAAATCAGGCGCTTTAAATCTATTGTAGGAGCAAATCCGGGACTTGTAGGAAAAAATCCGGGACCTATGAAAAAATGAAAATGGGCTTACAGACCTACTTATATTATTGTAAAGTGTCAAATAATAATGAGACATTTTCCCAACACCGATTTATGATTAAAACTAACGTTACCCTATGGTAAACTTCGCAGACATAGACGTAGAGGACAGTTCTTCAACATGTACCCTACACGAAAATTTCCAGGTTTCTTTTATCTGTTGACCACGATAAACATGTGTATTTTATCTAATTTGCCTAATCTCTACCAAGAATAAGCATAGGATTTGTAAATAAATGTTTTAATCGACTAAACTCACCATTTTGTCGCACCAGTTTTCTGTTATGACGTCACGGAGAAAAAATCATTGACGATTTGGAAAAAATCCGGGACCGTTGTCAGAAAAAATCGTTGACGATTGTCAGAAAAAATCATCGCCCACCGGGACTAAGCAACCACCCAGTGCATAGGGCACACAACGATGAATCAACGTCGTGTGCCTGCAGGGTATGTATCTCATTGTATGCATGGCACTTTCAGTCTGGGAGCCTTCACATCGGACACACAACGTTGTTCATCGTAATTGCAGGACATGTCTCCTTTGTAAGATGACATTTCGATTCTAGGAGCCCGAACATGGGACACACAATGTTGAATCAATGTAGTGTGCCTACAGTGTACGGACCCCTGTATGCATACGATCCCAATTTTGGGGTGCCTTCATATTGGGCACCCAACCTTCAATCAACGTCGAGTGCTTGCAGGATATGTACCCTTTGTCATATGACATTCCCATTCTTTGGCCCTACACATCATTCACACAACGTTGATTCAACGCTGTGTGCCTGCAGGGTATGTGCCCCTTTATATGCATGACATCCCCATTCTGGGATCTTCCACATCGGACACTGAACGATCACTCAACGTTGCGTGCCTACAGTGTATGTATCTCTTTGTATGCATGACATACCCGTGTTGGGAGCTTGCACATCGGGCAGACAACGTTGAACAAGTGTCGTGTGCCTGCATGATATGTACCCTTTATCGGATGACATTCCCATTCTCGGACCTAACCATCGGACACACAACGGTGAATCAACGTTGTCTGTCCAGCAGGAAATGTGTCCATTCATATTCATGACACCCCATTCTGGAAGCCTACATATCGGACACACACAGTTGATTAAACGGTGGGTATGTACCCCTTTGTATGCCTTTGGGAGCTTACGTCTCGGATACACAACGTTGAACCAGCGTTGTGTTCCTATTTGTATGCATGATATTCCCATTTTGGGAGCCTACACATCCGTCTTACAACGTTGAATCAACGGTGCGTGCCAGCATGTACCCCTTTCTATGCATGGCATTCCCATTCTTGGAGCCTACATATTGGGCACACAACGTTCGATCAACACTGAATCAACGTTGATTCAACGTCATGAAGCTGAACCGACGTTGAATCAATATTGATTCAACGTTGTTTGCCTGCGGGGTATATACCGTTTTGTGTGCTTGCCCATAAACTATTGCTGTACCACTGCTTCCAGTCTACTGTTTTCTTTCAACTTCCACATTGACTTTGCGCACATGCCAGAGTTTGAGCTAAAGCTTAATGTGTGCGCGCATGCTGTATGCTCGAAAAAACTATTTTCAGTAGGCAGTAGATATTAAACAAGACACAACAGAAATTAAGCAGTTTGCCACATAATTTGCCGTACAAAAAAAAGGTACACAACCAGCATTTGTGCATGCGTTTCGCACGAGTAAAATTTGTCACAGTAGACAGTGCACAGGAACACCAAAAAGAGGTACACAGGAAAAGTTGTACATCCCTGCGAAAGATAAAATACTGAAGTTGTTCGGAAAGCACTCAAAATGGTATAAATTCATGGCATATTTTACTGTAAGTTATCTCTGAAAGATTTTAACAAGAGTTTCATCCTTTTAAACAGCCGTATTTGGCCAGTTTTAAACTAATAAAATGAGACTCGGTTTCTGACAAAAAATGTTGCAAATTTTCTTGGTTGGCAATCAAAATAGCTTATATAACATCATAAACTTTATTAGGCCCCCCTTGACGATAGTCAGGGGGTGGGGGGATTATGTTTTGCCCCTGTCCGTTCGGTCCGTCCGTCTGTCTTGCCCTCACGCATAAAATATTTGTATAATCGCTCCTCCCAGAGTTTCAAGCAATCATTTGAAACTTTGCAGAGATGTTACAAGCATATTGAAGATGTACATGTGGCGTTATTGGGATTTAAAAAATAAGGTTTACAAACTTACGGCGTTTTCGACTTAGACAATTTTGAGGTTAGGCCTAAATATTGGGTAGCAACTTTGTGTAATCAACCGCTCTCCCAGTTTTGAGCCAATAAATTTGAAACGATGCTCTGATCTTACAAGCAAATTGCGATGAAAATGTGCATGTGACGTTTTGCAGACGAAAAAATAATTCTTGACAAATAATGGCCATGAGTTTCGACTTATTTGTTACAAGCATATTGAAGATGTACATGTGAGTTTTTCTAGATTCAAAAAAAAAAAAAAAAAAAAAAGAAAGAAGAAAGAAAGAAAATAAACTACTGCATTTTCGGCTGACACTGGTATAGGATGATTTTTTTTCTTCTGTAAAACGTATGTGTTGTGCCCTCTTGAGAATCGTCTGGCGATGTTGAAGCGACTCACCAGTCGGTCTGGTTGGTATTGAAAGATCTTATGGGATAAGAAAAAAAAATCATGTGCTATCAAATGACTCGCGGCGCGAAACTACTATTTGTACCGACCATTTCATGAAGAGACAAGGGGAATAATACATTTGAATACTTCTGATTACAAGAACATATGAGTCGCGACATGAAAAAAAAACAACAACAACAAAAAAACAATAAAGTGGTTGTGCGCCCCGCGCAGACTCAGATCAGCATGGGTATCCGCAAAGTCTGATCACATTCTTCACTGTCCGTGGTTATGCGTCCAGCACAGACTCAGATCAGCCTGGGTATCAGAGTATTCGCTGTCCGTATGAAGGTAGCTAGACACTTAGCTACCCTATAAGCGCTTAGCAAAGACTCTGATCAGTCTTGGTGGATGCCCAGGCTGATCTGAGTCTACGCTGGGCGCACAACCACTTTGTTGGTTTTCTCGTGTCGCGGCTAATATTATTTATAAAAATAAATCATGGTGCACACCAAAGTGTTTGCTATAGCATCATCACATTCCCTAGATATTCGTTCTTTCTTCCGAAACAAGTTTCCAAACCAGGGGTCGGGCCTACCCATGAAGAAGACAATGGACTTGTCTACTGATCCCGAGATAAAATATTTTGGTAAATTTATTCTGTTGTCGATACAGTGCTTTTATTAAAGTATAGCATGCAGGCCAAGCCCTAGCCTCCAATTTCAGAGTCCGCATCCGATGATAGAAAAAAAATATGAAAAATTAATCCAAGCCAGGTTTGACGATGAAAAGAATGAAAACGAGATTTGCTGATGAATCACTTACAATTTACAGTGTGTATTTCTGGTATATTTTGCCCTCTCCATGAAAAGAAAAAAGAAAAACAGGACCTGTCCGCGGTACAGGATAGCTCGCCTGACAGCGCCTTGCCCATCACATAAAAAAACTTTAACGTAAAACTTTAACATTTTGCTAACGCCGACGCCGTCGCCGCCGCCGGGGTAGTGCAATAGCTCCTCCTGTACATTCGTACAGGCGAGCTAAAAAAAGATCTAGATCTTCTGCTTAAAACCGTAAATAAATTACTGGTATGCTGTCGTTTAGATCACCTAATTCATATGACGTAAATCTGTGACGTCCTAAATAGAACCGAGTGATCACTAGCAGGGAAGGCAACTTTTATTACTCGGCTGGCACGGCCCTTTTGGAAGGGGCCTTTAGAGTAAAGCAGTTTTTGTTTTTCGCTCTTTCCTTTGGGAGTTGGTCCCGGTTCGGAGTGGCGACAGGCTGATTGGGGATGTTTATGTTGCTTCCCCTGAAGGTGTACCCATTCACCTGAATGTTTACTTATTTATTTATTTTAGAGGTGGTCGAGTCAGGCGATGGTGCTGGGTAACTTTCAGTGCCGGGGCGTCCTACACATTTGGATAAGAGTAGGGAAAAGGCCAAGTGTGCTTGCTCGATATAGACTGAAATACGGTCTCGAAGAGCCGTTAAGCCCCATACAACCCACCAACAAACTTATTTAATTCTGCAACTGTTTCTGATTTGATTTGATCGTTTCGAGGAAGGGAGAACGTTGCGATTAAATTGGGAGATAGTTTTTTATTTGTTTTATTTTCTATTTATTTATTATTATTCTTTTCTATTTGTTAAACATTTTAACCAATATTAAATGTTGTTAAATCTGCGGTGCGAACAATTGCAGAAAAATATCAAGCACTCAAGAATAACTAGATAAAACTGGTGGGAAATTTTTTTAATTGCTTAACCAGTGCGCGAAAATCCAATTAAATAGCACGCAGTCTTAATAACGTCACGTTATGATATTCCGATGACGTCAGATTTAATGACAAACTCGTCATTAGCGCATCATTAACTTATGACGGTTTAATGAACGTTTGATACAACCGAGCTTAATGCCGTCATTAACTAATTTGTCGTTAGGACTTTAATGATAGATAAACGGTTAATTTGTCATTAGTTTAATGACGGTTTGATACAACCGGGTCCAGAACTATAATTGAACATTACAATTCCCTGTTTTGTTTCAGAGATGAGCATGAAGAATTTAAAGAGGAAATGCGAAGAAGACGTGAAGCGAAAGGAAAAACCAAGTGGATACCCCCACCATACAGAAATAGATGAAAATGATTTAATTGACAGTTGGGTCCATATGAAGTGGAATGAATATGTGTATATACCATGTGAGAACACTGAAAACCTAGATCAGCAAGCTCATTAGTCACACCTCAAGAGAAAATCCCATAGTTGTCTTTCAACATATGCAAATAACATAAGCCTCTAATCAACCTGCACATACATGCAGTCTGATCAGAGTCTTTCTGTTTGTGAGAAGCTGACTATTGCTGTTAGAACGTGGCCTGACTCATTTGCTCGTATTTTCATCGTGAGTAATAAAATATGTTTAAACAAAACCATGTTTGTATAAGTTGTCTGTGATTCCTGAGAAATCTACATGTATATAAATTTCGAATGCATTTTAATTTTGCCAGTTCTCCCTTGAGCCGAAGGCGCTGGGGGAGCTTGTAGGACAGGCAGGCTCCTTCATCGGCTTCGTTATTTGGGGCTATTAACATTTTCCAATAACTTTTCCTTGAAACCACTTGGGCCATTTATAACTAAATTTTATATGGAGCAGGGAAAGGAAGGGGGAACCAAAATCTGTTTGTCCAATTTTCTTACTTTCCATAATACTTTTAATAATGAAATTTTTCGTCAAAGATTTCTCCACAACCATACAAGCTAGAATGGTCATATTTGGCATACAGGTTGATGACAATGTGTTGTATCGTGGGATTGAGAACCAGCCTTCTCCTGTTTATTCTTCCCTTTATTTGTCCATTCTTCTTTATTTCCATACTTAGAATAATGAAATTTTTTGTCAAAGATTTCTCAACAACCATTCAAGCTAGAGTGGTCATATTTGGCATACAGGCTGATGATGGTGTGTTGTATAGTGGGATTGCAAACCAGCTGTCTGCTGCTTATTCTTCTATGTATTTGTCCGATTTTCTTTCTTTCCATACTTTGAATAATGCAGTTTTTCGTCAAAGATTTTTGTGCAATCATGCAAGCTAGAGTAGTCGTGTTTAGTATGCAGGTTAATGACAACTTGTTGTAGTTTGGGATTGAGAACCAGTCGTCTCCCGCATATGCATCCCTTTATTTGTCTGATTTTCTTTCTCTCTTTACATTGAATACCCGGTAATGCAATTTTTGTACCCCCGCTTTGAAAAAGTGGGGGGTATACTGGTTTACATGTCTGTCCTTCCTCCCTCCGTTCATCCCCTTTTAATGAAATTAATTTTTGTCAAAGATTTCTCCACAACTGTGCAAGCAAGAAGGGTCATATTTGGTATACATGTTGGTGATGATGTGTTGTATCGTGGGATTGCAAACCAGCCTTCTCCTGCTTATTCTTCTCTTTATTTGTCCAATTTTCTTTCTTTCCATACTTTGAACAATGAAATTTTTCGTCAAAGATTTCTCCACAACCATGCAAGACAGAATGGTCATATTTGGTTTACATGTTGGTGATGATGTGTTGTATCGTGGGATTGCAAACCAGCCTTCCCTTGCTTGTTCTTCCCTTTCTTTGTCCGATTTTCTTTCTTTCCATACTTTGAATGATGGTTTTTTCGTCAAAGATTTCTCCACAACCATGCTAGATAAAGTGGTCAGATTTGGTATACAGGTTGATGATGATGTGTTGTATCCTGGGATTGCAAACCAGCCTTCTCTTGCTTGTTCTTCCCTTTATTTGTCCGATTTTCTTTCTTTCCATACTTTGAATGATGGATTTTTCGTCAAAGAAGATTTCTCCACAACCATGCAAGATAAAGTGGTCAGATTTGGTACACAGGATGATGATGATGTGTTGTATGGTGGGATTGCAAACCAGCCTTCTCCTCTTGTTCTTCTCTTTATTTGTCCGATTTTCTTTCTTTCCATACTTTGAATAATGAAATTTTTCGTCAAAGATTTCTCCACAACCTTGCAAGACAGAATGGTCATATTTGGTATACATGTTGGTGATGATGTGTTGTATCTTGGGATTGCAAACCAGCCTTCTCATGCTTATTCTTCCCTTTATTTGTTCGATTTTCTTTTTCTTTCTTTACATACTTTGAATAATGAAATTTTTTGTCAAAGATTTCTCTACATCCATGCAAGACAGAATGGTCATATTTGGTATACATGTTGGTGATGATGTATTGTATCTTGGGATTGCAAACCAGCCTTCTCATGCTTATTCTTCCCTTTATTTGTCCGATTTTCTTTCTTTTTCTTTCTTTCCATACTTTGAATAATGAAATTTTTTGTCAAAGATTTCTCTACATCCATGCAAGACAGAATGATCATATTTGGTTTACTTGTTAGTGATGATGCGTTGTATCGTGGGATTGCAAACCAGCCTTCTCATGCTTATTCTTCCTTTTATTTGTCCGATTTTCTTTCTTTCCATACTTTGAATGATGAAATTTTTCGTCAAAGATTTCTCTACAACCATGCAAGATGAAGTTGTCAGATTTGGTATACAGGTTGGTGATGATGTGTTGTATCGTGGGATTGCAAACCAGCCTTCTCTTGCTTATTCTTCCCTTTATTTGTCCGATTTTCTTTCTTTCCATATTTTGAATAATAAAATTTTTTATCAAACATTTCTTCACAACCATGCAAAATAAAAGTGGTCATTTTTGGTATACAGGTTGATGACAATGACAGAAAGTTCATATTTGGTGTACAGATTGACAATGACAAGTCTCTGGTTTGTTCTTTCCTGTATTTGTTATTTTTTCTTTCTCTCCATATATTCTTTCCATGCATTCAGTACTGTAGTTTTACGCAAAAGATTTCTTAGCAACTGCTCAAGGTAGAATCTTCATATTTGGTATACGAGTTGACAATGACTTGTTTATTCTGTCCATGTGAAATTTCTTATTCCAAAATAGAATATTTGATATTGGATATACATATTAGCAATGGGTTGTTTCTCTCTGTGCTCCAGGTAATGAAAGTAACACCATTTTACTAAAGCTGTTGAGCAGGGGTATAGTCGGATTCTCCGACAGTTCTAGTTGTGCTTTAGTTTAAACATATTTATTTCATGAACATGACAAAGTACAACATTTCATAATTCCAAGTTTCAGAACGAAAGCAATAATACTTATTTAGTTCTTTTCCCCAACAAATATGGTCTGATGTTGATTCATAGGAGAAAGACATTTTCGAATTTGTAAAGATTTGTAAAGAAGTAAACAACAACAATGAAAGAAACAAAACAGAAAAGTCTGAAAACAGAAATACATTTATACAAAATTACAACAGCAGAGAGGAGAATGCAACAGCGGACTGGCCAGTTTAATCTGTCTTGATGACCTATAGCGACCAGTCGTATGGCAGACCACGTTTGATCGCAATCATATCAAAATCATTTAGTGTCTCTAATATATTTGTGCTTTGATATGGGAATATGCTATAACCTTAGATTTATGGTTTTTGGAACTCACCTTACAAAAACAGAATACACGCACTTGTGTTATGCAGCAGCAGGCTTTTGATTTAATGTGTTCTTTAAGTGGAATGAAGTAAATTTCTAACTAAAATGACAACTTATTTTTTTATTAACAAATGTCACTAGACAGACATAGAGATATTTTACACCACCAAAATTCAGCAGAAGACACTGTCTCGTCTGTCTGTGCACTTTCACAAAATAGAGCTTCACTAAAACATCTACATAGTGCTCATGAACTATTGAATTTATCAAGCGAGTTTGGGAAACCGATAAGATGCGAGGCTATGCCGAGTACTTATCAGTTTTCCCCAAAGAGTTTAATAAATTCAATAATACAGGTGCACTAATGCAAGATTTTATTATCATATGACACTGAAATCTCATTTTATTATCAAATTTTGCACTAAAAATTTCGCCATTAGAAAATGTGACGTTTTTATGGGCGTCAACGCATAACATTTCAACGTAATTTGCATATCTAATCCATTAACTGACTATCATTTTTAATGCATAGCTTTATTACACTCTCAGAAGTGATGTCTTATTATAAATAAGTTTACGCCACCATTGCTGATGTCGAATGAAAAGTAATACATGCATCTCACTTCTGCAATTCCCTGGCGAGACAAAAACATAAATTCCATACATACATACATAAAATGTAAATACATTATGAGCCACAGCATGAAAAAACCAACAAAGTGGCATGTGTGCCACACAAAGACTCAGATCAGACTGGGCATCCGCCCAGTCTGATCAGAGTCTTTGCTGTCGGCCTGGAGGTAGGTCAGAACCAGTCTATCAGAGTCTTCATTGTGGGCTTTAACGTAGCTAAGGATCTAAGCTACCTCCATGCCGACAGCACAGACTCTGATAGTAGTTACCTTTAACCACACAGTGAAGACTCTGATCAGGCTGGGCAAATGCCCAGGCTGAACTGAATCTTCATGTGGTGCACATGTCATTTTGTTGATTTTTTGTGTCGTGGCTCATAACATTTATCACAATAATCTTAAATATTTGGACGGAAATGCTTTTAAAAAAATCAGTGTATACAACTATGTAAAGGAGCAGTATGATCAGTGACTGCACTGTTTTTGGTACCATCAGCATTTTTTTTATCACCAGAAAGTAAGTTAACTAGTTAAGGTAACAGTGTACACCTTTTTACTTTTCCGCCATTTTTATTTTGCGGAGACCTTTTGAGACTACCTGTTTGCTACCCTGTGCAATGAAACCTTTTCAAAAGGAGGTCTACTCTTGGAGGAAAGAAGTGGAGCAAATTCTTTCCTTAACCCTATTGCACTCAGAACAGCCAAAACTCCATAGAGTTTTGGCTGTTCTGAGTGCAACAGAGTTCAAGAGATGATCCGAAGAAAAGCAAGGCAAACTGATAATGGCAAAGTTGCTTCCCCTATAAATTTCAGACAATTACAGTAACTGGTTTAGATATTGCTATATTTAGGGCAAGTCAGATACACAAACTATTGAATGATGCATGAAAAAAAATATATATCACAGACATCAATATGGTTTGCTTCTTTTTAACATTTCACAGGTATAATCACATAATAAAGGGGTTGATGCATCAAACAAGGCATAAACATGACAATGCATTGTAGGACATACCCTGAAGTGCTTAAATATTGGGACACCTAAAAACCATGAATTTTCCATTTGGAACAAATGGAAAATTAATGGTATTAGATGTCCCAATACTTCAGCACTTTAAGGTAAGTGAAATGCAGACATGTATCAGCCTGCATACCATATTCAGTTATAAGACAGGAATATTTTTTTCCTCCTGTCTTATAAGATGGATCTAGGATTATGGGATTGTTTGGGAAGAGAAAAATGCATGTTACTTCAGAATTTTTACAAGATTGATTAAGATGTTTGGGGTAACACCAAGGTTCAGTGATGTATCCAGTCATAAATATTAATCGTTATATTTTATAATTTGTGAAGTTTGTAAACATATCTTCAAGGAAAGAGATTCTCACTGTCATTTTCCAAGTATAAAACAAGCAATTATTAGCACATCATGAAAACTACCTTAATTTGCTGAGTATTGGGACACCTAAAACCATTTATTTTCCATTTGTCCCAAATGGAAAAATCATGGTTTTAGGTGTCCCAAAATATGTATTTAAGCACATTAGGGTAATGTCAACATGTATACATTTATTTTCGAGCCAGGAATAATTTTATGTTGAGAGGGTGGATAATGTCATGAATGATATATTAAGTTTAATGGATACACTGCCATGTTATTTTGCCATTTCTTCAAAGAAAGACAGCTTTTGTGACTTCCTGTTTGCTTCTGCAGGCAGCAAAACCGAAAAAGTGATCTACTCTTGAAGGCAAGAATGTTCCAGACAAGTAAATTCTTTCCTTTACGAGTTCACCCCCACTGAGAAGGGAGGAAAAATATGAACATGAGAGTTGTTTCCCCTGAAAGTGTACCTGTTCATCTTTATACAACACTATAACTAATACACTTACTGACTTTTGGTGCTAAAACTGGCAATTCTGATATAAACTCTTCGGTAAATTTTATTTATGATTTAAACATTTTATCACAGTCAAAAAACAAAATCATCTCATTTGAGTTCCACAAGCCTATTGTTTGGTGATATAGGGGGCAGCACTTTGTGTTTGTCTGATCCAGGTCTATTTTTAGATCCTTGAGATTGTGGCCTCTGACTGGTCACCTGTTTTGATTCAACACCTTGCTCGCTCATGAGTTCAAGGGGATGAACCAGTTCTGTTGGGAGTTGTGGACCTTTCTCAACAGTAGCCTGAGGTGATTTCACTCTTTCCCTCTGAATATCACTAGCTGATGTCAGTCCAGACAGGCTTGAACTGGCTCCAGACCTGTCTGAACTGGTCTCAGATGAGCCTTCTCTAGGAACTTTCTTGACTGGTGCTGAAAATGACCTCTGGTTATCTGTTAGGGTGTCAGTGATAATAGAGCCAAGGCCCATCTGACCTTCAACACTCTGTGGTGCTGTCTTTGGGTAACTGGAATATAGAAATAATCACATACATGTACACTGTAACTGACACACATACTCATTTTTTTTTTTGTCTTGCCCACGCTCAGCAGAAATGAAATATACGTATTATTTTTCTTGTGTCGGCTGCAGTGGCGGCATAAACTTTATGTCAAGGTTTTTTATTTAGCTCTGTTTTGCGACAATGCGCTGACAGGCGAAACACCACATTCGTTAACTACACATGCTTTGGTGTGCACTCAGATAAAAAAATTCACACAGACAACAGGCCCATGATGGTAAAAAAGGAATATAGTTAAATACTGCCCAACATTGTATGCGGCTGCTGCTAGCCACTGAGACACCAGCCAACATTGTATTGTGACTCTGTCAACTTTGTTAAACAGTGATAAGCCAGTCTTGCATGAAGATGGCATCACCAGAATAGGTAGTTTGTCAATGACTCACAAGATTTGAGGCTATTTACTGAATATGCTTTTGCAAGCGTGTGATGTCAAAACTATACTTGCTTCATGAATAATGAGGACTTCATAATAACCAACTCAATCAGGCAGTGCTCCAGATAAAAAGGAGCCACAGGGATAATTTTGGGATAATTTTACTTATTTCTCAAAGAAAACATGTTGTGACTCCTCATTAGAACCATCTCGGTGAGATGGTTCTAATGAGGGGTCAAAACATGTTTTTATAGAGAAATATGGGAAATTACCCCTAAATTATCCCTGTTATACCCATCTTATCTGGAGCACTGGCAAAATGTAATTTTGCAAACTTTTGGTTAATACAAGGGACACCAACCTGGTAAGCAGCTGCTCCAGTAAAGGGGGAGCAACTCCTGCCACAGCGTCTTTGGCAGCACTCTGTCTGCGCTTCAATGAGGCTTCCTCCTGAAGATGATACATTTCATTACATATAAGCCATGACAAGCGAACAAGATAAACGCATATACAAGCTTAACCCATATACATTGACTGGTCTCAGAGTCTTCTACCTTCATACAGTTGGATGAGTCCATTATTTTAGGGATGTAAGGTTTACTTTTTTATCATTTTTAATGACTGATTCTATCAGTCATTCATTGCTGTCACAAGCGTATTTTGGAAAGTGGCTTTCACAGCTGTATTCTTCCGCTCAGAAATGAAGTGATCGTAAGTTCATTTCGCTAAAAAACGTCTGGAATTGAAAATAAGTTTGTGAGAAGTTAAGAAAACTTATATAACGTATTCTTGTGCAGGTATAATTATTTATGTAGTTCTGTAAAATTATAAGTATCCAACCAATGACATCAGCAGTCAAAAAATATAACGAATACAAATCAATCCACCATTAACATATTCACCCCCTTTAAGCGCATTTGTCTCTTTCATTTAAAATAAATCAGATGCCGCGTAAAAAAAAACAAAAAAAAAAAACTGTTTTACAGTTGTAAACCTGCCAAAAAAAGTATTCCGAGCACGTCAATCATTGCAGAGAATGTAATGTAGGTTTTTTCCACATCTACTGGACATTATACGGTAATTGTGTGTTTATCGGTGGCTATTTATAGAACTGCCATGTTGTAACCATTGGAGTGGACACCCTCGGGGTCTATAGGTAATGCGAAATACCGCAAACACTGAGTGCTTAAAAGTCAGTGAAAAGCAGTAAACGTTATCAGAATTCAGGAAAAACTTGTGTACAAGAGATAGAATTTTGGCAGGTGCATAAAGTGATTTGCGCTATTTACATTGTTAGAGTTGGACTATATACAAGCAACAGGGCTGAAATTTGAAATTATTTTGAGCCGACGTAGCATGACTTTATTCTGATAGAATCTGTCATTTCAGGGCTATTGGCCCTTTGATTTATAGAAGTATCTGTAAATTTGATGCAAACAGTTTAGACCCTATCAGAGCTGCATTCTGCACAGCAGCATCTGATCTGGGTCTGCACTGTTTGCCTATGTCCTTTTTATGAGACACTAGGCATTAATGCAAGCATCAAGATAAATGGATTCACTAAAAGCAATTGTGTGTAACTTTCGTTTTTCTTCTAAATAATCAACTCTTACGGAGTATGGGTACACCAACATGTTTAGTCAAATTTTTAAGAGAAAGGGCTTTGAGGACTTCCTGTTTGCTTCCCTGACACAGCCTTTCCATAATGGGGCCTGCCTTTCAACAATCTACTTTGGAGCAATTGTTTGCCTTAAACAGGCTCATCATTTTTCCTCCATTTACAATGGGGATCAGCTGTAATACTGTAAAACACTTATATTTGGCGGCAGCAAAATTTGGCGTTTTTTATAAACAGAGCTTTTGGCGGATCTTTATTTTGGCGGTTTTGTGATTTTCGATAGAAAAAAGCAAACAGAAAAAGAAAGCAGAAGAAAAGAAAAAAACGGAGATAGATGTCATAGCTTATAGCTCATTTGAGTCCTAGTTTTAAATTATCATTCTTTAATTATGCGGCTGATTGCAGTGATTACAATTCTATTCTATCATTATAAACAAAACTGTTTACATCATACAGGTTATTGTGTTGCTTCTGATGTAATCAAATTGGCTTACCGGGTAAGTACTAAGTAGCATGGCATAAACATCGCTACACTCAATTTCATCTGGGTGTTTTACTTGGACTTTGCCTCTGATGTTTATGATGTCTATTTGTTTTGATATTATATAATGGAAAGAATATTTCTCTCAATAGTAGATTTTCCCTAATTGGCGGCATTTTAATTTGGCGATTTTCTTCTTTTCCGCCAATATCGCCAAAATAAAGTGACCGCCAAATATAAGTGTTTTACAGTAGCTGATCCCCATTGTAAATGGAGGAAAAAGGAAAAGTATCAAATATCTATGTCCATTTTATAAGACAGATTTAGATTTTGCACTGCTTAAGACGAGAAAAACCTCATCTTACACCAAAACAATTTATATATTTGGGGTCATATATTATTCTTCCCATCTTATAACTGAGTAAATATGGTACAGTACTTCACCGATGAATGAGTTCAGTTTCATTGTTCAGAGGTGAAATGAGCCGTGACACAAGAAAACCAACAAAGTGGTTGTGCACCAAGCAAAGACTCAGATCAGCCCAGTTTGGTCAGACTGTTCGCTAAGCGCTTAAATGTTAGCCAAGGGACTAAGCTACATCCATGCCGACAGCAAAGACTCTGATCAGACTGGGCGGATGCCCAGGCTGATCTGAGTCTGCACTGGGCACACAACCACTCTGTTGGTTTTGTCGTGTTGTGGCTCAAATGGTTACCAGAACTCCAAGTGAGGGGAATATCTGATGAAAATTCTAGGATAATTTTTCTTAACTTCCAGCCATAAATCATGTCCCAACTCTTCATTAGAATTGCCTTGCCAAAGGACTAACAACAATAAGGGGTTCCAACGTTTTCTGTATTGGGGTAGACAGGCCTCATAAAAAACAGTTGAGACCCACATCAGACTGCTCCAGATCAGGGTCTACATGGTTTGCCATTCCATCTGCATCTTTTGGATGCATTTATTGCACTTTCAAACCAAACAGTTCCACTTTAGAACAACTGAGGTAATTGTTTTATGTATCAAAATTTTCACAACATCTCTCAATCATCATCAAACACATCCCCCACCCAGAGACTTGACTTACCACAATTCCCCTCCCTGACTGTATTGGTGATTGGACAGCTCTGCTAGGTCTAGGGAAAGACTGGGACATTGTCTCAGAAATGCTGGGTTTGGACCAAGTTCTGGTACCCATTTGTGTGGTTAAATTCTGATCAGTTGTGTCTCCTCTAATGTCGGGTTCTCCCATCTCTGAGTTGGGAGGGGAGGTCACTCCAATGCCTAAATAGTCCATAACCAGTCGACGCAATCTCCTGTAAGCTTCTTGTATGTCATCTAGCAAATAAAATATACATGTATACTAATCACAATGACATTTTATTTTGCCAACCATAATAACTAAATTTTAATTTCTTTGTCAGATAGAAATACATCTTCAACTTTATTTTAGACAGACTAAACTGCAATCAGAGTAGCAATGAGAGTAATATCTATTTTGCCATTGAAAAAATGAATGCTTGTTATTTTGTTGATGAAGATTATGTGCCATGTAAAATCAGTTGTTCCAAACTGATGATATTGTTGGCTACAGAGGTGTATATTCAAATATTGTGTGCAAAAAAAAAACACTGCCATTTTTGCCCCCCAAAAATTGAGAAGTACAAAAATTCCTCACATTTTTTCTGCAAAATATTAGCACATTAAATTTTGATTTAATGTGAAGCCTCGATGAATGCAAGAATAATGACTTTCTTAAGCTAATGATGCTTCGATATGTTCAAAACTTACAACTGCTTTGAGCCAAAATTTTTAGTTTTGAAGATACCTTTGAGACATGCAAGTTGATACTTGGTTAAATAGCATATCCCTATAAATGCAGCAGCTGCAAAGCATCCATGCTGACCCCTGTGCCCTTGACCTTTATTCATGGTTCAGTGATCTGGCCTTATATTTCTAACACTGTTTGAACTTTGATGGATTAACATGATACTGATACCTGACGTAATGGGTCAGTTGACATTGCAAATGACCGAATACTATTTATAGATCACTGAAACATGGTCAGTGAATTTGAGAATCAGGCACCCATGAGGCCCGCTTTGTTGTTTTCTGACAACTCTTGTTTTTTTTCTTTTTCTACAATACTTCCTTACCACTGTTTATCATCATATCAAAGAATCCTGGGTGATTTTGATTGTAGCTTTTGTATAGTTCAGCTCTTGACAGGGTGTATTCTATCTGTGGCTCAGAGTAGGTGCCACGGTCCCGCAGCCTCTTCTCGTGACATTCTTCATTCAGTGGTAATACCATGACATATCGTGGCTCAAAGTAGGTATTTTTTAATGTTAATACACCCTATAAAACAAATAATGTGATAAGCTATAGGAACAGAAACTGAATTGCTCATTTTTGTCATTACTGTAATGACCCTAAATATTTGGACAGACAGGTCTGAGCTAACATTGTAGACCCAGGTCAAACTGCTCCTGAAGGAGCAGTTTATTCAGAGTCTACAATGTTTGCCATTCACAAAGCATCATTTGGATGCATTTGTGTAAAATCCACTTTTTAAGAATATTCCAACAATAACAGTCCAACTCTCGGGTGTCCGAAATTTAAGGGTCATTACGGTACTTCAGAAAGCAGAAAAGACATACGGGCCACTTTCTGACAATTTTTGTCAAAAATGTTACCCACAGCTTTTAGCTGCATTTCTTTAGTACTAAAACCTTACATGAAGGTATGTCATTAAAACTTTTATCATGAATTACCTGTGGGACTCAGATATTTCTTGCAGAAAAAATGGCAGATTCACCCATACACATTAGATCTGAAGATGGACAAGGCCTTTACGAAATGGTTAATTTGTCCTATCATTTATAGCAATGGCAAAAATCCTCCTTTCAGCCCAAATAGTGACCAGATTTATTCTGCTTTAAAATGGAGATTTTCCCTTGCAAACTTATAAGAAGGATCTACAGATTTTGGGACGGGCTGCGTAGCGCAATTGGTAGGGCACCTGACTCATAAGTCAGAGGTCCTGGGTTCGATACCTGGTCTGGCCACATTTGTTTCTCCTTCAGCTAATTCAAGAAGGGCAGTTGTCAGTTACTGGCAAAAGTATGTGCACTTAGTACTGGTTAACCGCTTAGGAGGTCTAAGCCTGCCCAGGAATAGTGTGGTTAGGTTAATGACCGTCCTGACATGACCATAGCTGTTTAACGTGGATGTTAAGCCACAAATCAATCAATCTACAGTTTTTGGAAGCCAAAAGCCAAATAATATACCAGAAATATACAAGACTGAGTCACATATTTTGTGTCATTATAGAAAAGGATACCACCTCTCTTATAGCCCAATAAATATGGTACCTATTGAGAAAGCTTTATCAATCAACATCTCCATGAAAATTTTTATACAATAATTTAGATCTGGCATACACAGACAACTGGGCCTGGTTGTTCAAAACTACTGACATCGCTAGGTAACATTTCCTTAAAATTTCAAATGTTAATATCTCAGATATGCCAATATTTTTTGTTGAAAAAATGTGAGAAGCTTTTGCACTGCAAAAGCTTCTCACATTTTTTCAACAAAAAATATCAGTATATTTGGTAAAGAAGCTGTAAAACACTTAAGTTGACCTCTTAACGAGCATGTTAGGCTAACATTGCTTTGAACAACTGGGCCCAGATGTGAAGGTATAAAATGATACCTCTAATTCCATATGCACAGCACAGGCCAGCCCCTCTCTGGCTACAGACTCGATAGATTCCATCTGTAAACCATAGAAGTCACCACCATACTGGTACGTCTGGATAAACTGACCCTGTAATAGATGTAAACATGTGCTCAGAACTCCTCACAAAATGAAAAGCCTATGCAATAGCAAACAAATTTTTTCACAGTTAAGCCCATCACATTGGACTATTCACTTCCTTTGGAAAAAAGACTTTAGTGTCAGTTTAGTGTTGCATGGAATTTTGATAATTAAGTTACTTCTAAAATCATTAAAACATGATAGAGAAAATTCTGAAGTTGTGCTTACTCATCCATCTGCAAGCAGGTAACTTTGTAGTAAGCATCAAATCTTTCCTCTCCACACGTTTCTTCTCAATTTCAATTTTTTATATCAGAACTGTCTGAAACTTTAACACCCCATAACTTGTTTAAGCCAGCATATTCATTTGGTCACCAGATAGTTTTTCCTCTTTGAAATCACCCCCAAAACCTAGATCTGTCTTATAAGACAGGTCTTAACATTGGGGATTGTCTTGAAAAATCCTAAAAATCTAGAGCTTATTCTGTATTACAAGACAGATCTAGGTTTAAGGTATTGTCTTGTATGGGAAATACATTTTATAGCAGAACTACATGAGATAGATTTAGATATATGAGTCATTTTAGAGGGAGAAAAATCCTGTCTATTAGATTAATGTTTTCTTACTTTTCACTGTGGCTCACATATTTAAGACTATGTTCAACATATGAGCCGTGACAGGACAAAACCACCAAGTGGCATGTGCGCTCAGCAAAGACTCAAATTAACCGGGGCATCCAGTCTGATCAGTCTTCGCTGTGCCCTTAAAAGGTATCTAGGGGTCTAAGCTACTTCCATGCTGACAGCAAAGTCTCTGAGTCTTTGCTGGGTACACATACTGCTTTGTTGATTTTGTTGTGTCTAGGCCCATATTACCATTTTAATGTCCATTTCAAACTTGTCCAGGGTTACAAAATGATACTCCTTTCCTGCAGTCTCCTCTGGATGAGGTTTTCTTGTTGTATGGGAAATGCTGTAAGGAAATATTAATTCTTCCTATAAAAATCTTATAAAGTCAATTACCGTAATGTGCTTAAATTTTGGGACACCTTAAATAATTTATTTTCCATTTGGGACAAATGGAAAATTAATTATTTTAGGTGTCCCAAATACTTACGCACATTACGGTAATTATGATAACTGAATAACACAGATCAGATCCTAATTTAGATGGTAGGGAAAACTTCCAAATTTTCTTTTAACATAAAATCAAAATAAGTTGGAAACTTTTTTTCTACTTAAATGCACATGCAGTATAACGGTGAACGGGTACACTTTCAGGGGAAGCAACTCTTTCATTTGTTTTTTGTCTCCATTCTCTCTGGCAGTCAACTCTAAAAGGAAATAATTTGCTCTTCACAAAAGTTGTTTCCCTTTCCAAAAATGGCATTACATAGAACCCCCCCCCCCCCCCCCCCCACAAAAAAAAAAACAGGGTGCTGTTTCAGTACACTTTATTAGGGTTAACTATTTAAGTATGGTATTTATCAGACTAAATCTTAACTTTGCTTGGCAGTGCCTTGCCCATCACATAAAAACTTTTAACCAAACCTTAACAAGAGACAATGTACAGTAGGAGACGATGTTTATTAGCTAGTTAGCTTGTTATTGAATCCTTTCATATTATTATTGTATGGATTGACTGTGTATGTCTATATGTTGAATGAAATACTGTTTAAACTAAACCTTCACACAAAATGTGACGCCAAGTAGACGCTATCACTTATGCAGGAGTGAGTTCAACAACTTCTGTACTTTCGTACAGGAATGCTAAAAATACATTTTCAAAGGTCTAAATGCAGGTTTACAAGAAGTACAATATTTGTAAAGTTGCAACAACAGAATTTTATATCTAAATGAAAGCGGAAAGAGTAATAAGCTGACTTACCCATATCCAAAATAATCAGAGAATTCATCCACCAGCTGTAAGGTCAGATCTTTCTTCCCTGAGCCCTGGGGTCCAACCAGAACCAACATAGGGTATGGGGTTTCTATGCTTGGTAATGTACTGAAAGTTGAAAAACATTGCAAACTGGTATTAGAATATGAATTTAGTGCTCCAGAATGCAGATAAGAAGGGGTAACAGGGATAATTCAGGGATAATTTTCAATATTTCTGCATTAAAACATATATTGTGACCCCTCATTAGAACCGTCTCGCTAAGACGGTTCTAATGAGGGGTCACAACATATGTTTTTGTTGAGAAATAAGAAAAATTATCTTTGAATTATCCCTGTTAACCCATGGTATATGTTTGTCATTCGACGAACAGCTTATGAAACAGGACCACTAGCTGAAGCCATCGATAGTTTTAAACAACTAGACCCAGGCCATGATGGTATAAAGGGAGTTAATTATGAAGCAGAGCTTTACAGTATCTGGTTATAATTCAGGTCTGTTTCAAAATCTGTTAAATCCGCATAAAAGATATGTTGTAACTCCTCATTCAAACTGCCTCAATGTGGCAATTCGCATGAGGCATAACAACATGTTTTCAAGGAGAAATAAAACCCACCCACAACAAGACTTGTCAGAGAAAACTGGAATCCCCCTTCCACCAGGGCATTCCATACAGATACACTGTAGTAAGGATTTATATTCAAAGTCCTCCTGTGACCTTAAAAATGAGGGCGAGGTCACTAACATCTGATGACCTCTTATGCTTGTCCCAAGTAGTAAGTTTCCCACTGATTTTGGGAAACATCATGCATAAAAAACTGACCTTGAACATTGAGCAAATGTCACCAAAGCATAATAAATCCTAAGGAATATATGTCCGAATGATATATCCATGTCAGTCTCATGAAAAACTTACTGTTAGAGAAAAATTAACATGAACTGTGTTTCGACCGTGAAAATGTGGTCTAGGTCATTAAAACTTAGTCAACTCTAGATTATTCCAATAGTGTATCTATGCAAGTTTGGAAATCCACTCAATGAGATACTGTGTTTTTAGTGAAACTTAAGCCCTCAAACTCCTTTTGTGCCCTAGGAAATGTGGTCAAAGTCACCAAACTCACATAAAGTCTAAAGCTTGTTCCAGTGATATATCCACGTAAGTTTGATGTTAATCCATTCATTGGTTCAAGAGATATGATGCATACAAGAAACTGTCATGCTAACATCCCGACCACACAGAAAATATCCTACCCCCTCCTCATCTTTGGTGGGTAAACAAATGCTCTCTCTTATCTCAAGTTCTGGTGATCAGCATACTGTAACAGTTAATATGTCTGACTGCACACATGGAGGCAATTTATTCAACTACAATGTCCAAATCTTGGACCTTGTCAAAAAACTTGTATTCTCATATTTACACTCGTCAACTATTCCCTTAGATGAGTCTTTACTGGGCTGACGATGTTCATACATCCATGAACAACACTCTTTCATGTGATGTAACCTGTAAGCAATTTCACAGATAATTCAAGTTGGTGACTGGCCAACGATATGTTCGATATACATCATGTCATAGTGACAGCTGTTGAACGTCATAACCAAACACGTTTGTTAAGAGCTATCCTTTGTCCTTTTCCATGGCGTTAAATTATTCACAACCTTGTGAATAAGTAACAACATTGATGCAAAAACAAAGTATAAATATAAAAGATAAATTTCATTTTTGGGAAGTTTATGGAAGTTTGAATGCAACGGGTTCCATGCAAAGTTTCTGTGATGCCCACTTACTTTGCATACAGCCCATTGCGTTCATACTTCCATCTTTAATAACAGGAAACTCACAAAGCAAAGCCTTAACCTGCATCTAGCATGACATAACAGTGTGTACAGACTTACATACACAACCAACAGTGCATGCCTCTGTCATGCTAATGATGGAAGCATATGTAGACACTCAAATGTCACATATAATAACTTAAACAAAAAGAGAAAATATTCACCTGTCCCAGACTCTGCTAGGCTGTAGGAAGGAATAAACTACATGCATGATGTGATCTCTGGCCGCTATTGTCTCTGGTGATGGGTTAAACATATTGATCGATGCAACCTAAAATATACAGTTACTTTATAATACAGCAATGAGAACGGCTTTACTATACTAGGATTACTGGACTATGTAGTTGTAAGGCCAAAAGAAAAAAATGTCTTGTTTCCAGTTATGTCTCCAAAAATTTTAGGGTCAGTAGGTAGGCAAACTTTTTTTTTATAAAAACTTTTTTGTATGCAAAATGTGTAAAAATCCTTCAAAATAGCCTAAAAATAGACTTTATAAAAGCATCGTAAACGACTGCGTAATACCCCGCCACTGTGAACCAATACCCTTCTTTTACCTTTTATACATTTGTTACACAATTTTTATTATCATGTTTACATGTATATAGCCCCAGGTCAGGGGCAGATAACCTCTGGGGACAAAATTTTGATCATGGCATGAAGCTCATATTACCTAGATAATGTGCTGGAAGTTTCAGGAAAATCCTGTTCATCTTCGATTTTATACAGTTGTTTTTTTTCATAATTTTATACATGTATATAGCCCCGGGGCAGGGGCAGGTAATCCCGGGGGACAAAATTCTGTTTCTAACAGAAAGCTTATGTCATTTCAATCATTTCTGTGGAATTTCATCCAGATATACCAAAAGTCTGATTTTATATAGATTTTTCATGATTTCATACATGTATATAGCTTGTGTCAGGGGCAGGTAACCACTGGAGAACAATTGTTTTTATCAAGACGGAAAACTTATATTAATATGATAATTAGTTACAAGTTTCAGAAAATTCCCTTTAACTCTGATTTTGTACATTTTTTTTCGTTATATAATACATGTATATAGCCCTAGGGCAGGGGCAGATAACCCAGGTGAACAAAATTCCGCTTGTAACAGAAAGCTAATGTTACATTAATCATTTCTGTGAAATTTCATCAAGATATTTCAAAGTGTAAAGGAACTACGGACCAAAACCTATTTTTAAGACCTTGACAAGGGCAATAACTCCATCAGAAGAAATTGAAATTTGCCCATTAACAATCCCAACTGAGATATTCTCAAGACCAATGCACATGCCAAGTTTGAAGAAAATCCGTTAATAAATACTAAAGTTATCGAACGGAAACAAAGTGCTCACGGACGGACGGACGAACAGACGTACGTACGATGGATGGACACATGGACAGCCAGCGGGAAAACATAATACCCCGCCACCAACGTGTGGCGGGGTATAAAAATCCCATAAAGCCATAAAAAAGTTAGTAGCTCCCAAAAACATAGGGTTGGTAGGGTAACCAGAAACAAGAGATTTTTTTTGTTTGGCCTAAATAGCAATATGAGCCGCGACACAAGAAAACCAACAAAGTGGCTGTGCATCCAGCATGGACTCAGATCAGCCTGGGCATCTGCCCAGTCTGATCAGTGTCTTCCCTGTCCTCATGGAGGTAGCTTAGACCCTTGGCTATCATTTAAGTGCAAAGCAAAGACTCTGATCAGATTGGGTGGCTCATATCCATTTAGTCATCAGTGTGGCAATCACAGGTGAGATTCTTGAATCCATGAACTAGTATTAAGTTTGCAAATATTAGCAAACATTCAACTCACATGAATAATATTCAATATACAGAATGGATTTACAGTATCAGAAATCATTTCTAAATTATAATTCTTGTCAGAAAATACAATCTTTAGTACAAAGTATTTCAAATTATGCAAGGTAAACCATGGTTTGTCTGCTCAAAGCTTGTAGATTATCTTTTGTATAGGTGGATGAACTTATATATAACTGTTACTTAAACTTTCTATGACCAGGGGCCGTATTTATAAAACAACTTAAGTGGTTGCTATGCTGTTGCTAAAGCTAAATTTCCATGAAGGAGATTCCCTTCAACTATGAAATTTTCTCTGGAGGAACAGTCTGAAAAAGACTGTTCCTCTAGAGCAAAATTCATAGTTGCAGGGAGTCCCCTTCATAGAAATTCAGCCTTAGCAACAGCATAGCAACGACTTAAGTCATTTTATAAATACAATCCCAGGATCTCTATTCTTTTTCTTCATACCTTTTCTTCCACCTCAACCTTGTGTCTGTCAAGCTCTGTGAGTCTCTGTAATCTGAACAGTATAGACAGTCTGTAATCTGGGAGCTCCTGGATTGGGTTCCGCAACAAGTTTAGCTGTCGCAACATCAACAGGTTTATCACATACTTGATCTCTGTTATGTCTATCACCTAGTGAATATATAATCTTATCATATGACTTTGCTGTTATTCAGTGACTAGCATCATGTCATAAAAATCGTATGACCACACGTGTAATAACACTTTGGCACGTACACGTAACGTCATTGACAACGTCCATGTCAACAATGCGTTTTGTTATTGAAATAATGTTCAGTTTGAAGGCGTTAACATCCCATTTTGAAGGGTCATATGATAAACAGAATCTTACACTTGTGGTCATTTCATTTGAAATTTATGAAACGAGCCTTCGGCGTGTTTCATAAATTTCATATGAAATGACCACTCATGTAAGATCCTCTATATATGCATCCTACAATAAGCAATAAATACCTCGCTTACTTTCCAACAGTATTGGATTTACCCTAGCTTACTCAGTCTACACTTTAAAACCATCAAAGAGTGCCCCTGAAAAGCGATGGGCTTATGCCGGAAAAGCGATGGGCTTATCAGCTGTTTAATGTGAATCACTTGCTGGCAATAGACTATGTGTAACTAAGTTATCTCCCTGGCTAACATACAACTGTCAGCTTAATTTTTATCTTGATGACAAATAATTTAAACTTTCTAAAATTCTTTTGTCCAGAGCAGGTGGTTGCAATTATGCATAATTCAATTCTCATGAGAGAGACAGTGTTGTGTTAAACTATTATTTTTATGAAAAGTAAGAGTAGATTCATTTCAGACGGGCTTTGTCACCAGGAATAGGAAGTTACTCAAGTTGTTTCCCTTTGTAATAATACTGAAAAACTTAGAGGTGTGCCCATACATATTAAGTACAAGTATGATGGTAGTGTATCCAGCTATACCTCATTATCTTCAAGGTCAACAGTCTCTAGAAGATCATGGTTTTCAATTCCACCCAGACTCCGTATCTTGTTTCCAGAGAAATTAACTTGCTGCAACAGATGTAACAGTAATTGGACAAATAAAATCAAAAAGACATAGAATATCATATGTAATACACATACATGTATCTACCACATTAAAATATATGTTTTCCTAAACTGTGATAGCATTCCAATATTAGTGTTACTGTGAAAATTCTAAAAAAAATGAGATACCTAAAATAATTACAGCAAAAATAATTACAGCAATTGCCTCGAAATGTAGCAACCTGGGAAACATCATGAGAATAGAAACAACAACAACCTTAAATTGTAACAGTTTGGTTTACATAGCTGTAATGCAACCAACAGATGCAGATGAAATGGCAATAGTGTAGACCAAGATCAGACTGCTCCTGCAGCAGCAGTCTGATCTGGGTCTGCACCGTTTGCTCAGATCTATCTCTTCAAATGCTTAGAATTTTACTACAATGCGTGATACTGACCCATTGTGCATGTGCCAACAGGATACATGCTTATTACATGACTTTACAAGGTTAAATTGCTCCAAAACTGGTGAAAAGAACATTTAAAAGCTTTGCTCTCTTGCAATATGACTTTGTCGTCACTGATGTAATAGTTTCTAGTTGTGAATTTTTAATTTGAATTACGAATTGCCTTAGTCAGGGTAGTCTAATATGATCCCAATGTATATGATTGGTGTTGCATAAAAAGGGACCTTATGCAACATGTGTACTACCTGAATACTCAAATAAGTAAGACTATACTTGGATGTGCAGGACGATCTGAGTCTTTCCTGTTTGCATATGATGAAACATACCTTTTCCCGCAAAGCCAATCATATATATTTTTTGCGGTTCGAGAGATACGAGGGTCATCCAAAAAGTTCTGTCACTGGCTTATATCTCGAAAACGAAAAGTGCTACTCACCTAAAATAAAAGCCATTCAAAAACCCTGTTTTTTATCACATAGCTGTAAAAAACTGATTCTTGTATCAATGGCATAACAGTTACAATCTGCTTCAAAAGAAGGGTACCCTCACCCTACTGGCAAATTAGTAGATGCAACTCCGGCAATAATCAATGAAGGGATGTCTATTATCGCTGCCCGGTGCCTACGATATCTCAGGTGCTAATAAACATGACGAAAAAATCTCCAAGTGATTCTGTCCATTTTAAAGAGTTTACAGCATTTCGTAACCGCAACTTCATGCAAACAACGCCATAGGAAAATCGACTAGGTCATGTTCTAAGTTCAAAAGCTTCATAAACGTATGATATTTCAAATTCTGAAGCATATCTTTACTGCAGTAGATCATGACAATGTGTTCTCAATCAAAATTTCAGGAAATATCCCTAACATGAAGGCACAGTGGGTCCTTGAAATTCACGTGACTGTGTATTTCACCATATTTCATATATCAATATTTTGCATCGCATATAATCAACAGAAGTCGCTGATTTTTATGTAGCGTCCCACAAATTGCAACGGACAGCAACCCAGAAAATTTCAGAATCCTGCGATATGTAATTGACGAGATATGAAGCAAGCCAGCAGAAAAACAAAAATCGTGAAAAGAGGCCAGTGTCAAATATAAGGTCTGTACCTGAGCTTATAACTAAACCAGATGGCATGTTTTCACCATTTACCTGATATCAGTATAAAGATAAAAGATTGTTCTTTTGATTGTTGCAAACCGTGGTAAGCTATCACGTCTGTGAGCAAAGTTATGAGTCCAGTGACAGAACTTTTCGGACGATCCTCGTATATAATTTTTTCAGTTAGATACCTAATTAAAGTGTAATTTCTAAAATCAAAGGTAAATATGAATAAGTAAACCTTTAAAATAGTAAATATACATGTATTTATGTCTAGAGCTGTTTATACAATAACCATATGAATATCTTATACTCACTCTTAATAGCCTGAGTGACCCAATATTTTCAATTCTTGTTAAATGGTTGTGACACTGAAAATGTAAGAAAGCAGAGGTAAGATGCAATCGAAATTGTTGTTCAAGGTCAACAGGGGCAGTTGCATTTATCAAGAGGGGGAAGGGCATTATTCAGAGTCTAAAGGGTAACAAATCAGCCACTCAAATAAACTGCTTCCAATAGATTTTTACTTTACCTTAGTTTTGCATGTACACTCAGCAAAATTTCTAATTGGTCAGTTTTCTAGTATACAGAAATATGATTTTTTTAACCATATTTTTGAATATTATTTTGATCAAAATTTTGAGGTGTTAACTACTTAATTCAATTGAATGTTGTAATCAAAACCTGATTTTAGAATTAGAGTTATGACCCCTTCTATGTAAACCATAGAATGTTTTGAAAACAAACACAGGCTGCATCAAACTTCCACAAAAACATGATATTTGAGAAGTAAATAAAGTTTTTCATCATAAAAACATGAGATCTTTTCTCAGGCTTCATGAATTTTTCATCTGTGTTATTTTCAATATTGACATTTTCAAATTACCTCCCTTTCAATGTTTGTGTAATTCTTAATAGGCATCTCGAATTGTTGCGAATCAGTTTGAAAATGCATAGGGGATGTTGCTGCTTGTAAAACACAAGACTATCTGTACATTTGTTCTTCCTAGTTGGTAGCCAGGCTATAAATCTAAATCTGCTTCAGGTTTAATTCTATGGCTGAAAGTGACCAATTAGAAATTTTGTTCAGTGTATATGTCAGAATTACCACTGGTTCATATATGCTTCACTGAGATACATGAAATTACAAAAGATTAGATGCCTTTTCAAGCCATTTCAGAGTGTCAGAAAAAGGTCCACATCTTCATAACTTTGCAGCAAAGTTTGTCTAAAAGTACTGAAACCTTGTAATATTGAATTTCCGCTAAAGTTCTTACACCTCAAACATTTCTAGGATAGACTCTTCCATAGATCTTAATTTTTTTTGTGTGTGTGTGCGTGGGTTTTTTTTATCAGCAGATGGTTTGTAATTAATTATTTAGCTGTAAGATGAGGATTATTTCGCTCTAGATTTTTGGTTTTATTTCGGAGGGCAAATCCCCATCTTATAACCATTTAACTATGGTAGAGTATCATCAACCATACACTTTACCAGATTTAGATATTGTATGGGGAGATTATCCAGCCCTTCTATTTTCTCTATCTTGTTATGAGCTAAGCTGAGGTTATTCAATCTGTGACAATTCTGTAACCCCTTGATCTCCTTTATCCCATTGTCTTGAAACTGAGTTAAGGAATATAGTCTGAGTTTTATACAGTCTAATATCTGCAAATCTACTGGCTTGTAAAATAAAACTCTTGCTGATAGTTCCTTTCAGTACTAACTGTATGTGACAATTTCTTTGTCACTAATTCTACAACATGGTCATAACTTGAGGTATGAAGTTTTAAAAATCAAGAACAAGCCAAAATAAATCAGATAAAATAATTCATCCTTAATATATATATTTTGACACACCATGAGCCTCCAAAAGAGATGGGATTTAAGAGCTAATTCTGGGATAATTTTTTCTTATTTTTCCACTCACTGACAGTTATAGGCGGTTCTAGTGGTCTACACTATGTTCTTAGTCAGCCTGCCCATACATTTAGGAAAAATATGGATTTCTTACAACATTAAGATATTGAGCTGGGAGATTATGTAATCCTTTTATTTTTTCCTATCTTGTTATGTGCCATGATGGGGCCACAACATATATTTTATGGACAACAGAAAGATTTTTTCTAACAATTATCACTGAAATCCCACCACTTCTGAATGTCTTCTAAAGTTTTCCTCCCTTCTCACAGTGCAGGGTTACTCTGAAAGAAAAGAATTTGCTCTCTGTAGAGAGCGAATTCTTTTCTTTATGAGTAGCTCCAGTTGAAAACTTATTAACCAACAGGGGAAGCAAATACTACCCAACTAAAGTTGTCTCGCTTGTTTAAATGTGGGCCAAACTAAGGCAGCATAGTCATACACCTCAAATCTATAAAACCCGATATACAAATAAAAAGGATACTGTCCAAATTCAATTTCATCAAGCATTGATGTTCTGATAAATCTGACATCTCTTCAATCTCATTGAAAGATAAATCAACATCCTTCAGATTCTTGGGAGGGACAAAATCCAACATAGATGTCAGCTTGTTATGCGAGGCATCCAGAATAATAAGGTATGGGAGATTGCTCAAGGGAGACAAATCTGAAATAAGAAATTAGATATGTGATACGAGTAGAAAAAGAAATTATCACAGGTACTGTTTATTGCTACCATATTAAATTATCATCTCATGAAAAAAATGCAGGAATTAAATAACATGGTTAATGCAAATTGTTCATGCCATAAATATCATGATACTCACTGAAAATCAAATACTTACACCTGCAGGTATAGAAATAATAATACTACCTTAGCCTTCACAGGCACCGTAGTAATTCTTTAGGATCATTTTAATGATGCAGCGGAAAAGCGATTTCATGTTTCATACATTAAGCTATGTTACACAGAATATCTGATGAAAATAACTTAGACACTGATGAAATTATACTTACTGAGCTATTACAGCATGATAATTTAGGAACTCGGCTTTTAAATACTTTAATTTGCAAGGTGATTTGTACCCCAAGGTTTCGTATTGAAGTCAATGCCCTTAAAATTGTTCATTCCAGAGTTGAAGGCTGAGTTTAGATGGACTATCATACTGTTATAGCTCATTCAACACCATTCTATTAGTCTCAAAGTGAACTTAAGTGGAAACTTTATATAGTAACGATTTTTTGAGCACTTTTCCACTGCAGTATTAAAATGATATTAAGAAATTACTACTGTGTCCATCCAGCTAAGGTAGTGATATTATTACTACTGCAGGTATACTAGATGCAACACAGCATCTCAACTCTTGACAATCTTAATTTGTCAATGAAATATCACAACATACAAAAATCTTATGCTGACTTGAGTCTGCACCATAGATTAAAGATCAACTGATTTAAACAATATTTATCTCAAAATATTATACATGTACAACAAAACAGAGATACAACAATTAGCTTACAGAAGAAAGTCAATGACTTGTTTGATTATAAAGATCAATTAAAAGTACCTGTCAGCTGGTTATAAGGAATTTCCACTTTCTGCAGCTCTGCATAGGAAGCTAGTGCTGTTATATCAATCAGGTTAAAGCCCTGAAAAAAAATCATATTAAAGTAAATAAATAAACTATGCTGTATTTATTTGATTTTAATGTGGACTGAAGGGGGGCATCTTTTTCTACAAAGCTGATTTTTTGTACTTATAACTTTCGGTTGAATGGCTATCAATTTGCAGAAGCTTGATCTTGACTTTCTATTTTTATTTTAGAGGTGGGAATGGAACCGCCTGTTTACCAGGCACAAAAAGGATACGTATGTAGTAATTATGGTTCTGATGTTCAAATATTGGATAATTATGGTAAGGCTTAAGCACTTCTTATCTAAAATTTATCTTACTTACAGGCACTGTGCAGTGTAGGTAAACTTGTTTTGTACCATCGGCAGAACGTCCTAGACTAGAAAGACCTCTGCCAATTGTTTCTTCATCCAGGATGCCACCAGGAGATAGCTGAAAAGAAATTATGATGATAAATCAGTGCTACTGGTACTAAGGGGAATGCTACTGGTAATAAGGGGTAACAGGGATAATCCTGAGATAATTTCCCATATTTCTCCACAAAAAACATATCAGTCGTGAGCTCTCATTACTAACACCATCTCACAGAAATAGTTCTAATTGGGTAAATAGGAAAATCATCTCTGAATTATCATCAAAAACTAACCTGATGATGAATGGACAAGGGGAAATTGTAAATTGTGGATACGTCTGTATATAGACATGAATCCACATTTTTTAGATTCCATGATATTGCTTTTCGTCAAGGCTGTAAATTGAAATCAAATTTCTGTTAATTCAATATAAACATAAGAGTATTTTAATACATTTAAAATGTGGATACTTATCTATAATATGGATGTATCCACAATTTTAGGTTTCCTTATAAATCTAGTTTTTTATTAAGGATAAAATGAAAATAAACCTGCTGTTTATTCCGTACTAGACATCAGAGTATTTGATTACCTTAAAATGTGGATTCATCCCTATATGGACAGAAATCCACATTTTTCAGGTTTACTTTTTTTCTTGCAAGATGAAAATAATGGAAGGAAAATGTGTTTGTTCAAAAAACTGGTCAAAAGATGTCTCATCTTTAATGATTCTTAATCTGATTCTTTTTTATGTTTACAGAATAAACTGTATTTAATTTAGATATGATTTATTCCGTAATTTACCCAACCCTAATTTGTACATGCATGAAGTATTTATTTTATTGATTTCCCCTGGAGCACCTCTTATTTTGCACACATCACTTTCAGCTCTATGTAAACACAGTAGTTTACACACGGGGATCGACGGAGGAAGTTCGCAAAATGTGCTGACCCTAGTGTTTGAAGCAGTGCTGTAAACTCGCCAGTTTAATGTGGTGGCCCAAAAGCTTAGCAGGCCTAACTTTCAGTGGCCCAAATTATCCACTAGCTAAAGTTCCCATTCATTTAGTATTGCCAGAAAGATAAATTTGGGCCACTAAAGGTCATATTTTGGAGATTTCTGGTGGCCCAAAACAAAAATTAGGAGCATTTGGCCACCGGGCCACTGGCCGTTTCCAGCACTGTGAAGAATTGCCAGTTTGCCACACTAGCGTTACTGGTTCAAAATTATTGCTTTTGGTCTAGATTTGTAGATAAGATGTAAATCTTCAACAGCAAACCAGGATTGGCTCATTTCTCTCCTATATAGGCATGTATCCACACTGGGTCCCCTATATTGTGGTTATTTCAAAATATCTAAAAAGAACTGTTCCACTCTATTGGCCGTCAAAACGAAGGACGCTCTTAGAAGATTTCGAACCCTGCAGTGTTGGTCAGTTCTTACCAAAATCAAATATTTAGAAAAATAAACAGAAAATTGTACTTTCTTCTTTTAAATTATCAAGATAAACTTGAATTCTATGTTTTCTTTTCAAATTATCAATTTTTCGGCCGACATTTGTCGTCTGCAAGAGGACACATTTAACCAGAACCATAGATAAACCCTTTACCATACCACGAAAACTGGAAACACGAAACACCGCACCTCTGTCAGACGGCTGCTGGAACAGATAATTATGGGGTGTGAAACTAATTTTGGCTGATTGCTGAAAGCTAGACCTAAAATGCCATGCTCGTTTCTAGGCTGTGCCTAAATACATATTATGTATGGACTCTTATTGGACAACTATCAACCTCAATATCTGCATCCTCCTCTAGTGAATCAGTTGTAGTGGGAATTTCTAAGTCCCCATCCATATCAGCACCAGGTGTAACTTCTCTGTTGTCATCAAGATTTAGAATGTTTGTATCATAGTTCAAGACATGAGTTTCACCGTCAACATTAATAAATCCATCGTCTAAGAGAGGAGAAACCGTATCTCTCCCACCAAGAGACATTGCATTGTGTCCTGTGTCAGCCATATTGTTTTTGACTTAGAAACGCAGTCCCGCACTGAATGCTCGAGGTGTCACACGGATAGATGTTCGGAATAAGTCATACTAAATGCCGCAAAGATAAGATCATTTATCTATCTATCTCTTCATACTGCAGCACCCTCTTTCGAGTATTATGTGCAGTTTGCGCTGTCAGTGCAAGGGTAAAAAAAAGATTGCAGGAGACAAAAAGTGCAATAGTGAGACATGATAAAAGACATAGTGTTAGTGCAGAAGAGGTGAAGTTTAAAAGCAGGATAAAAACAGTGTCCTGAATTAGGGTGACCGATGGATGATCTTACAGACCCCTTCACGGAAGGAGTCAAGATCTTCCAAAAGAACAACATCAGAGGGAAGTCTGTTCCAAAGAACTATTGATGCTGGATAAAAAGACTGTTGGTAATATATAGCAGAAGTATGTATCTGCAGAAATGAAAGAGGGTGCATGTGACGAGTGTATCTCTGGGGTCTTTCAAAGTATGGTGGAAGTTGTATTGCAACATGGCTATGTACTACTTTAAAGAGCATGATTAGACAAGCATCGATTCGTCTGTTCTCAAGAGATCTCCAACCAAGCTCCTTTAACATAACAGAAACACTTTCATAGGGGGGAGTAATTTCTTTTTACCCACCTAGCAGCTCTCCTTTGGGTCATTTCGATCTTATTTATATTTTGTTTTGTGTATGGTGTCCAAACTGTGGATGCATACTCAACCTGGGGATGTACGAGTGTCTTATAAGCCATTTCTTTGATATCTTCATTCTGGGTCTTCACATTTCTCTTAACAAAACCTAGGGTCCTGTTTGCTTTTGCCGTGATGTTATTGATATGGGCGTTCCAATTTAGGTCCTTAGAAATAGTTACCCCCAGATATTTAGCATTATCCACTGCTTCAAGCACCTGACCATGGAGGGAATACTGGGTCTGAAGAGGTTTCTTTGACCGTGTGATATGGAGTACCTGGCATTTGTCCGGGCTAAACTCCATGTCCCAGGTTCGTTCCCACTCTTGTAGGGTATCTAGGTAAAAAGTATGCAAAGACCAGGGACTGAAACAATCAAAATCCAAATCCAGCCCTCAAACCATAGGTCTGCCTGGAGAGTGTTCATATCCTGTAGGGAGGTAACCGTCAGGTAAACAGCCGTATCATCGGCAAATAGCCTTACCTGAGACTGAATATTCTGTGACAGGTCATTGATGTAGAGCAAGAAGAGGAGAGGCCCAATAACAGAGCCCTGGGGCACGCCAGATTTAACAAAATAACATATCTAGTAGTAGTATACTATCTAAAAGCGATTCTCGAAAATAAGATTTAAAAATTAATCAACAAGTGAGGTATTTAAAAGAGCACACTTAAATGATATTTATGTATATATCTATATGAATTTAATTTAAGAAAAATAAAATTATCACAGTGAATTTGACTAGAACTTAAGGAGTTTTGGAATGAGCTAGGCTGCTAGAAGTAAAAGACTAACACCTACACCCATTTTCACTGATTCGAAAGATTCGACCTTAATACCATTGGATAGCCCATAAAGCCTAAATGGCTTATTTCCAATGGGGTCCATTTAGGTACGAACAAGACTTTGGCACGGAAAAATATTAAATATAGCACAGGTTAACACTGAAAGCTCTATAACAGGGAAGATTTTTATCACCGAAGAGTGCTCGAAAAGGAAAGACAAAACCAATGGTCAAATCTGTCACACACACAAGTTGACCAAGGGAGCGAACCCGCAGGCCATCACATACTGACCCGTCAAGGAACTGGAACAGGAGTATCACTTTAAGCTTCTCCACGAACCACCCCCGTATCTCGAGGAACAGTGTGCCCAGAGCATACGGTGGGCCAAGTGTGTGTGCTACAGGCATGATAGCACTGTGAGTGATTAACTCGGCTGTTAGCACTGCTATCACAGACAAAAGAGGAATGTTATATGCTCAATAATATAAGAACAGCTCTTGCTCAGTTGCACAACAATACTCAATTAGATATTTCTTGAGGGCTATTTTGAATTTCTGTGGGCTTTCCAATTTTTTCAACCACTCAGGAAGAGAATTCCAATCTTTGATGCCAGTATAATAAAAAGTTGAGTCCTCGACGCCTTTACAATTTGGAACTAAGAAGTTGTACCCACTAGACCTAGTATTATGGAGATGTACGTCTCTCAAAGGTACAAAATTTTCTTGAAGGTATGAAGGACACAAGTTGTTGAAGATCTTTTGCAAATGATTTAATCTTAGTTGTTTTATCCAAGTTTCAACATTGAGTAAATTCAAGTTCATCAGAATATCCGAAGTGATCCTTGTTCTAGGTCCTAGTTGATTAATGAATCTGATGACTTTATTCTGAGCTATTTGCAGTTTCTTTTTCAAACCTTTGTTGAGGCCAGCAAACCAAGATGAACATGAATAATCAAAGTGACACAGTATCAAAGCCGAACATAAGTTTTTCCTACTTTTTGCTGACAGACTATTACTTTGTCTATACAAAAATCTAAGACGAGCGTTAACTTTTGAAATGATGCTGTTCACAATGATTTCACCAGATAGTGGATTATCTATGTTAAGACCAAGATATTTTACAGAAGTTGTAGAATCAGTCGTGTGGTCATTGCAGACAATATGGAAATCCTTTACTTTCTTAAGTTTCCTTTTTGATCCAAACAGTATACATTCTGTTTTACCCAGGTCAAGAGACAATTTGTTATCAACAAGCCTTTCTGAGCACGATTCAAGAACTTTTCCGAGTTTATTTGCAATTTGATCTGGATCTTTGTGAGAAAATAGGATTGTACTGTCGTCAGCACACAGCAAAAGTTTGCAGTCAGGGTCGATACTTATCACCATGTCATTCAAATAACACAAGAAGAGCAATGGACCCAAAATACTCCTTTGAGGTACACAACAAGTTACATTAGCTATGTCTGAGTTTGTTTTACCCACAGTAACCGGCTGACTTCTATTAGACAAATAAGATTCAAACCATTTGGTATAGCCAACACCCATAAGTTTCAGTTTGCTACACAAAATGCTGTGATCAACAGTGTCAAAAGCCTTCTGAAGATCTAGAAGTATCATAGCTGTGAATAAACCCCTAGCACTTTTCATTTTTATATGATCTAAAAGATGAATAAGGCAAGTATCTGTAGAGAATGAGCTTCTGAACCCAGACTGATAATCATAAATAATATTGTTATCAACCAAATAAGTTTCAAGTTGAACGTAGACTGCTTTTCAGTATTTTAGAAACTACACTCAATATGCTCACAGGTCTGTAGTTCCCAACATCTAGGTTACTGTTTTTCTTATACAATGGTTTGACTCTCGCTGTTTTCACAGCATCTGGTACACAGTTTTCAGAAATTGACATGTTCACCAAAAAATAATTGGAATTTTTAAGAAATCTGCTCCTTCTTTCAAAAATCTTGCTGGAATACCATCCAGGCCGGTGCTTTTACAAGGATTTAGTTGTCTGAGTTCTTTCAGCACAAACTCTTCAGATACATGCTTTAAATAAAATGTTTCCCTTTCTGATTCATTTTCACTATAAAAATACTTCAAATTGGCAGAGTTACAGTCATATAATTTCTTTCCTAATGGAAGTTTTTGAACCAGGTTTGCTGCAACAGTTGTAAAGAAAGGTGGTTCAAGGTACCACACGGTAGCACCAGGTACTGAATCAGAATTGTTTACTTGTGATATGTCAAGGACACACATCAAAGATGAATGGAGCTAGATCTAGTCCATAGCCCTTACAAATTAAGTAAACTTAGAAACTGAAGCCTCTGCACACTCAGCAGCAGAAATAAGAAAATCTGTCTGGGAGTTCTTTCTTCCATTTACGCCTTAAAGGTAGGTTCCTGGCCTAGCGATAACAATTATGTTCACAAAATAATTTTGTCTTTTTCTGGGTAGTATTGAATTCTCTTATTTTTCTGAAACTGTTGCTACTGAGAAAATCGTCAGATGTTGTAGAAAATAGTCGTTTTCCCTTTGGTTTATTTTCTTTTGTTGGAATTCCAGTTCTAAAAATAACTATGTATATATGTCTAAAAGTCCGCAGTTTCTGATGTCATTTGCCAACGGTTAATTTTTCTCTTGCCGTGAGCTCTTCCAGAGGTCCTGGCATGGCGTATGGGTTAAAACTATCCCGAAATGCAATGCAGCATGACGTCAGCTATGTTATCTATTTTTGGCGCGAACTAAAAATAGCGCTAACTGGTGTGCGAAGCAGAGTTAGAAAATCCCTTGCAAAACGACTTTTCTACGAGTTTTTGCTTTACACCTGTTAGTGAAACTTATTCATTTCCTCTTTCTAAGTGCTTTCCAACAACTTCGATAAAAAATCGTCAAAATTATGATGCATTCCAAAGTACAGGAACCTATCTTTAACTCCCGAAGGGGACACAGACGGTATACTTTAGTACACTCCGTTGTTGCAGGATGAAAGTCTACATATAGCCATGTAGCTGTCACGGACTCTCCATGCTGAGACCGAGGATCGAACCCGAGACCCTTCGATCTAAAGGCGGACACTCTACAACGTCGCTATAAAAGCCGGCTTGTACCGCAAGGCAGTACAAGTTTGTATATACCTAATTAGTGTAAACATTATTTTATTTGTATAAACTGATAATTTAAATACAATACACATGACAAGACATATACAGAAGAATATACAAAAAGGATCCAGAAGAAAGTCAAACGACTTATGTAAATCTATATTCCGTTTGACAATTATGTTATAGCATATAATAAGTGATTTGGTATACCTAATTACCGATACCCTGTGACATTCTCCCCCACCAAATTGGACTTCGTCCCCGAAGTTCCAGGCTAAAGAGCTGCATATAGAAATAGGCTCGAAGAATTACTCACAGGGGTCAGGCTGGATTTTACGTTGGGCGCAATTTGTCATGGACTCTTAAAAAATCTCACCCCCCTGTCGATACCGAGGATCGAACCCGGGGCCCTTCGATCTAAAGGCGGACACTCTACCACGTCGCTATAAAAGCCGGCTTGTACCGCAAGGCATTACAAGTGTTTATATACCTAATTACCGATACCCTGTGACATAGCTATAGTAGGGATCTTTAACCTGCACAGATGACTCTCCCTGCATAGGGGGCCTCCAGTTAACGTCCCGGTCCGAAGGACGGCACACTTGTTAGCATCATCCCTGCAAATGATGCTAGAAAAACGCGTTCGGACATAGGAAGATTTCGCCTCGGGTGAGGATCGAACCCACGACCTCTGGCTATTGCCTATTAACGACATTTTGGCTTTTCTAACAAGCATACGACGCCCTTCAGTGAAACTGCTCAGTTTCTGCATTACTGTTAATTAAGGAATGAATTTCATTTTTCTGAGGTTTATCGAAGTGTAAACTACATTGGGTCACGTGCAAAGTGAATGAACCCCGAAGTAAACTTTGCACGTGACCCAATGTAGTTCACACTTCGATAAACATCAGAAAAATTAAGTTCATTGCTTATATTTACATTCGTTTCAATCAAATCTTTCATGAAAAATCTTATATAAGCGCTAAAATTGAAGCAATAAAACATGTACACGCATTTTTTCTGCTAACAGCAGAACGGCATGCATGACGTCATGACGTTGCTAACGTCCAATCGGGTTGTAGTGAGCCATTGTTTATCTTTACGTCATTGACGTCGCGTATCTCAATGTAATTATTGGAATGTAAACTACATTACGTTCCAAAGGTTTTGAATCGACTGCCCAATTAAAATTTAGAAATTACAGTATGCTTTTTTTCTGGTTTCGTCTCCAGATACTGTCAGGGTCACTGACGAGGCTTTATTAGCCGAAACTACGTAGTCTGGCCCATGTTCCTACTTCTGTATCTATTCTCTGCTCTCGAAGGAACTTTTTCAGATTTTACTTTTACCTCACTGCAGCTGGTGTTGTGCCGTGTGGCGGCCGTAAACCGTCTCCCCGTACATCATCCATAGTGCAGATTATATTAATTTTACATCCTTTGAGATCGGGGGATAGATTCTGAGAGGTCTAAAATTTGAGATCGATTTAGACTATTATTCTAGATCATCGTCTTTTATATTATTTGGATCCTTTTGAAACTAGTCAGTCTTTGAATCGACTGCCCAATTAAAATTTAGAAATTACAGTATGCTTTTTTTCTGGTTTCGTCTCCAGATACTGTCAGGGTCACTGACGAGGCTTTATTAGCCGAAACTACGTAGTCTGGCCCATGTTCCTACTTCTGTATCTATTCTCTGCTCTCGAAGGAACTTTTTCAGATTTTAATTTTACTATAGGGCTTTTCATTAAATACACCAAGAATGTAAATATTGGAAAATATTTACAAAAGCATCCGAAAATTTTGGATATTTCGTATTCTGTTATGTATAGTTATAGGAATCATTAGTACATTAGAACATTTAATCATACTTTCATCGTTTTCGAGAAAATAAGCAAAACCCCGTTTGCACTTGGAAGCAAAAGGACTATAAAGTATTATGGGTCTACTGTCTCTCTTCCTCTTTTTCAGAGATTCCTCATTAAATTTCATAGTCATATGTGTAATTTCCTATTACAAATCCAGCCGCCCTTTTCTGAACCTTCAAAAGTTCATCTTGAAGAAGTATACTTTGAAGGTCCCAAACTGAATCACAGTACTCCAGGACTGGACGCACTAGGTAGGCGCAAGGTGCCGCAAGGTAATCACAAGATTATGTAGGGCAGGCAAATCTGCTAAAGATACATTGGCTGCTATTGGATACCAAATTAAGAAGCTTCACTTACCTTACTCTTTATGCAAAAAATAGGTTCAAAATTTATTTGTAAAAATAAATGTGATTCAACAATATCCCAGCATTTGTGCTTGACAGAGATGAAAAGATATCACTCATTGATTCTTCAACATTCCCACCATAATTTAAAATTTGCCGTGCTCCTCCTTATATTAGTACAGGTGTTTGTCGTGCTCCTTCTTTTATGCAAGTTTATTCGTATTTTAAACAAGCCATGAAGGCGGTAATTTAATTTTCTGTCAAATCAGCTTGTCATCGCATGATGTCGTGATATGTATGCGCAGAATATTAGGACGTGAATTTAAATGTCTATTTAGGATAAGTTTCTATTGTTTAATTTTTTATTTTTCTGACATTTGTCTACTTTTGAGACGTGATTTAGACCGCAGTTGTTAGCAAGGCTATTTCTCTTAGAGTTGTAGAGAGGCTTCGTTTGGGGGGGACCTACATTTTCGGCTGGAACAGTAATCAGCCAATGTCATAACATGAGATCTAATGATTAAGTGTGTATTATCACAGACTTTCTGCTTGATAACAGAATATTTTTCATTACTATAAAAAAAACGCTCGCTGATTAGTCCTTTGTTTAGCTGTCTTTTAGTAATTCTAAGAGGTAAAATCTGTGAGCATGTTCTTATTGTAGATATAATCTTATTCTGTGGTGAAGTAATCTGCCGCTTTTGCTTTTCCAGTTATTTGCATTTGCGCAGTCTGGGTTTGGTTGCCATGTTCAGGTTAGGGTTAAGATATTCATTACTCGTTACGATCATTTCTTTTACGCATTTTCCAGCAATTTATATTCTTTTACGCCTTATTGTTCAGTCAACGTCGGTGTGCCGTACATAAGCTCGACTTAAATGTGCATCTACGTTATTTTTGCGTGATATCAACCTAATTTCACATATATATCACATCAGTTCTAGTTCTGTTATGCCAATGTTGCACTGACGGCGAACTGACATTGCTTTGACGTTTTTATCAAGTTGACAACACGTTTTATTATGCATTTAGGATTACTGAGTATTATTATGTCATATAGTTTGCGATACAGATCGTAAATTATCTAGGGCTATTGACTTTCTCGTTCGACGTTGCATCGACGTTGTGACGACATTATTTCTTGGATGAATCGTCCATCGATATTTATCATTGATGGTATTTGTAGCATTTTTGTTTTTCTGTTACCGTTATTTTCTCCAGTGTGCTATGTCTACAACGTGATATATTGACGTTACGTTGTCTTTTGCGCTACCGTTGTTTGACGTCATGATATACATGCTGTATATATATTTGGTATAATGTTGTCGTTATAGTATTGCAGTTTGGTTGGTTATTTGTAATTTATGTCTATTGTGCCGTTAGGCCAACGTTGAAACAACGTAACTATGGTTACATTGTTTTGACGTCTGTATTCCATACGGGCTCCACTGTTCTAAGAGGTCGATTGTTTGTTTGAAATTTGTCACTATTATGCTTGTTTTCAGGCAGGTTCCGAGTTTGGGTACGTTGACAGATCATTAAGTGCCTGAGCCACGTTGGGAACCCTATTGCCGGCTAATCCAGAAGTAACACTTCACTATCTCCGGGCCATAGAGCTTTTGTCGGAGATCAAAACCTGTAGGTGAGAACATTATTATAGGTCAGCTGATATAAGTATAAGGCCAGAGCAGTCTATTTAAGCCGGTGTCGATGTAAGCCTGGTGTCGAAGTAAGCCTGTGGTCGACGTAAGCCTGGTGTCGACGTAAGTCTGTTCTCGATTTGTAGTGAGGAGTTGTCACAGTGTTGCAACGTAGGAGTGACTGCTGTTGTGACCTCCGAAGGAAATTGTTATGACTTAATGTTGTATTTGTGACAGGTTTTTTCTGTTTCTACTGTAGGTGTAGAGGCAATCGAGTTCTAATTTTAGAAGTATTGCTCACTTAGATTTAGTGAGCGATTCTTCTGATTATGAACTAGATCGCCACTATGAATCACAGTGGAAACAGTTGTGTTTTATTATTCTATATGATATGTTGTGCAGATAAATGTTATTTTTAAAGCTTAGCTACTTTTTTCTGATTTAGGGGATCAACGTGGAGGAGGCGTGGAAGCCTTAGCATACCGAAAGTCTCTCAGCTTTCCCGGCTGTGTCTCTGACTCAGTGGTGCGTCTTTGATAATCGGTGTCATCTTTCATTAGTCAACTGACTAAAAAGGATTGTCCCTCACTTGGCACTTGACGCACAGACCGAGAGTACAAGGACCGGCGTAACATAGGCCTAAAAGTTACAAGATTTCAGCCCAATTAAGAGCACATACATAAAAATACATGCGTAACTATTATCAACTGCTGTTAATCTAGAATCAAGTGTTTTCCCTGGTGTATTCTTTGTTTCACGCATACATGGCTTATGAAAATATGAATCGAACGATGACGGGCCAATTCACTCATACAGGATCGTATGTGTGTATCACAATCCAAACCTCCTGGGAATGAACCAAACATTCAAATTTAAAATTACTGGTGTTGTATCAAGGCAAAATGTTAATTAAACAGAGCTGTCGCCAGACGGCATAGCTCGCCTCGACTGGTGCCTGCCCATCGCACAGAGAAAGTTATGTTTATGTCATCGCCTTGAAGGTCGCTATGGGGCGTGGCTTGCACTGCATATGTCCATGCATTTTTAACATATTTATAAACTAAAACTGGCTCAGAAATAAGTCTTGAAATAAAATTAAAACAAAAAACTTTCATACAAAATTTCAAAGTCCTTCGCCTCAGGGAACTGAGGGGAAGATGAGGCCCCTCGACCATTATCTAACATCTGTTCAAGTATTGGCATCAACTGAATCGTGGTTCTGTAAAGTTATGTCTTTGTAAAAATTCATATGCCTAGGCGGTCCATAGAAATGCCGAAACACACAAAAACACCGGAACGCACTATAAATAAAGGGTTTTCCACACAGATAATGGTTATTTGGGTTTAATATGAAGTTCTTATGTCGCTTATTTAATGAAAAACATTATTTGAGCCCTATATTGACATTTTGTATCAGAATAGCACAGATGATACCATTTAGTATCCCCGTATGTTATTCAGTAACACAAGATATTTGATCAAATTGAAATGTAGGATATTGTAACAAATCGAAAATCAAACTAATTTGTTTCCAAATTCCAAACTAATTCATTATCTACTTAAAACTGAAAAACTATTAAATTTTAATCCTTAAACAACACAAAAGTAAAGGAAAGCTCCATATAGATAGTGCCTTCCGGTAATTGCAGGTGCGTTCCGGTGTTTTGGTGCGTTCCGGTATTTCTATGGACCCTATTTTCCCCGTTTCGAATTATTCTGCGAGTTCAAGTTCATCAATCGAACTCGCCGATTCAGACCCCTCTGTGTTTACTTCCGGTGTCTGATTCCACCAAAAAGACACCAGAAATTCAGATTAAGACAGTTTTTGTCTTAGAATGCCAGTGCATTTTAAGGTATGATCCATCAGAATAATAGACAATAATTGCATTTATCAGATGCATTCATATAGGTCGAGATTTTTATTTGCATTTTTAGTGACCGTCATTTTCAAGAAAGTGCAATTGACCATAACGAGAAAACATTTGAGGTTACTCAGACCACATAATATTCATTTTTTAAATAGGTAAACCACGTATGAATATGCAAAAAGGCCCACTTTAACAGAATTGAAACATCAAGTTTTTTGTTTGCAAGGTCTGCTTTCAGCATCACAATTTCTATTAGAATGTTTAACATGTCAGAACTTGTCAAAATTTTGTCTGGGAAAGAAGTGGAAGATTTAAAAATGATAAACCAACTTTTTGAAAATCAGTCTAGATCTGTTGTAAAGAATGTCAGCTATGATCACATTTTGACAAGTTTTTTAATTTACATTCTGGGCATTCACATCCAAATTTAGAACTATTAGGAAATTTAACAGGTTAGGGAGAAGCTCAAATGGAGCTATATAGCCCGATCGAGGTATAAAATGAGTGGAAATTAAAGCATTATTGCTTCTGCATTGCACTGAAGCTGAACTGCAGAATTTGATATGAACAACAGTATAAAGGGTGACAAACCTTTTATGATTTTGTAAAAAAATTGAACTTCCACCGTTGCATTTTATGCAAATTGAGGAAAAATTTAAATACAAGAATATCTTTGAGAAGCCCCCTCAAACTGGACAGATATATCCACTTCTGTGTCATGGTTTACATGCCTGCTACGCTGGGATCATCTCAGAGGTATCATTTGACTGCAATTATACTTAATTACTTATAATTTATAGAAATGCCAGGGGAATGGGAAGAAACATGTTTACATAAACATGTGGTTCTTTCACAGAAACGCAACGGCAGACAAGTCAAATTGCTTTGCATTCCAACATGATTTTCATCAATATTGAAAGCACAGTACTCAAAATTTTGCAATTATATTCAAAATGGATTCAGGTGAAGAATCTTCATATTATAATGCAATTTCTATACCTTGATCAGGCTATATAGCTCGATCAGGCTATATAGCTCCATTTGAGCTTCTCCCTAACCTGTTTAAGATGACACAAATATGTATTATATCAGTCTGTTTATCTTGACTTACTAGCAGTCCAATCTAGCTATTAATATGAAACAGATCAAAAGAAAAAGACTGGGATAAGCAGTGTCATATTTAATGTAACATGCAGGAAAACTATAGATGGAGAGCTAAATTTAACACATATGGGTATTTTCAGCACAGATGTTCTGAAGCAGACAATGCGGATCCTGATCCATGTTTCTTTAAGTAAGATTCTAACCAGGGGCTACAATATTTGCCATCTGATCTGAGTCTCTAGAGTCTCAAAGCAACTCTGTCAAAACATTTTGGGCAGATGTCAATCATGCTGAAGATTCTGTAACATTTCTGTTTTAGTATGAATTTAGTCTAACAATGGTAATTGTTTATTGCTTTACAGGGCTGCTCTGAATACGAGGCTCATTATAAGTGGGTTGATTCATACAGGAGTAGAGGTTTTGTCCCAAGAAGAGAACAAGCAGCTCGCATTGCAGGGCTTCACTCCGCCTATATAAACAGTGGGTGATCACTGATCAGTATCACAGCTCCATTTGATCTAAAATTTGGGGACACATTACACATTGTATTTTCGTGTTTCTTCACAAAAACCTATGCTGCAGCAACAATAGTAAAAGTCAAATCAGTCTGCTTGCCAGACAGTCAAGAGTCATTCTGGACTCCATCTTGATCTTTCTTTGCCTAGTTTAAAGCACACAGGTTTTGAGGCTTAAGAGTATATTTTTACTTCAGTGCTTAATTTCAACTGTTTTCACCTGCAGGCACCATAGGTTTTAGGTTTTTACAACTCTGCTTATTAAATGAAATCCTATAAATTCTGTAAATGCAGTGTCAGAGTGATCTCATGAGAAAACTAAAATTTGATTCCCAAATCTGTTGATTGAATGGAGTTCTTGGTGATATATATTTAATAGGATTTGATATATGTTACCTTGCAGTTGATGTTGCATGCTTCAATGGAAATTGCTGTTTTGATTGCACTTAATTGTACATGTTGTATGTGTATATGAGGAGCCATTTTATGTTGATTCAGAGATTCAGCTGAGGAGAAGAGTTTAGGATGACTGTTCTAAACTTCTCAATAATAAATCAGTGGTATCTGGTCACATAAAAGAAACACCCTGGTGGGTCAGGTTAGCTTTTAGTAAGGGCCACAATACAATTTGGGAGAGAATTTTTTTAAAACTTCCCTACACATGATATCAACCCTGCCATCACCCTTCTACTTACGAGCTCTGATGCTTCTCATATGTACCTGCAGTGTCAGATATGTATTCATAATTTTTATACATTTAGGCAAGTGTGTCTCTGGGTTTGGGTGCTTGTGAACAGCGAATGTTGTATAGCCAGTTGATTAACTATTTCTAATAATGGCTTACATGTATTGCATCATAATGTTGCTACCATTTTATTACAGGTTAGCGGCTAGCTGTATCAGAATGCCTCATTTGCTTCACCAGTCTTTGTTTCAAAAACAGGGCTGAGCAAACATTTTTTCACAGAGCTCTAGATAAGAGGGAGTATTTGGTGATAATTAGGGATAATTTTAGTTAATTCTGCATGAAAACATATGTTGTGACCCCTTATCTGAACCGTCTCGATGAGACGGTTCAGATGAGGGGTCACAATATATGGTTTCGATGAGAAATCAGAAAAATTATCCTTAATTATCATCAAATACTCCCTCTTATCTAGAGCTCTGTTTTCATGTGATTGTCTTGAACAGGTGGCCTATAATAATACACTTGTCTTTAGTAAATTCAGCATTAAGACTATGAGTTGGTCATTTTTCACTTGTCCCACCTAAAATTTGACTAATCCCAGGCGTGGGACTATCTGATATGTTTCACTTGTCCCGCCAGAAATTTGACTAGGTCAAGGCCTGGATTTCTCCAGCTGCTCAGCCCTTGTTTCACTATGTAATCAGTTTGAACATTATTCTGTATTTTGTGAACCAACTTTCTTCACCTTGGACAATTTTTGCATTTTTTCCAGAAATTTGGGAACATGTAGTGTGGCACTTTTTATATCACAATGCCTCAGTGAAAAAAAATGTAATAATAATTGAGCTGTGGCATGAGAAAACCAACAAAGTGGCATGTGCACCCAGCACAGACTCAGATCAGACTGGGCATCTGCCCAGTCTGATCAGAGGCTTTGCTTTGTGCTTAAAGGGTAGCTAAGAGTCTAAGCTAGCCTCATGCGGACAGCCAAGACTGATGAGACAGGGCGGATGCCCAGGCTGTTCTGAGTCTTTGCTGGGCACAAATGCCACTTTGTTGGTTTTCTGGTGTCATGGCTCATATAGTAAATTATTGGGATGGAAATGTCTGAAGAAACAGTTAAGAACAAGAGAGATTGCTCCTTATCTCCAACTGTTTTTGGTTGGATAAAATACGCACTGAAAAGACAAATAGTTTCCTCAAAATTTAAAAATGGGCCCATTGCAGAAATTAGTTTGACAAGGGTGAGACTATGGTGGCTGTAAAAGTGGCTGTTATGGTATGTGTAATATGTTGCTACACACTTTCTTGAGCTTTTTGGTACAAAAAATTCACAAAAATTCCTTTGATGTGAAAGAAATTTGGTTTACAGTATAACTGCATGCGGTTATCATAATCACCTCATCACTTTGCATGTTTATTTCACCTTGCTTGCAGACTAGAACTGAGTATAAATCCAAGTACAAAACAATGCCGGGATTTACAGGGGAACCAGCTGGACCTGTAGCAGGGAAATCTACACAGAAACTAGGTACCAGCTATATTTTCATTCTAAAACTTCAAAAAGAGTTTAAAAGAAAGAATTCATGCAGAGTGCATTGGAAAAGTCAGTATGTGAATATCATGTCATAGCCATTTTTGACCAAATCTTGGTGGGAAACTTGATTTTGCAACCTTTACCCCTACCCACACTGTGACAAACTATAACATTCTGGGTAGGAAAATTACCCTGCCAAGCGCAAGGTTATTAGTTTTTGTTCTGTTTGCTTAGAAAGATATCTTATATTGTGTTTGAAAAGGTGTGAGAAGGTCTAGGAACTATACAAATAGATGGATATGAAATTGTTCCATTCCTTATGTTTAGAGAGAAAAGTGTATTCTGCAAGCCATAGGGGAGAGTCGGGTAACTTCGGACAGTGGGTAAATGCGGACACTGACATTGTTTCCTTTATATGTCAGTTGTTTGGAACTAAAACAAAATTAACTGGCCAAACAGAGAAAATCCTGATGAGACGACTCATTATGAGCCGTCACATCTGGATTTTCACTGTTTGCAATTGTATGTCCGAATTTACCCACCTGTCCGAAGTTACCTGACTCTCCCCTAAGTATCATGATTCTGTATCAGTGTGGCAAAATAACACAATTTGTGGATGCGTCAATGGACTATGGTATCGCTTGAGCTTTACCTTGCATACTGTATTTTATTTCTCTTTTAAGAATTAACTGTGACTGCTAAAGTCAAGCAGATACAAGAAGGGAGACAAAATGATAGAAAAGACAATTTATGACTAAATTTTCTGAATATTATATCTGTAAAACGTTCTGGTATGAGACATGATTTATTCTGTGAAGTTTCCATTTGAAATATCCTTCACCCATATAATTGTCTTTTTCAAGAAACATCCATTGTTGATCTGTGATTCAGATTTTAAATTGAACTGTTTATATGATATTTTATATGCTAGCTTCTAACTGCATTCATAAAAAAGTTTCATACCATCATAGTCCTAGACAACTGTTTACAGTCATGCAGCTAGTAGATTCTCATTTATTTAGCGGTATGATTATCATCTCTGACATATACATGTCAGAAACATATGCTTGATACTATTGTGCAATGTGCATCGTCATTAGGAGAATTGAACAGAGCAGAACAACGCGGCCCGGCTAGAACTGTTTGAATGAGGGGTAACAACAAACACTTTCATTGAGAAATAAGAAAAAAAAATCCCTGAATTATTCAATACCCATTTTATCTGGAGCTCTGAAGTAGATTAAATAAAAAAGAACAGCTGGCCAATATCAAAATTAGCATCACAGGAAACCACTCTCCATTGAAAAATATCACTGAGGAAAACAGCATGAAGGGTGATGCAGTTTTATATTATTGCCTAGTCATGTGACTTGTTCTGATTAGTATTTTTACTATTCCCTCATTTCTTGCTTGTTTATTATTTTATTAATTTGACATTAATGTATGCAATGGTTTATCAACTATTAACAATATGCCTGTTGTTATTAGTTTGACAACTAAATTACACTTTGCTTATTCATGTAATGCCAATAATGTCAAAACAAGAAGAATAGCAGTATGTCAAAGCTTCTGATAAACCATCATATTATTTCACTAGATCTCTGGTTTCTCCGTATTCTACTTAAAAACAGATGATGTGGGTTCTCAGTGGAAGTGTCTGGCACTGGCAATTCTGATAGGATCCCACAATGGTCAAATAATGAAAATAAACAAAACTAAACACACCTGCAAAATAGAGGGTCTGATCCTGAACTTTGGTCCAGTGTCTGCATTGATTGCTACCAAATTAATTTCTGACCAAGTCTATAGTTCTAATACTTTTAGTACAGCATTTATTTGGCTGTAAAAATGGCGATTTTTTCCCTTCAAATGCAGCAATAATGTGTTGTTGTTTTTTTCTCTTTCAAAACAATCCTAAAAATCTAGATCCATCTTATAAGATGGATCTAGATTTTCAGGATTGGTTAATGGCTCGAGATTTTCAGGATTGGTTTGGAAGGGAAAACCCCATGTTTAATAACTGAATAAATATCATATGTATTTTAGCCCATGAGGAGTCTGCCACTGAGAACATGGAGCCTGCACTGCAGAGAAAAAAGAAATTGTCATTTCGGCCAGATCATGTTTTCGTTGTAAACCGTAAGATTTCAAATGCACTGGTTTTGAAAGTTGTTTTGGAGCTGGGAGCCTCTTGATATATACAAGCCAGAGCACTAAATAAGGGTTAAGAGGCAGAAAGGGTTAGGAATGGTGAAATTTGGTATTTGAGGATAATTTTGAGATCCCTCCTTAAAAATATTTGTTTTATTTGTGTGTGTGTGTGTGTTTTAATGGCAAAGGACTTCTATGATTAAGGCGAGGATTTTCCCCATTAGACCGGTGCGACAGGTCCGAATTTTCAAAAGTATAAAATAAGCAGAGCTTCCACAAATACGTAAACCGTATGAAATCAGATCATTCGTGATTCAGACCCAAAGACATGGGGAGATAATCCAGTCTGACCCTACCTACCCTAAATTCAAGGTTTCTGCATACCTCATTTCTTGAGGTAATAAAAAGATTGAAATCAGTCATTCATTCCATAATTTTTTTCAGAAATGCATGCTAAATACAAGCATATCACAATACAAAGCAATGATTTTCTTCTTGTTACGTCTGATTGGCATGTAAACATGCAAAACCACAGTTCTACTTCCGGTCAAAGGCGCCAAACGGGACCGCTTCACTATATAACTAAAATACAAGTACTTCCCCCCCCCCCCCCCCCCCCCCCCCCCCCCCCCCCCCCCCCCCCCCCCCCGTGACCCAGCATTTCCTTCATGCAGCAGACTTATGCGATGCAAGTACACAATATATATGAGTGGGAAGCTGGGGGGGACGATACTCAGTAAACCAAAGAAGAAGAATGGTCAACAGTAGCACTGTGATCTTCAAGGATTATATTGTGTACCATGACCTTGAAATGAGGTCAAGGTCACATACGTATTGTCATATAGTCAAAACTATCCAGTGTTGTCTGTTATGTAAGTAATGTAAGTCAAAAAAGGGTGAAATGTATACAATAGATCATAATTTCAACGATCCGTTTGAGGATAATTTACAATTTATCTCAACAACGATGTCAACGTCAACGTATGTTTAACGTACTTTACATGAACACAATCACTTCAAAATTCATGTTACATGTCATAGTAATAAATGCAAAGCAGAAGTCATTGATCCATATAATTTTTTAATCATGGGGAAAAGTCACGCCTTAATCATAGAAGTCCTTAGGCAGTCAGTGTATATGACAGTAATTGCATTGAACAAATATCAAATTAGTACAGCAATAATATCATATTTAGTCTTATAATTCTATTTCGTTGGTGTGAAATTAAGGTAAATTGGTACACTTCTAGGAGAAAATAACTCTTCCAGTTTCATTTTTGCCTGCCTCTCAGTGGAGGTCAAGTCTTACAAGAAAAGATTTGCTCCCATTTAAGAGTAGACCCCATGTTTAACCCTATTGCACTCAGAACGGCTATGGAGTTTTGGCCGTTCTGAGTGCAATAGGGTTAAAGAGGTCCCTGATCAAGGGAAGCAAATGTGAAGTCGCGAAAACTAAATGACAGAAAAACATGGAGCTGGAAAAACATACAGCTTAAGTACATGAGTGGCCACAGCTACTGTTCTGGTTTCAAAGGATTCCAAGCCTTGTTCACTTTATGTTTGTTTTGTTTACTGTTTACTGGGTTTATTGTTTCTTTTTCTTAACTCTTTAAGCACCAAAAAGCAGACGACAAAATTTACGTCTGCAAAAATTCAAAAAATGCCTTGTTCAAGACATTTCATATCGAGAATTCAAAGACTAGAGGGCAAACAGTGTAGATCTAGATGAGGCGGCTCATTATGAGAATCCTGCTGTTTTTGTCCCTGGTGCTGAAAGTGTTAAACTGGAGGTTTTGCAGTAGAAGTTAGGTGCATTAAAGCAAAATTACCTTTTGTATTTACTCTAGTGACATAGCAAAGAGACAGATTTGCCTCATGGCAGTTAAATTCTAATATTAACAGTTTGTAGTCTTGTGCAGCTTTGTTCACTAAATATCACTACATTAAAGTTTTTTTTACAAGGGTTTTTAGCGTCTCTTTATAATTCTATAGTAGGGTTCTAAGAAGTTTTCATGTTTCTGAAAATGCATCATGTCCATACAAGAATGCTTGTGGTGAAGTGCTTTTTAGCTCGCCTGAACGAAAGTTCAGGAAGAGCTATTGTTGTCACCCTGGCGTCGGCGTCCGTGTCAGCGTCCGCGTCGGCGTCCGGATTGGATGTTTTGGAAAGTTTTTTAAAGACCTATATCTCCTTAACCCATGGATGGATTCTTTTGATACTTGCACTGTAGTTAGATATTGGTCCAAAGTTTAACAGGGTACCACCCCCACCCCACTCCTGACCTTGATGTCAAGGTCGTGGACTTTGAAAATTGGGAGTTTTTTTAACTGGATGTTTTGGTTAAAGTTTTATAAAGCCCAATATCTCCTTAACCCATGGATGGATTCCTTTGATACTTGTACTGTAGTTAGATATTGGTCCAAAGTTTTCCAGGGTACTACCCCCACCCCCCTCAGTGACCTTGATGTCAAGGTCATGGACTTAGAAAATTATCTTTTTATTTTTTCAATGTTTTGGTTAAAGTTTTTTAAAGACACATATCTCATGAACCCATAGATGAATTCTTTTTATATTTGCACTGTAGGTAGATATTGGTCCAAAGTTTTACACTGTACTACCCCAACCCTGCTCAGTGACCTTGATGTCAAGGTCAGGGACTTAGGAAATCGGTCTTTATTAAAGTTTTCTAATTGCATACCGATTCATAATGCTTGGCAGAGACTTAGTTTACACTTGAACTGATGTTAGACACTTTTTTGAGAATTTACAAAACACTATATACTTACCCCACTGGATGACCTTGAAGTCAAGGTTATTGACTTTGAATTTTGGTTAAAGTTTTATATTTATGAAGACATAATTTCACAGTGCCACAATGGACTCAGTTGATACTTATACATATACTTGGACTGATGTTAGATAATGGTTTAAGGTTTGATACATCCCAGCCTCCCCCTCCCCCCACCCCTACCCCACTCCTCCCCCTACCCCCTTAGTTCTTTGACCTCAAGCTCATGAACTTTGAAATTTCATGTAATTTTTTTCTTATTTTAATTTTATTTTAAGACATTTCTGAGATAGCTTTTGTTTATAAATGTGTTGTCATTATGGACATGCTTGCCTGAAGTTTTATGAGCAGTCCACACCACCATAGTGACTGTGTGATGGGCAATCACCTATATAGGCGAGCTATGCTGTCAGGCGACAGCTCTTGTTCTGTTAAGATATTACACATTGTAGATAATTATGTTCATGATAAATTTAAAGAAGTTTTCATGTTTCTGAAAATGCATCATGTCTTTACAAAAATGCTTGTGGTGAAGTGCTTTTTCTGTTAAAATATTACACATTGTAGCTAGTTACATTCATAAATTTAAAATTGTATGTGTCAACAAAAAGACAACCATGTTAATCAAAGATGTTTGGAAAGAGATGCCATATGACACCCTATACCCCTTGCTTGGCTTTAATAATAGTTTTGTTTGCTTCTTTTACAGCGACTTTAGAGCCCGCCCTTCAAGCTAAAAAGAGAGTTGAACCCAGCTTTGTTAAAACATCACCCATGAAAAGTGAGCCTAATATTACTAATACTTTGGTGGTGATACCAATATTTTGGCAGTGGTTCTTGTATCTATCCTAAGTAATCTGACAAAAATGTCAAAGCAAATATTCGGAAAGCGTGCATTCATTTTTGCTTTTGATCACTTGGAATTAGAAAAAGAAAAGTTGCAAAGGTTTTGTGATAGCTGAAGCTGCAAGGACTTGGTCGGCGGCAATTGATTTAAGGGAAGCTGAGTATAAGCTAGGTCACCATTGTTTGTGGTATCACCTCTCCAGTAATTTAAGAACCACTGATTTGGTATTGCTACTATAAAAATAATAAGATGAATGGGTACACTTTCGGGGGAAGCAGTCTGCCACTTTCATTTTGCTTCCAATTTTGGTGGGGCCTACTCTGAGGGTAGACCCTTTTTAGGAAAGCTTTTGTTGGCCAGGGAAGCAAACAGGAAGTCACAAAAGTTGTTTCTCTTTGTAAAATTGGTAGAGAGACTTGAAGGTGTACCCATACAACTTCCTGCTGTCATTACCATTAACTCTTTAAGCACAAAAAAGCAGACGGCAAAATATGTCTGCAAAAATTCAAAAAATGCCTTGTCCAATATATTGAGAATTTAAAGACTAGAGGGCAAACAGTGTAGATCCAAATGAGGCGGCTCATGATGAGCCGCCTCATCAGGATCTACGCTGTTTGCAAATTGTGCTATTTTCGCCACTGTTGCTTAAAGTGTTAATGATTTCTCTAACAGTTTCTATAATAGCTTAAATGTAATTATGTAAGGAATGAACTTAGGTTTTCTGATGTTTATCAACGTGTAAACTGGTGTAAACTTTTTACATGCTGCTTCTGGCTTTCTGTTGCAGAACATTCTTTTATGCGTAGTTATGTGTCTTTACTTGACAAGATGCAGTTTTACACGTGATGAGGCTTTATTTTTCATGTAATTACACACAAACAGAAGTTTTACATGTAACTGTGAGGGAAGGGAAAGTTGCATTGTAACCACTGACTTATACTGAAATACAGTTGACTCTCTTTATCTCAAACACTAATTCTGAGATATTGAGAGCTGACTGTAGTTTAAATATATAGACACCTCGGATATAATAAGGTTTGTTTGATCCAAAGTATTTGTTGTTGGATATTAGTATTGTGTAGTTTTGAGTGACCCATTTATTTGTAAAAAGTATTTACATGTATAACCTGAAGTAGTCATGTCCATATTTGTATGTCAACCTTTTGGTTGTAACTGATAACTGTTCTTGTGGTTGTAAATAATGGAGCATTTGTGTTCTTCTGCACATTTTCTTTTATGTTTAATTTAACAGTTCAAGACAGGGATGTCCCACTTCAAACCAAAAAGAGAGTGGGAAGGTCTCCTACTAGGGATAAAAGTGAGCTATATATATTATAGTTGTACAAATGTTTGTGGTGCATTCATCAGTGCAGTATCTGCACTAGCCACAAGTCCTTAATTTTTCACACAAGCTTCTGTACAATGTAATGCATTAGCAAAGAGAGTACTGGCTTGTTGGCAGGTTCAACACTTAGCAAGTTTATGCAAAGTTATATCCCATCAAGTTCATAGTTTTTACAAAGGATTATTTCACACACCTCCGATTCCTTACACTTCCAAGGGAGATCAGTGTCATAACAATATTTGCCTCCCTTCTCTTACAAGCTGGGCCACGTAGCACAATCGGTAGGGCACCTGACTCATAAGTCAGAGGTCCTGGGTTCGATACCCGGTCTGGCCACATACTTCCGTTTCTCCTTCCGCTGATTCAAGAAGGGCAGTTGTCAGTTACTGGTGAAAGTATGTGCACTTAGTACTGGTTAACCGCTTAGGAGGTCTAAGCCTGCCCAGGAAAAGTGTGGTTAGGTTAACTGACCGTCCCGACATGACCTTAGCTGTTTACCGTGGACGTTAAGCAACAAATCAATCTATAAATCAATCAATCTCTTACAAGGCTACTCTAAAAGGAAATAACTTAAAGTAAAGAATTATGCTCCTAGTAGAGAGCTAGTTCTTTCCTTTAGCAGTAGCCCCTCCCTATTGGATAGTGGATTCACCTACTTGTCTGCTAGTTGTCTCTCTTGTAAAAAATAGTGCCAAAATTATGGTAGAGTAATCACATCTTGAAGCAATAAAAATGAACTTGAATATTGTAGGCCCTACAAAATTGTCTAAACTTGCTAAGTCATGAACCTTTACAGCCCACAAACATAAATACAGTCATAGAAAATATGTAAGCTTAGTTATTAGAATAGAGCTTTATGCTGTATTTTATTATAAATCATATGAGCTTCTGCCTACTCTGATCAGGGTATTATATTCATCCTTAGCGATTTCTGTAATGGACCCTTCCATCATTGAATTTGGAGTAGGCCATTATTGTATCAGGGACTACTGTATCACAAACTATTTGTTACAGGATCTCACTAGAAATTTCTCAGTCTCCAACTTTCAATATTTACACTTGCCACTGACTTCCCATAGGTAAACCATAGAGCAACTGGCTCCATACACCAATGAAAGACAGTTGATCATGTGACCGTGTCGTCAAGCGACGTCTAAGGTAAACAGACGTCTTGATTGGTCTACGTAACGTGCGATTGGCGCCACATTATGGCGACAGCTGTTTGACGTAATGGCCGAATACTTCTTTTCTGTCTTTTCTTCGACGCATATTTTGCATATTCTACATTAAATTACCACGAAAACAGCCCAGGAAGGGTTAAGAAATAAAGTGTAAATATAAGAATAAAAATTTGATTTTTCAGTGTTCATCGTGTGAAGAAGACAGTGGTCATCGCTAAAATTCTACAAGAATTTTAGCTCCGCCCACTGGCTTCATCACACGATGAACGCTGAAAAATCAAATTTCAATTCTTAAATAGTGAGGTCATTCTAATGAGGTTCCACAACTTAAGGTGTATGGGAACACTTTCACACAGGGTATAAACCAGTCCACCAATTTTCGCTTCCTGCAGAGACTGTCCGTCATATTTGGCTTCCGCCGAGACTGTCTGCGAACTCTTGCTTCCTGCAGGGACTACTGTTCTTGAAAAATGGCTTCCTGCCGAGACTGTCCACGTGACTCTTCTTCCTGCAGAGAGCCTCTGCAGGAAGCAGAATCACGCGGACAGTCTCTGCAGGAAGCCATTTATCATGTACAGAAGTCTGGACAGGAAGCAAGAGATCGCGGACAGTCTCGGCGGAACCCAAATATGATGTACAGTCTCTGCAGGAAGCGAAAATCGATTACACCCTGTGTTTGAGGAGATGCAACTGGCGATTCCTTTCTTGCCTCAATAAGTACAACCCTTAAAAATGAATATGCTTCCCCATGAGAATTTTTTTCCATTTTTGAAGGACTTCTTAATCCAGAGAAGCAAGCTGGAAGTCACAGAAATTAATTCCCTTTGTAAAAAAAACAACAACAACAAGCCCCCCCCCCCCCCCCCCCCCGCCTGGAAAAACAGAAAAACAGAGAGGTGTATCCATAGACCTTAACTTTTTATTACCGTAAGAAGGAAAAATGTGAAAGAAATGGATCTTTGTTGCTGCTAGAGCATAGTGTGGCTATATAAAAGTTGAATACGGTACATATGTCATGCATCAGACTGCATATGCTTGGACTCATCTGATATGGCTAGGTTTGTAGTTTATTGTATGACAGCATTATCAAGGTGGTAATACCATTTCAGCTACCTATGCTGTTGACTGAGATGGTACTATACAAAGTGGTTGTTGACCAAGAATTCCATCTAAGCATTACCAATAATGGTAAATGGTACTTTTTTTTTTGGCTATCGACCAAGCTAATACTGCTGTAGATTGTCTTGGTCGACAGCCACTTTTGCATGTATGGTAATTGTAAGTCTTGGTCAAAAGCACAGGTAGGAAAATAGGCACAGTATCCGAACTGACTGTACCATACACCGGATATATCTGGTGTATATACCGAGATGACACAATTTCGCTTATAACATGTAGTCGGAAATCGGTGTGTTTGGACTTTTAATCAAGCATATACTGCGTATGTCATAGTTGTTCTGCTTGGATAACACCAGAGAGGTAGGTTTATATTTATGTTTTCTTCCTAAAATATTTTATTGCCTTGAATGATAATAAACTCCCTGCCGCTCCAGGAATTTTATTCCGCACAGACAAATGCAACGCGAGCCTGTGGTGAGAAAAACACAGTTATTGTCCTGTTATTTAAACAAGCACACTTTAGATTGCTTGCGCCTTCGGATTTTTAAAAGATTTTTATCAGATATATGTAAAAAAGGTTGAAAATGGTGTTCAAATCAAGCCCCTCGGGAAGTAAACACTGTGCGCCTTACTACCGATCTAGTGTACGCCTTGCTAAGAGTATACGATGAAGTAACTGTACGCCTAACTACAGATGAGATATGTTGCCCTTGTAAATTTACAAAGCAACGAAGGCCCTGATTAGATGCCTGGTTGCTTCATACTTTTATTTTGTTAATGCACTTTCTTAACAAACTTGATAACTGCCTTTTTAAGGAGTTTGGTACCAAAGTGTTTTCATAGTATTTTTATTATTATTTCTGTAAAATAAAAGAATATCAAAACAATTCAGTTGGATTCTTTCCTTCGTTAACATTTCAACTGACATCTTCTCTGCCCCGAACGAGTACTCGGGTACCCTATTTCGGTTTGAGACCAGCTGTTAAGGTACAAATTTACTAATCATTACCTGAATGCTTATTGTTATGTAAAGTATAATTATTCTATTTCACTATTTTATTTCTACTTCTATAGTTTGACATCCTAGGGATCTACAATAGTTGCAATACGTTGTTTCTGTCGAGTCCTCATCTCTAATTCACCATAGGTCTTATCCGTGATTTTTTTTAAATGATTCATCGATGGATTAGAAAACCTAATGCGGACCAAACACCTAACTAAAAATTTGGAACCACTGAAGAAGCAGAGGGCGAGGATTTGAATCCAATAAAACAAGCATTCCACGGAATGCAGTGTCTCGCCTATGTGCGATTTGAGACAAAATAAAGCTAAACATGGAAACAAAGATAACACTGCTGATGACACCAGAAAAGTAATACCAGTACTCAATATTGATGTTGCCTTTGAGCTTTACTCTTCTTGGTGTATGCATGACCCAATTTCATGGCTCTAGCCCAAATGCGAAAACTCGACAAAAATTGCTACGACTGTAAAACGTAAAAAGTAGCTCAAGACAGTATTTATGGGTATCTTTGAGCTTTACTCTTGCAGATAAAGGCATGGCCCAAACTTCATGGTTCTAGCCCTTGTAGTACTTGCAGACCTAAACGCGAAAACTTGATAAAAATACGGTCAGTGTACCGTAAAATGTTGGTCAAGATTCAATACTGTTTGTAGCTTTGAGTTTTTCTCTTCATGATGAAAGCATGGCCCTGATTGCATGGCTATAGCCCTTATAGTTATTGAGAAATGAACCTAAACGCGAACGCTTGACAAAAAATTGCAGGTCAGTAAATCGTAAAATGTAAGTCAAGACTCATTAGTAATGGTAGCTATCAGCTATAGTCTTTCAGATTTAAACAAGTTTCATGTCTGTAGCCCTTACACTTCTTGAGAAATGAACCGAAACGCGAAAAATCTACCAAAAAATTGAAAAATCGGTGAATTGTAAAAAACTTGTTCAACACCCAGTACTGTTGTTAGCTTTGAGTTTTATTCCTGTAGATGTATGCATGGCCCAAGTTTCATGGCTTAATCCCTTATTGTTGTTGAAAAACGGACCTAAATGCGAAACTCGACAAAAAATGCAAAATCGGTGAACCTTAAAGTGTACGTCATGACTCATAGTTGATGATAACTCTAAGTTTTACTCTCCCAAATGTATATATGACACAAGTTTCATGGCTCTAGCCCTCTTAGTTCTTGAGAAACAGACCTAAACGCATAAACACAACAAACGTTTACGTTGACGACGCCGCCGACGACGACACGGAAAAGCAATACAGAATAATGTGTCGCCTCTCCTGCGCAAGCGAGACAGCTAATTTAAGCGCCACCCCCTGCCCCCATTAATCTGCTACTGACCGTTCCAAGGGGTAGCTTATGTTGTGTTTCTTCAATTTTAGATCTTCTTATGTCCGCTTGCCTATGGTCATCTAACAATATGGTAACCTGTACAGATGGCTTTTTAGCTAACTGTTTTGTTTTGTAATTTAAAATAGAAAATAGGTAACAATAGAAGCTACTGGTGTTTTCGGTTACGGTACCTGAATAACTACCTGTCAGGAAAACACCTCTTCATTCGATATACCGTGCGTGAACTTTTGTCAATTTGTGTATACACGGTATTTATGCAAATTTACGTAAACGAAAGTATATATTAAGAGACATTGCGGGAAACTGCGCGTGACAGGTAAACATTTTTTTTTCTTAAATACATTTACAATTACTAAATATTTTACAGATCTGTTTCTAAAATGATATTTGGCATATATCCTTCTATCCAGAAACGTTTAGACACTGACGATACACTTACCGTATCATGCCTGCGAACTGTGAAACATGGCTTTTTAAGTCATGTAATGTATGAAGTTGAAATCTGATTTAACCGTGGTTGTAAAAGCTCACCAAGTAGGTCAATCGCTGATTGGTTAGGTTTGCAAATGATAAAAGAATAAGACTGTACATGCTGCCTTCATGCGAAGTAATAAAAAAAAATGAAAAATCTACATTTTTCTTCCCAGAGTGTATCATCAGAGTTCAAACGTTTCTAGATATAATATTATATGCCCATTATCGGTGTAAAAAGATATGTAAAATATTTTGACTGCAGATATATTTCAGAAAAAAATGTTAGAAAAAAAGTTGTTCATCTGTCCCACGTAGTTTCCCACAATGTCTCGTAATTAATACTTTCGTCTACGTAAATTTGCCAACATACCGTGGTATACATTTCTTGCCATTTTAGTTTTTAGGGCGGTATGTTGGATCTGAGTGAAATAAAACTTGATCATTGCCTCTCTTTTACTTCCAAAGCAAATAGAGCGCGCGTGTGTGTCTGATATAAATTGCACTCATATTGCCATATCATTTTTTTATATTACAATATGGAGATTTCTACATTTTGGTTCCTTTCTCATGCACACGTCTGCTGAAGACAGATACTTATTATTGGATCTAAACATATATTTAGTGGACATGCTATAAATCTATGGTACCCGCGAATAATTGGAACTCAGTTAGCCGGTTACAACATTTTTACACGTCCCAGTCATACACTAAAGCCACCAGACCCATAAAAGCCTAGTTTCATACGGACTTTCCATAGGTCTAGGGAACAAATTTTGTCCATGGGATCTGGGTTACATGAGCAACATGGCCACCAGGCTCAATTTGTTAAGAGCCCTATGAAATCGTTTTTACAAAAGAAAATAAAAGCTAATGACCTTGTTTTAATTCTTCAAGCTTACTTATGGGGAATTGCTTGAATATTAGATTCTTAGAAACTTTCTGCAGTATCTAAAGCCGTTTGCAAAATTTGTGTTTATTCAAGATCAAGCCATTATTTGGCATATGTCCAAGGTAACTGAAGGTCAGACTTCCAAACATCTTTTCCTGGAAAACAACTAGCCATATCTTGCTTAATTTTTTAGCGCTTCTTTTGCATGGCGGAACATAAATTTGCTGAAATGGCCTAAATCATATTAACGAAATGGCGACTATGCCCGTCTTTGGTTAAAAAAATCTTCTTCAGAAATATATGGCAGATCAGTTTGAAATTTGGTATGCTACATTGATCACTTGAGTACTAACTAATTTGCAAAAACATAACAGAGAGTTATCCTTTAGAACATGGTAAATCTTGCTTTTATAAAGTTTACATTTGATGGGAAAATGCTCAAACAAAGATCAAGATGTCATTAGGCCTATGAACTTGAGTTTATAACTAATTCGTAAGTTTAAAGGTGAAACTTCAAAATATCTTATTCTTGGGGAAAAAAGGGTAAATTTATCGTTGGTAGTTTTAGTAAAACTACCAACATAGCAATAGCCTTTTGCCCTAGTTAAAGCACATACGCTTTCTTTGGTATATTCTCTAACATCCCCATACACTTCTGAAGTGGTTTTGATGGCCATTTTCGAAATATTTGGAAGAAACATTTAAAATGACAATTTGTGTTAAATAACACATTCTGGATAAAACCATAAAAATTTACCCGACGTCTTATTTTTTGTTGTTCTGTTCATTTTAGAATACAAAAAATAGCCATCAGAGGAGATGGCAAATCCCCCGACCAAAGGCCACCTGCAACCTGGTAAACAGGGTGCACTTCAAAACGCATATAAATAGTATACTGTCATTATTCTATGCTCCTTATTGACATTATCTGTTTAACAGATGCATGATTATCTAACACTCAGACCAAAACAGTATGCCAGTTTGCTAAAAAGAGGTAAAATCTCAAATAGCAACCATTTAGACAATGTATTGCATATGATACATTCAACATTTCAAAATGTGTGAATAACTTCTAAAGTACAAACCCTACAAATCTAATTTTGAGCTCTCTAGTAAGTGAATTTGGACAAAGAATCCAAATCTGAAAAAAAAAAAAAAAAAAAAAATTGAGGGGGGGAGAGGCTCGGGAAAGTATGAAGGCAAGAGTTGTCATTCTTGTATGAGACAAACTGTCATGATCTGATCTCCATCATATCTGTGAAGTATCATAAAAATATTTCAAAGGGTATTCAACTTATGGAGTGGACATTAAATCACACCTAAAACCATCAAGGGGAAATAACTCAAAAAGTAAGAAAGCAAGAGTTGTCATTCTTGTTCGCGACACATCGTCATGACATGTTCTACATATCTGTGAAGTATCATGAAAATATTTCAAAAGGTATTCAAGTTATGGAGCGGACACGAATTCACACCTAAAACCATCAAGGGGAAATAACTCAAAAAGTAAGAAAGCATGAGTTGTCATTCTTGTTCGCGACACGTCGTCATGACCTGCTCTACATATCTGTGAAGTATCATGTAAATATTCCAAAGGGTATTCAAGTTATGGAGCGGACATGAAATCACAACTAAAACCATCAAGGGGAAATAACTCAAAAAGTAAGAAAGCAAGAGTTGTCATTCTTGTTCGCGACACATCGTCATAACCTGTTCTACATATCTGTGAAGTATCATGAAAATATTTCAAAGGGTATTCAAGTTATGGAGCGGACACGAAATCACACCTAAAACAATCAAGGGGAAATAACTCAAAAAGTAAGAAAGCAAGAGTTGTCATTCTTGTTCGCGACACATCGTCATGACCTGCTCTACATATCTGTGAAGTATCATGAAAATATTCCAAAGGGTATTCAAGTTACAGAGCGGACACGAATCTGCCAAAAATTCACCAAAGGGGAAATAACTCAAAAATTACAAAAGCAAGAGTTACCATTCTTGCTCGCGACACATCGCCATGACCTGTTCTACATAACTGTGAAGTAGCATGAAACTATTCCAAACGGTATTCAAGATATGGAGCGGACAAGAAAATGTTTACGGACGGACAGACGGACGGACGGACGGACAGACGGACGGACGGACGGACGGACGGACGGACGCCAGGCTCATCGCTATATCCCCCGAACCTTTCGGTCGGGGGATAAAAAGAGGTGATTAGAAAGTGTTATTATAACAAAAGATGAAAGGGAGTTTTTGTTTTTGGCCAAACTTTTCATAATGTCGATTTCGAAAACGTATTTAAGTCTGAGGGTATTCATACTGAAAACAGCATCTCAGCAATCCTTTGTCCAACTCTTTCTCAAATTATAACTAGAACATATGAAAACGGTAGCTTATTCTAAAATGTTTGACAATTTACACGGTGCTTGAAAACTGGATCCATTATGATACGCATGTATACGTATATTACACCTACAATATAAGAAGCTATATTATTGTGACCTACATAGATGTGAACATGAAATTGTTCAACGTTGAGAAAGAAGACTTCCCTGTGGTTCTTTCTAACTTTTACCCCATTTGGACAAAAGCTACTTGTTTTTTTATCTGCTCAACTTGATAACGTGTAATAAAGTGTTAACAAAAACAATTGCTATGCCGCTCTTCTCAATGTATTTAAATACCTACACACCATAGTACATTTTCATCAACGATGTTGTATATAGTACTTTATAACAAAGCGATTCAAGCGCTGATAATGCCTGACTTGCGGCTTTTAATATGAAATATTCAGGGGCATTCTCTACCAATACAGAAGCAAGCGGTTACTTTGCAGTTATCGCTTAAAGACTTGTATGCAAGAGTTATACAGATTTGGATTTTGGAACAACTGGACAGCAAGCAACATTGAGTGAAATATTGAAAGTCAACATGATTTTAATTTGTAAGCTGTTGTTAAAGGTCGGTCAAAAATTCACAAACCTGACCTGAAACGAGGATTTTTATAGAAATTCATAGTGCGTATGGGTATTCACCAGATAATGGCGAGAAGGCCGACAAATGGTGACTTAACAGTTTTGTTATTTTTATAGCATCGTGGCTGAATTTATGCAATAATAACGATAAAAATGAGGTTTCATTGTGCTTAGAATTTTTTAATATTTGCCAGGTCTTTCGGGGCCTAGAGACCTGGTAGATTTTAATGCATGAAAACCATGTTTGATCCATATAAAAATAACCGCAAATTACGCGCATTTTTTCCCATAGGCTTCCATAGATAAACACATGTGCCAATATGGTTCTTATGAGAACACTGGGGGACGTGCTTGTTAACATTCGCACTTGCATACGATCTAATATAGGTACTAGAAATGAAAAGTGTCAAAATGCAGAATCGCATACAACCAGCGTCTCACAGGCACAAATAAAACGAACAGAAGCGGAAATTTTGTTGAGTCTCTGCTTTTGCAATTTGACTCGAGTCGCGTTGCGAGAAAACCTTTAACGTTATTGCGAATCTAACCAGTAGGCCTATGCGATTGAATAAACAGATAAATGTAATACACTAATCGCCACTAATCAGACTGCGCATGTGTACATGCTGATCTGGCCAAACACAGTTCGCATGTACTTTCAGACCGGATTTATCATCAGGAAAACAAACCAAAATCATGAAACACTGCTGGCTGAAATGCAGTGGCAACAAGAGAACTTCTTCTGGACACTAAAGCCTGATCTAACAAGCGATTCTTCACTATTTGTACATTCTGTTTTTTAGGAAAACAGATCCAGATCATTTCTACTTGTTGACCAAACCTGCGCAAGTTTGATCAGGTCCACAAGAAAAGGATCGCCATGGACACGGTTTAGTAGTATCAGTAAATGCCAAACGTTTCTAAACACAGGTCACATTTATTTGGTGACCAAACTTGCTGGCTGATTGGCTAAGGGTAATTACTTGCAATCTTACATGAAATCTACTAGATTAAAACCAAGAACAGGTGAAAATTGATTTGGGTTTGGTAGAGGCGCGATTCGATCACGGTGGCAATCCAATGACTACACACATTAATGCACGGAGGGGGGGGGGGGGGGGGTCACTTCCATTATAAAGCAGGGTATATATGTACCACTGGAATAGCCCTACTTTTTTGATCTGCCAGATACACCAATAGGTATGATTTTACAGGCAAGCTAATATACACGAATAGGTCTTATTTCTCAAAGCCCTATATATAAAAGCAAGCTTTTCTAATTTTGTGATCAAAAAGAAACAAATATCAATTACAAAGACAACAAATGTTCTCAGCATACTAATTTCTTGAATTTTCTTCAAGGCTTAATGGCAAATTCATGAGCTAATCTAAACACTTTTTCTGCAGTATACGTGAACAGGGTCCAAATTGATACATGAATAGGTACATATTTTGGCATTTGTGTTATACATGAACAAGGTGGGTTATCAGAGGTCCAGCGGCACATCTGTACCCCTTTAAAGACCAAGTGACCCTCCCCCCGTGCATTAATGTGTGCTAAGCACAGACCCAACCTCCGGTGCCCTAGCGATTGCGCTACGCGGCCCGGCTGTTTGACTTGCGATTTTACTTCCTTAATATCAGTTTTCAGTCATATAAGGACGATGGTTGGGTGTTAATGAAAGGCTGTGTGCAATGGAACCTAGTTTACGATTTAAAATATCAACGCTTATAGAACGGCTCGAACCCGGGACCGCTACATTAGCAGGCCAGCGTTTAACCTACTGAGCTGCAGGGGCTCCTATATTATTGTTGTTATTATTATGACTATTATAACTGTAATTTACGTAACTAATATGTAAGACTAACCTGAATCCATAACTTTTTGTATAAGGAGCACCGGTAGCTCAGTAGGTTAAGCACTGGCTTACTGATCTAGCGGTCTCGCGTTCGAGCCCGACTGGAGGCGGGAATCTGTCCAACCGTAAACGGAGTTCTATTGCACACAACCTTTCATTATCATCATCCCGTCATCCTTATATAACTGAAATACTGTTACAAAGGACGTAAAATTGGAATTCATTCATCCACCCTTACTGTTTGTGTGCAAATATTTACCGCATTCGTGCTCGTGATACATGGATTGAAAAGACTTCAGCGCGTGGAAATGTAAATGTCTCACCGGTAGCATGGCTCGCTGCTCACAATTCCACGTACTGAGGTATCTTAAATCCATGCACTCTGCTTAATCACCCCAAAACTACTACATCTCTAATGTACGCTCAAAGAAGACGCAGATCAGCCTGGACGGATGCACATCTATGCTATCCGAATCTAGAAAATGTGGGACCTAAGGTATCTTTCTAATCGCATAACACCCTGATCAGATTAGATTATTACCCAGGCTGATCTGAGTCGTCGATGGGTGCACAATAGTTTTGTATTTTCATTCGGCTTCTCATTCACAATTATTAAGTCACGTCGCTGATTGTGAAACCACATTGTTGCAAATGGTATGACTAATGTGATATCACAAAACAGATTTTATTTTCTTATATAAAAATCATCCTTATTTTGTCATATTATGATATTCTGATATCACACAATAGACGATTTTTATCACAAAATAGATCACAATTTAGATTTTTGACAGAACAATATTATCGTGAGGAAACATGCGCGTGATGAATGACTGATATTATTATCTTACAGAATAGGTCATCAGGGTAAAGCATACAAAAACTCATTAGTAAGGAATACAGTTGTCTGGACAGACACGATAGTAATGTGTACAGCTGTATCTGCATCTCTTCATCAGTTTGACTTGAAACTGTCAACAAAGCTTGCAAACAGTAACAATATCAAGTATATGTTCATGTCAAAAGATAACTCTAAATTGCATTTAAACAATTCAAATTGCATAATTACTTACTTTCAGACATACAGCGACTCTTTTTTTGGCTCAACTTTGAAATTTCACACTTCGTTGGAAAGGAGTTTAATAATAAACTCATGAAATTATTTTTAGCTGAGTAATAGGATTTTATTTCTTACCTGTATAGAGTTAACCGAAGCAGAACAACTATAAATTATGCAGTATATGCTGGATTAAAAGTCAAAACATACCGATTTCCGACTACTCGTTATAAGCGAATGTTTGTCATCTCGGAAAACACACCAGATACATCCGGCGTATGGTACAGTCAGTTCGGATACTGTGATAGGTATTACAGCCATGACAGGCCCGGATCCAGATCACGACGTACTGGTGGGGCTCTGGATAACTGGCAGGGCTGACGGGCGCCGAGATGTTTATGTGCGAGAAGGGGGTGGTGCGGTGGGGTAGTGGGGGCTTATACTGTAATTAGGGATCAATTTGATGAGAATTTTTATAATGGCTTTTTTTACCTTGAAATATATGTTGTGATATCTCATTAGAATCGCCTCGCCAGGCGATTCTAATGAGATGTCACAACATATATTTTATTTTAACCAGGCCCAGGTGGCGGGGCTGAAGCCCCAAAGCCCACCCCCTGGATCCAGGGCTGCATGATTATTTTGTCATGAAACTATGAAAAAAAAAAGGAATATTGTGACTCTTTATACTGTAATCTTGCTTTTTATGCCTTTATACTATATTTTCATACTGTATAACATGTATATTATGCACTTTGACTTTCTAAGTCTACCTTTGTATACTGTATTTCATACTCTATATTATATTATACTTATTCATTTAATATACTAGTAAGCTAGATGCATTATAAAGTAGCAGCTGCTGCTATTAAAATGACATATTAGCTTTTAGTTTCTTCAGCTTTTAGCTACTTTGTATATTTATGTATGTGATTTACAAGTAAGGTTGAAATTGTAAATGTAATAGTATTACATTAGTGCACATGCATTTTGATTAGAAAATTTATTTTGACATAATTTTGCATAATATTTTTTAAAAATTTTTTTTTGCTATATAAAAATTCGGGATGATGATATTTTTTCTGTCAGTCCCCAAGTCTTTGTTTTGTATTATTAGCTTTATATTAGGTGGCTTTCAAAGATGTAGTTATGAATCCTAGACTTAGATGTACTTGTATAATAATCACAAATGTATAGATGAATTGTTTTTTGAAAAATTAGAACAACCATTGTCTGATTTCTGCAGTACCTTATTTTTTGTAATAAACACACCGAGTGTGTTACAGTTCACAAGTCAGGAAATGGTATTCAAAATTTGGGCAGTAAAAAAAAATCTAGTGGTCTGAAGCCAATCATTATGGAATTTGGCCACATTTTTTTCACAGAAATATTGTGGGGGTGTTTATTAAAAGAATATGGTGGTATCACATCATTTTCATCAGCCATATTTATCCGAAATATTTAAATATCTCAACCACTTTAATTTTAGGATGTATAATCGTCAAGTTTGGATTAGTCCATAAATTTTTCCATATAGGGAGATGTTTCATAAAATTATTGGCAAACAGTGAAGACCGTGATGAGACTGCCCCAGACTAGGGTCCACGTTGTTTGTATAGATATTTCTGTTCAGATTAAATGGTAAATATGTGTGCTTTTCATTCATTCATTCATTCATTCATTCATTCATTATGTTTGCTTTCAGTTTCTAATGAACCAGCTATGCAGAGCAAGAAAAGAATTGAGCCTGAATTCATAAAATCAACTGAAAAATGTAAGAATCTTTGACCAAAAGCATCATAATTACAATTGAATCAGAAATCCAGTCTACTTCTAATCAATAGACTGTGCAAGGTCTTTTAGCCTGCAAAAAATTTAAGTCTCATGTACAAGAACTGTTTTGACATTCATATTCTCCGGCAGTCTGTGCTCTCTACAATAATTCATAGTTCTGAAAACCATGCCTATTTTAAATGGGTATATATCCCTCCATTAACTGTAAGGTAAAATTACAGACTTACGAAAGACATTGAACGCGTGTGATTTTGTTTGTGAGACTATGTCACATGCTAAGTTGTCTTTGCATTGGTCAGATATAGAATATCAGGTGACTTTGAGTGGCATTTTGGGTGTGGCTCAGAACTGTGCATTAAGTTGTTGGTTTTGTGTGGTGGCCATAAATATTAAAAAGATAAATAAGAGAGGCATCATATGTTAAAAGGAGTATAACTTTTCTGAATATTTTAAACAGAATCAACAGTTTTAAAAGCTCAATCAGATTAACCCATTACCTTCGGGATATCCCTTTAGGGTTATCTGGACAAACAGTTTGGATCCAGATCATGCCCCACAAAGATGGGGCCTGATCTGAGATCCAAACTGTTGCTTGTCTAAACCTAATGCTTTACATCTCTTTTCAGAAAAGATTGTATCCATTTCAATCATTAAGTTTTACAAGTATGTAACAGACAGTATACTATATACATGTAATTTTAGTTAAGCTTCCATGAATTTTTTGCCTGTGTGAGGGTACCATTTAAATTTCGTAGGAGTGCTACATAGCTAATTATGGGATCCGTAAAATGTTATGAGAAAATCAGTGTCATGGACATGGTTCATTTCCGATGATCTGTCATTTGCAGCATTTGAAGGTGGAGTTGTTCTACAGAGTAAGAAACGAGTCAGCTCACCAGCTACAGGTATCATTTATCAAAACAGAATAGTACTGCCAGTGTAGAAGTTAGAATATTATCTATTGGCTTTCTTCTTTTCTGATAGTCTTGTGTTAGGCCCCTGTCACACCAAACTAGTTCTCAACCCGTCCTACCCCATGAAACGGGCTATGATCGGGGTAGATCGTGCAACTTTTGGCCTAAAATGTCTACAATACGATTCTAATTCGTTCATAAACAGTCCTCAATACGTCCATCTCATCTGTATCCCATCCGCAGTCCGTTTGTATCAAGTTCATATCAGGTCAGGTTTCCTGTTCATCTAATGCAGAGACCGTTTCCAAGCAGTCCAAGCAAGTCCGTAGTCAGTTCAACCTCATTCGTAGCTTTTTCTACATACGTCCAAACTAGTTCATAATTCGACTACCTCGTTCAAAAGCAGTTCAGCTCATTCTGACTAGGTCGTCAGCTTGTCCTTAGTGCATGCAAAACGTAACTGCAATCACATCCTGGTGTGATGGCTACAAAGTCTGGGGTGTTCTACCCAGTTCTCGTTCGCTTCCGTCACTTCAAGGCATGCAGAGCATTGCATCCTTGTGAGTACCATGCCTCCAAACAAGAGCGGAGCTAGAAAGACTGGCCATACTAAAGCAGCTTCTATAAGATCCCAAAGGTGCATCTCCTCTAAAGCTCATCCAGCTCATCCCCAAGTTGCAGAGTCTCCAAGGCCTTTTCCTGAGTCTTGAAGTCAAGAGAAGAACAGTGCTGCATATCCTGGTCAAGTTTAGTCTGTCTGCTAATCGGAAGAAAGAGCTACAATGGACCGGTCAGTTCGCACACGTACTGCCAGTGGATGCCCAACCTCACCACGTTGTAATACATCCTAGTAGAATCGAAGTACGGCAATTCCATTCGTAGTACGCCCATCTCATTATAAGAACGTTGCCAATCCATCTAATTCGAGAACAGGATGGTTGCCAGAAAATTTTAAACATGCTTGACGTTCTGGAGCACCCTTCTCGTCTGAGCCCGTCCATGAGGTTCGTATACAGACCTTCAAACGTTGCTACTGCGTCCATTCCGTTTACACACAGTTTGAGCCCATTTGGCAAAAATTTTCAGAATGTAGTGAGAACAAGTTTGGTGTGATGGGGGTATTAGCAAAACTTATACCAGTATATCTCTATGTAGATAAGCACCCTGTTAATCATATTAAATGCCCAAGGGCCTTTGCATTTTACAAAAGGGGGGGGTGTTAGTGTAGTAAATTAGCCACTGCCAAAATATCTCTAATAAACAGTATATAGGTGAATGGGTATACTTTCAGAGGAAGCAACTCTAGAATTTTTGCCTTCCTTCTCAGTAGGGTTCAGCTCAACTCTTAAAAGAATTTGCTCCTTTAGGAGCAAATTCTTTCGTTTAAGAGTAGGCCCCATTTCAAGGAGCTACCTCATCCAGAGGAGCAAACAGGACTTTCATGCAAGCTTATTTGACATTATTTTCAAAAAAGAGGCAGGGGGCGTTCATTAGGGTTAATCTGGTAGATATCTCATGGCAAGAACATTGTTATTTTCTTTCGATCATCTTCTCATCTTCAGCTATAACTGACACTATAACCATTTCTTTTCTCTTTAGTCATGTATCAGCAAGCAGTATAGACCCTGATCAGACTGACACTAAGGAACAGTCTGATCTATGCTGAAATATTTCTATTTAAATTATTACCTATTTGGTTGTAAGACAGGTTTATTGCCTCCAAAACAATCCCAATCTAGTATATTTTTGCAATCATTTTGGAAAGGAAAACCCCATCTCATAGTGGACACAGGGTATAATCGATTCCGCTAATTTTCGCTTCCTGCAGAGACTGTACATCATATTTGGCTTCTGCCGAGACTGTCCATGAACTCTTGCTTCCTGCAGGGACTACTGTCCTCAAAAATTGGCTTCCTGCCGAGACTGTCCGCATGACTGCTTCCTGCTGAGAGCCTGGCAGGAAGCAGAATCACGCGGACAGTCTGCAGGAAGCCATTTATCATGTACAGAAGTCTCGGCAGGAAACAAGAGATCGCGGACAGTCTTGGTGGAAGCCAAATATGATGTACAGTCTCTGCAGGAAGCGAAAATTAGCGGAATCTATTTTACCCTGTGGTGGAGCATATTTCACAAAGGTCATGCTTAGTATGTGGATACTGTGAAAACCCTGACTTGACTCTACAGATGCACATGCAGATCACAATTCAACCTGGTTTTACTACACCATTTTGAGCTATGACACAACAAAACCAACAAAGTGGCATGTGTGCCAGCGAACACTCAGATCAGTCTGAGCATCCGCCCAGTCTGATCGTAGTCTTTGCTATGCGCTTAAAGGGTAGCTAAGGGTCTAGCTCCATGTGGACAGTGAGACTCTGATCAGACTGGGCGGATGCCCAGGCTGATCTGAGTCTTAGCTGTCCCCACATGCCACTTTGTTGGTTTTGTCATGTTGCGGCTCGGATCATTTTCAGAGTGCTTTCATCTCTTTAGCAAATTGTAATTTTGCTTTTTAGGTAGGAAAAGTGTTTATTTTTAGATCATATTTGCTATGCATTTTTGTGCTACAAAAGAATCTATCCATCTCAAAAAGAATAATATGCTGCACCCAGTGATAATGAGTCTACTAACTTTTACCGTAATCGAAAGCTGAACCTCATCTCAGTCCAAGCCTATCACTTAAATTCTGATTTAACCATACACATATCTCTTAACAAAAGCCTTACTTATCCGTCACTCAAGGGTGCAGTGAAGTGGGTTTCAGGGTCTAATAAATTAATGGTGGACACATTCTTAAATGTAGCCAAATTTATTCAAGAAATACTGGAACTAGTCTTCAGTTCTACAAGGAAGGACAGATGTTGGATGGATAACAGTGTAGTTGTTTATCATATTCATCTTTGTGAAGTGAATGCTTACATATATCACATAGTACTGTTGTGCTTGTCAATTTGTTGTCTGTTCTGCTGGTATATTTTACTTGTATACAAACATTTTTTTGGTTAACTTTTTCTCAGCATAATTATATAATTATTTAGAGTATCTGTTGATGGTTGTGGATGATCATACATAATAGATGCTGCATTTTTTGCCCTTTATTTTGTTTTCATTTCTGTTAGATAAACAGGGTCCTTAAGAATGATAGCTGTTAGGAACAAACACACACAAACAAAAGTGTCTGTCACTGTACTGTAGAATTTCTGTTCTGGTGTTTTAAATCTTTAGATTTGTTGGGCAAATTCATTCCTCTGATATTGAGACGTTAAATTTTCAAGCACAAGGTAAAGGTAGAGGTTTCCCATAGCCTAAAAGCCATAGGGGCAGTAGGGGCTAGTTGCCCACTGTATCTGGGGCACAGCAGATGAAAAGCGGAGCAAAAACATATGGACAACAATTGATTCTGTGGGTATTGTAAGACTTAAGAGAATGATGCTTTGAACACCTGGGCCCGGTTGTTCAAAACTAACGACGTCGTTAGTTAAAGTGACTTTAAAATTTCAAATGTAAATTTCTCAAATACGCCAATATTTTTTGTTTAAAAAATATGAGAAGCTTTTGCATTGCAAAAGCTGCTCACATTTTTTCAACAAAAAATATTAGTGTATTTAGTTATAAAGTCCTAAAACACTTAACGAGTTGACCTCTTAACGAGCTCTTTAGGCTAACAATGCTTTGAACAACTGGGTCCCGGTCCCAGTACCATGGCATGAATGAATTTGCCCAGACTGATCAGAGTGGTAGCTTTTCACTATGATTACAGCTTCGTAAGGATTCATTGAATTTTGCTAATAACAGGGAAGACTTATCATACTATGAACATATGCAGGCTGACTGTTTTGGCTCTGTTTTGACATGCATGAAGTATTTGAGCCGCGACACGACAAAACCAACAATGTGGTTGTGCGCCCAGGGCAGACTCAGATCAGCCTGGGCATCTGCCCAGTCTGATCAGAGTCTTGGCTGTCCACATGGAGGTAGCTTAGACCCTTAGCTACCCTTTGAGTTCTTAACGAAGAGTCTGAGTAAACTGGGCGGATACCCAGGCAGATCTGAGTCTACACTGGGCGCACAACCACATTGTTGGTTTTCTCGCGTCGCGGCTCATTTGTGCTCAGTGGTTGGCTCTTACTGATTTTCCTCTTTCAGTTATGTAAATGAGCCGGGACATGAGAAAACCAGCAATGTGGTTGTGCGCCCAGCGCAGACTCAGATCAGCCTGGACATCCACCCAGTTTGACCAGACTTTTCGTTAAGTGCTCAAAGGTTAGCTAAGAGTCTAAGCGACTTCCATGCGGCCAGCAAAGACTCTGATCAGACTGGGCGGATTCCCAGGCTGATCTGAGTCTGCGCTGGGTGCACAACCACATTGTTGGTTTTCTCGCGTCGCGGCTCAAATGATTTTATCTTAATTGTTTTAGGGATACAGTCAGAACCGCCAATGCAAAGCAAGAGGAGAACTGAAGGTCCACAAACTACCTTGACCAATGGTTTCTATGACTACGGCCCAGATCAGGATGAGTATGCATTGCTAGGCAACCAGGACAAGTTTGCTCACAATGTGAAATACAAACTGAGAGAAAGTCTTAGATCAAGAGAGGTTTCCCCACCCAAACAGATGAAGTTGCAAAAGGTTTGGTATTGTTTGTTTTAAGATGCATCTTGACAAAGCCTACTATATGGCATATGCAAATGTTGCATGCCCGGACCAGACTAAATAAGATACATCTGTAAAGATAAATAGTTACACCTCCATGATTTCTGCCAGTATTACAAAGCAACTTTTGTGACTTCCTGTTTCCTTCCCTGGAAAATCCTTTTCTTTAAGAGTTGACTCACATTGAGAAGGGGCAAAATCAAAATGGCTGAGTTACTTTCCCCAGAAAGTGTACCTGTTCACCTTAATACACCTCAAGAGACAGCTCATTAGAGCCACAATATACAAAAAGGGTGCTTAATGTACCTTTATATGCTTAAGTATTGAGACACCTAAAACGATTAATTTTCCATTTGTCCCAAATGGAAAATTAATGGTCTTTTAGGTGTCCTAATATTTTAGTATTCTGAAAATTCAGTGTGTGATCCATGTGATCAGGCAGAATCCTTCATTTTGTGCCTGTATATTCCTAATATGGGTCCTTACATGGTGTGTGCAACAGCAAAGATTTAGATCAGACTACATGGATGTATTGGCTAATCTGCGAGCCTTTGCTGTTTGCAAATGGCATATGTACCCTTTTTGTCTCGCCTGCGAAGCAGAAGCGAGACATAGGTATTGCTTTTCCGGTGTTGTCTGCGGCGTAAACTTTCATCGGGGTTTTGCGTTTAGGTCAGTTTCACAAAGCGCTGACAGGCGAGACACCGCATTCCACGGAATTCTTGTTTAAAGTCTGACAGATTGAAACTAAAGACAGAACATATTTTCAAGCAACACTTTTGGAAAAGTGGAAAAGAAAAAGTGAGAGAAAAAAAATTGCTATAAAATTAACATTTGTTTATTAATTACCTTTTGTTTGCAAAGCTTCGTATAGAAAAGTTGGAAGTTTAGAGAATGCTAGTATGTATCTTGCCAGTATATCATAAAATTCATCGAATCAAAGAGAGATATATGTAATTTAAGAAGAGTACATTTACATTATTCTGTTCTGTGCAAGAAGGTGCCAAGTTCTCTTATAATGGTAGTTCTCATGGGAAAAATACTGTCTGAGTGTTGTAATATTTTTCCACAGTGATGTTTCTTATAGTTCTTTGGACAAAATTGACCTAGAATTATGACTATTAATACCCTTATATGATCTAGAGCTCTGCATCAGCACATGTAAGATTTTGATGTTAATTATTCAGAAAGACAAGGAGAATGCAGTGCCCAGGCCAGCACCAGTTGTTGACACAGAACAGTTCAGAAAACCTCCAACGCCATTGGCTCCTAGAAAACCTAAGGACCAATCAGCTCCTGTCATACAAGAGGTCAAGCAACAACAGGCTAAAGAGGTCAAAGAGCAGCAGGTCAGAGAACAGCAAATAAAAGCCATTAAGGAGCAGATGGCCAAAGAAGGGATCAAGAAACAGCCTAAGGTTGTGAGAAGTCCCAAGCCATCAAAGGAGAAAGAAGTTAGGCAGTCCAAAGAGAAGTCACCAGAGGTATAAATGAATAAGGAATCAAAAAAATTTGAGCCGTATGACAAAACCAGCAATGTGGCATGTGCACCCAGCAAAAACTCAGATCAGCCTGGGCATCTGCCCAGTCTGATCAGTCTTTGCTGTGCTCTTAAAGGTTAGCTTAGGGTCAGAGTCTTCGCTGTGCACTTAAAGGGTAGCAAAGGGTTTTAAGCTATCTCTGGGCTGACATCAAAGACTCTGACCAGACTAGGCAGATGCCCAGAGCTGATCTGAATCTTTGCGTGGCACACATGCCACTTTGTTTATTTTGTTGTATCACAGCTTATAGTCATAGAAAGCAAACATAAGATAGACATGTATAGAGGATCTTACACGAGTGGTCATTTCATATGAAATTTATGAAACTCGCCGAAGGCTAGTTTCATAAATTTCATATGAAATGACCACGAATGTAAGATTCTGTTTATCATATGACCCTTTAAAATGGGATTTTAAAGCCTTCAAACTGAACATTATTTCAATAAGAAAATGCATTGTTGACACTGACGTTGTCAGTGAAGTTACGTGTAAGCGCCAAAGTGTTATTACACGTGTGGTCATATGATTTTATGACATGACGTTATCCACTGAATAACAGCGACGTCATATGATAAACATGTATATGTAATGATAAAGAATATGAACTTTATGAACTTAATATATCCGCACAATCATAAGCAAACACCTTCATGCTGCTCAGTACATGCACATTTGGCTATAAGGTGAAGAGTGCACTTCAGGGGTAGCAATTTATCACCAGGGAAGCAAAATGGAAGTCACACAGTGGTGGATCCAGAGGGGGGTTCGAGGGGTTCAAACGAACCCCCTCTTCAGCCTAAATTATTTCATTTTCATGGGGAATTTCAGCAAAAATTGGTCGAACTGTGCAAATCGATCCCCCTCATCAGCTAATTTGAACCCCCTATCCTAAATCCTGGATCCCCCCCGCCCCCTGAGTCACAGCTGTTCCCCTTTGTATAAAATAATGATTAACACACCTTAAAAGATGCAAGGATCAGTCTCTGCATGCTTTAACCTGAATTTGCATGTGCACAAGCTGGTATGGTCCCATGCAGTTTGCAGTTTTGATATGCATACTATTGTTGTAGGGGAAGGGCTGTAACTAATGTTGTGAAAACTTGTAGCCTGACCCCTTTGCTGTGTTTAGGTAATAAAATATGTTTAAATTAGACTGAAGTTTGCATATAAATGTACACTCATAGACACGTAATGCTTTGATACTGCTAAATCTGATATCAGAACACAAGACACAAAGCCAATGTCAAATTAGCTTTCACTTCCTCTGTGATCAACGACAACATACCTTATTAATCCTATTAAACACCCAGGGGGCATTGCATGTTACAAAAAGGGGGTGTTATTTAGAGCATAAAATTAAGTAAATCAGCCATTGCCAAAATATCTCCTAAAACCAGTATCAAGATGAATGGTTATACATGTACTTTCAGAGGAATCAACTCTACTATTTTTGTCTCCCTTTACAGTAAGGGTCAACTCTTAAAGGAAAGAATTTGCTCCTGTAGGAGCAAATTCTTTCCTTTAAGAGTCAACCCCTTTGTCAAAGAGCTACCTCATCCAGAGATGCAAACTGGAATTCTTGCAAGTAAATATAGCAATCCTTTTTGAAATGAGGGAGGGGGCATTTAATAGAGCAGGGGTGTTTATACAGATTAATACAGTATTTCATTTTATTTTTAGGCAGAGAATCTGGACAGAAGAGAGCCTGTTAAGGATTCCATGAAGAGTAAAAGGATTGAGAACATGAATGAGTTTGTACAGACTAATATGGATAAAGGTGTTGCTGATTCTGCTGCGGAAGCCCCAGTAAGTAATAGTATATACCTAGAGGTGAATGGGTGCACTTTCAGGGGCAGTGACTCTGCCATTTCATATTTTGCCTTCAAGCTCAATAGGGGTCAACTCTTAGAGAAGAGAATTTGCTCCTGAAGGAGCAAATTCATTCCTTTAAGTGTAGACCCCTTTTAGAAGGGTTTCGTCTTCCAGGGAAGCAAATAGGAAGTCATAAAAATTGTTCTCCTTTGTAAAAATGGCAGAAAAATATGAGGTGTACCTATTCAAATTCAAACTTTGGAGTGATATTCCTGTATAAACAGTGAAGACCCTGATCAGACTGCTCCTAGAAGCAGTCTGATTAGGGTCTCAACTTTCTTTGCCATCAGCATATAAAACGTCTTCTGACAATACAAAGACTTGGTCAACTTCAAAGAAAGAACAGTCCTTTTATAGAGATTGTTTTGGTGTCCTAATGTGTCGGGTAAATAGCATTAAAGTTTAAGAACAAAAAGATTATAGGTCCTATCACTGAACTTCCCATATGTAGCATTACCATAGACTAAGAAATTTGTCAGAATCGCATGGCCCTTTGAAAATTGCTCGAGTCCTTTAAGATCAAAAGTGTTGAATTATGATAACCAATATAGCCCAAGGTGTCTGTTCATAATGATATCCAATGCACTTTCAACTATGACTCATTATCCTAAATTTTGAACAAGTTGGTTTTACTGACCAGGGTCTTGTCAAATGATTGCTGTCAGAAATGGCAAAATGGGCAAGCCCTGGTCAGACTGTCTACACTGGTCATAGCCTATGCATCAATTTAGATGACTTCACTCTGTCTGAGTCATGTATCATTATTTTGCACAGTCTTTTCTTCTTGAAAATTTTTTTATAAAAAAAAAAATCAAATCTTTATATTTACAGGCAGAGTATGCTTTGAAGTACAAAACTGGTATTTCTGCTCCTAGACCTACCAAGAAATTCTCCGAGTATCAGAAACAATTTCAGTGGAAGGCCGGTATCCCACCTTCTCCATTGCTTGGTGCTGAACAGGTAACCAGTCTACCTATGCTAAGTGGATACACCTCTATGTTTTCCACCATTTTCTGACAGAAGACAACTTCAGTGGTTTTATTTTGACCAAAATAAAACCACAGAAGTTGTTTTCTGTCAGAAAATGGTGGAAAACATGGAGGTTTAGTATTTTCTTCCCTGTAAAAGGATCCTCCAGTCAAAAAAAGCTTACTCTTTAAGAACCAATCTGCTTCATAGTAGCAAATTTTGTCTTTAAAAGTATTGTAAAAAATCTAAAAATTGGGACACCTGAAAGTATTACCGTAATTGTCCTAAAAATGGAACAGTATGATTTTATAATGCATTAAGGCATCCAAATGATGCAGATGGAATGTCAAATAGTGTAGACTCAGATCAGACTACTACAATTGTATCTGCATCTTTTGTTCAGACCTGGGTGTCCAAATACTTAGAATTTTTATGGTAGGCCCCTTTTTTTGGGAGGGCTTCATCAGCCAGGGAATCAGGCAGGACTTCCTTTGTTAAAAGAATGGCTCCAAAACTGGAGGTGTTCACATTCATCTTAATACAATACAAGTAAAATTTGGATGTTACTACCTATAAGAATTGTTTCAGTCATTTATGGCCAGTATTATTTTAGACTTTTCATCATTCTCGATCTGATGGACTTCAGGAGAACCGTAGGAAATTTTCTTATTGAATATACATGTGAGTCGTGACACAAGAAACCTAACAAAGTGGCATGTGTGCCCAGCGAAGACTCTGATCAGACTGGGCGTCTTCGCTGTCTGCATGGAGTTAGCTTTAGACCCTAAGCTACCCTTTAAGTGCAAAGCGAAGACTCTGGTCAGACTGGGCAGATGCTCAGGCTGATCTGAGTCTTGGCTGGATGCACATGCCACTTAGTTGGTTTTGTCATGTAGCGGCTCATGTATCGTTCTGATATGCAAGATATAAGAGAGGATATAAACTTAGTACAAAAAAAATGTCTAATAAGACTACATTAGAGGATTTTGAAAGATGTAATAAGATCACATCATGTGCCACTTGTAATAAAGCCCATATTCTAAGAAATGCCCCAGGGTGTTGGAATTCCCAAGCCCTAAAAAAAGCATTTCAGAAAAAAATGGCTATAGATGATCTCTACCAATTTGGCAGATTTTTGGCTTGATTTTCAGAGGAAAAAAATGCAAGGGGATATTTATTAGAAGAAATTCAGTAATTACTTGTTGTTGTTCTAACTTTGTGACATTTGGATAATAAGATGAAAATTATTTTTCATGTATAAGGAAAGTTAGCTTTTCCTCAGCGACTATTGACATTTGGAGGGGTAGGGGTGAAAGCTGTGAGATAAAGAGAAAAAGCAGTTTAAAATTGTCACCAGATGTAGGGGGAAGAAGACTTTTGAAATGGCCCTGTCTGTGCATGTATGTGTGCATGTGTGTGTGTGCATATGTGTAAGCAGTTTTAAACTAATGAGTGATTTTCTGGGGTTTTTTTTAAATGATTGATTTTAAAATTTTATGGTTGCATATTTCTATAGAATGTTATTGGCCGTAAAGAGGTATGTTTATATGTTAGAAAACTTCATATTTTACTGTTTAGTTATCTTTCATTATTTTGGAGGCTGTTTTAGGAGTGTCAATGTGGAGACATCTAATGTACTTACAAATAGAACACGATGTCTGATTGGATTACGTCAAAAAATTTTGACAGTATATTCTGCTTATATATATACATAGGTCATTGCGAAATTTCACTTCTCATTGGCTGACATATGGTTTTATGTTGATGAAGATACTTGTTTTGGGTGTAAAGCAGTACACTTTTAAAAGTGAAAATATGAAAAAGTGCATTAGAATGGGTATAATTGTACATAATAAAATTGTCATTTGGGGAGGTAAATTGTTGGTTTTATGGTTGCAAATTGTGTTTTATGGCTCCATTTACCTTTCACTATAAAATGAAATATGCATCTATTAAAACCAACAATCCACCACCCTAAATGACTATTCTGAGTACAGTTATCCTCTAAGTGACCAGTCGCCTATATTTTACTCTTTATGTCTAAAAAAATTCTAAAAATTGGAACACCAAAAATAGTCACCGTAACTGTTCTAAAAATGGCACATTTTGATTTTACATACAGAAGGAGTGGCAGACAGTCTAGACCCTGTTCAGGCTGCTCCCTGTTTGGAGCAGTCTGACCTGAATCTACACTGTTTGCTCAAACCTATCTGTCCCTTTTCATAAACTGACTGCACAAAGATGCAAACTGATATGAGTGTTGGCTGTTTGAAAATACTGTAAGATGTCAATGACTGTGGTATGGTTCATTTATTTATCAGTTTTGTCCTATTAATTAGATTTGATCATGCAAAAGCCATTCCATGAAATACACCATGGCCATCTCAAAACCTGTATCAGTGGGCCATAAAATATATATTTAGGTACACAGAGACCTGCCATGGAGTGATGGGTTTTACTCTTAATGAGTTGGGCATGACTGATTAATGTCTTCAGTCCAGTTGACAAAGAGATCTGCATCCAAAATTGCCCATAGCTGGAAAAAGTGGTATCAGGGTATTTATCTGTAATTGCAGTGTTGCTGAACGTGGTGTCTGCCATATCAAACTGGCAAAACTGTGTGTGTGCATGCAAACATTAACACATTCTGAGATATTATGTCTATTATGGTTTCAAACTTGGGGACTGTGGCGCTGGTAAACAAGCATTACTGGACAAACAACAGCCTGTCCATGTTGACATTCCTAAACTTGTTCTTTTTAAAGTTAGTTTAGCTGTTTGCGGAGCTTCAGATAAAGCAATATTTTTGTATGAAATTTCCGTTAATTGTGTATTAATTGTAGATTTGTTAATTTCTCTTTGGAAATTCTCCATGGAGCATATTTAGTGACTTTCCAAAACATATTTTTTTGTAGAAAAAAAGAGAGAAACTGATAAGTTTTAAGGTGACTGATACAACTCCATGTTTATCAGCCAGTTTTACAAAGGGGAACAACATTTGTAACTTCATGTTTGCTTCCCTTGTTGATGACTCCCTTTTAAAATAGGGTTTATTCTTAAATGAAAGAATTTGCTCCCTGAGGAGCAAATTCTTTCCTTTAAGAGTTGACTCCCATTGAGAAAGGAGGCAAAAATAAAAACAGTTGAGTTGCTTCCCCTGAAAGTATATCCATTCACTATAATGAAAAAAATATTGCTTTATCTGAAGTTTTGCTGTTACATAGGCTATTTCAGTCTTTCACCAGTTATCTTTTAGATACATTAACACTTAAAGTGCCAAAAAGCAGAGGAAAAAATTTGCGTCTGCAACATGAAAAAAAAAAATAGATCCAAGTTTAATCATATTAGGAATGCAAAGACCAGAGGGCAAACAGTGTTGATTCAGATAAGGTGGCTCATTATAAGCCACCTCATCTGGATCTACACTGTTTGCAAATTTTAACTATTTTCATTTCCGGTGCTTTAAGTGTTAAAGTTGTCTTATTATTCAATACAATGTAGTTCTCACTATAATTATTTATGCATGAAATTTATTCCCAGTTAGTATTTCTCAGTTAAATATTGTTTGAGCCTGGTCATGTGACTTCCAACAATGTGGCAATTTTGTCATGTGATATTCAGATCATCCGTCTCATTTATATAGGGTAATCAGAAACCTCGCTGTTCAAATGGCTCTATGGCTTTGGCCATTTCCATAGATGGCTGATGTGACAAGCGAAGGCTCAGAACAGACTGCACCTTAGTGCAGTCTGATCAGAGCCTTTGTTGGTCTTCAAATGCTACATTGTTTGAAATCATGTCATGTGGCTTGTTCTATGTTATAATATGAGAGATTAAAGGTGATGGGATAGAAAGCTTGCTGAAGAAGGAACATTTAAATGTCAGGCAGCCAAGAAAGTACCATATTGTTAATTTCTCATTTGTTCACAGCTTCTTCATTTTATAGCTTTCACAGTTTTTTACTAATATTAGATAAATAAGCACACTTAAATACTAGAATTCGTTATCTTCATTTTAATATTTGCACAAGTTGCACTAATTGCTCTTCATTTTTGTTTCGCCTGTTACTAGCAGAGGTGAGACATAGGTATTTCTGCCTGTCAGCGGCACATACCTTCATCGAATTTCCTGGGTAAGCTCTGTATAGTGGCACTGGGCAGACAGACTAGACACTGCTTTCCATGGAATTCTTGTTCTGTCACTCATTGCTGAAAATGTATGATGCCATCATGTATGTTTACCTAAACAGAAAAAAAACTGTATTTGAGAACCAACAGAGTGGTTGTGCACCCAGTGCAGACTCAGATAAGCATGGGCATCTGCCCAGTCTGATCAGACTCTTTGCTAAGCGCTTAAAGAGTAGCTAAGGGACTAAGCTACCTCCATGCTGACACCATAGACTCAGATCAGACGGGTGGATGCCCAGGCCGATCCGAGTCTTTGCTGAGGGCATATGATGCAGTATATGTTTACCTTACCGGAAAAACTGTATTTATTTTATTTTAACAAATTGACTGTTACGTATTATCTGTTGATGTATCAAAAACTTGCAGGTGGAATTCTGCTCACAACCTGATAAGACTTTCTTAAGCAGTCTGATTTGGTCTGCACTATTTGGTCACACTTAGCTGTGCAAATATTTAAACCGATACAGTTGAGTTGTATCAAAAGCATAGGACTTTCTAATTATGGAAATACCTGTATGTTTAATGAAAAAGACATTCCTTACTTATCATGTAAAAGGTAACATGAATTTTAACGTCACAAAATTATGTTTGTTACCGTGCATGCTACTGGTGCTGATGTCAGTTTAATGACAGCCCCAGAATGCTTATCAGATTCAGATATTTCCTCATGAACACAGCTAAAATGGATTTTATTGGGCTCATCACTGTTCTGATAGTGAAACAGCAAGTCAAGAAAAAGCTTATAGTTTATCTATTATCTAGCTGCAGTCAGTTTGTTTTCTCTGTCATTTAGTTGCATATATACTAGCATTCTGATCCTTCTTGAAATTTGAGAGCTTTTGAAAAAAGTTAGGGCGGCAGTCAGATAAATTATGATTTTTTGGCTGAATTCTGGGAAAGACTTAAGTCTCTGAAAGCAAAATTGCATGGTAGCATGTGAATTGCCATGTTAATACATGGATTTTTGCCTGTTAAAATAAGGCTGTTAATAGCATGTTGAACCTCTTTTTCTGCAACAGTACAAGTATCTAGTATTATTTAGCTCATGATATTATGCCAGTTTGTGAATGAAACCGTGTGTTTATTTTCAGGTTGTGTACAACAACAACCCTCAGTTATCTCCCCCTAAGAAAGATGTTATACCTAAAGTATCAGAGTACCAGAAACAGTTTAAACCCTTTAAGCTGGTTCCTGTCCCTAAAGAGGAGCAAGAGATTCCAAAGAAGAAAACAAAGGTAGTAAACTCTTGTAATATCAAAATGAATTGCCCATTAACAGTGAGTGTTACCTCCTCAGACTTTAAGATGGCTAAGTTCACTGCAAGAATGATAAATGTGAAGCTTTGCAAGTGATACAGGAACTAATTTCATGCAAGTACTTTTTTTTCGTTTTTGTATTTAAGTCACTTCAGAAGAGCATGTGCTCGGAAGCAGCCAGTCATTGTGCTTTATTTTGAGTTTGAGACTGTACTAAAGTTTTATAACCTCTGGGCCAGATGTGTATTATACTGTGCTGATTTACAAAAGTTGCTTTGTACATGTTTTCTTGTTCTGCTAGATTTTATTTTTTAGTGATTGTTGTATATTTTTAATCACCTTGTATTAACTTTTACAGCTGCAAAGAAGCAAGAGCTTGGAAGGTGAGAATTTGCAGTTTGATATGTTATAGCAAGGAAATACATACATCAAGATTTGCCTTTCTGAAATATTATTTTAGTAAACTTTTCAGAAAAGTACATATTGATAGTGCTAATTTGCAAAAGTTGCTTTTTACATGTTTTCTTGTTTTGAAATATCTCTTGAAAAAAACACATATTGCAAGCATAGCCAAAATGATTTCAATACTGTAATTATACAAAAATGTTCAGTGTTTTGAGGCTAATGATTTTAACGTCAAAGAAAATGCGCAAACTGTACAAATAATGTTTTTAAAAAAGAATATTAGGAAAACATAGCAAATATGAATTCCTGTAACTATGTCTAAATTAAAAGTTACAAAACCATAAACATTTGTCCCTGCAAACATAAATACAGATATAGTGTCATTCCAATTATGGGCATTATTTGATTATTACATTTGTTATGTACTGCATTTTTGACCAGCTAAATGGAAACTTCCACCCATACAGTACAAAATCTGCCTGCTAGGTTTACATCCCTGTTGTAGATATCGTCTTTTCGATTTGTACAACAAAATGGATATTCACTGTGATACAAAGATAAATGTAGCTTATTTTATGTAATATCTTATGAGTTTGGTATACTGGAAATAGTTTCTTAAAGTGTTTTGCAGTAAGCGGTCTGTAGTAAATGGGAAGATACTATTTTCCATGATTTTCCAGACATGTCTCCTTCAGAGATTCCAGCTGCTGGTTCAGCCCCAGTTGTTGCCCCTGATAACAAAAGACTGACAATGGAGTCAGACAAGGAGAAACCAACAGTGAAAGCTGTACCTAAAGTGCCAAAGGGAAAACCAAGGTAGGAATGAGTAAAGATGGTTTATGACATTTGCTCAGAGCTTAAGATAAGAGGGAGTATTTGGTGATAATTAGGGATATTTTTTTGTTAATTTTCCATAAAAAGATATGTTGTTACCCCTCATCTGAACCATCTCAACGAGACAGTTCAGATGAGGGGTCACAACATATGGTTTCAAATTAAAAAAATTATCTCTAATTATCATCAAATACTCCCTCTTATCTAGAGCTCTGTCTGCTGACAGGGAAAACTCTGATTAGACTGCACATATAATTTGTGGATCTTGAGAGAGCAACAGATTCTGCTCAGTCTGTGTGAATTTAGCAGGCTGGCCACATGCAGTCATAAAACTTTTTTTCCTTTCTTAGTTTAGATTGTTCTCAAACTTAAATATTGAATCTAATCTTAAATATTAAACAAAGCATATTTTGAACACTCAGGTACAACAAATTATGTGACATACAAGCAAGATAAAATCCCTGCAGATTGCATAGGTTTTATTTAGTCCAAGTTTGATTTTTCCTACTCTCTTAGCTGAGTTGAGCATGATAAAAAAATTTATAACCTAGGGACCAGGGCCTGAGGTTGTGCTCAACTCAGCTGAGCATGCAATTTGCTCTGCTGATAAATATGAAAATGCCAACTAAACTTTGTTTAAAAAAAAGAAAGGCAATGGTTTCCCATAGCCTAGTTGTAGAGGAGCAGTGGGGGTTATAGAGGCCCACTGTGTCTAGGGCACAGCATATAAAAGGCGGAGCCCATCCCTTTCCTTCTGCTGCCTCATCCTTCCCTGATTCAGAAAATGTACCCATTTATTACCGGGTTGACAGAGAGAGTTTATCAGTCACAGGTTTATCCAAGCTGGGATTTGAACCTGGGATCTTCTGCACCATGACCGAGTTGCTCTAACCCCAGGATCATGGTGCCTCTGTAAAGTTTCAGTTTAAAGTTGTTTATATATTTGAAAAGCATAGTCAGGTGTCAGCATGTCTTGCTCATAATGCCAGTCCAGCAGAAGATACTTTATCAATGTTGCTGTGTTGCTGTAATTCCACATAATTGAGCCACGACACGACAAAACCAACAAAGTGGAATGTGTGCCCAGCGAACACTGCGATCACTTGGGCATCTGCCTAGTCTGATTAGTCTTTGCTATCAGCATGGACCTAGCTAAGACCCTTAGCTACACTTTAAGCGCACAGCCAAGACTCTGATCAGACTGGGCGGATGCCCAGTCTGAACTGAGTCTTTGCTGGCGCACATGCCACTTTGTTGGTTTTTTTCGTATCACGGCTCAATTATGTTTTGAATCTGGGACAAATAATCTCAAGAATAGGATAAATAAATAGAACCCTGTACAGTTTGTATTTCTTTTCATTTTCAGAGTTTATAAGAGTGAATATCTGTCTAACTTTAAGCCACCAGATAGGTTTGACTACCTCAAAGGAGCCTGGCAGGGTGCCCACCCACCACATGTACGAGCCCAAGTGGTAAGAATCTAGAGATAAATTGATAATATCAAGATTTAGGAAGTGTAGCAGTAAAGAAACAGGACTCCACAAATGTAATCTTTATTTGCTGAGTTGAGTGATATCAAACTGTTCTCCCCCTCAAAATAATCCTCCTTGCAATCAATACACCTCTGCATTTTCTTCCTCTATCAATGAAGTTCCCTTTGGAGGGCTTTATGCATGTTTTACTGGATCTTTTTCAAACCCTGCATACATGTTGTGGACATATTGAAGAAGTGCACCTGGATTTTTGATGGAGCTAGAATTGATTTTGACAGAATTTTGACAGAATTACAACCTTTTGAACTTAGTCATTTTAGGCAAATTTTTGCATTGTAGGGTAATGTGTTTGTGTAATCAGCTCCTCTCACAGTATTGCTTGGATCTTTTTTAAACCTTGCATGCATGCTGTGGACATATTGAAGATGTGCATGTGGATTTTTGTTGGAGCTAGATATACTTTAGACTGAAAAACAATCATTTGAACTTAGTCATTTTAGGCAATTTTTTGCATTTTAGGGTATGGAATTTGCGTAACCAACATCTCCCACAGGTTTGAATGGGTCTTTTTCAAATCTTGCATACATATTGTGGACACTTTGAAAATGTGCGTGTTGGTTTTTGTTGGAGCTAGAATTAATTTTGACAGAATTACACTTGTTTGAAGTTAGTCATTTTAGGCAAATGTTTGCATTGTAGGGTAAGTACTTTATGTAATCAAATCCTCCCACACTTTTCAGTGGCTGTTTTTTTCAGACATTGTATTCTTGTTGTGGACAAAATGAAAATGTGCATGTGGGTTTTTGATAGAGAAAAAAAATTTTTTGACGGAATTATGGCCTTTTAAACTTAGTCATTTTGGGCAGCATTTTTGCACTGAGAGCACGGTTTTTGTCATGACTTCAGTAGATTCTTGACAGATGCTGCACGGGGGCATCATCGGTGTCTTACAATTTTCTAGTTTGGCTATATGACAGGTCCCCCCCCCTCCCTTTACCCTCTAGAATGACACAATATCATATTAATTCTGCTATAAGCCGATTTGTAAGACTTTTAAGCATGTGCACTGATGTTGACATTTCCAATTTTGAAATTGGAGAAGTCCATTATTTAGATGGGAGGTACTGATGACATGATTTCTCTACCTTTTTAAGATAAGCTGGAGCTGCAGTAGCTTGGTGGGTTAAGCCCGGGAATCCCAGTAAAGTCCCATGTTAAGTTGCAGTCAACTAACCATCCGTCCCTCTCTTTCTAAAAATTGACTCTTCCAGCTTTGAATATACCATACCAAACATAACTGGGACAAAGTGAGCTTGCCTGAGTATGAGGTCCATGTCTGGGGTTTTCACTAAAAAATCAGGACATCTAAAATAATTACCATAATTATCCTAAATATTGAACAGTTAGGTTCTTCAATGCAGTAATGTGTTTAAAAGATACAGATGGAATGGTAAACAGTGCAGACACTGAACAGACTGCTTCTTAAGGAGCAGTCTGATCTGGGTCTGCACTGTTTGCTCGGACCAATCTGCCCCAATATTTAAATTATTTACAATACCTGCACTTCTATTGTTGCCTGTGGTGAGTTTTGCTCAAAGAACAAATCACCTGGTAAAATTAATAATAGGTAAGGATTGGTCAATTCTTTCACCCCTTCTCATCTGAAATAGACTGTTCCGTTGTTGAACATGGACCAGTCTATTATTTAGAAAAGGGTAATGACATGACTGTGGTAATTATTGTAGTGAAGCTTTCATCCCTATATATCCAAAATGGACTCTTCCAGTCTTTTGAAAAAGGATAAGTTCATTATTGAGGAAAGGGGTAATGATGATTTTTGGAGAGAAGCATTTATTCCCTAAATATCAGAAATAGACTCTTCTGTGTTGGCAAGTGCATTTTTTAACCCTTTTAATATATGAAATGGACTGTTCCATCACTGGGCGAATCCATTATTTACAAAGAGTAGGGGTAATGCTATGATTGCTTTCACCCCTAAATATTTAAGATGGACTCTTCTATCTTTAAAGTTAGACAGGTCCATTCTTGAAAGAGAGGTAAAATCAGCATTTCTTCAAGATAACATTTCACCCCTAAATATAAAATAGACCCTTCCATTTTGAATTTGGTTAAGTCCATTATTTATGAAAAGGTACATTGACAAAAGGTATCATCATGATGACACAGATTACTCCCTATTGTTCATGCATGTCCTAATCCATTCAGAGAAGAAAAAAGGCAGTGAACTTTGTTCAAGCTGTTACATAAACAGTAAGTAGTGTTTTATAAGGATTTTCGCACATACAATACTGTTGGTGGTCATGCATAATGGATGGATGACAGATGACTTAAGATTTTACATCCTATGTAACAGTGTCTCAGTCATATCAGGATGATGGGAGGATGACAGTGAAAGGCTGTGTGCAATAGAAACATGATTACCATTGAAAAGATTTCCCCCTCTGGGAATCTAACTCAGGAATTAGGGCCATAACGTCTACTCCCAAAACGTCTACTCCCATAACGTCTACTCCCAAAACGTCTACTCCCATTTGGTCTACTGTGCCAAAACGTCTACTCCTATTTGGTCTACTGGGATATATGACTTGTTTGGTGTGGTCTACCCTGTACTTATTCATAATGATCTTCAGACTAGAAACAAACTTTGGGTGACCTCATATTTCAATGTTCTTTACAAATTAAAATATATTTTTTATTAGAAAAAGATGTTACATGCACATTGTAGGTTCACAAAAACTGCCTACTGGATGTATCCATATGTATATTCTAAGTCCATAACCCCACCCCTTATACCCTATACACCCTATACACTTCTTGATAAAATGTTGACTCCACTGGCAATTCTCCTAAATACAAGTATGAAAATGGCATGCATAGTTGCTTTATGTGTGGACCAATGAGAATAGAGGTTTTGGCCGAGTAGACCAAATGGGAGTAGACGTTTTGGCACAGTAGACCAAATGGGAGTAGACGTTTTGAGAGTAGACGTTTTGGGAGTAGACGTTTTGAAATTAGACGTTATGGCACTACCCCTAACTCAGGACCGCTAGATCAACAGGCCAGGACCCGGTTGTATCAAACTTTAATGACAAATTAAACCGTCATTAAACCGCCATTAATTTACGCGTTATTAAATTCGGTTGTATGAAACTTTTAATGACGCAACTTCGTCATTATCTCTTCATTAACTTAATGATGGTCTGGGGGTATCTTTAAACCCTCATTAAGCAATTCAAGATGGCCGCCATCGTCCGATTCGACCTCGATATTTCGGAAAAGCGACCATTTTAAAGACAACATGGTCGATGTAGAATGCGAAGGAGATGGAAATTCGTGAAAAGAAACCAAACACCTCGATCTGCAATCATTTCCATGCAGAGCAAGAACCTAAAGCCATTCAAATGTCATACAGCAGTTGTTAGTTATCCAAAGCTCGGTACATTTTCCTTTAAAAACTTGCTTCTTTCCCGTTGGCATCGTAAAAATATGTAAACATCATTGAGGTTCATCGACCAGCTGCTCACGACATGATGACGTCATAAGACAACAGGCAGCGCACAATCAATATCTAAGGACTTTTGATAGAACTTATGACCCGATTTGACTTGATGGCCAATAACCTCTATTGAACTAAACTTTCTAAGGTTGTTGGATTTCCGGGAGCCTACACACCGGGCTATCGACGTTTCAAACAAACGTTGATTAAATACTGATTCAACGTTGTGTGCCAGCAGGGTAGGCATGACGTCCATATTCCATACTCTAGGCGCCTATACATCGCACCTACAGCATTGAATCCACGCTGTGTGCCTGCTACATAGCCATGTGTATGCATCACATCCTGTTTTGGATGCCTACACGTCGATGATACAACGTTGAATCAACGTTGTGTGCCTGCAGGAAATGTATTCTTTGTAAGTTATCCGCAATCTTGGGGTCTACACAACTGCGTACATTAATCAACGATAGGCCTATGTGCCTGTGCAGGGTATGCACCCCTTCATATGCATGGCACCCCCATTCTAGGAGCCCACACATCGGGCACACAACGTTAAATAAACGATGTGTGCCTACGGCGTATGTACCCCTTTGTATGCCAACAACCCATATGGGAGCCTACACATCAAGCCTAAAACGTTGAGCCTGAGTTGTGTGCCTGCAGGGTAAGCACCTCTTTGTATGCTTGACATTCCCATACCTGGATTTAACACATAGGGCACACAACGATGAATCAACGTTGTGTGTCTGCAGGGTATGTATCTCTTTGTATGCATGTCACTTTCAGTCTTGGAGCCTACACATCGGACACACAACGTTGTTCATCGTAGGCCTAATGTACCTGCAGAGCGTGTCTCTTTTGTAAGATGGTATTCCAATTCTAGGAGCCCGAACATGGGACACACAATGTTGAATGAGTGTAGTGTGCCTACAGTGTACGGACCCCTATATGCATACAATACCAATTTTTGGGTGCCTTCATATCGGGCACCCAACCTTCAATCAACGTCGTGTGCCTGCAGAATATGTACCCTTTGTCTTTGACCCTAAACATCATACACACAACGTTGATTCAACGCTGTGTGCATGCAGGGTATGTGCCCCTTTATATACATGACATCCCGAATCTGGGATCTTCCACATCGGTTACTCAACGATCACTCAACATTGCGTGCCTACAGTGTATGTATCTCTTTGTATGCATGACATACCCGTTTTGGGAGCTTACCCATCGGGCAGACAACGTTGAACAAGTATTGTGTGTCTGCATAATACGTACCCTTTCAGGCCTTTGTCGGATGACATTCCAATTCTCGGACCTAACCATCGGACACACAACGTTGAATAAACGTTGTCTGACCAGCAGGAAATGTGACCACATCCCATTCTGCAAGCCTTAATATCGGACACACACAGTTGATTAAACGGTGTGGGCCAAGAGGGTAAGTACCCCTTTGTATGCCTTTGGGAGCTTACGTCTCGGATACACAACGTTGAACCAGCGTTGTGTTCCTATTTGTATGCATGATATTCCCATTTGGGAGCCTACACATCCGTCTTACAACGTTGAATCAACGGTGCGAGCCAGCAATGTATGTAGCCCTTTCCATGCATGACATTCCCATTCTTGGAGCCTACATATTGGGCACACAACGTCCGATCAATACTGAATCAACGTTGGTTCAGCGTCATGACGCTGAACCGACGTTGATTGATTGATCGATTTGTTGCTTAACGTCCACGGTAAACAACTATGGTCATGTCGGGACGGTCAGTTAACCTAACCACACTATTCCTGGGCAGGCTTAGACCTCCTAAGCGGTTAACCAGTACTAAGTGCACATGCTTTCGCCAGTAACTGACAACTGCCCTTCTTGAAACAGCGGAAGGAGAAACGCAAGTATGTGGCCAGACCGGGTTTCGAACCCAGGACCTCTGACTTATGAGTCAGGTGCCCTACCGATTGCGCTACGTGGCCCGGCTGAACCGACGTTGAATCAAGAGGTTAATCAATATTGATTCAACGTTGTTTGCCTGCAGGGCATATACCTTTTTGTGTGCTTGCCCATAAACTATTGCTGTATACTGCTTCTAGTCTACTGTTTTCTTTCAACTTCCACATTGCCTTTGCGCACATGCCAGAGTTTGAGCTAAAGCTTGATGTGTGCGCGCATGCTCTATGCTCGAAAAGCTATTTTCAATAGGCAGTAGATAATAAGCAAGCCACAACAGAAAGTAAGCAGTACACAGCTCATAATTTGCCACATAATTTGCCATACAAAAAAGTACAAAACCAGCATCTTGCATGCTTTTCGCACGTGTAAAATTTGTCACAGTACACAGTGCACAGGAACACGAGAAAGAGGTACACAGGAAAAGTTGTACATCCCTGCGAAAGATAAAATACTGAAGTTGTTCGGAAAGCCATCAAAATGGTATAAACTCATGGAATATTTTACTGTAAGTTATCTCTGAAAGATTTTCACAAGAGTTTCATCCTTTTAAACAGCCGTATTTGGCTAGTTTTAAACAAATAAAATAAGACTCGGCTTCTGACAAAAAGTGCTGCAAAGTTTCTTGGTTGGCAATCAAAATAGCTTATATATATCATAAACTTTATTAGGCCGCCGTGACGATAGTCAGGGGCATTATGTTTTGCCCCTGGCAGTTCGGTCCGTCCGACTGTCTTGCCTTCACGCATGAAATGTTTGTATAATCAACTCCTCCCAGAGTTTTCAAGCAATCCATTTGTAGCTTTGCAGAGATGTTACAAGCATATTGCAGATGGACATGTGACGTTATTGGGATTAAAAAAATAAGGTTTACAAACTTACGGCGTTTTCGACTTAGACAATTTTGAGGTTAGGCCTAAATATCGGGTAGCAACTTTGTGTATTCCACCGCTGACTCCCCCCCCCCCCCCCCCCCCCCCCCCCCCCCCCCCCGAGTTTTTAGACAATGAACTTGAAACGATGCACTGATCTTAAAAGCAAATTGCGATGAAGATGTGCATGTGACTTTTTGCAGACGAAAAAATAATTCTTGACAAATAATGGCCATGATTTCGACTTGGACAATTTTAGATTAGTATTCAATATAGGATAGCACGTTTATGGATTCAGCTACACTTTTCAAGCAATCAATTTGAAACCGATGTCACAAGCATATTGAAGATGTACATGTGAGTTTTTCCTGATTCAAAAAAAAAGAAAAAGAAAAAAGAAAGAAAATAGCCTACTGCATTTTCGGCAGACATTTCAGACATCAGTCTGGCATGGGAGGATTTTTTTCTTCTGTAAAACGTATGTTGTGCCCTCTTGAGAATCATCTGGCGATGTTGAAGCGACTCACCAGTCGGTTCTGATAGGTATTGAAAGAACTTATGGGCTAAGAAAAACAAAAACAAAAAAAGATGCTTTATCCAATGACTCGCGGCGCGAAACTAAAATTTGTACCGACCATTTCATGAAGAGACAAGGAGAATAATACATTTGAATACTTCTGATTACAAGAACATATGAGCCGCGACACGAAAAAAATACAAGAAACAATAAAGTGGTTGTGCGCCCAGCGCAGACTCAGATCAGCCTGGGTACCGGCCAAGTCTGATCACAGTCTTCGCTGTCCGTGGTTGTGCGTCCAACACAGACTCAGATCAGCCTGGGCACCAGAGTATTCGCTGTCCGTATGGACATAGTTTAGACCCTTAGCTACCCTTTAAGCGCTTAGCAAACACTCTGATCAGTCTTAGTGGATGCCCAGGCAGATCTGAGTCTCCGCTGGGCGCACAACCACTTTGTTGGTTTTCTCATGTCGCGTTTCATATTATTTATATAAAAAATAACGATAGTAAATAAATCATGGTGCACACTAAAGTGTTTGCTATAGCATAGTCTCATTCCCTAGATATTCGTTCTTTCTCCCGAAACAAGTTTCCACACCAGGGATCGGGCCTGCCCAAGAAGAAGACAATGGATTTGTGTACTGGTCCTGAGATAACATATTTTGGTAAATTTATTCTGTTGTCGATAAAGTATAGCATGCAGGCCAAGCCCTAGCCTCCAATTTCATAGTCCGCATCCGATTATCCAAGCCAAGTTTGACGATGAAAAGCATGAAAACGAATTTAGCTGATGAATCATTTACCATTTACAGCGTGTATTTCTGGTATATTCTGGTATATTTGCCCTCTCCATGAAGCCGGGCCGGGTAGCGCAATCGGTAGGGCACCTGACTCGTAAGTCAGAGGTCCTGGGTTCGAATCCCGGTATGGCCACATACTTTCGTTTCTCCTTCCGCTGATTCAAGAAGGGCAGTTGTCAGTTACTGGCGAAAGTATGTGCACTTAGTACTGGTTAATCGCTTAGGAGGTCTAAGCCTGCCCAGAAATAGTGTGGTTAGGTTAACTGACCGTCCCGACATGACCTTAGTTGTTTACCGTGGACGTTAAGCATCAGATCAACCAACCAACCCTCTCCATGAAAAGGAAAAAAGAGATAAAAGAAAAACAGTACAGGATAGCAGTACAGGATCCGCGGTACAGGATAACTCGTCTGACAGCGCCTTGCCCATCACATAAAAAGATTTAACGTAAAACTTAAACGTTTGGCTAACGCCGACGCCGTCGGGGGTAGTGCAATAGCTCTTCCTGTACATTCGTACAGGCGAGCTTAATAAAGATCTAGATCTTCTGCTTAAAACCCTAAATAAATTACTGGTATGCTGTCGTTTAGATCACCTAATTCTTATGACGTAAATCAACGTCATAAATAGAACCGAGTGATCACTAGCAGGGGAGGCAACTTTTATGACTTCCTTTTTTCCCCTAGGCTGGCATGGCCCTCTTGGAGGGGCCTTTAGAGTAATGCAGTTTTTGTTTTTCGCTCTTTCCTTTGGGAGTTGGTCCCGGTTTGGAGTGGCGACAGGCTGATTGGGGATGTTTATGTTGCTTCCCCTAAAGGTGTACCCATTCACCTTAATATAATATACTTGAAAGTTATTTATTTATTTAGTTATTTTAGGGTCAGGCGATGGTGCTGGGTGACTTTCAGTGCCGGGGTGTACTACACATTTGGATAAGCGTAGGGCAAGGGCCAACTGTGCTTGCCCGATATAGACTGAAATACGGTCTCAAAGAACCGTTAAACCCCAAACAACCCACCAACAAACTTATTTAATCCTGCAACTGTTTCTGATTTGATTTGATCGTTTCGAGGAAGGGAGAACGTTGCGATGAAATTGGGAGATAGTTTTTATCTATTTATTTTATTTTCTATTTATTTATTATTATTCTTTTCTATTTGTTAAACATTTTAACCAAAATATTAAATGTTGTTAAATTTGCGGTGCGAAAAATGCAGAAAAAGATCAAGCACTCAAGAATAACGTAGGAAAAGATTTTAATTGCTTAACCAGTGCGCGAAAATCCAATTAAATAGCACGCAGTCTTAATAACGTCACGTCATGATGTTCCGATGACGTCAGATTTAATGACAAACTCGTCATTAGCGCATCATTAACTTATGACGGTTTAATGAACGTTTGATACAACCGGACTTAATGCCGCCATTAACTAATTTGTCATTAGGACTTTAATGATAGATTAGCGATTAATTTGTCATTAGTTTAATGATGGTTTGATACAACCGGGTCCTGGGCTTAATTTACTTAGCTGCTGGGGCTCCTGTACATGCATAACTATGTTTATGGAAACCATTTCACATTTATTAGAAGCCCCAGTAGTTCAGTGGGTTGAGAACTGGCTTGCTGATCTAGTGGCCCCTGATTAGATTCCTGCTACAGAGGTGAAAATCTTTTCAATCATAAAACAGGGTTTCATTGTACACACCCTTTCATTATCATCTCCCATATGACTGAAGTTGTGTTAAAAAGGATGTAAAGCTTCAATTCATCCATCCATCCATAAATTACTCTTCCAGATTTGAATTAAGTGCCAGAAAAGCAGACATAAAGTGTATGTCTGCAAAATTTCACAATTTATGCACAAGCATTATCATATTGACAGTCTAAAGATCAGAGAGAAAATAGTGCAGTCTCAGATGAGCCACCTCATCTTGATTTACACTGCTTGCAAATTCAGCTACCATAATGTTCCTAAAATTTTAGACACCTAAAAGTCAGTCAATTGTTGTTTGAAATTCTTAGAAAGTGGCTTTTACACATTTAATACAACCAAATGGTGCTTAGTGAATAGCAAACGTTGTAGACCCAGCTGTTAGGAGCAGTTTGAACTAGGTCTACAATGTTTGCTCAGACCTGTAGGGTCATTGCCATTTCTATTTTGGGCACTTAAGGGTAAAGCTCACCCTAATTGACATAGTAAGTGTGCCTGAATGATCATACAATTTCAAAAGCTTGGGACACCAAAAATAATTACCATAATTATCCTAAAGATTAAACAGTGTGCACTTTTCAATTGCAGTAAAACGGGTCTATGACAAAACATCGAAAGACAAAACCTCAAAACGTCAGTTCATCGAAAGACAGGTTATCGAAAGGACAAAACAGCGAATAAGACAAAATATCGAATGGACATTTACTCGAAAAATAACATCGAAAAAGCATCAAAAAAATATCGAAAACACATAAAAAATATCCAAAAAATATCCCATGAAAAATCGAATAACTTATTCTATAAATATTTTGATGCAATAAATATTTTACTCTGTTGCAGCCAGATCACAAAACTTCACAGGACGCCCAGTTCTTGGCTATTCTTTTCCGTGTTTTATATTTTCACACCATGGAACTGGTTCATTACGATACGTTAAAGGCCACCGCAGACAAATAATCAATGTATTGGTTCCCATTTATACGGTTTTCAAACTCACTAACAATGGCAGCTGGACATAACTGCTTTTTTGCAGTTTTATTTCAGTATGAGCTTGCTCCGCGATGCAGTTGCTTGAAACTTTGTATATATCTGGGTGGTGAAAAAGTACAATATTTTGGTGTATGAAAGCCCCGTTATATAGAATGCTAAAAACCCAATAATACCGAACATACCCCTGAAGTCCTACGATTGGTTGGTTGGTTGTTTTGGGTTTAACGGCCCTTTAAGACAGTATTTCAGTCTATATCAGGCCGTCTCCCAGAGAGAGGGAGAAAGAAGAGAGAAGTGATAGACGAGAGAAAAAATGTCCAAACAACCCCCACCCGCACTTTCTGCAAGCACAGAAGACTCTTGCCCTACTATCGTCCAAATCAGTAGGACGCCCCGGCACTGAAAGTTACACGCAACACCATCACACCACCCTACCACCCCGAAGTCCTACGAGGCCACAAAATATTGTTCTTCAATAAGAAAAATTGTGGTAAATTTGCGGAATGCTACAAAAATTAACGGTGAATTCGATCTTTTGTCACCCCTGAAATGTTGTAATTTCGATAATTTGTCGTAGTATTTACACTGCATTTTCAATCTTTTTACGTTCGATGTTATGTCGCATTAGATATTTTGACATTTCTTTGTTTTGTCGTATTCAATGTTGTGACTTTTCGATGAAGTGACGTTTCGATGTTTTGTCGATGAAATGTCGGACACCCCAATAAAACATCTCAAAGATGCAAATTGAATGGCAAACAGACCTCCTTCAGGAGCAGTCTGATCTGGGTTTGCACTGCTTGCTCAGACCAAGCTGTCCTCATGACATGAATTTGTTTGGTACCTATACGTCTATAGATTTACTGTTATAAGGAATCACTTTTACCAGGCTTGGTCCCTTTTAATCTGTTTTCATCTGGATTATACTATTCCATTATTGAACATGGACAAAAGTCTGTTATTTATAAAAGGGGTAAAGATCTGATTGTTGTAATCCTGGAAAGTAAACTTTCACCCCTTGATATCTGAAATGGAACTTTCCAATATTGGATGAGTCCATTGTTAAGGAAAGGGGGGATAATTTATTTGAATCTTTCACCCCAAAATATCTGAAATAGACTCTTCCATGTAGGCATGTATTTTATTTATCCCCTTTATATTTGAAATAGACTGTTCCATCACTGAACTTGGGTGAATCCATTATTTAAAAAGAATTTGGGTAATGTTATGATCACCCCTAAATCAATGAGATGGACTCTTCTATCTTTAAAATTGAAGAGCCCATTATAGAAAAAGGGGTATTCAAATAATTTCTTTATTGTCGAGATATTTTACCCATAATTAAAAATAGACCATTCAATTTTCAATTTGGATAAGTCTATTATTTATAAATGGGTGTATTGACAAAAGGGTTGTAACTCAAGTTAATCTTCATTATTCATGCATTTCCTGTCTTTGAGAAACAGCAGTGAGCTTTGTTCAGGCTGTTACATAAGTTTACAAGTTTGTTCATAGAAAAACGTCACAAATGAAATGTAAATTACACAGTGAATAAAATTAAGAAGAAGAATAAAAAAAAAAGTAAAACTGTAAATTGTGCATTGTAAGAATTTGCACCTGCAATCATGTTGGGTGCACATGCATAATCACAATGTGTTTCTGATGGTCTCTCACCCCTGTGGGTTTGAGCCGGGGCTGGTGCACAAATGCTAAACCTAAGTTCTGCTTATGGAAGGTCAGGTATTTCCCCCGCCCTGGAAGCTACAGTTTTCATCTTTTATAGTTACTGATGCTAGTGACTAGCTTCCCTGATCACAGGTCCTGGTGAATGATTGTCTTTGGATGTATCACCAGTAAGCAATTCTGATTCTGATTTGCCCACCTTTGCTTAACAACCAGCTTGACATAAGTAAAATTCTTGAAAGGGCTGTAAAATTATACTGTACGAGGGTCATCCAAGAAGTCTTGCAAACGCCGTCATTATTACTACTTTATTGTCACCCGACGTAGGCGGAGGGGGACTATAGAAATGACCCTCGTCCGTCCGTGTGTGCGTCCGTCCGTCCGTCCGTCCGTCCGTCCTTCCGTCCGTCCGTCCGTCCGAAATCTTGTCCCCGCAACTCCTCCTACGTCTTTCATCGGATTGATTTGAAATTTTACAGATTGTATTCTTATGATATGAAGATGTGCATGTGGTTTTCGATTTTTGTTTCGGCCATTTTTGATGGAGTTACAGCCCTTGCTGACTCAGACCTTACAAAATCTTGTCCCCGCTACTCCTCTTACATCTTTCATCGGATTGATTTTAAATTTTACAGATTGTATTCTTACGATATGAAGATGTGCATGTGGTTTTTTATTTTTGTTTCGGCCATTTTTAATGGAGTTACGGCCCTTGCTGACTTAGACCTTGTCCCCGCAACTCCTGCAACATCTTGTATCAGATTGACTTGAAATTGTGCAGAATGTTTCATCATGATCTGAAGATGTGCATGTGATTTTGGAATTTCATTTGTCCTATTTTTTGCAAAGTTATGGCCCTTTGTCGTTTTTTGGCATTTTTCCAACTTTTGAACCGTTTGACCGAGAGAGCTGAAATTTGGTATGCTATTAGCGTTTGGTAAATTGATTATTCTGATTATTGTTAGGATTTGCTAAATTATAAGTGACAGAGTTATTCCCCTTTCATAGATAATAGACATTCACTTAAAGGTAAATGGATAACTCCAGAACTATTCATATTATTGGGCTGAATTTTCATAAATGCATTGTTCATTTTTCATCAGATTCATATAAGCAGGATTATGGCTTGTATTTTGTTACTGGGTATACAGTCTTGATGTTTTGGTCATTTTGTAAGGGCCTATAGTTTCATTAATTAAAGTAGGGTAATCAAATTATACCATAAACAACTTCCGTATATAATACACATATGTGCTAAAAATCATACATGTGACATTCCTTTCTTAGAAATGGGAGGGTTTTAAATACAAAGGTATAAGGGATACCGGCGGTGAAATTGCACAAACACGACGTCTTTTACAAGAAGTGAGGGGAAGAAAATTCCTGCATAAATATTTATAATTCTTTCAGTTTTCGAGAATTCATGTTTAAAAGTAATCGCCTTATATTTAAGATCTCATATAAGAGACAGTTATCGTTTCACATTTCCAAACATATGTGGTTGCTAGGCAACAAGAGAATATTACAGAATTTAGCAAAAGTCTAGTTTTTGATGTTTGACTCTGGTTTCTAAAGGCTGCAAACGATATTAAACAAGGCTTGAAGCTTATATTTTCTTTAATATCTACATTTCAGCATCTTGGGACTATTATTTGGTAACAAATTAATGGCAGTTTAGGAAACACTTTATCTGCTGTGAAAGCCACTTCTTCATATACTCATTTTATATGATATTTTAGCTGCCCGAAAAACATGGTGATCTTCCTTTGAACAATAATAATATCTTGATTGACAGCAATATCTAAACCTTGGTACCGTGCACATACTTCAGTATCATTTTCCGTATCTCCCAGCAATTTTCAGAAATTTACAAGCGTTCTGAACTAAGCTAAGGGATCTTAAACAGACAACTAGAAGCCACTGCCGCACCCATTATGGTAGTATTCTTCAGTTGCCTAGAAACGCCATTTGCAAGATCATGACGATTCAGGAAATCATTGACTGGAAAGAAGGGAAGTTGCAATATAGGAATGCGAACTTCTTGACTCGTTTTTAATTACCATTTGTCTGAAACTTGGCCGTTTGCAGGACTTATTGGATGACCCTTGTATATTGAAAAAAAAAAGACATTGCACATTTTATGATTCACAATTCACTTTATTTTAGTCATGTCAAATCTTAGAATTGAAATAATTTTTCCCCACTGTGGCTTACCATAAAAATGTTAAATGCTTGGACAGAGAGCTGACCAAACAGTGTAGACCCAGATCAGCTCAGTGGGATAAGCACTGGCATACTGATCTAGCGGACCGGATTTGAGCCCCGCTTGAGGCGAGAATCTTTCCGACCGTAAATGGGGTCCCATTGCACACAGCCTTTCATTATCATCCTCTCATCGTCCTGATATGACTGAAATACTGTTGAAAAGGATGTAAAGTCATAAGTCATCCTTCGATCCCAGATCAGATTGCTTCTAAAGGAGCAGGCTGATAAGGGCCAACACCGTGTGCCATTTTATCTGCATCTTTGGGCACAGTGTCCAATTTTTTATGCCCCGCATGATGACAGTCAGGGAGCATCAAGATTTGCTTCTGTCCATTTGTCAGTCTGTCTGTCTGTTCATCACATGTCATGGTATAGAGTTTGTGTAATCATCTCCTCCCACAGTTTTTAGCTCACCTGAGCCAGCGGCTCCGGGGGAGCTTATAGGATGGTAAGGCTCCGTCGTCCGTCTTCCGTCCGTCCGTCCACAATTTCAAACGACTTCTCCTCTGAAACCGCTGGGCCAATTGTAACCAAATTTCATATAGAGCCTCCTGGGACCTTAGGAACGAAAAGTTGTTCAAACGGTCCTGGTCACATGACCACAAGGTTGGCAAATGACCGGTCAATATGAGTATTGACCAGACCGGTGGTCATTACTGGTTATAACCGGTTATTAGTGGTCGATTGGTGGTCGATTGAAACAACCATGGTCAGTTGAAGATACTTAGCATTTGTTATCCCATTTTTACTGGAGTCTATAAACAGAGTTAAAATAGTTTCAATACAAGATAATACAGACTTTATAATAATTGAAAATGTGTTTTATGAGTTGCTGTTGCTCAGAACTGTATTTAAAAGGCCTTAATACATACAAAATCTGAATGTTAATAGTTTCAGATCTTCAGTCTCAATCAGACTGAATCATTAACACCCAACTTTCAGTTCAGACTAGAGACCTCTAACTTATTTTCTGTAACCATTAATAAAAAATAAATAGAAAGCAAATGCAATTAATAAAAACTAACAAATTTTTAAAGTAGCTTTTTCATAATAATTAAAAATATTTAACTCAGTAACTAATTTAACTGAAACAGTTAACTGAATGAACTGAAAGTACAAAAAATGAAACAATACTTCACAGAGATCACCTTGTTCAAATTAGTGATGCTCTATAAGCTAAAATGCAAATTGGTCTGGCTTCTACATAAGAAGACAAAAGTGTGAAAATTGTAATGAAAACACTATCTAATTCTAACTTTAATTGCCACAGAACAAACAAAACTGTCAAAATACTGGGCCTGTCTCTCAAACTGAAGAAGGTGTGTCCAGTTTACAAGAACTATCCAATCACTGGGCTTAAAATGCACAGGGTAATTCTGTGACACCTGTGTTTATTTAGATGTGTGAAAGAGTGGTCGTTCTGTTATCTGCTCTTTTCAGTGAAATGAATTTAACTATTCAAAGTTAATCAAAGTGTCATAATAGTGTCAAAATGAAGCCAAAAAACCCTTTGTGTTGTGCTTAAAGACAAAATTCTTTTCAAGTTACAGAAATGTCCGACATCAAGAGCCTTTTTACACACATGAATATATACAAACAAAAACAAAAAAAAAAAGATAAAAAAATATATATATAAAAAAAAAAGAAGAAAAAAAAGTTTAAAAAGAAAAATAATGTAAACTAGAAATGTGTCCATAGTACACGGATGCCCCCACCAAGTGCCTTGAGTAAGAGGGCACCTTTATTAGGGTACTGGCTCTTGTAGGACAACTACGTTCATAGAAGCAGACTTCTATAATATAAAAGGCCAAATGTATGTCCACCATTAAAACACAAAAACACAAAGAACCACTTAAAATTTCCAATCGACCACTCTGACTAGTATTGACCAGTATTGACCACTTTGGGGAGTATTGACCAGGGCGGTTATAACCGGTTAAAACCACTGGTTAAAACCGGGGGTGGTTTCGACCACCCAACCTTGCATGACCAACATGGCCGCCATGCCCATATATTGTAAAGACCTAAAAAAATCTTCTTCTCCAGAACCAATAGGCCGATGGCCTTGAAACTTGGTATGTAGCATCGGGTACGCAAGTACTACCAAGATTGTTCAAATTATGACCTTGGGTTGACCTTGACCTTTTTACGGCAAGGTCAAATTTGCTTCCTTGTGCTTTTATATGGCAAAATGCTAGAACATAAGATATCTTGGAAACTGTCGCAGATTTTGGGCTAAAAACCAGTATCTACAGTCATCTTAATGAGTACATGAAGATTTATGACTTTAAGAGGTCAAGGTCATTCTTTGACCTTTGACCCAGAACTCTCATATTTTGACATTTTCAAACAATCTTCTCAACAGCCACTGAGCCAATTGAAACCAAATTTCATATAGAGCCTCCAGGGGTTGAGGGAACAAAAATTTATTCATACTGTCCAGGTCACATGACCAACATGGCGGCCACGCCCATATATGGTAAAAACCTTTAGAAATCTTCTTCTCCAGAACCAATTGAACGATGGCCTTGAAACTTGGTATGTAGCATTGGGTACTCGAGTACTATCAAGATTGTTCAAATTATGACCTTGGGTTGACCTTGACCATTTTACTGCAAGGTCAAATATGGGAAAATGCTAGAACATATGATTTCATGGAAAGTTTTGAAGAGTAAGGCCTTAAATTGGTTAATGCAGTTGAGTACATGAAGATTTATGAGTATAAGAGGTCAAGGTCATTCTTTGACCTTTGACCCAGAACTCTCATATTTTGACATTTTCAAACAATCTTCTCCAAAGCCACTGGGCCAATTGAAACCAAATTTCATATAGAGCCTCCAGGGGTTGAGGGAATGAAATTTTGTTCAAAAGGTTCAGGTCACATGACCAACATGGCGGCCACGCCCATATATGGTAAAAACTTTTAAAAATCTTTTTCTCCAGAACCAGTTGACCAATGGCCTTGAAACTTGGTATGAAGCATTGGGTATTCCAGTTCTATCAAGAGTGTTCAAAATGGTAACCTTGGGTTGACCTTGACCATTTTACGGGAAGGTCAAATAAGGGAAAATGCTAGAACATAAGATTTCATGGAAAGTTTTGAAGATTTAGGCCTAAAAATTGGAAAGTGCAGTCATCTTAATGAGTACATCAAGATTCATAAGTACAAGAGGTCAAGGTCATTCTTTGACCTTTGACCCTGAATTCTCATAGTTTGACAATTTCAAACTTCTTTTTAAAAGCCAATTGTAACCAAATATCATATAGAGCCTTCAGGGGTTGAGGAAACGAAAATTTCTTCAAATGGTCTGGGTCACATGACCAACATGGCCGCCATGACCATATATGGTAAAAACCTTTAAAAATCTTCTTCTCCGGAACCAGTTGACCGATGGCCTTGAAACTTGGTATGTGGCATTGGGTACTCCAGTATTATCAAGATTGTTCAAATTATGACCTTTGCTTGACCTTGACCTTTTTATGGCAAGGTCAAATATGGCAAAATGCTACAACATAAGCTTTCATGGGAATTTTTGAAGATTTTGGCCTAAAAATTGGTATATACAGTCATCTTAATGAGGTCATGAAGAATTATGAATACAAGAGGTCAAGGTCATTCTTTGACCTTTGACCCAGATCTCTCATATTTTGACATTTTCAAACATTTCCTCTAAAGCCAAAGGGCCAATTGTAGTCACATTTCATATAGAGCCTCCAGGGGTTGAGGGAACCAACATGGCCGCCATACCCATTTATGGTATAAACATTTAATATTTTTCTTCTCCAGAACCAATATGCCTATGGCCTTGAAACTTGGTAAGTAGCATGGAGTACTAGAGTACTTCCAAGACTGTTCAAATGATGACCTTGGGTTCATTTTGACCTTTTTTGCAGCATGGTCAAATATGGGAAAATGCTAGAACATAAGATTTCATGGAAAGTTTTGAAAATTTTGGTCTAAAAAATGGTATATATGGTTGTCTTAATGCGTATTAGCACATGAAGATTTATGAGTACAAGAGGTCATGGTCAGTCTTTGACTTTTGACCCTAGACTCATATTTTGACAATTTCAGACATAAGAAAAAGCGACTTCGCCAATTGCTCAGGTGAGCGGATCAGGGCCTCATGGCCCTCTTGTTTATTGATCTTTTTAGCTCACCTGAGCCAGCGGCTCTGGGGGAGCTTTTAGGATGGAAAGGCTCCGTCGTCCGTCGTCATCCGTCCGTCCGTCGTCCGTCGTCTGTCGCCCGTCCACAATTTCAAACAACTTCTCCTCTGAAACCGCTGGGCCAATAGTAACCAAATTTCATATGTGGCCTCCAGAGGAAGGGGGAACGAAAAATTGTTCAAATAGTCTTGGTCACATGACCAACATGGCCGCCATGCCCATATATGGTAAAAACCTTTAAAAATCTTCTTCTCCAGAACCAATGGGCCAATGGCCTTGAAACTTAGTATGTAGCATCGGGTACGTGAGTACTACCAAGATTGTTCAAATTATGACCTTGGATTGACCTTGACCTTTTTTACGGTAAGGTCAAATTTGCTTCCTTGTGTTTTTATATGGCCAAATGCTAGAACATAAGATATCTTGGAAACTGTTGAATATTTTGGGCTAAAAATTGGTATCTACAGTCATCTTAATGAGTACATGAAGATTTATGAGTATAAGAGGTCAAGGTCATTCTTTGACCTTTGACCCAGGACTCTGATATTTTGACAATTTCAAACAATCTCCTCCTAAGCCACTGGACCATTTGTAACCAAATTTCATATAGAGCCTCCTGGGGTTGAGGGAAAGAAAATTTATTCATACCGTCCAGGTCACATGACCAACATGGCCGCCACACCCATATATGGTAAAAACCTTTAAAAATCTTCTTCTCCAGAACCAATTGACCGATGGCCTTGAAACTTGGCATGTAGCATTGGGTACTTGAGCACTACCAAGATTGTTCAAATTATGACATTGGGTTGACCTTGACCTTTTTTATGGCAAGGTCAAATAAAGGGAAATGCTAGAAAATAAGATTTCTTGGAAAGTTTTGAAGATTAAGGCCTAAAAATTGGTATACACAGTCATCTTATTGAGTACATGAAGATTTGTGACTTTAAGAGGTCAAGGTCATTCTTTGACCTTTGACCCAGAACTCTCATATTTTTACAATTTCAAACAATCTCCTCAAAAACCACTGAACCAATTGTAACCAAATTTCATATAGAGCTTTCAGGTGTTGAAGGAATGAAATTTTGTTCAAACGGCCCAGGTCACATGACCAACATGGCTGCCACACCCATATATGGTAAAAACCTTTAAAAATCTTCTTCTCCAGAACCATTCAGCCGATTGCCTTGAAACTTGGTATGTAGCATTGGGTACTCCAGTACTATCAAGATTGTTCAAAATGATGACCTTGGGTTGACCTTGAATATTTTACGGCAAGGTCAAATATGGGAAAATGCTAGAACATAAGATTTCATGGAAAGTTTTGAAGATTTAGGCCTAAAAATTGGTAAATACAGTTATCTTTATGAGTACAAGAGGTCATGGTCATTCTTTGACTTTTAACCCCAGACTCATAGTTTGACAATTTCAGGCATAAGAAAAAGCCACTTTGCCAATTGCTCGGGTGAGCGATTCAGGGCCTCATGGCCCTCTTGTTTAGCTTACCTGAGCCAGCGGTTCCTGGGGAGCTTATAGTATAGGCAGGCTCCATGGTCCGTCGTCATCCACACTTTTAAACAAAAAATATCTCCATAACCATCTTGCCAGTCATGATCAAATTTTATGTGAAGCATTATTGGTGGGGGATTGACTGCATAAGGTTTTAGGGCAAATCAAACTGGACTTCTGGTTGCCATGGCAACATATATCTCCCATATACTTATAATGAGAAAACTTAAAAAAACTTCTTCTCTGAAACCATTGGGCACACAGCTTATATATTTAGTATGTAGCAATGTTTAGTCGTCCTCTACTGAGTACATAAATTCTGGCAATCATGCCTCTGGCCACACCCCAGGGGATCATTTGTTCCCGCCAAAGGCGGAGGGATATAGTTTTCTTTATGTGCGTCCGTCCTTCCATCCATCCGTCTCCGTCTGTCCGTCCGTCCATCCATCCGGAGCTATCACTAAGTAACCATTGAACGGAATTTTATGAAACTTAAAATAAATGTATATCACTATGAGGCGCTGATGCACATGAAGTTTCATCACAATGTCTTCAGTAGTGCATGAGTTATTGCCCTTGAATTGCTTTCAAAATGATAAAATGAGCCATAACTGAGTAACCAGTTATCAGAATTTCAAGAAACTTAAAATAAATATGTATCACCATTAAACAGCTTTGCACATACATGTAGCAATATTTAGTGGACCTGTACATAAATCCTGCCAGTCATGCCCTTGGGGTCCAAACTCGCCACACCTCAGGGGGTCATTTGTTTATATAGAGCTGTATAGCCAAAGAACTTTCGAAAAGCTTCTTCTCTGAAATCATGAAGGTGAGAGCTTATATATTTAATATGTAGCAATGTTTAGTGGTCCTCTACATAAATCCTGCCAATCATGCCCCTAAGTGAGTGAGTGAGTGAACTCGGGTTTAACGTCCCACCAACAAAGAGGTCATATGGAGACGGGTTTAAAGTCTCATCCGAAAGACCGGAGAAGTGGGGGATCGATCTTGCAACCCCTGGATTGGTAGTCCGGAGTGTTATCCACTACACTACAGCCGCTCCTCATGCCCCTAAGTCCAAACTGGCCAAACTGGTCATTAGTTTATACAGAACTATATAGCTAAGGAACCTTCAAAAAAATTTCTGTCTGAAAACACGAGGCCCAGAGCTTATATATTTAATATGTAGCAATGTTTAGTGGTCCCCTACATAAATCCTGTCAATCATGTCCATCGAGTCCAAGTTGTGGAGAGGGGTGGGGTTATTTGTTTATATAGAGCTATAAAACTAAACAAAACCTTCAAAAATCTTCCTCTCTGAAACTAGGAGGCCCAGAGCTTAATTCAGAGACATAAATCCTGCCAATCATTCCAGTTTTGTCGAAACTGGACATGCCAGGGTTGGTGGGTCCTTATACAGAACTGTATAGCTAAAGAACTTTCAAAAATCTTCTTTTTGGAAACTAGGAGGCCCTGAGCTTATATAAATAGTATGAAGCAATGTTTAGTGGTCACCAACATAAACCCTGCCAGTCATGCCCCTAGAGTTAAAACTGGCCTCACCCTAGGGGGTCATTTGTTTTCATAGAGCTATATTGCTAAAACACCTTCAAAAATCTTGTTCTCAGAAATTGTGAGAACAAGAGCATGTTGCAATGTTGACTGGTCTTCTACATAACACCTGCCTACAATGCCCCTGGGGTCCAATCTGGTCACACCCAAGAGTCATTTGTTAAAATAGAGCTATATAGCTTAAAATGAAAAAAATCTTCATCAAAAAATGCCATTTATTTTTCATAGAAACTTTATCATACTTGTCAATAACCAGGGCAGGAATAAACCTCAGACCAGTTTGAAATTTGGCCATATTGTACGATTTGCCTTAGAGTTACTTACCTTTGAGCACTTAAAAAGCCCATATTTGACCTTGTCATGGGCACAATGCATGCTAAAACTCAGGTGAGCTGTTGTTGCCCATGGGGCGACTTGTTTAAGATAAGCTGGAGCTACAGTAGCTCTGTGGGTTACTGGCATCCCAGTAAAGTCCAACCAACCATCCGTCTCTCCCTGTCTAAAAATGGACTCTTCCAGCTTTGAATATCTTACCAAACATAACTGAGACATAGTGAGCTTGTCTGAGTATTAGGTCCATGTCCGAGGTTTTCACTAAAAAAATTGGGACACCTAAAATAATTACCATAACTGTCCTAAATACTGAACAGTTAGGGTTTTCAGTGCAGTAATGTGTTTAAAAGATATAGATGGAATGGCAAACAGTGCAGACACTGATCAGACTGCTCCGAAGGAGCAGTCTGATTTGGGTCTGCACTGTTTGCTCGGACCAATCTGTCCCAATATTTAAAATTTTTACAATACCTGCTCTTCTATTGTTGCCTGTGGTGAGTTTTGCTCAAAGAACAAATCACCTGGTAAAATTAATAATAGGTAAGGTTTGGTCAATTCTTTCTCCCCTTCTCATCTGAAATAAACTATTCCATTATTGAGCATGGGCCAGTCTATTATTTGGAAGAGGAGAATGACATGACTGTTGTAATTATTGTGGTAAAATTTTCACCCCTATATCTAAAATGGACTCTTCCAGGTTTTTGAAATAGGATAAGTCCATTATTGAGGAAAGGGGTAATGATGATTTTGAAGAGAAGCAAGTCATCCCTGAATATCAGAAATAGACTCTTGTGTTGGCATGTGCTTTATTTTCACCCATTTAAGGTATGAAATGGACTGTTCCATCACTGAACCTGGGGCAAATCCATTATTTACAAAGTGTAGGGGTAATGCTATGATTGCCTTCAACCCCAAATATCTAAATGGACTCTTCTATTTTTAAAGTTGGACAGCTCCATTCTTGAAATAGAGGTACAAACATAGTTTCTTCAAGACAACATTTCACCCCTAAATATAAGATAGATCTTCCCATTTTGAATTTGGATAAATCCATTATTTATGAAAGGGTACATTGACAAAAGGTATCAACATGATGGCACAAATTAATCTCTATTGTTCATGCATTTTCTAATCCTCTCAGAGAAGAAACCAGAGGACCACTGGTCCTGTAGCTCACCTGAGTCCATTCATCCTCAGCACTCAGGGGTAAGTAACTCTAAGGCAAATTGTACAATATGACAGAATTTTGAAGTCTGCTTCTTGAGAACATTTCAGTAAAACTTTTGTCAAAATATCTACTGTAACACAGAAATAAATGCTAATTTACATTTTTCCTATTATAAGTCTATGGAAACTTTAAGTTGCCATCTCAACAAACCACGTGGGAACAAAAATACAAAATAGTAATTCAATAGAGGCTATTTCTAAGATCCTTCCAGTAAAGTTTCAGGTTTATCATCCAATTAGTTTCTGAGTAAATGATTTTTAAGTATGTTTTCTGTTTTTAACCGTTTGGTTACCATGGCAACCAGCCAAATTGTGCCATTTGCATAAATTTCATGTGGTTGCTAGAGGACTACTCCAGGAACAATTCTGTAAAAGTTTTGTCCAAATATCTGCAGCGATATAGCTATGAATGAAAATTTTCAACTTTCCTATTATACGCCAATGGCAATTTAAAGTTCCAACAGAAACAAAACTACTGGAGCAACTGCCTTGAGAAATAGTATTTTTTATAGAGGCTAGTATTAAGATCCCTTCTGTAAAGTTTGAGCTGTATCAGTCGCATAGTTTTTTTATTTGATTTTTTAACAGCTTTTCTATTTTTCCGTAGGCATGGCAACCAGCCAAATTCTGCAATTTGCATAAATCTAATAAGGCTGCTTGAGGACTACTCAAGAAACATTTCTATGAAAGTTTTGTCAAAATATCTGCACCGACATACCAACAAATGCAAATTTTCTATTTTACCATTATAAGTCAATGGCAACTTTAAGTTCCCATAGCAACCAAACTGCTGGAGCAATTGCCAAGAAAAACAGTACTTTTATAGAAGCTTGTACCAAGATCCTTTCTGTGAAGTTTGGGCTTTATTGTTTGCATAGTTTCTGAGGAGATGATTTTTTGAATATTTTTTCTATTTTTAATCATTCAGTTGCCATGGCAACCAGCCAAATTGTGCAATTGACATAAGTTTCATGTGGTTGATAGAGGACTACTCAAGGAACATTTCTGTAAAAGTTTTGTCAAAATATCTGCACCAACATAGCAATAAATGCAAATTTTCTATTTTGCCATTATAAGTCAATGGCAACTTTAAGTTCCCATAGCAAACAAACTGCTGGAGCAATTGCCAAGAAAAACACTAATTTTATAGAAGCCAGTACTAAGATCCTTTCTGTGAAGTTTGGGCTTTATTGAATGCATAGTTTCTGAGGAGATAATTTTTGAATATTTTTTTCTATTTTTAATCCTTCGGTTGCAATGGCAACCAGCCAAATTGTGCAATTGACATGAATTTCATGTGGTTGATAGAGGACTACTCAAGGAACATTTCTGTAAAAGTTTTGTCAAAATATCTGCAGTGACATAGCAATAAATGCAAATTTTCCCATACAAGTCAATGGAAACTTTCATTTGCCATAGCAACCAAAGTTCTTTTTGAAGCGATTTCGATAAAAAACAGTATTATTGGTTCCCCCTGCCTATAGATGCTATATATAAAATTTGGTTACAATGGGCCTTGTAGTTTCAGAGGAGATGTCGTTTGAAAATGTTGACGGACGACGGACGCCTGCCTATACTATAAGCTCACCTGTGAGCCTTCGGCTCAGGTGAGCTAAAAACTAGAAAATTGTGTCTGTAAAACACTAATGATGCCCCTGTGCAGCGCCTGTCACAGGACATGTGTACATCCCTAAAGCACCTTTCAAGCACAAATGCTATTTACAAAGAATCCACTGAAAACATTTCACAAACTTTATACCCTTTAGTGCAAAATGCAGCCCAAAATGACTAAGTTCAAAAGGTCATAATTCCTTCAGAATTATTTTTTTCCTATCATAACCAACATGCACATCTTCACTGCGTCCACAACAAGTCTCCAATGTCTGAAAAACAGCCAATGAAAATTGTGGGAGGAGTTGATTACACAAAGTACTTACCCTACAATGCAAACATATGTCTAAAATGACTAAGTTCAAAAGGCTATAATTCTGTCAAAATCAATTCTAGCTCCAACAAAAACCCACATGCACAGCTCCAATATGTCCATAACATGTATGCAAAGTTTGGAAAAGATCCATTGAAAACTGAGGGAGGAGTTGATTACACAAAGTCCTCACCAACTCCTCACCCTACAAATGTAAAAATTTGCCTAAAATGGCTAAGTTCAAAAGGCCGTAATTCTGTCAAAATTAATTCTAGCTCCAACAAAAACCCACATGCACATCTTCAATATGTCCACAACATGTATGCAAGGTTTGAAAAAGATCCATTGAAAACTGTGGGAGGAGTTGATTACACAAACTGCATACCCTACAATGCAAAAATTTGCCTAAAATGACTAAGTTCAAAAGGCCGTAATTCTGTCAAAATTAATTCTAGCTCCAACAAAAACCCACATGCACATTTTCAATATGTCCACAACCTGTATGTGAAGTTTGAAAAAGATCCACTGAAAACTGTGGGAGGAGTTGATTACACAAACTCTATACCGTAAAGTGTGACAAATAAACGGATGGACAGACAGATGGTTGGATGGACGGCCAGACAGGAGCGAATCATAATGCCCCCTGACTATCGTCACGGGGGCATAAAAACACAATTTATATACAGACTAAATGTCATTAGCATGTATGCAGAGATTCAGCTTCATCCCCTTATGGCTTCTGAGTGGAAGAATTTTTAATATTACTCTTCGAAAATTTACCCTTTATGTTGCCATGGCATCCAAACAAATTCAGTGATTTAGACAAAATTCATATGAATCATAGAGGACTTCTCAAGAGACATTTTTGTTGAAAAAAATATTCTAAGTAACTGCAATTCAACAGCAAAAACTGCCAATTTCCACTTTTACCATTGTAAGTAAAATGGAAATTAGAAGTAGCAATAGCAACCAAACTGCCAGAGCAGTTGCCATGAAAAACAATTATTATATAGAGGCTGGTACTACTAACGATCCTTTCTGTAAAGTTTGAGCTTTATCAGCCACACAGCTTCTGAGAAGATGATTTTGATTTTTTTTTCTATTTTTAACCATTTGGTTGCTATGCCAACCAGCCAAATTGTGCAATTTGCAAAAATATCATACAATTGGTAGAGGACAACTCAAGGAACATTTGTGAAAAATTTTTGCCAAAATATTTGCAGCGACAGTGCTATAAATGCAAATTTTCAATTTTCCCATTGTAAGTCAATGAAAACTATAAGCTACCATAGCAACCAAACTGCCAGAGCAATCACCATGAAAAACAATATTTTTATAGAAGTTTAGAGTATCAAGATCCTTTCCATAAAGTGTGAGCTTTAGTGGCCTCCTAGTTTTTGGTGAGATGATTTTTTGATACTTTTTTTTCAATTATTAACCATTTGGTTGCCATGGTAACCAGCCAAATTGTGCAATTTGAATAAATTTCATGTGGTTGATAGAGGACAATTCCAGAAACATTACTATAAAAGTTTTGTCAAAATATCTCCAGTGACATAGCAATAAATGCAAATTTTCAATTTTCCCCATACAAGTCAATGGCAACTTTAAGTTGCCATAGCAACCAGAGTTCTGGACCAATTTGAATAAAAAACAGTATTATTAGTCCCCCCTGCCTATAGATGCTATATATGAAATTTGGTAACAATGGGCCTTGTAGTTTCAGAGGAGATGTTGTTTGAAAATATTGACGGATTATCAAGCATTTGGTTGCCATGGTAACCAGCCAAATTGTGCAATTTGAATAAATTTCATGTGGTTGATAGAGGATAATTCTAGAAACATTACTATAAAAGTTTTGTCAAAATATCTCCAGTGACGTAGCAATAAATGCAAATTTTCAATTTTCCCCATACAAGTCAGTGGCAACTTTAAGTTGCCATAGCAACCAGAGTTCTGGACCAATTCGAATAAAAAACAGTATTATTAGTTCCCCCTGCCTATAGATGCTATATATGAAATTTGGTAACAATGGGTCTTGTAGTTTCAGAGGAGATGTTGTTTGAAAATATTGACGGACGGACGACGGACGGACGGACGACGGATGCCTGCCTATACTATAAGCTCACCTGTGAGCCTTCGGCTCAGGTGAGCTAAAAATGCAGTGAACTTTGTTCAACTGTTACATAAACAGTAAATGGTGTTTTGTAAGGATTTTTGCACATACAATAATGTTGATGGATGGATGACAGATGATCTATGATTTTACATTCCTTTCAACAGCATCTCAGTCATATCAGGATGATGGGAGGGTGACAATGAAAGGCTGTGTTCAATAGAAATCCATTTAAGATTGAAAAGATTTTCCTCTCCGGGAATTGAACTTGGGACTTCTAGATCAACAGGCCAGTGCTTGATTTACTGAGCTACCAGGGCTCCTGTACATGCATAGCTATGTTTATGGAAACTGTCAGAGAGTGGTTTTTCCCCCTTTCCCCCCGGAAAAATGGCTATAGGAAGAACGACTATATAGCGGATTGTCCGGACCTCATAGAGCCACCTTTCCCCCATAGTCCTTTTTCCCCCCACCGGGAAATTGGCTATTGGTAAATTTTGTATGGCTATTGGTATTTTGCGGAACGGAACGAAACGGAACGGAATGTAACAGAGACATTTCACAGAATTAATCGCATAAGAAATGTATCAGTACTTCAATGGAGGTAATAAACGTGATTAATTACAAAAAAATCAATATGCAAATTTAGCAACCACATTTTATAATAATCAATAATTACTAATTTAAGACACGACGAGGGTATGATTTTCCATGGCAGATATTTATATACGTACACATACGCATGCACGCCTACTGGAAGATGTACGAACGGGTGTTTTGTCCAGTCATGTTTGATTTAGCAGGCAGTATATTACATTGAAAATAATAATCGGGCGTGTGTCCCGATGGGAGTCGAGCCCACAACCCCACATGAAAGGCGAACACTAGTCCAGGCACTCCGCTGCGCGCACGCACAGATGAACGCTTGTACAAACACAAAATAATACACCCTTTATGCGCACCACCACGTACACTCATAGCCGTTTTGGGGTAACACGGAAAAGCAAAATGCCTTCCCGTTTTCCCCAGAACAAAAATAAGACAGACTGATGGATACATGCATGCGGTTCAAGCATCTGTTATCCATCGATAGCTCATATTTCTGTTTGAGTTATGAACCTCACTATTATGATTGGAGAAGGAGCAAATTCCACTATGCAGCGTGTTTTCCTGCAATCATATGAGCAGGGGGAAAATCCACTATAGAGGGGAAAAACGGCTATGCAAAAACACCTATAGTAGATTTTCCCAGGGGAAAATTGGCTATATAGTCATATTTCCGGGGGGAAATTCTACTATATAGCCATTTTTCCGGTGGGAAATTCTACTATGGAAAAATCATAGTCATTTTTCCGGGGGGAAAAACTACTAGGGGGGAAAAGCTACTCTCTGACAGAAACCATTGCACATTTATGTGGAGCCCCAGTAGTTCAGTGGCCCCTGATTAGATTCCCGCTACAGAGGTGGAAATCTTTTCGATCATTGCACACAGCCTTTCATTACCATCTCCCATAGTCCTGATACGACTAAAAATCTGTTAAAAAAGACTGTAAAGCTGCAATTCATCCATCCGTCCAAAAATTACTCTTCCGCTTTTAAATTAAGTGCCAGAAAAGCAGACAACAAAATGTATGTCTGCAAAATTTCAAAAAAATTAATGCCCAAGCATGATCATATTGACAGTCCAAAGATGAGAGAGAAAAGGAGCCCCTGTAGCTCAGTGGGTTAAGCACTGGCCGACTGATCTATCAGACCATGTTTGAGCCCTGCTTGAGGACAGAATCTTTTCTACCGTAAACGGGGTTCCAGTGCACACAGCCTTTCATTATCACCATCCCATCATCCTGAGGAGCGGCTGTAGTGTAGTGGATAACACTCCAGACTACCAATCCAGGGGTTGCAAAATCGATCCCCCACTTCTCCGGTCTTTCGGATGAGACTTTAAACCGAGGTCCCGTCTCCGTATGACCTCGTTGTTGGTGGGACGTTAAACCCGAGTTCACTCACTCACCCATCATCCTGATATGAAGGAATTTCTGTTAAAAAGGATGTAAAGCTGCAATTCTTAAGTGCCAGAAAAGCAGACGACAAAATGTATGTCTGCAAAATTTCAAACAAATTATGCCCAAGCATCATCATCTTGACAGTCCAAAGACCAGAGAGAAAATAGTGCAGTCTCAGATGAACCACCTCATCTTGATCTACACTGCTTGTAAATTCAGCTACCACAATGACCCTAAAATTTCAGACACCCAAAGTCGGACAATTATTGTTCCAAAATTCTTAGAAAGTGGATTTTACACACATTAATGCATGCAAATGATGCTTAGTGAATGGCAAATGTTGTAGACCCTGATCAAACTGCTCCTTCAGTTTTATGGATCTACAATGTTTACTCAGACCTGTTTGTCGGAATATTATGGGTCATAAGGGTCTTCTGGGTTTTGGCACTTTTAGGTTAAGGTGGTGATTTATGGTAAATGTGAAAATCTGCATAAAACCATGAAAAAGTAAGGTATCTCCCTGAAAGTTAGCAGACTTCTTATTTTTGTTGTTCTTTACAGTTTAGAATACAAAATAGACGTACATGCTGCTTAAAAAAGTGTTTTTCGCTCACCTGAGCCGAAGGCTCACAGGTGAGCTTATAGTATAGGCAGGCATCCGTCGTCCGTCCGTCCGTCCGTCTGTCAGTCCGTCCGTCCGTCAACATTTTCAAACGACATCTCCTCTGAAACTACAAGGCCCATTGTAACCAAATTTCATATATAGCATCTATGGGCAGGGGGAACCAATAATACTGTTTTTTATCCAAATCGCTTCATAACTTTGGTTGCTATGGCAACTTAAAGTTTCCATTGACTTGTATGGGAAAAATTGAAAATTTGCATTTATTGCTATGTCACTGCAGATATTTTGACAAAACCTTTGCAGAAATGTTCCTTGAGTAGTTCTCTATCAACCCAATGAAATTCATGTAAATTACACAATTTGGCTGGTTGCCATGGCAACCGAATGGTTAAAAATAGAAAAAATATTCAAAAATCATCTCCTCAGAAACTATACAACCAATAAAGCTCAAACTTCACAGGAAGGATCTTAGTACTAGCCTCTATAAAAGTACTGTTTTTCTAGGCTATTGCACCAGCAGTTTGGTTGCTATGGGAACTGAAAGTTGCCATTGACTTATAATGGCAAAATGGAAAATTTGCATTTATTGCTATGCCACTGCAGATATTTTGACAAAACTTTCATAGAAATCTACCTTGAGTAGTCTTTAACCAGCCATGTTAAATTTATGCAAATTGCGCAATTTGAATGGTTGCCATTGCAACCGAATAGTTAAAATTAGAAAAATATTAAAAAATCATCTCTGCAGAAACTGTGTGGCCAATAAAGCTCAAACTTTACAGAAAGAACCTTAGTACTAGCCTCTATAGAATTACTGTTTTTCATGGCAACTGCTCCAGCAGTTTGGTTGCTATGGCAACTAAGAGTTTCCATTAACTTATAATGGGGAAAATGGAAATTGGCAATTTTTGCTGTCTAACTGAAGTTATTTAGATTTTTTTTCTACAGAAATGTTTCTTGAGTAGTCCTCTACGATTATATGAATTTTCTCCAAATCGCTGAATTTGATTGGTTGCCATGGCAAAATATAGGGTAAATTTTCGAAAAAAAAAAAAAAATCTTCTGCTCAGAAGCCATATGGGGGATGAAGCTGATATTGTGCAGATGTGTTGATGACAGCAGCCTCTACATAAATTTTATTCTTTTTCTTCCAATCCCATAAGAACTTTGGTTGCTATGGCAACTTATAGTTTCCATTGACTTATTATGGGAAAAATGAAGCCATGAGGGGGATGAAGCTGATACTTAGCATACATATTGATAACATTAACCTCTACCTAAAGTATGTTTTATATTATCATTGCCAGTGTGAATTCGTTGCTATGGCAACTTAAAGTTTCCATAGACTTATAATGGGGAAAGTGGACATTTGCTATTTATTTCTGTGTTACTGCAGATATTTTGACAAAAGCTTTACAGAAATGTTCCTGGAGTAGTCCTCTACCAGCCATATGAATATTTCCCAAATACCTGATTTTGATTGGTTGCCATTGCAGCCAAAGATCTTCTTCTGAGAAGCCATTACGGAGGGATAAAGCTTTTTTTCATAAATATTTGTGATATTATCCTCCACATAAATGGTGCTTTTTAGCTCGCCTGAACGAAAGTTCAGGAAGAGCTATTGTTGTCACCACGGCGTCGGCGTCCGCTTCCGCGTCCGCGTCCGCGTCCGCGTCAGCGTCCGCGTCGGCGTCCGGATTGGATGTTTTGGTTAAAGTTTTTTAAAGACCTATATCTCCTTAACCCATGGATGGATTCTTTTGATACTTGCACTGTAGTTAGATATTGGTCTAAGGTTTAACAGGGTACCACCCCTACCCCACTCAGTGACCTTGATGTCAAGGTCATGGACTTAGAAAATTGGTATTTTTTTTGACTGGATGTTTTGGTTAAAGTTTTATAAAGCCCAATATCTCCTTAACCCATGGATGGATTCCTTTGATACTTGCACTAAAGTTAGATATTGGTCTAAAGTTTTCGAAGGTACCACCCACACCCCCCTCTGTGACCTTGATGTCAAGGTCATGGACTTAGAACATTGTCTTTTTATTGATTGGATGTTTAGTTTTTTAAAGACACATATCTCCTGAACCCATAGATGAATTCTTTTTATATTTGCACTGTAGTTAGATCTACAGAGTACTACCCCAACCCCGCTCAGTGATCTTGATGTCAAGGTCAGGGACTTGGGAATTTTTTGTCTTTTTTAAAGTTTTGTAATTGCATACTGATTCATAATGCTTTGCAAAGATTTAGTTTATACTTGAACTGATGTTAGACTCTTTTTTGAGTTTTTACAAAACACCTTATACTTACCCCACTGGATGATCTTGAAGTCAAGGTCATCGACTTAGAATTTTGTCTTAAAGATTTTGGTTAAAGTTTTATATTTATGAAGACATAATTTCACAGTGCCACGATGATGGACTCAGTTGATACTAATACTTGGACTGATGTTAGATAATGGTTCAGGGTTTTGATACATCCTGGTAGCCCCCCCCCCCCTCCCCCCATACCCCTACCCGTCAGTTTTTTTACCTCAAGCTCATGAGCTTTGAAATTTCATTTCATTTTCTTTTTATTTTAATTTTATTTTTAAGACTTATTTCTGAGATAGCTTTTGTTTATAAATGTGTTTTCAGTATGGACATGCTTGCCTGAAGTTTTATGCATAGTTTGCACACCACCATAGCGGCTGTGTGATGGGCAAGCACCAATTCAGGCGAGCTATGCTGTCAGGCGACAGCTCTTGTTATTACTGTTGTGCATGGTGTTTTGTTGCTGTAACCTCAGTGCTCAGGTGAGCGATATAGGGCCATTGGCCCTCTGGTTATAAGGAAAGATCAAAGGGTAATTTTCTGCGCAATAATCAAAACAATTAACATCGTTATTGAAAATTTAGGTAGTACTGAAGGTGCGTTATTGCATAATGAAGAGCGACCTAGCAATTATTTATTCCAACTCTTTCTCACATTGTAATGTAGACCAGATGAAAACGGTAGCTTTTTCTCAAATGTTCAATCATGTACAAGGTAATGTACACTGGATGCATTTATTAAATATAGGGTAGGCAAGCATACCTATGTAACACCTACAGTATAAATAATACATTACTTACATGACCACTGGTGTGTAGATGAAATTGTTCAACCTTGTTAAAATAGTCTCACCTGTTTCACCTGTGTGTTTTGACAAAAAAAATTGGACACAGACCGCATCTTTTTTCATCTGCTCAGCCTGATAATGTGTGAAAGAGTTTGAAAAAATAATTGCTAGCTCGCTCTCCATTATGCAACAAGGAACTCTCAGCACTAAGTATATTTTCAATAACAATATTATTTTTTCAGATTATTGCGCACAAAATTACCCTTTGATCTTTCCTTATAAAAACACTTTTTAACATTAACAAATGCTGCATTTTGGGAGTCTGAATTGTGAGAAACAACATAAAGAAGGCATATGCTAAATTTTGGAAAAATCAGTGGTATTTTGAGTGTTTTATGCAGAGTTTTGTCTTTGCCCCAATCAATGATTATCACCACCTTAAGTCTTACTTATTTCGATAAAAGTAGAGCTAGGGCTTACTGTGCTTGCAGTAGGTGCGGGTGGGGGCTGTTTGGATATATTTCACTCGTCTATCGTTTCTCTTTTCTTTCTACCCCTCTCTGGGAGATGGCCCAATATAGACTGAAATACTGTCTCAGAAGGCCGTTAAACCCCAAACAACCAATCAACTTTAGGGTTAAGCTTATCATAATTGACATAGTGTGTCAGAATGATCATATAATTTCAAAATACTTGGGACACCAAAAATAATTACCACAATTGTCCTTAAAATTAAACAGTGTGCACTTTTCAGTTGCAGTAAAGCATCTCAAAGATGCAAATTGAATGGCAAACAGACCTCCTTCAGGAGCAGTCTGATCTGGGTTTGCTCTGCTTGCTCAGACCAATCTGTCCTCATGTTTAGAATTTATTGTATGGTATGCACTTCTATAGATTTACTGGCTTGGTCCCTTTTAATCTGTTTTCATCTGGAATAGACTATTCCATTATTGAACATGGGCAAGTCTATTATTTAGAAAAGGGGTAATGACTTGAATGTTGTAATCCAGAGAGTAAATGTTCACCCCTTAACATCTGAAATGGAAGTTTCCAATATTAATTGGATGAGTTCATTGTTAAGGAAAGGGGTAATAATGTTGACTCTTTTACCCCTAAATATCAGAAATAGACTCTTCCATGTAGGCAAGTACTTATACCCCCTTCATATTTGAAATTGACTGTTCCATCACTGAACTTGGATGAATCCATTATTTAAAAAGAATTCAGGTAATGTTATGATCACCCCTAAATCCATGAGATGGACTCTTCTATCTTTAGAATTGAACTGGTCCATTATTGAAAAAGGGGTATTCACATAATTTCTTTAATCCTTCAAGATATCATTTTACCTGTAATTATTAAGTAGACCATTCCATTTTCAAATTTGGATAAGTCTATTATGTAAATCGGATCATTGACAAAAGGGTTATAACACAAGTTATCATTATTCATGCATTTCCTAATCCTTGAGAACAGCAGTGAACTTTGTTCAGGCTGTTACATAAGTATACATATTTTCAAGTTTATTCATAGAGAAAATTTCACAAATGAAACATAAAATACACAGTGAATGAAAAAGGAGAAAAAGTAAAACTGTAAATTGTGCATTGTAAGAATTTGCACATGCATAATTGTGTTCCAGACGGTCTCTCACCACTATGGGTTTTTGCCTCTGCTGGTGCACAAATGCTTAATTTAAATTCTCCTTCCATTGCTGGTGCACAAATGCTTAATTTAAATTCTCCTTCCATTGCTGGTGCACAAATGCTTAATTTAAATTCTGCTTATGGAAGGTCAGGTACTTTTTTCCCCTGGAAGCACCAGTTTTCAGCTTTTATAGCTACAGGTGCTAGAGACTATCTTCCCTGATCACAGATCCTGCATGGTGAATGATTGTCTTTGGATGTATCACCAGTTAAGAGGGGGTATTGAGGATAATTCAAAGATAATTTTTCTTATTTCTCAATGAAAACATATGTTGTGACCCCTCATTAGAACCGTCTCGACGAGACGGTTCTAATGATGGGTCACAAAATATGTTTTTGTGGAGAAATAATGATAATTATCCCTAAATTTTCTCTGTTACCCCTTCTTATCTGGAGCACTGAGTAAGCAATTCTGATTATGATTTGCTCACCTTTGTTTCACAACCAGCTTCACATAAGAAAAATTCTTGAAAGGGCTGTAAATAGCATACAATGTACTGTATATTGAAAATCTAAAAGCCACTGCACATTTTATGAACCACAATTCGTTTCATTTTAGTCATGTCAGTTTTAGAACTGAAACAATTTTTCCTCTATGTGGCTTACCATAAAAATTTAAAATACTTGGCAAGAGATCTGACCAAACAGTGAAGATTCAGATCAGACTGCTTCTAAAGGAGTGTGCTTATCAGGGCCAACACTGTGTGCCCTTTCACAGGCATCTCTAGGCACAAAACCAAACTTCAGTTTAAAGGAAAATTACAATAATTATTTAGGTGTCCAATTTTTTCTAAAAAAACCCTGACAATAATCAGGCTCCTGTCTGTCCATCCATTCATCTGTTTTGTTGCTCCTGTCTGTTTGTCTGTCTGTTCATCAGACTTTATGGTATAGAGTTTGTGTACTCAATTGCAACTTCTCCCACAGTTTTCCATCGATCTTTTTCAAACTTCGCTTACACGTTGTGGACATATTGAAGATGTGCATATAGGTTTTAGATGGGGCCAGAATTTATTTTGACAGAATATGGCCTTTTTTCTGGCAATTTTTAGCTCAACTGTCAAGGTGAGCTTATAGTATGGCCTTGGTCCATCGTCCGTCATCATCGTCGGCGTCCACACTTTTAAACACCAATATCACCTACACCAGTTGGCCAATCTTGATCAAATTGTATGTATAGCATTGTTGGGGTGGGGGATTGATTGCATAAGGTTTAAGGGCAAATCAATCTGGAACTCTGGTTGCCATGGCAACATATATCTCCGATAGACTTATAATGGGAAAAACTTCAAAAATCTTTTCTCCAGAACCACTGGGCTGATTGCCTTGAGACTTGGTGTGTAGCATCTGGGACTCAAGTACTACAAAGATTATATTAATGATGACATTTCCTGCTGATTTACTTTTCACATGATGAGACTCATTTTTGTCTTTCCAAAGCCTGAAGAGAAGACAGAAAAACCCTCTGCTCTCACAAACTGGTTTGCAGAAGTATTGGAACTCCGTCGTAAAGCCAAGGAGTACCAGCTACGTGCCCAGGGCACTCACTTTTCTCGGGAACACCTGGTACAGTTGATGGCCAGACAGACTGACCTCTGGGATGCCTCAACAGCCTCCACTGCTAGAAGTGACAGAACACTATCTGCTTTGTCTTTAGAATCTGGTGATAGTGCTCGTAGGAATAGAAGGTATATGTATGTGTTATTAAAAAAATTGCATTATGTAAGTTTTCTGGTGAGGGCCATTCAAAATATAATATTCCTCCAGAAATCCAGAATGAATGAAAGACACTTAAATTCTCCTTACTTCAGAAGGTATCTGTTTGAACCTGTGTTACTACCATATTAATCCTGATAAAATGTTTAGGATAATTGGTGCATTGTTATCCAATATTTTTGGAAACAACCCCTAGTGCATTCCGAGTGCTTACAAGCATGACAGCTGATGAATTTTTTTCACGCAAGAACTTGATTTGAATAAAAAAAACGAAAGAAGTTTGCACACATGAAATTTGATTATGATATCTGGAATGCATTTTGAGAAAAGAGCCATGAAATGCAGCTATGTAAAGTTCTTATTTTTACTAAGTATAGCTTCACATTGCCTGCGTGGAAATACTTTATACTTAGACAAATGACAGATACTGCTTTAGAGTTTTAATGGGTACAAGCATCACCTTCTTAATTGATCTTGATGAGCAAGATCACGTTCTTAGAACTTTGTGTTTGTAATGGGCAAGCACCAGTTCAGGCAAGCTGTGCTATCTGATGACAGCTCGTTATCCAAGGCCCCTTTTCTGTGACCGGATTTGTCGTTATTAAAAGACAGATGATTCAGTTGCAGTTATTTAACCCTTAAAGCGTCAAAAACGAAAATAGTTAAATTTGCAAATAGTGTAGATCCAGATGAGGTGGCTCATAATGAGCCACCTCACCTGGATCTACACTGTTTGCCCTCTGGTCTTTGAATTCTCAATATGATATAACTTGGACGATACATTATTTGAAATTCTGCAGACGTAAATTTTGTCGTCTGCTTCTTGGCGCATTAAGGGTTAAGGCTGACTCAGCTTGCACAAGATGTCTGTTATTGAAATAATATTACCTTTGATTACTGCAGGTCTCCGAAAGTTAGGGAGAACTTTGAACATTCTGTATCAAGTGCAGCAACCATGGCAACAGAAGATGATCTCACACCAAGAGCTCCTCGTGACCTGGAAGAAGAAGTTCCAGGTCAGAGGAAGCTTGCATGGACCAAATATGAAGACCAGGAGGTTGATGATAAGTAAGTGTACCAGTTAGCTGAACTGTTCTTGAATTACAACCAGAGCTCTAGATAAGAGGGGTATTTGATGATAATTGAAGGATAATTTTATTTCTCATTGAAGGCATACGTTGTGACCCCTCATCTGAACCGTCTCGTTGAGACGCTTCAGATGAGGGGTCTTAACATATGTTTTTATGCAGAAATAACAAAAATTATCCCTAATTATCACCACATACTCCCTCTTATCTAGAGCTCTGATTACAACTATTATACACATTCTAGTTATGTGACTGGCAAACTGGGGCAAAAGTGAAAGTACATTGTGAAAGTCTTCTGCCAAAAAGCTGAAACATAGTAAAATCAATTAGACCACCTATGTAAAAAAGTACGGGTAAAGTCTGCTTTGTTCAGGAAATATTACTTACTATCATCTCTAGCATATGTACCAAAAAGCCTTTTCAGTATATAAAGAAAATCTGAAAACTGGCAGGTTTGGGCTTCTTTAAGCAAATCTCTGAAATATTGGTAAAATATATGTGATTTACCTATTGATTAAAAAACACACACAAAAAACCCCAACATCATCAAAACTGGCTTTCCTAGAAGCTTTTCAGAATCTTTAAAAAAAAGATTTGTCAAATTTCTATTGTAACTCTATCAGTGAGTTTGTAAGTCATTCTGATCATCTGTCCATCTGTGTAAATCTGAATCAGTCCTAGCGTTTAAAGTCCTTTACTTTCCATAATACCTGCATTCATAACGCTTGACATAAGGTTTCTACTACGGATGGCTTGATTTTATGATGATTATCATAATAGTATTTTACCTATATTACATATAGCCTAACCACCCCATCCACCTACTCTGAAGAGGGAGGAGATGGAAAAGGGAGAACACCTACCCCGAAACTTCGGCAACAAATTGAGCGGGAAGGAAACTTCAGAAGACGGCACCATCTAGACAGGACCACACCCTCTGTGGGCGGAGCTATTCTTAGTTCCCCACCCCAGCAGAAAAAGAGGAGTGGCAAAAAGAAGTTTGTGAGCAAATCAGTGGACAGTATTTCCCAAGGTATATTTTTTGTCACCTTAATTCCATAATGTCTTAACTTCAAATTTTCAGTTTTTGAGATAATCAGGGTGGTCAAAGGGTCACGGTTACAACATTGTAACACACTACAGAAAAGAGTTATTTTGAGTTCATACTGTCATTTATATATATTTACTATTAGGTGCTAAATTGTTGATATCACTTTTCTCAAAAAACAAAATGCCAGTGGACGATTTGTTACAGAGATTTTTTTCCAAGCTTTTTGTTGTTCTTCTTTATTAATCCACCAAGCAAAAAGGAAATTCACCTACCAGGTTAGCAAATAAAGTGGACCCTCTTCACAACTATGATGTTTGTTCCGAAACACTGAAACGTTCAACTTAATTGCTGTTCTGAAGAATACATAATTTGCACAATAAAACCATTCCAGGCATATCAAAATGATGTAATAGAGAATTTTGCTGTTGTATTGAATGGTGTTATGAAGAGGGTTGACTGCACTTACCTTTAAAAGTTATCTCCGTTGTAAAAATGGTGTCTCAGTCATGAAGATATGTTCATACATCTTAAGCTGACAGGAAAATCAGATAAAATTACTTCTAGCCACCTGCCTTGTTAATAGTCTCTTGTTCAACTATAAATTTGGAAATATAATTGAAAGTTTACCTTTTGGGAAAGTTTAATGAAGTTCTTAAAGTCCGTATCCGTACAAAGAACCTTTATGAGCTTCGCAAATTCAAAACTTTGCGAACATTTTGTTCAAAACTTTATCACAAAATAATCACCAGAGTTTACAGTACTGTAAGCTGCTTAATGTTTGTAAGAGTTTTATTTCACTAATAAACAAGTATCTGCCTGCATCTGCCTTCTCATGAATTCGAGTGTCTCTCCAATATTTTAGTGCCAAACAGAAATTTCTGGGCTCAGTTGTTCATAACTAACAATTATGGTTAGTTAAGGAGACAGTAAAGTTTTGAATGTATTATATGCAAAAATACTACCATCTGTTGCCGAAAAAATGTGAGGAGCTTTTGCAGTGCAGTGCAAAAGCCTCTCGCAATTTATCAGCAAAAAATATTACCACAGTTGACTTTTTGAGTACTATAAGACTTCATGACTTCATTAAGCTAACGATGCGTTGAACAAATGGGCCCAGATTGACATTTACTTGGTTGCAAATTCAAGAACTCTTCAGTTATTCCAAAGCCCAAAAATCATGAAATATGTGATTTGCAGTATATTGTGTTTACCACAGGCATTCATTACTATAATCTCTTTTCACAGCTACATTAGAAGACAACATGGAAGATGTTGAAATACCAGAAAAACCTGTGCATAGACCACTGGCTGGACAGAAGGTGAGGATACCTGTTTATTATGACCTTTATGAGCTTACCTGATGTACAGGTGTTTGACATTTTTGTCAGGCTAATCTATTTGTCCCATCAAAGACAGTAAGCCCACAAGATCTGTAATCACAGACTGCAAAATAACACATCAAAGGCAGTAAACTTCCGGAGGTCTCTAAAGTAAGTAAGCACAATAAGCCATCAAAGGCAGTAAGCCTCTTAAGCTTATTCTCATGTGTGGAGGTTTCTAAAACTAAATCATTTATATACATTAGAGATTTTTTTTTTCGTAAAATTTGCAAATCCACTGCCTCTTAAATTAAAGAACCTTGCCAGTATTTCAGTCAAAGACCGAAACAGAAATTCCTGATTAGCAATTACTTGGTTTCAAATTCAAGAACTTGCCAATAATTCCAAAACCGAAAAGTTGCGAAATAAAAGAACTTGAAATTAAAGTGATTACAGTGTTCTAATGTCTGTCATTGCCCGATTGCCCACTGTCTTGGGTAAACATTGATTGGTGCATAATATCTATGCCTAGATGGGTAGATGAGTTGTGTTTTTACTGCCCTTTCAACAGTATTTCAGGCATATCAAGCCAATGGAAGGGTTATGAAAGGCTGTGTGCACTGGAGCCACACTTATGGTTGAAATGAATTTTGCCTTCTGCATGATTTGAACCCATACTGCTGGCTTAGCAGGCCAGAGCTATTGTGGCTCCTTCTATGCCTGTCTTAGGAGATTCAAACGTTTTATTACTATGATTTATGGATGGAACTTGTCATGTGAATCCAGCTGTTATCCAATTTTTTTCAGCAACAGGAAGTTTCAGTCATGCATCTGCTTGGCTTTAGCTCACATTTCTGTAAGCTTATATTTCAGTCAGGTTTTGTAACATATGGGTTTGTAAATGTTGGCACTTACATGTATCTTCTTGAACAGAGAACAAAATTTCAAACAAAAACTGTTATCCTACTCAAAAGAATGTTTGTCTTCAGTACCTTCAGGTTCACTTAATATGTGAATGACATATTAAGTGAACCCTGCCATTGTACACAATTAAATTGTCAGGTTTTAGCATTTTGTGTGCTGTGGCTTAATTAGTATTTTATTCTTGTTTCCTAAGACTTACACAGTTGACACAGGCTTCCTGACAACTACCCCAACATTGGGACTGCCATCAAGAGATACCCATCAGTTGAGGGATGATGCTGCGCCAGTGGACAAATTCTTGAGCACACAGTTTGTAGATAGTCCACAGAAAGCTTGTACACCAGGTTTGTGAATTTAGAAATAGATATGCATAATTTTTAGCCCTGTTAGCCAAATATATCAAAATCTGACATGACCATTTCATTTTGCCATATTATTAGCACTTAAAGCACCAGTGATGAAAATGGCAGAATTTGCAAACAGTGCAGATCCTGATGAGGTGGCTCATAATGAGCCACCTCATCTAGATCCACACTGTTTGCTCCCTAGTTTTTAAATTTTCAATATGATATAGCTTGGATGAAACTTATTTTGAAATTTTTGCAGACGTAAATTTTGTTGTCTGCTTTTTGGCGCTTGAAGGGTTGGGCGTGGAAGCCCATCTCTGTGAAAGTAACAAAAACATATGATGCACATGATTTTCTTGTTTACCTGCCATTACATTCCCACATAGAGATTACAAACTCAAACTTCTGTAAATAAGTAGCCAATTTATAACAATGCTCTTCGACAAGTTAAGATAGTGAGCCCTTTCAAAACTGAAAGTGACCAAACTAAAATTTGGTTTGACTTCTTTTGGGAGTCTTGTGGTAACTCCACCAGTTCTTTTGCTTCAAAGCAAGAAGAGTGTCAGACTCTGAATATGCTTTACATATATATGGGTCAAAAAGCATTGTTATTTTTTGGCTAACTATTTGCAAAAGCTTTACTTTTTATCATATGACGTCGCTTCTGAGAGTGTAATAAAGCCATGCATTAAAGATGATAACCAACTAGTGGATTAAAACTGCAAATAACGTCAGCACGTTAAGCGTTGACGTCCATAAAAACGCCGTGTTTTCTAGTGGCAAAATTGTGACTTTGTAGTGCAAAATTTGCTTATAAAATGTGATTTTGGTGTCATATGATAAATAGAATCTTGCATTCGTGCTCCTGTATTATTCAATTTATTAAACTCGTTGGGGAAAACAGATAAGATGCTCGGCATAGCCTCGCATCCTATCTTTTTCCCCAACTCGTTTAATGCATCAGCACTCATGTGAGATCCTCTTTTTAATTTCCAGGTAGAAATGGAATTGTGCATTTACCAGGTGTGTTTCTGAAAAGCCTGTTACATTTGAGCCGCGACATGAGAAAACCAACAAAGTGGTTGTGCGCAAAGCGCAGACACAGATCAACCTGGGCATCCGCCAAGTCTGATCGGAGTCTTCGCTAAGTGCTTAATGGGTAGCTAAGGGTCTAAGCTACCTACATGCGGACAGCAAGGGCAGATGCCCAGGCTGATCTGAGCTTGCGCAGGGCTTATTAGGGCTAGGGCAGCTGAAAACAGGACTAGGTGGAAAGGGATTGTTGTAAAATCATCTGTGGTGCCCCAATGAACTTGCAAGGTTAAATACAGAATAGAAATACATGTAGAATGGAAACTCATTTCTTTTTCAAAATGTAATTATGGAGGTAATTCCTGATCTTGAATTATCATAGTTAACAGATGGGGTTGTCCATCAGATGCTAGCTAATAATGAGGAATCTTGTAATTATTGCAGCTTTTGTAGTTCAGTTCCATTGTATGCACACACAGGAAGAAAAGACATCAGTTGATGTGCCGGGCGGCTTAGCACAGTCGGTAGGGCACCTGACTCTGAGTCAGAGGTCCTGGGCTCGATACCCAGTCTGGGCACATACTTTCGTTTCTCCTTCCGCTGCTTCAGAAGGGTAGTTGTCAGTTTCTGGCGAAGGTATGTGCACTTGGTACTGGTTAACCGCTTAGGGGGTCTAAGCCTGCCCAGGAACAGTGTGGTTAGGTTAACTGACCGTCCCAACATGACCATAGCTGTTACCGTGGACGTAAAGCAACAAATCAATCAATCAGATCAGTTGTTGTGGTTTATATTGCAGGTGGTTTGGAAGCTATAGATGAGGGGTATGGACAGACATATAGCAAACCCAAGCCAGAAGTTGCCCAGCAGCCACATCTGGCCTGGACATTAGATGGAGGTATGCTGTATTTTAAACTTCTGTAGAAATACGTCAAAGACTCTTAAAAAATCTTTATGGGTCTGGCCTGCATTCAAAACCGGGTCTCCTGTTTGGAAGGGGAACACTCCACCATGTCGCTATAAAAGCCGGCTTGTACCGAAGGATAGTCCAAATGTATGATATACCTAACCTAAACCATGTGACATTCTCCCCCTCCATCTTGTATTTGTTCTCGAATTCTCAGGAGTACAAGAATCACTGGAAATGAGACTTAAGGAGTTCTAATTCCATTTGGGTCATTTAGGTTGTCAAGGATTCTTAAAAAATCTCAATGCCCCAGCCGAGGATCGAACGTAGAACCGTATAGTGTGTGGGTACACCTGAATGTTTTTCCCCATTTTTTAGAACTTGGGTGAATTCCTGTTTACTTTCTTGGACAATGAAACCCTTCCAAAAAGAGGTCTAATCTTAAAAGAAAGAATTTGCTCCAGCAAATTCTTTCCTTTAAGAATTGACCCCTATTTTGAGATGAGCAAATTCTTTCCTTTAAGAATTGACCCCCATTTTTGAAAGGAGAAAATTCTTTATTTTTAGGATTGACCCTCATTTTGAAAGGAGGAGCAAATTTTTTCCTTTAAGAATTGACTCCCCATTTTAAAAGGAGGAGCAAAGTCTTTCCTTTAAGAATTGACCCCCATTTTGTAAAGGAGATAAAAATGAAAATAAAAGAGTTGCTTACCCTGAAAGTATATCCATTCTTCTCAATATTGGACCACAACAGTAGAGATGCAGATCAGATCACAGCAGCTGTCTGATAGGGATCTACTCTGTTAGCCTTCAATCAAGATCTGCTCTGATAGCCATCAGTCAAGTCTATCATCTTGTGGAAGGATGAATAGACTTATCCATAATTCAGAGGTGGAAATGACCATGACTAAAAATTATAGGTTAGGGTCTCACAGTACATATGGTAAAGGTAAAGGTTTCCTGTAGACTTGTGGCCATAGGGTTACTTGATGTTAGTGGTCACATATCTTGGGCACAGCATATTAAAGACGGAGCCCATCCCACTTCTTTTGCTGTCTTTAACATTCCCTGATTTGAAAAAGATACCCATTTACTGCAGGGTTGACAGAGTTTTCAGGTGCTGGTTGGCCCATTGGGGATTCTAAAGATCTTCACCCTAGCCAAGCACTTCTAACCACTTGACCACAGTGGCTCTTGTTTGAATAGTAGTGGAAACCAAAGAATATCAGTGTATATGTTCATCATAATAATTTCCCATTACTCAAAAATAGCATTGCTAGAAAAGGACAGACTCTGGTCAGACTGCTGTTCAGTCTGTTATGAGTTTTTTTCCCTTTTCACACTTGCTGTGAAACTCCTTTTCTAGTAGTAGAGCGTATTTAAATGGCATGGGCCTTCATATCCATTGCAGCCATTTATACCTAATATTCATTGTTTTCATAGAAAGTATACAAATTAGAGATTGTTAACTAACAGTCATTCTGTATCTTCTTATTTCATCAGATTTATAGAGGATCTTACACGAGTGGTCATTTCATATGTATTTATGAAACGAGCCTTTGAGTGGCTATTTCATATGAAATTTATGAAACGAGCCTTTTGGCTCGTTTCATAAATTTCATATGAAATGACCACTAGTGTAAGATTCTATTAATCATATGACCCTTTAAAATGGGATTTTAACGCCTTCAAACTGAACATTATTTCAATTAGGAAATGCACTGCTGACATGGATGTTGACAATGACATTACGTGAACGTGCCAAAGTGTTATTACATGTGCCGTCATATGAGTTTTATGACAGGAGGTTAACCACTGAATAACAGGGACGTCATATGATAAAATGATATATTACACAAATTTTCTATGTTTTTATAGGCTTGTCTTCTGTACCAAGACGTAACTATGACAAAGATGACGATGATATTTTGTCAGTCTCAACACGCTCTATCGCATCCAGCTCTTCCTTGGCCTCAGAAACTCTCGAGAGGGCCAGAAAGAGGAAAGATGAGTTTTGGGGCAAGGGAGGCATTGCCACACGATAAATAACATCATATTTCTATAATTAGCTGAGATAACATGGAACTATTGCAAAGAGTCAGGAATTAGCACCACATTATGACTCTGGATAATGGAAAAAGTCTGATGATAATTCTTGGATTTATTTTGTATGTCTCAATAAAAACATTTTGAGGAGTTTCATTAGAATCACTTCTGTCCCTGTAAGAGTCAGATGGTTATAATGAAATTCCTCAACATACGCTTTTTATGAGAAAAAAATATTGGAAAAAAAAGTTTATCAGAAGACCTGCTACAAACAGACAGCATTTTTGGCCCTAATCAGACTTTATTAATGTGCAGGTTGTTTGGGACTTTTATTAGCTCACCTGAGCCAAAGGCTCAGAGGTGAGCTTATAGGATGGGAGTCGAGCCGTCGTCCGTCCGTGTGTGGGTGCGTCAACACTTTCAAACATAAATATCTCAGAGACCAGTGGGCCGATCGCAATCAAATTTTATCTGAAGCATCATTTGGGTGGGGGAAAGGTTGCATAAGGTTTTGGTGCCAATCAGCTCAGAACTCTGGTTTCCATGGCAACAGATAGCCCCCATAGGGTTATAATGGGGAAAATGGTGTCATCACGTTTTCTCGACTGTTTTTGATTAGATCCTTATCATACTTGCAGGTAATGATGACATACACAAGAGCTTGGATGAGTTCGAAATTTGGCCGGATTCGAGCACAGACGACGGAGTTAGCTGCCCTTGAGTGTTTGAAAAAAATCCCATAGGGTTATAATAGGGAAAATGGCGTCATCACGTTTTCTCAACTGTTTTTGCTTAGATCCTTATCATACTTGCAGGTAATGGTGACATACATAAGAGCTTGGATGAGTTCCAAATTTGGACGGATTCGAGCACAGACTACGGAGTTAGCTGCCCTTGAGCATTTGAAAAAAATCCCATAGTAGTATAAAGGAGAAAACATCACATATTTTTAGAAAAACTTTGTCATCTCTATTGCCTACATTTCTCAACGGATTTTAAAATAACTTCACACAAATGTAGGGCATGACAATATCTCGAGCAAGTTTGACTTTCAGGATGCTGCGCCCAAGGTCAAGGTCACTGTGGCTATTTTTAGAAAACTTTTGTCAGCGCTCTAGCACCTACATTTCTCTGCAGATTTTAAAATAACTTCACACAAATGTAGGGCATGACAATATCTCTAGCAAGTTTGACTTTCAGGATGCTGCGCCCAAGGTCAAGGTCACTGTGGCTATTTTTAGAAAAACTTTGTCAGCACCCTAGCACCTACATTTCTCTGCAGATTTTAAAATAACTTCACACAAATGTAGGGCATGACAATATCTCGAGCAAGTTTGACTTTCAGGATGCTGCACCCAAGGTCAAGGTCACTGTGGCTATTTTTAGAAAAACTTGGTCATCGCTCTAGTGCCTACATTTCTCAAGGGATTTTAAAATAACTTCACACAAATGTAGGGCATGACAATATCTCAAACAAGTTTGACTTCCAGGGTGCTGCGCCCAAGGTCAAGGTCACTGTGGCTATTTTTAGAAAAACTTTGTCAGCGCTCTAGCACCTACATTTCTCAGTGGATTTTAAAATAAATTCACACAAATGTAGGGCATGACAATATCTCGAGCAAGTTCGGCTTTCAGGGTGCTGTGCCCAAGGTCAAGGTCACTGTGGCTATTTTTAGAAAAACTTTGTCATTGCCGTAGCTCCTTCATTTCTCCATGGATTTTTAAATAACTTGACAGAAATGTAGGGTATGACAATATCTCAAGCAAGTTCGACTTTCAGGATGCTGTGCCCAAGGTCAAGGTCACTGTGCCTGTTTTTAGAAAAACTTTGTCAGCGCTCTAGCACCTACATTTCTCAACGGATTCTAAAATAAATTCACACAAATGTAGAGCATGACAATATCTCGAGCAAGTTCGACTTTCAGGATGCTGCGCCCAAGGTCAAGGTCACTGCGGCTATTTTTATGAAAAACTTTTTCAGCACTCTAGCACCTACATTTCTCTGCAGATTTTAAAATAACTTCACACAAATGTAGGGCATGACAATATCTCGAGCAAGTTTGACTTTCAGGGTGCTGCAATCAAGGTTTTTGATTAGATCCTTATCATACTTGCAGGTAATGATGACATACATAAGAGCTTGGATGAGTTCGAAATTTGGCCGGATTCGAGCACAGACTACGGAGTTAGCTGCCCTTGAGCGTTTGAAAAAAATCCCATAGTCTTATAATGGAGAAAACAACGTCATCACATTTTCATTTTTCATCGGATCCTCTTCATACTTGCAGGTAATGAGGATATGCATAAAAGCTTGGATTAGTTAGCATTTCGGCTAGATCCCACCACTGACTATGGAGTACCTGCCCTGAGCATCCAAAAAATCAATGTCGCCACTTTTTCTTGGTTTCTACTGATCCGATCCTTTTCAAACTTGCAGGTAATGAGGAAATGCATAATATCTTAAACAAGTTCAAATTTTGGCCAAATCAGGCCAACTACTAGGAAGTTAGCTGCCCTTGACAGCTCTGTCTATTGTGCTCTTGATCGGATACTTTTTAAACTTGCATATATTAAATGAGGGCATACATAATGTTTTGGATAAGTTTAATTTTCAGCCTGATTGGACCACTGACTGTGGAGTTAGCTGCCCTTGAGCATCTTAAATGTCCCTATAGGTTTACTATGTCTCTCAGGTGAGCAATTGTTGCCCTTTGGGCTACTTGTTTTTTTATCCTTGTGAAAAAATTTTCATGCAAAAATTGCCATAAGTTTTGATCATGTTAAAATTATTAGAACATTGTTGACGTAAACAGTCCTTGAAAAGATGTTGTTTAGAGTAATACATATAATGTTTTGCCTCTGTTTGAAAGAGATTTTCATAATATTGATAAAAGCATGACAGACTCCAAGTTATTCCATAATTGGGAGAATATTTAATGATATTTCAGGATAAATTTTGTTATTTCTAAGTAAAAATATGATGTTGCATCTCCCAAAGATGTATATTGAGGCATCCAATAAGAGATGCCACACCATACATTTTTATTGAGAAGTCAAGAAAAATTATCCCATAATATTGTGAATTTTGCTTTTTTAACAGCTTCTGACAAATTGATTCTGTGGTTTAGTCAGGATGCTAAAGAAAAAGACATTAAAAATTATACATGCAGATTGCAGCTAAAGTTAAGATGTTAGGTAGTTCTTAGCTCTTAAAATAATTGTGTTTGCCAGTTAAGAGGTGTAAATATTTTCAATAGCACAACTGTGATATATATGAATCCAAGGCAGCACTTAAACATATCGTATTCCGTCCAGGGCTCGAGGTTATAAAACACACTGATTGGCTGATACAGAGCATGTGTGTGTGCTTTATTTTGAGTTTGAGAATGACATAATGTACTCAAGTTCTATAACCTCCGGGCCAGATATAAACTGGAAATTATTGGGAAACTATTAATATTGCAATGAGAAAACCCATACTGGAAGTTTGCTTTTATCAAGTTAATAATAGCAGTGAAAGCATACTTAAGCTACAACACTTGAGAAATAATGCAGGGAGACTTAGTGCAGCCTGTGCACATGTGCAGTCAGTCAGATTCTAACTTGCTCACTGTTAATATAATATGAGCTGCTACACAACAAAATCAACAAAGTGGGATGTGCATCCCAGCAAAGACTCAGCTCACCACAGGTATCCGCCCAGTCTGATCAGAGTCTTTGCTGTCGGCAGGGAGGTAGCTTAGACCTTTAGCTACCTGTTAAGCATACAGCAAAGTCTCTGATCAGACTAGATGGATGCCCAGGCTGATCTGAGTCTTTGCTGGGAGCACATATTAGTTTAATGGTTTTGTCGTGTATTTGCTCATTTATGGATCCTAAGGAGATTTTATGACCAGACTGCACAACTGCACAGACTTATCTAAGTCTCCACTCTTTATACATGCTGTGAGACAAATTTTCCCAAAATAGTTTCTGTCTTGCCAATGACTAGCAGAAAGGGAGACATAGATATTGCTCTATTTGCATCATCATCTTTGGTGAAGGCAAATTTCATGATTTAACCCTTTTTAGACTGGAAACCCGTTTTGGAGTATTATGCAGACAGGGTAGGCCCAATTCAGATGCTGCAGAATGCGGCGTCTGATCAGGGTCAGCACTGTTTGCTTATAGGAAATTCTATGCAAAATACAATAAAAGTGAAAAATTCACCAGAAACCCCTAAAACTAGAAACTGACTCATTCAAATTATAAGGGTGGACAAGAGTCCACTAGTCAAGAAAGGGTTTAATCTGTTTTGTGATAATGCAGAGACAAGGGAGAGATAGTGTTCTGCAGAATTTTTATCCCCCGACCGAAAGGTTCGGGGGATATAGCGATGAGCCTGGCATCCGTCCGTCCATCCGTCTGTCCGTCCGTCCGTAAACACTTTCTTGTCCACTCTATATCTTGAATACCCTTTGGAATATTTTCATGATACTTCACAGTTATGTAGAACAGGTCATGACGATGTGTCGCGTACAAGAATGGTAACTCTTGCTATTGTACTTTTTGAATTATCTCCCCTTTGGTGATTTTTTTGGCAGATTCGTGTCCGTTCTGTAACTTGAATACCCTTTGGAATATTTTCATGATACTTCACCGAAATGTAGAACAGGTCATGACAATGTGTCGCGAACAAGAATGACAACTCTTGCTTTCTTACTTTTTGAGTTATTTCCCCTTGATAGTTTTAGGTGTGATTTTTTTGGCAGATTCGTGTCCGCTCTATAACTAGAATACCCTTTGGAATATTCTCATGATACTTCACAGATATGTAGAACAGGTCATGACGATGTGTCGCGAACAAGAAAGACAACTCCTGCTTTCTTACTTTTTGAGTTATTATCCCTTGATGGTTTTAGGTGCGATTTCGTGTCCGCTCTATAACTTGAATACCTTTTGGAATATTTTCCTGATACTTCACAGATATGTAGAACAGGTCATGATGATGTGTCGCGAACAAGAATGACAACTCTTGCTTTCTTACTTTTGGGGTTATTTCCCTTTGATGACTTTAAGTGTCCGCTCCATAGCTTGAATACCTTTTGAAATATTTTCATGATACTTCACAGATCTGCAGAACAGGTCATGACAATTTGTCTCATACATGAATGATAACTCTTGCTTTTAGACCTAGTTAATTATTTCCCTTTGGTAGTTTGAGCTGCTGTTTGAGTCTCTGCTCCATAACTGTATAACCCTAGCCAGCTCCAGAATTTGAATAACCGTGAACCTTTTAGAATATTGATGATCATGCTGTGATATCTTATCAGTGTTCCTAACTCTCTCTTACCCCTCCACATTCCCGTGCCCCCTCCTGCCCCCCCCCCCCCCCCCCCCCCCCCCCAAAAAAAAAATATATTTTTTTTTTTCCAGATTTGGATTCTTTGTCCAAATCCACTTACTAGAGAGCTCAAAATTAGGTTTGTAGGGCTTGTACTTTAGAAGTTATTCACACATCGTATGCTATACATTTGTGTATATGGTGGCTGTTTGAGATATTGCCTCTTTTTAGCAGTCAAGCATACTGTTTTAGTCTGCGTGTTAGATAATCATGCATCTGTTAACAGTTAATGTCAATCAGAAGCATAAAAGAACGACAATATATTACTAATATGTGTTTTGAAGTGCACCCTTTTTACCAAGGCCCATGGGGGTCTTCGGTCGGGGGATTTGCCATCTCCTCTGATGGCTATTTTTGTTTGTTATAATATCCAGTTTATTGTTTTGTTTATTTACTGTGATAAACCTACAAGTACAGGCAAATTGAATCTCATCATATAGTGATCATGGTCATTGAAGGCTTGTAGCAGCTTGCAAGGTGCTAATGCTTCATATCATCTATGTCCTTACAGAAAAAAAGGCTAAAGGCATATGCAGCCTCTGTATACGCAGATCAGCCTGAACTAATTTGCCCAGATCTGCACAAGGTTCTGCAAATGCCCTAACCAGGCTGCTCATATTCCATAGCTGGTGTGAACAGAGGTTGCGATACATGCCCAAAAGCGTGTATTATAGTTGGTTTCTTATTCTGCTAGAAATTACCACATTTTGCTGCTTGTCTTGTTGTTTGCAGTAGTTTGCTTTTCACAAATGAAAAAGGAAAAATTTTGCCATTAGCAGTCCCAGAAAAGTAAAGTTTAAATAAAATGGTATATAAAGATGCTGTGGTACCTTTATAGCTTGGCTTGCCATTGCAGTTATGTAAGAGCCGCGACGCGTGACAACCAACAATGTGGTTATGCGCCCAGCGCAGACTCAGATCAGCCTGGGCATCCGCCCAGTCTGATCAGAGTCTTCACTGTCCGCATAGAGGTAGCTTAGACCCTTAGCTACCCTCAAAGCGCTTAGCGAAAATTCTGAGCGGACCAGGCGGATGCCCAGGCTGATCTTAGTCTGGGCTGGGTGCACAACCACATTGTTGGTTTTCTCGTGTTGCTGCTCAATTATGTATGTTGTCATTTCTCAGTTTACAGTGTGTATTGTAGCCTTTTGAGGAGCCACAACATTATTAAAATCATTAAATGGGCACACAACTGGGCTGCCAACATGCTTACAGACGGACACAACTTTTATGTCTTCTGTTTGCTTCCCTGGAAGATGAACCCCTCTAAAATAGGGTCTATCCTTACAGGAAATATTATACGGAAGGGTTTCCTTATCCAGGGAAGCTAACAGGAAGTCACAGAAGTTGTGCCCTTTGAACAATGGGGGTAAAAGATGTTTTACCCACTCAGCTTGAGGTTAAAATGAGAGTTACTATTTGAGCCATGACAAGACAAAGCCAAAAAAGTGGCATATGCACCCAGCTGCCTGGGCACCTGCCCAGTCTGATCAGAGTATTCACTGTCCACATGGAAGTAGCTTAGACCTTTGGCTACCTTTTAAGTGCACAGAGAAAACTCTATCAGATTGAGCTAATGCCCAGGCTGATCTGAGCTTCGTTGGGTGCACATGCTACTTTGTTGGTTTTGTCATGTCATGGCTCATTTCATTTTTAGAATCTACATGTATATGTAATATGTGCACATCCAGGAATAATGAAGACATGCTAAGGACTGTGGGCAAATAGTGGCTCACTTATTATATACTCAAAGTTGTTTTGATTATGAATAGTTTTTGTTAACAGTATTTTTGTCTTCATGGTTTGAGTTACATCATGTGAAAAGGTACCTTAGGGCATGTACAGAGAAGACCTAGATCAGCCTGCATGGGTTTATCAGGGTTTTTCCTTTTCTAATGAACTCTTTATAAACCCTAGCAAATCAAAAAAAGTGAAACGGAAGATTCTGGTCAGTTTGCATAGATGCCTAGGCTGATATTGTATGCACATAGCTTAACGTCCGCTTTCACGCAACGGTAATCATATAAGTTGTTTTAGTTGGCACATAACTTTATTATTATTAGTTTTGCTACAACATGTAAAAGGGATGGATAGTGGAAAACTAAAACAGTCTTTGCATTCTCACAGTATAATGTAGTCACTTTTCCATCATATATTATACACCCTTGCTTGAAAGGGCAAGCAAAAACATTTGTATATGCAAGGTCTACACTGATAAGGGTGGTATAAAATAATTATATCAGGGTTTGTCCACCTGTACAGGAGATAATCCACTTGCTAAAGCTCATCGATTGGCCTCATTACACAGGCAAACAAATCAAAATATAACTGTTACGTATCAAGCTGTATGCCATAAAAATTTTAAGTACATGTATTGAGACAGATAAGTCTGAACAAATAGTGCAGACCCAGATCAGACGCAGTCTAATCAGTATTTACACTCCATTCCATCTGCATCTTTTGAATGTATTGCTTCATTGTAAAACCAGACCATTGCATTTTTAGGACAATTACTGTAATTATTTTAGGTGTGCCATCCCAGTTATTAGAATTTTTGCGGTATTGGTATATGCAGACCGAAGAGGTTGTGATCACGAAAAGGCTCTGAACAGACTGTACAGATCTGAATGTGTTTTGCATATGCACTAAGCACCTTGTTTTGCATTTTGTGACCCATTTTATGATTTTAACTGCATGCACTTTGGTTACTGACTTTGTTTAGTGAAGATTGCTGTTTAAACAAATTGCTTAGAGCTACTTTTTGCATTATGATATTTGGGCTTTTAAAATAATTGTTAGAAAAGTTTTACATTTAAATGTATTAACGTATATGCATCATGCTAACTTATTTATTATTTAACAATAGTCCCAGATGCCAAGTAATGATACAGGCATAAATATTTATATGTTGATTTATGTCTGTGTAGTGAAATTATATATACTAAAATCATGTGAATCGTTGGGACAGAGCAAACAGGATAGATGCTGCCTGGACTGTTCCTCATTGACCTGTCTGATCAGAGTCTACACTGTATTGAAGCATTCGGTCATCATTTTGATAATCTTATGATTGTGCAAGGGGACTTGCCTAAGCTCAAAGATGGAAAAGTGATTGGTTGGTTCAGATGTATGTGTGCACCTTCGTATTTTTCTGCAGTTTTTACAAAGGGAAACATTTTCTGTGACTTCCGTTTGGCTTCCCTGGGTGGCGAAACCCTTCTAAAAGGAGTCAACTCTGAAAGGAAAGAATTTGCTCCTACAGGAGCAAATTCTTTTCTTTAAAAGTTGACCCCCATTTACAAGGGAGACAGAAATGAAAATAGCAGAGTTGCTTCCCCTGAAAATGTACCCATTTACCATTAGATGTCCCAGTACATAACAGTTATTATTGTACTTATGTTTGCACTTTTTGTTATGTTTTGGTTTTAATGATTTGAATAACTATGTACTTAGACAGACCTTAAGGCAGATGAAAGTTTTGGGGATGAAAGTGGATTTTTTTCCTATTTCTTCAGCAAAATAGAAAACTTGCAAAAGAGTTTCATTGGCATTGAAGGATATCCAGATGCATGAAATTTTCATAGTTTGCTGAGTGCGAGTTGGCTTTTGTTAGAAAGCCCAGGATTATCATATAGAGGTCTGAATTTAATAAACCATGATAATTTCTTTCAATTTAATTTGTATTTTTTTTTACCAGTTATAGGTGAAAAAGGCCAGAAGGTCAAGTATTCCGGTTCATGACAGCTTGCTGATTTCAGGACGTCATGAAAGGTGTCTTGAACTGCCTTTCTTTCATAAAATAATGGAAAAACATGTAGGTGATATACCTAGAGCACCTTTATAGCATGTTGCAGCTCATTGGCTCATCCTCGAACTTTTGAATCTCTGATTAGATCTTGCAACTATATTATTGATACTGCCTGTTTTACAAGTTTTAGTGTTATTATAAACATATTTTAGATAATAAATTATTTGTAGTTGTGGATTTTTGTTCTGTTTATTGCTTTAGAGTGTTCATAGTGTCCATGTCCTTTTAATTTTTTATTTATATACATCCAATGTTTTGCTATTTTTAGTTCACCTGAAAACACGAAGTACTCAAGATGAGCTGTTGCGATTTGTCACTGTCCATCAATTAGCCACCTAGCATCCATCTGTCTGTCTGTCTACCGCTTACCTTGTGAACATGACAGAGGCTACAGTTTTTGAGCAATCATGACGAAACTTTAACAGTATATGGCCACAAGATCTTGGTCAAGTTTGATATAGATCAAGTCGGACCATTAACGCTAGAGCTTATTGCTCCTTGCATAGTCAAAAAGCCTGTAAATCATCATGTAATCAAGATAAACATGTGTACAAGAACTTGCACAATATTATATATTAATGGAAACAAGATCTTTGTCAAGTTAAATGATGCACTAAGTCAGATTATTAACACTACAGTTATTGCCCCTTACATAGTCACCCCAAATAGATAAGCCAATTATTAGCACAGAACAGAACTTAATTGTGCTTAAAAGAAAACATATACATGTATGTACAAGGACACGATCAATTAAAACAATGGAATTATACACACAAACAGCATAAAGTGGAGGAAAAAGAACAGTATTCAAATTTTCATTAAAGGATTTATTTCATAGGTGATAACATGACAAAAACAGATGTTTCTTTAATGAAAACTTGTTATTCTAAAGATACAGAAGGGCAATACAGCTTGAAATATTGGCATTAAGGTTAGTGGATGCATTTCCATGCCTTTCCGCCATGTTTACAAAGGGGAACAACTTTTAAGAATCTTGACGATGTAGCCCTTATAAAAGTGGGGTCTACTCTTAAAAGAACTTGCTCCGGAGGGAGCAAATTTTTTCCTTTAACTGTTGATCCCCATGGAAAAGAGAAGCAAAATGAAATTGGCAAAGTTTCTTCACCTGAAAATATTCCCATTCACCTTAAGTGTTGGGGCCGTATTTATAAAACGACTTAAGTGGTTGCTATGCTGTTGCTAAGGCTACATTTCTATGAAGGAGATTCCCTACTACTATGAAATTTGCTCTGGATGAACAGTCTTTTTAGACTTTCCTCCAAAGCAAAGTTCATAGTTGTAGGAAATTTGCTCTGGATGAACAGTCTTTTTAGACTATGAACAGTCTTTTTAGACTGTTCCTCCAAAGCAAAGTTCATAGTTGTAGGGAATCTCTTTTATAGAAATTCAGCCCTAGCAACAGCATAGCAACCACTTAAGTTGTTTTATAAAATGGCCCCTGGCCTCTCCCACCAGACACACAGCATTAGAACAATGTTGACACAACATTGACATGGATGCACATCTTTTTTCAGTGTTGTATTACCTACTTTTGGATGCTTTTAGTCGTTAAAGAACTGATTGTATGAATTTACCATAAAAAAGGATCATTTACATGTATGTCTTTATTGATAAAATGAACATTTTATGGCTAAATCCATTACATGAATTTAGCCATAGAAATGTTCAGCTATAAAAAGATCATTGTATTAAATTTAGGGACATGAAGTTCAACTTAACCAACTGTACCAGAAACTCCAGTACCAAAATTAACATTATATAGCGAGTCACATATCTTAAACCTATCATTCCAGACTAGCCCAGCAGGGCACGACATTACAAAGTAATCGCCAGCAAGATCACACTGGATAAACTTGTATTTGTCGGGGTGTGGGAAGAGTAGGTTCTGGTTTACATTTGTGATAACTCCTGGGCAGGGGTTGCTCAGGCTCCCAGTTCCTCCTGTACCTGAAAAGACATGAGGCATTTCCATACTAATTTTTCTAAGCAAAATAGATACCACAAAATACTTATAAATGTCCATTTTTACAGAGGGAAACAACTTTTGTGAAAGGGTAAAAATACCTGTCAGAATGCACAAATCACAGCTGATTGAAATGTAAATAGTTTTAGTAAATACCACAGGTACAGCTATGTATCTCCACAATCACCACACCTTCAGATTTTGAAAATTCATCTGATGTGCTTTTATTTTCCGGAATGGTAGAAAGTAATTCCACTCCCATGGTAATACATTTGCTGCTTTTGAGGCAACTGATAATGAAACATTTGCAATTTTTGAGAAACGTTTTTTTGTAAGCTGATCTCCACAATTATCATATTTACAAAGAATTAGAAAATTGATGGACATGTTCATAGATTAATAGGAAGTTAAAAGTGTTTACTTGCATTAATATAGGAGTGGTTGAATTAAGCTGCCACTTTAGAACACAGATTTAACATTGTTTTGTTAAATGTAATGATTGTGGAGATAAGCAGCTAGAATAGGGGCCACTCTGGTTTTACAATATGTTATAATAACACATTCAAATGCTAATTCTGGTTTTGTAAACCGTAAAATTTGGGACAACCCCCCCCCCCCCCCCCCCCCCCACCCACCCACACACACACCACCAACCCCTGCCTACTTCTACTTTTAGCATGTTTTAAAACTGGATATACATTACCTGGATTTATTACTGTTCCTGTCACGGTACCCCCTCCAATACCTGTACCAGTGGTGACACCTCCAGTACCGGTTCCCGTACCCCCAGTCTGACCTTCTGGCAACAGGCAGGACTGTCTAAGTGCTGAGTACACAAGTCTGCTAGGACAGGATAGGACTTGGGGCTGGCCAAGCCTGTTGCACTCTATGAACTTAGTGTTGTCATTCGGGTATGGGAAGAAAATTTTTCCAGCGGCTAGGTTGGCTGCTGTGCAAGGGTTGGTGGTTGTGGTTACTACTGGTGTTACGACCTACAACAAATATAAAGAGGTTAAGTTATAACATTTTTGTTGGATTATAAAAAAGTGTTTTTCCATCTCTAGATTGACCCCGAATATCTAAATCCATCTTATTAAATTCTGCTGTGAGATATGGCCTGGAGGTTATAAAACTTGAGCACATTCTCAAACTCAAAATAAAGCACACTGATTGGCTGCTTCCGAGCATGTGCTCGGAAGCAGCCAATCAGTGTGCTTTATTTTGAGTTTGAGAATATACTCAAGTTTTATAACCTCGGACCATGGGCTTTTCCCTTCTAAAACAATTCTGAAAATCTAGATCCATCTGTCAGACCTCACCTCATAACCCAAGAAATATGGTAGGAAGACATCCAGTATTTAAGAGAAATGATTAGCATTGCTGCAAATGGGGCAATATGCCATTTCTTTGTGCCTCCCAAAATTTTTCCAGCACTAATAAATATGAATTTCTGGAATCACTAATAAATATGAAAATGTTGAAAACAAAGTTTCTGATTTTCTGCTCCATAAGGCTCAAAATGTCAGAGCCTTTCACATCTATCTGTGTGAGTTTGGTTAAAATCCATCCATATAGGAGATATGTCGCAGACAAGCTGTTTTTCCAACATTCATGGACCTCCTGTGACCTTGAAAATAGGGTCAAGGTCACCAAAATCTATTCGGATCCTTTGCATCTTCTAATGATATATCTGGGTTCACGGTCACCAAAATCTATTAAGTTCTTTTCCATCTCCAAGTGATATATCTGTGTGAACTTGGTTAAAATACATCCATCCAATCAGGAGATAATGGTGCAGACAAGCTTTTTTTCAAAATTCTTTGACCTCTTGTGACCTTGAAAACAAGTTCAAGGTCACCAAAATCTAATCAGTTCTTTTCTCTCACCCAGTGATGTATCTATGCAAGTTTGGTCAAAATCCATCCATCTCTTCAGGAGATAGAGTGCAGACAAGAAGCTATGCTGACACTAATGCTGACCAAAACAAGTATCCCCCCGCCCACTCCCACAATGGGGATGGGGGGGGACATAATTAAGTCTTTGTTGTGTCAAGAGAGGTGCTGTGGGTGAGTAGTCTGAAACGCTCGGATATTGTGCAGAAGGTCGCAGAATTGAATCGGGATTAAGTCAGCTGGTGACTGGAAACCTCTGTCAACCCAGCAGTAAATGGATACAAGGATAAAGCAGTAGAAGGAGACGGATGGGCTCTGTCTTTCATATGCTGTGCCCAAGGTAGTGGGAGTGTAACGTTTCTACTGGAGGAACTAAGGACATCAGGATAAACCTCTTATGCCTCGAAACAGTAATTTGTTGCAGCTTTAACATTGCCACTTATCTTATTGAGAGAGAGAGAGAGAGAGAGAGAGAAACATACCTGTGGTTTTGTACATGATGTTGTTGCTTGGTTGTACACTTCTCCTGACGGACATTTTATGATGAACATACGCCCACCCTGAGAACATTGTAGGAACTTTGTGTTGTCTGTTGGGTGGGGAAAGTAAACTTGACTAAGGCTGGTTGAACATGGATTACCGATAGTAGGTTCTACAAACCATAAAGGATAAGAATTTGGTTTAAACGTACTATTTCTAAAATGGACATACATGTACAAAGTATACAAAATGATACAAATAATGGGATTAGAACGAAAGAAACAGCTTATTTGGTTCTCCCGTGACAATCTTTTTTTTTTCTTTTTTCTTTTTTTTTGTGCCAAAATTACAGACGACAAAATTTACATCTGATAAATTTTCAAAGATGTTTTTCCAAAGCTATTATACCATATTAAGAATTCAAAGACTAGAGGGCAAACAGTGTATATCCAGATTACGAGCCGCCTCGTCTCTGGATCTAGTCTGTTTGCAACTTCAACTATACTCGAAAAAAAAATATTAAAGGGTCAAAATTTTACCCCGCGATTTCTGGAACAATAAAACATTTGGTAAAATAAATCATTTCCACCTTCCTTTTCATTCATTTTGCAAGTATTGTACACATGAAGTTTGAAACTTTAGCCTTTATCTTGACCAAGTCCAGACTTTAATTCACGCTACCCTCAAAATCATAGTTGTCAGAAGTCCATAAGGTGAAAATTCACCCAAATTTTCGATTTCGCCAATTCATGATTTTTTTGAAAAATTGCTCGATAGTCATCAAATTTAATCATTTTTAAGGTCAGTAAGCTATAAGAAGTTTAACACTCACAGCAATTTTAGAAGTTAGTCCCGACCAAACTGACACACTATCAATTCTATATGGGAATTCAAACAACTTTCGTTTTAGGGATAGTTTGACTTTTAAAAAGCTTAGACTTGGCCAAGACAAAGGCTATAGGTTCAAGCTTCATGTGTATAAAACTTGCAAAATGAATAAAATGGAAGTTAGAAATGATTTATTTTACCAAATGTTTGAAATGTGTCAAAAGTTTGACCCTTTAATATTTTTTCGAGTCTCGTGCATTGAGGGTTAAAACAGGTTTAGGCTACTTGTAATGAGCAGAACAAAGAAACCAGTGGCGTAAGAACGGAAGGCGTTTGAACACATGATTAACGGCTAACTGCGCATGTAATAACCAGACGGTAAGTGAGCAAGCTGGGCTGGCCGTGCGCAGCAGTTCGCATATATGCTTCAGCATTAAACTATTCGTTGTATTATTACATGTATCTATCGTTACTCCTCAGTACACAGTTCATAATTTATTTCGTTATCGTTTAAAATCTCGTCTAAACCATTTTTTTAAGTCTGCCTTTTTTCAACGGAAGGACGTTTACTCCTGTTGACCCCAAACATGCAGGCACTAGTCCATAACGCCGGTCAATGCATGTGAAAGAATTTCCTGTATGCGCCAGTGCTGCTAGACTTTTGTCAGCCGAAGATGTTAGATATTTTCTTTTTATTTGTTTTTTTCCTTGTCCCTCTCTGATACTTTTGTACCTGACCCAACATCAGGATGTTGGAGCCAGGAGTATATTTTAGAGAGAAGTAAAACTTGTAAAATATGAATATAGGGTTAAGAGAATTTTTAACATCTTCGACTGAAATCAGTCTACAGTGCTGCCGAAGACGTAGCAATTATACCATGGCTTGTCCGCCTGAAGGAAGAAGATAATCCACGAGCTTTAGCGAGGCTGACAAACCATTGTATAATCTTTATACCACCCTTATCAGTGTAGACCTTGGTCGCTGCGAGATATTTCGTGCTAAAAAAGTTGGCGTTTTCTGGCAAGGATGGTATAAGGCCTGTTATGGAGTCCTACTTTACGAATTAGTGCCACTGCCACCATATTATTTGAGCCGCGACACGACAAAACCAACAAAGTGGCATGTGCGCCCAGCGACCCTCAGAGCAGCCTGGGCAGCTGCCCTTTCTGATTAGAGTCTTCGCTGTTTGCTTTAAAGATAGATAAGAATCTATTCTAGCTTTATGCATGCAGCGAAGACTCTGATCAGACTGGGCGGATGCCCAGGCTGATCTGAATCTGCGCTGGGCGCCCAACCACATTGCTGGTTTTGTTGTGTCGCGGTTCATTTGAATCTCGCCAATATGAATATTTTTGCGTGTGGGTGCGAAGGGCAAATGCGAGAAAGGCGAACCCGCTTTATAATGATACCAGCCGTTTGTTTCATTTGTCAGTTTTTAAAAAAAGTCTTCAAACAAGTAAATGAAAACAAGCATGTTATGCTTTTATGATTGATCACTTACCGACACAGTTTGTTGTTGCTTGCCTCTTTTCTGAAATAGAGGAAGAGAATGAGAAAATCAACAAAATGTGCATCATGGGAAAACGGCATTGTACTTCTTCCACAGTCATTATGAATATTAAAGGCCCTATTGCTCTATCAGAATGAAAATTTTCATCATGAAGCATCGCTGCAAGCTTCTCACTGTAGTTCCGTCATTTTAAATCACCGTGATTAGCCAGCTTTAAAAAAAAAGATCCTTGAGTTTCACATAAAAAGGGTTTGAGAACTTATCTGGGTCATTTTAGTTGGCCTCGATTTCATTAAGTTGAATAAATGGTAAAAATACAATGTACAAGCATGGAGCCCTAATCAGTTCAGTTCAGTTCAATTCTCTTATCGACGTTACCCAAGTGGCTCAACGGTACGTAACCATAGTTGCACACACTTGGCATGTGTCCGTCCAATAAAGCCCTAATCACTATCTCGCCTAAGTTTACATAGCATTGCTAGACAGGAAACCAGAACAGGAAATTGAATTTTGTGGAGAGAGAGAGAGAGAGAGAGAGAGAGAGAGAGAGATTCATTAGATATTTAGGATGCTATGTTGGTTTTATACTTGTGTGAGCACGAACAACATACAGCGTTCACGTCTATATTAAGGTGGATGAATCCACCACCATGTTTTAATGCATTTTTTGTTTGTTTGTTTTTTGCAAAGGGACGAATAAATCCCTTTAAAAAATAGTTCCTATGGTGCAAAAGGTTTTCCTTTTAGTGTTGAACCCCATTGAGAAGGGAACAAATTAGAAAGGTTGAGTTGCTTCCCCTGAAAGTCGTCCCATTCACCTTAATCCTTACTATATATTAGCCACGACACGAGAGAACCAACAATGTGGTTGTGCGCCCAGCGAGTACTCAGATAAGCCTGGGCAGCCACCAGGTTTTATCAGACTCTTCGTTTAGTGCTCAAATGGTAGGTAAGAGTCTAAGTTACCTCCATGCGGACAGCGAAGACTCTGATCAGACTGGGTGGATGCCCAGGCTGATCTGAGTCTGCGCTGGGCGCCCAACCACATTGTTGGTTTTGTCGTGTCGCGGCTCAATTATGTGTTTAATAAAGTGGGTAATAGTGGACTCGACCGCTTTCGAATTTGGACATATTTGTCCTCCCTAGAAATGCTAGGACAGCTGACTTGCTTTGGTATTTCTCGACAGATTACTTAGAATGTTGACGGCATCATATTAATCTATTTTTTCTTGAAGGACAGGAATATTATTTATTCCTTTGTCTGTTAATTTATCCGGTCATTCATTGTATTCATCATTATTAATATTCTATTCGTTCTATCAATTTTATAATTATACCTCTTACGACTGTTCCTGCACATGCTAATCCTAGTAAAACAACAAATATAACCAACCGCTCCATCTTGACAAGGAAGAGCTATCTATGAATGTTCTTCTTTGACTTATATAGGGGTTTCTTCATGAAGGTCAAGATTTGGCCATTTGATTGCTCCTGAATATTTCTGTAACCACGATGATCACAGCGCAACATGACCTAATTGATGGACCCGCCAAGTACTAACAATGATAATATGTATTTACTTAGAGATGTGGTTTGTGACTTAGAGCAGATACATACAGATCTCGTCGCAATGTTTTTGGACACCTCGTGATCATTCACCACCTACACCCAAGGTTTCGAGATAATGCGTTGGAATCTTGTTACAACCATGATTATGTTTTATCGTGACCAAATGATGGCATGATTTTTTTTTTTTTTTTTTTGGTTTGATTTACAGGAATGGGTAACGACATGTCTTTAATGCATACATATTATTCGTTTTATTATTATTTTATTTCGAGTAAGAACTAAAAGTGATTCTATGCCTAAGGGTAATATCGGTACACTCAGCGAAAATAAAAAATACTGCAAGAGTCTTAGATTACAGAGCCACCAAGTAACAACAAACTTGAACATGCCGAATCCACCCAGTGAAAAAGCGAAGTACGGGAGAGTCGGGTAACTTCGGACATGGGGGGTAAATTCGGACATACGATTGCAAACAGCGAAAATCCAGATGAATGTTTCTTACCGTTGTCGAGACCCTCTCAAGTTGTTACACAACTTCTAACGGCCCATTTTGATAATTCCATGGTCTTTGGATAAGTCTTTCTCCCGGAATGTAACAGAAAGGTGTAAACTTCTGTGTATGTCCGTGCCAGTGTTTATTAAGCCTTGACTTAAACGCGTTTAGGGACGGTGCCAGGATTACATGATTCGGCAATGAGTTCCAGGTATTAACCACTCTATTGGAGAACACGTTAGCCCTGATATTTAGTCGTGAACGCCTCTTGAACAGTTTTAAGTCATTCCCTCTGGTAGTAGTACTGTCCATGATAGTGAAAAATTTGTTTATGTTTACTTTATCTAGGCCGGTCAGAATCTTGTATACTTCTATCATGTCAGCTCTTAGACGACGATATTCTAATGATGGTATTCCCAATATTTTTAGTCGTTCCTCATAATTTTGTTTTGACAGAGTGTTAACCATTCTGGTGGCCCTTCGCTGTACATTTTCAAGAATAATGGCATCTTTCTTAAACATAGGTGACCACACGGATGTAGCGTACTCTAAATGAGGCCTTACCAGAGATTTATACAAACTCTTGAACATGTCTTTATCCAGATACGTAAAGCTCTTGAAAATTAAACCTAAATTTCTGTTGGCTATGGCTGCTTTTTTCGCTATATGTTCTCTAAATAACAATTTTTGGTCGAAAATGATGCCCAAATCCTTTTCTGATGTTACTTGCTCCATATTATGCACAACTTGGTTTGTTGTCATGGTATATGGGCGAGTTGGCTGGCCTTTTCATATTCTCATGTGTTTACATTTTTTGGTATGGAAGAACATTTTCCAAGTATCTGCCCAAAGTTCTGCATTGAATGGATATATCACGATTTTACGTCCTTTTCATCAGTATTTTAGTCAAACCAGTACGATAGGAGAATGATTATGAAAGGCTGTGTACATTGGAAGACCGTTTATGGTTGAGAAGATTTCCGCATGCAGCGGGAGTTAACACGAGACCACTAGATCAGCAGGCCAGCTACCGGGGCTCCTTAACTCCATGAATATTCTACAGATGCACTACAGATACACTTTGATCATCACGTAATTTCCGCCATTGTAACAAAGGAAAGCAACTTTTGTGGCTTCCTGTTCTCTTCACTGGACGACCAAGCCCTTCTACTATTAAAAAAAATTGCAGCTATGGAAAAATTCTTTCTTCTAAAAGTTGGTCTCATGAGAAAGGAAGCAAAACTGAAAATTGCGGAGTTGCTTCCCCTAAAGTTCTACCCATTCATCTTAAACCTGCATTAAGGCTTTTGCGAAATGCGCATCGTCAGATCAGTCTGCGCAGATACATACCTGTTCATAGCTGTAAAGCGCAAATGAAATTATTTGTCATTGTACAACTGCGTATATGCATGTCCGGCAGGCGGATATTTTGGGACATTTCTATACGGTGCCCCGGGGACAAGGAGCTCTGTTCCCTGTTCCCTCATCCCCCTGAAATAAATTGCTTTGTTCCTTTTTGGTCCCAGTGTTTCTTTGTTTTTTTTTTTTTTGTTTTTTGTTTTTTAACTTCAGTGCTTCCCAGTTCTCCAAATTGTGCGTTTTCCAACGTTCCTTTCTTTTTTTCTACGTACACTGCTACAGTACACCCGCTGCCTAGGGATCTTTAGCTTGCAAAGAGACTGTCTCTCCCGACACAGGGGTCCTAAAGTCAACGTCACGTGCCGAAGTAAGGCACACTAGTTTTATAATGAAGCATATTCGGAAACCGAAATTCTAACGCCGCTACCCGGATTTGAACTTGGGACCTAAGCATCAGCAGTAAGTGCGCTAACCACTGAGCTACTTCTTTGAATCAAAACATTTTTCTTTCCCCCCTGATATAAATGTTTTATTCACGTCCCCTCAAACCGCTGGGGCCTCAGCAATGAACTGAAAAAGAGATGTATGCCGTCCCGATCGGACGATGTACGCCATACACACACAAATTAGAAAACGGGCGCTGTTTGAGTGTGCTTAAGGCAGTGACCTATAAATACATATATATAGGTCACTGCTTAAGGTAAGTGCGAACAGCATGCCTCAGATCCATGCAGTTTGATCAGATCCTTTACTGTTCGAACACATGAATGGACCTTGAGGAATATAGAAGCGTGGTAGCTCAGTGGTTAGCGCACTTGCCTCTGATGCTAAAGGTCCCGAGTTCGAACCCGGGTAACGGCGTTTGAATTTCGGTGTCCGAACACGCTTCCTTAATGTCATTTGCAGGGATGACATTAAAAAAGTGTGCCGTCCTTCGGATCGGGGCGTTAACTGGAGGCCCCCTGTGCAGGGAGAGACAGCCCCTGTGCAGGTTAAAGATCCCTTCTGTAGTTACATGGTTACAAGGAGGTTCATCCTGCAAAACTGGAGTGTACACCGTACACCTGCTCATAATCCTCGAGAGAGCGTGTTGCAGTATAGAAAGAAAGATATACACCACACCGTACATACGACCTTTAACAGTTTGGGAGAATCCGGTCGGTTACGGATAATACAGATGTTTACCGAGGCACGTGCCTTTTCGCGGGTGAGTTATTCTCTTTATTTTTTCTACTTTATGCATGTATTTTGTGGCAGATAGGTAGTTATCGTTCTTGTATGTAATCATTTTCATATTTGCATGCCATCGTTTTCGTTTTTATCTTCGTTACTGACGCGAAATTTCACAAGAATATGAAAAGGATGAATTTTGCCGTCGAATTTTGTCTTTGTAATCTTAATTTCTCCTAGAAGTAAATAATTTATAAAAAAACAATTGATGGTTTTTGGTAGCCAGGTATCTATAGCAAATATAAATTCATAAGTAAGATCACGTTGATGGATAACACTTGAGCAAAAGCGGCGTCTTTCATACCATATGGAATTTTCACGTATACGGGTCATGGCAGTCGCTTTCTACGGAAGAAAACGGACGGATGAAATACATTTCGATACGGGGTAAAACAGTCATATTGAAGTAAAACGTTTTTCAGTGTTGGCTGCAGGTGTTGGACAGTTCGCTCCTATTTCTGTAATGTACTTGTTGTCTTCAACATTTGAATTGATAAGGCACGATTTTATGTCGCAGCACATCGTCACAAGCCAAGGATGCCTTAATAAGCCTCGTTCACACGGGCAAAGTTCCTCTGACTAAGTAGGTTTGTCATAGAAATATGTGCTCGTGTGAATGACAAAAAGTATGCCAAATTAAACTTTCTTTGTTAAAAGTTCTGTGACAAAGAAACTTCAATCGTGTGAAAGAGGCTTTACGTACCCTTGGCCAACGGCATATTCGTAAAACGATTTTCCCACTGCGTCATTTCTTGGATGCGAACAACATCCATCACAGCCACTCAAATTATCCGTAACAAAATATTTTCCGCATAATAGGCGCTTTGTCGGTAGAAAATATCGTGATAGACGGACACTTGGCGGCAGGTGTGTGCAACTATAGTAACGCACTGCTGAGCCATTTGGGGAACGTCGTTACGAGAATTGAAACAGAACAGAACAGAAAACATCGTGGATACCGTTAACAGTTACCATACAGGACGGTTCGATATAGACTGAAATACTGTCTCAAAGAGCCGTTAAACCCAAAACAACCAACCAACAACCAAACAGGAGTAGACGGCCAAGATTAACCAATTCATTAGTGTTTTTGAACGATCATGCGAAGTTGTGCAAAAAGTGTGTTTTGAAACAGATCTTCTGATCTAAAGATAACACGCCGGGGGAGCAACTAGCTGCAGCCAAAGGGCGGCGCTGTGGGAAATCTGATTTATGAACAGGTCGTCGGCAAATAGTAAGGAACAAAGTGGACTTAGTACCCTTGGCTAGCAAAGATGATCGTAGCAGAGTTTCCCTGTATTTATCAAGAGAAGTTTGTTGTTGATGATGCGTTTAGGTAGCGCATCTCTGGTTGGTATCAGCTATGATCATTTTTATACCCCTTTCGAAAGATGGGTCGCATTATGTCGTGGCGTTATCCATCCGTCTAGTTGTAGTTCGTCCGTCTGTCAATTAACTTCCATGTCCGCTCTACATCTCCTTGATCAATGCTAGGATTTTTGTAAACTCAAGACACATATTACTACGGGGGTAATACCAATTTGGTTACCTGTGCTTTCGACCGAGTCTGTACTATGCAAAGTGGCTGTCGACCGAGAATACGATCGTAAGCATTACCAGTAACGGTAAATGATACTATTGTTAAAGACTTTCGACCTAGCTGATACTGCTGTCGCTTGTCTCGGTCGACAGCCACTTTTGCATTTATGGTAACTGACTGACTCGGTCGAAAGCACAGGTAGGGAAATTGGTATTACCCCCGTGATTACCCTCCTGCCATGTCACATGTAAAGTACTTGCGGTTTTAACTGTTTGTCACCTTGTTTAAATATACCTTTGGATTTCAACGCAATGGTCAATATGTCAGGATGAATAGCTAGAGGCTATAATTCGAGGATTCAAAGGTCTATGGATTTTAATGGATTTTCTTTTTATCCTTGCCAAACGTTAGTGGCGGGGTATTATGTTTTCACGTTGGCCGTCCGTGTGTCTGTCCATCCGTCCGTCCGTACTTAATTTCCGTTCGATAACTTAAGTATTTATCAACGGATTTCATTCAAATTTTGCATATGCCTTTGTATCAAGAATGTCTCACTTGGGATTGTTAATGGGCAAATTCGATGATTTCTGACAGAGTAACGGCACTTGTCAATGTATAAAAAATGGTTTTTGGCCTCTTGTTCCTCTACTTTTTGGAGTATCACCATGAAACTTCTCAAACATGATCGAGGTAACAAAAGCTTTGTATTAGCAAAGAAATATTATCCTCGCGGGTTATCTGCCCATGCCCTGGGGCTATATTTCGTGTAAAGTCATGAAAAAATCTATATAAAATCAGAGTTGAAGCAAGTTTTCTAAAACTTTCAGCAAATGATCAGAGTAATGAAAGCTTCCAAGGCTCAAAATTTACCCCCATAGGAGTTATCTCCTCCTGCCTCCAGGCTACAGGTATAGACCTGCGTAGAAAATGATAAAATCTATATCAAATCATAAATAGATTTTTCAGAAACTCACAACTGATGATAGAAGTATTAAAAGTTTCTTGTGGTGATCCAAATTGCCCCTTAGGGGGTTGTCTGCCTCTGCCCCATGGTCATATACATGTATAAGATCACAGAAATTGTATATGATCAGAGTGGTAAGTGATATTTTGGTAGCTTTTAGAAAATGATCAGAGTAATATAGTGTCCTGTCATGAAAAAAGCTTTGGGGTCTTGCTGCCCATGCTCTAGCGTTTTTCAGAGAAAAAAATAAATCTGGAAAAATCGGTGAATGAAATAGGTTTGCAGTGGCGGGGTATCACGCAGTCGTTTGCGATGCTATTATTTGTTGGTAAGATATAAATATTGTTTGTGATTTTTTAAAACTGACTAGACTGTGTCTGCGCATGCACATGCATGTTTTACAGTAGGATAATTAAGGATCTAGTTAACGATGTATCTACGGGTAAATGGAAAAAGTAATACCCACTTACCATAATTATTTCCCTTAATAAATTATGGGACACTTTAATTATAATGTTAATTTCGAGCCACAGTTTTCTCAAAACTGGTAGCGGACTAGCTAATGATGCCGATCCCAGTTAGACGGAGAGTGTTATCTGGGTGAACACTAAAAATGCAGATAATTCTGTTCCACTTTTTTAAGATAATTACTATATTTTTTCGTTTTACTGAATGAAGTTTCAAGGTGTCTCTCCCTTTCCCTCCCTCTCGTTATCTGTCCAAATATTTATTTTCTATACTTTTTGACCTACTATATACATGTTTCACAACTGTTCTCTCTCTCTCTCTCTCTCTCTCTCTCTTTCTTGTTCTCTCTCTCTCTCTCTCTCTCTCTCTCTCTCTCTCTCTCTCTCATATGTGTATATTTAAAACTGTATTTTGTGTAGACATAGGAAAGGCTGTATTCTATCATAATATTTTTTTTACATTTGACCCATTTTAAACAAGCCTCACAACTTTTCTCTCTCTCTCTCTCTCTCTCTCTCTCTCTCTCTCTCTCTCTCTCAGTACAATCCCCGTATTCTCGAATGCTTAGCATGAGATCCCGCAACATGTAAGGTAAAGTACTCTGGGTATCGTGCTATAAGTGAGATAGAGTATGATTCGTCCGCAAGTAGGGTCGATAATCCAGCAGCTTCAGCGAGACCCAGTGTAGACCTTGCACGTTGCGGGGTATTTCATCCACCCAGTTTGAACAGAGCGTTCGCTGTCTGCGTGGAGCTAGCCGAGAACCTTAGCTACCCTTTCAGCGCAGAGCGAAGACTCTGATTAGACTGGGAAGATTCCAAAGCTGATTTGAGTCTACGCTGGAGGCACATACCAGTTTGTTGGTATTCCGTCTATAGCTCCTATAGAAGTAATCCCGCAGGCACATAACGTCAAAATGGCGTTGTAATGACGTTGTCGAGACATTATGACGTCGCATCGACGTCAGTTCGACGTCATTTCGACATCCTGTGCCGGCTGGGAAGGCTTATGTTTAGTCCAACTATCGCCTTTTATCTTGGATTTGAGCTGCAATGTTAACTTTCATACTTTGTTTTCAATAATGTTACGAAACGAAAATGAGCTGAACATTACCAAACGAAAAAATCATAGTTACCAAACGACCTGGTCATCAGGCCATCATCAGGTCGTTTGATTACTATGACTTTTTCGTTTCTTACAGCTCTTTTTCGCATCGTAACAGCCCTTGTATATACATAGTTAACCAGGGGTGTGAAAGGTACTCGACTCGATAGGTTACCTTTCACATGCTACAAGGTGGATTTGGCGATCTCTTGATCTTTCAACGGTTATTGTAAGACTTCGTGCGAGCGCACTGAGATGATAGCAGATGAAAATTAACATTGCATATTTTGTTTTTGTGTCGAGACCTAATATAGGCGTTTAGTACAGCAGAAAAAGATAACAACAAGAATTTACGCCGTGCTTAGTTTTTTTAGCTCACCTAAGCCGAAGGCTCAAAGGTGAGCTTATAGTATAGGCAGGCCTCCGTCGTCCGTCGTCGTCCGTCGTCGTCGTCCACACTCTTTAAACATCTTCTTCTCAGAAACCACTGGGCCAATTGAAGTCAAATTTCATATGGAGCATTTACAGGATGGGGGAACGAAAAGTTTATATATTTGGTCTAGGTCACATGACCAAGATGGCCGCCATGCCCATATATGGTAAAAACCTTTAAAAATCTTCTTCTCCAGAACCACCGGGCTGATTGCCTCGAAACTTGGCATGTAGCAGCTGGGACTCTAGTACTACAAAATTTATATAAATATATAAGTGCTCAAAGAGTAGCAAAGGGTCTAAGCTACCTCCATAGGACAGCGAAGATTCTGATCAGACTGGGCGAATGCCCAGGCTGATCTGAGTCTGCGCTGGGTGCACAACCACATTGTTGGTTTTGTCGTGTCGCGGCGCAATTATGAATTTGCAATTAGAATTTAGTACTTAGACCCGTCTGTGACAGAACCGTACCATAAAAATGAATAAAAACGACCGTGTCTTCCGTATTTGCCGCCTGTTATATTCCTTACCAAATCAAGAGATACCGACTGTCATTTCCCGTATATTTAGCGTCACCTGGCAACCGAATAAAAAGATAATGGCCCAGAATTATTTTCATCTATTTGCATCGTTTCAGAGAATGAGACAAAATATGAACTCTCGCTATGAAAATTGAAGAAAAAGTCGAGCTAGCTCACCAGAAAATAAGAAAATGATTTACACGCGAAAATGCACGTGAGCACATAAACAACTGCTTTATTCCGTATCGCCTGTGTTTTTACAAAATGTTAATAATCGAATGTACGGTGTGTACACACTGGATGGAACAAGGGTAAATCTTTGCAAAAGTTGGTGCTTCCTGACTTAATAAGGTTTATGACCCAGATAATGACTTGAATTACCAGGGCTGCAGTCTCACAGCAGGTTGCATCATTAACACAATTATGAAAATCATAACTGGACCAGGTCAATAAAATCTGCATCTGAATTTGATAAAAGTGTTATCTTTACCTAGCAGGAAACCTTTGACAAATGTAAACTAGAAATATGTCCATAGTACACGGATGCCCCCGTCTAGTGTCATGAGTAAGATGGCGCTGTGGTTAAGGTACTGGCACTCGAATGAAAGACTGGAGAAGCGGGGATGAAACCTGCGACCATTTCGGCAAGACCGTTCTAATGTGGGGTCACAACATATGCTTATATGAGAGATATTTAAAACAATCCTTAGATTATCAATGTTACCCCTTCGTACGCAGCACTGTACTGTATATCCTTATTCCATTTTTCTGAATATGGAAAATTCGAATTAATGATATTCATAATTTGAATATTGGAAACCCATAAATCGAATTATGGATATCGAAAGATCTAGTGAGTATTTTATATCCAAATCCATTCATGAAATATCCTTAAAGCAAATGACTTTTGACTGTCCCAAAATCAAATGATCATTGTATAAGGTTCTGTTTTGCTATTTATTTCCTTTTGTATATCCTAAAACCGATTTTAGGATATCCATTATTTGATTTATGGATATCCAATATTCATCATGGTTTTTTGAATATCCAAAATTTTATTTATGGATATTTGGAATATTTATAAATCAAATTTTGTATGTCACAAAATCAAGATGAATATTGAATGTCCATTAATCGAATTTTGGATATCCATCATTTGACTTTTGGATATCCCTATATTGAAATATGGATATCCATTAATCAAATTTTGGATATCCAAAAATTGAATTATGGATATCAAAATATAATTTAGGATATATGATATTATTTAGTGATGTCTCAAAATAAAATACTGGAACTCCAAAAAATAAGTTATGGACATCCTTAAATGAATTATAATTATCCAAAAAGCGAGATATGTAGCATGAGGGTGACACATAAAGTATATGGTGTGACAATCGGTTTCAATATTATCCTAAAAATGGAAAGCAAAAGTATCTGAAAGTTTCAGTTCTGTTTTTTCTATGTAATTCCTAATGTGTGAAGGTAGACCATGATCAAAGGCTCCTCTTTCAGAAGCAGGCTTATAAGTCGTTCATTGCCTAAGTTTTTCTGTCCCAATAATTTGGGTAACTATGATGTAATTGAAACCTATCTAATATGCGGCAATAATTATAACAACGATAATAGTAATGATAATAAGAGGTCATTTTGAATTTTGGACAGCAAGCACAAAAATGCTAAATTCAAATTATGGTTTGCTGGCTTGCTAATTTTGAAAGTGGGTGTCATATGAATATTCACACTGATTTTTTTTCTACTGTTGTTGTAGTTATTTAAACTGCCAAATTACTGAATTTTCATCTAAACTTTTGTAATATTTATGGGTACATTTTCTTCAATACAAAACAAATTTGATATAAAAAAACAACAGCAAGCTAGCATAGATTGTTCCACTTGGTACCATTTCATGCAAAAATAAATACATGTAAAATGAATCTGTTGTTAAAAATCTTGACAATGTTTCATTGTGCAGCCAATGAAATAATCATAGAAATAAAAATTGTCAGTAAAGGTTATTTAAGTTAACTTAGTTGTCTTTCCAATTTTCTGTTTAACCTTTACCTTTTCACTATAGATTTTATATTGTCTTCATATGTTCAGGTAGTTTTATCATAATCTCAAGCAGTGCAACAATTAGCACAGTCTGGAAAAGGGTATTCCTGGAGATAACAGTAATTACTTGGGTCATTATCTTATTATCTGTGAGAGCACGGATCCGTGCTTTTTTCTTACCCTTGTTCCCTTCCCTGTACAGGTGCAAAAGACTTCACAGATAGGCAGGTGGGTAGATAAGTGGCTAGGTACGTGAGTCGGTAAGTAGATTAACCTACCAATTAAGTGCATGGCCAAGACTGGCATAGTCGCACCGTGAACAACCTTAAAATATTCGTGCTGGGCTCTTATGCCTTGATAAGCCTTTTGGATGACAAACGCTTTTGAGGAAAGCTAGTACTTGTTCAGTCTTTTCACACCTATCGCAGAAGCCAATCAAATACATCGACACAAACGCAACTGGTATTGGTTTTGGTCTGCACGCGGTGGATCAAAAGGAGAGTCGGGTACCAGGATGTAAGCGTCATCCTCAGGTGCGAAAACAACCGAGGGAGTGACTGGTGTATGACGAAAAGTTTACTTTTCCACTTGTTTTTGACAGTTTTCTGACAAGATCAACGGCAAATTTAATTTGAACGACTAGAAAACGATTTATTTCGAATTGCTGCTGCAGAATTTTAGCGAAAGTTTGAAACTTACCTGTAAGAAAGCGGAAGTAAATCGTCTCAGGTGTAAACAATTAGTCAAATTTACTCAATGTAGAGCAATCACAGTATAGTGCCCATAATTAAAACATCAGCATGCCTTCAAAGAAACACAGACTTGAACTTCTTGCTAATGTGTGGAATACCCCTACCCCCTTTGACGTGGATTTCTTTGATAAAGGGAATGAAGTTGTCATTGTCTCGGCCTACAGGGACATTGTGAACTGGTGGTTGAATATTTTTGGTACCCTGTATGCAAATGAAACCTATAGAGAGAAGGCAGAGGTTATAAAGATATCCCCTGCAACAGGAGTTACGTTAAAGCTAAATAAGAGAAGTGGGACAATGAAAGTGTCGGGAAAACATCATTTGACGTGGCTGACAGATGAGTTTCCGAATGTTCTTGAAGCTGGCAATGATGAGGTGGAATCACTTGCAGATGCCTCTGATACTTCAGTAACAAGGTTCCTTCAGCTGGACAAAAATGTGGAAGAGGTAATATATCTGTCTAAAGGGTGACAAATGAGCCGCGACGCGAGAAAACCAACAATGTGGTTGTGCGCCCAGTGCAGACTCTGATCAGCCTGGGCTAGTCCAATCAGACTTTTCGCTATGTGCTTAATGGGTAGATAAGGGTCTAAGCTACCTCCATGCGGACAGCGAAGACTCTAATCAGACTGGGCGGATGCCCAGGCTGATCTGAGTCTGCACTGGGTGCACAACCACTTTGTTGTTTTTTTCGTGTTGCGGCTCAAATGTATTTGCTGTCAGAGCTCTAGATAATAAGGGATAATTACAGGATATTTTTCTATAAACACATACATTGTGACCCTCATTAGAACTGTCATGCCGAGTAGGTTCTAATAAGAGGTCACAATGTATTTGTTTATTGAGAAATAAGAAAAGTTGTCTCAGAATTATCCTCAAAAACCCACCTTATCTGGAGCTCTGGTGACTTGCGTTATTTGACTTTTTGTGGTTAATTAAGTCATTTATTGGTTAAACTGTTTTCATAAATTTCATGTTCTGTCACTCATCATTTTATTAGTGTTTATGATAATAAAAGTATTTGGGTGTAGATATTGCTGCCTTTGTCTCCCTTCTCCCAGTTAAGATTTTAAGAACATATCTCGGTTGATCAGCATCTTTTTAAATTCTAAATATAATGTCATTATCTTGCTCTTTCAATAAGATTCCTAGAAAACTTCAAACTGTACAGAATACAGCTTTATAAAGATATCTATTGTTCCAGCCTAGTACTTGAGCTTTAGGTTTTCAGATGTTATGTACAAAACTTCAAAGAAAAGAGTCTCAGCCACCTTAACATAAAAGCTTGAGATATTATTATATATTAAATTAATCTTTGGGTTCTGTATTATCAAAAGGATTATATTTTTATTGGCTTGCGCTTTCGAGCGGAAGCCAGTATTCAAGTGGTTTAGTGATACCGAGTTATTTTCGGAAGAAACGATATGTCACGCTTAGTCGGAAAATACCAGGAGAGTGTGTACTGCAACGATTCGTTCTATGGCCGCAATTAAGCAAAAGAGATCGGAAAGTTCGTTCCGATTTGAGACAGCATTTCTTCATTATTTTCTTCACAGACATAACAAACAAAACGTTCATTCCGGTTTGAGACAGCATTTCTTTCTTACTTTCTTCACAGACATAAACAAAGACCTTGTCCGATTTTGTCTATTTTTATCCAAATCCGATTTGCCTCATCTGCTAAAAATAACATTCTATTTTTGATAGTACATGTACTTTTTTTTTTAATATTTCCGTTAAAAAGCATGTTTTTCTTTTAAAAGTGCCTTAAACTTGGTCACATTTCTTTTGCTTTTTATAAACTGATTGCATGAAAAATGAAACTCTGAATGTAATGCAAAGTATTTGGCTTTGCATCCTAAGAAATAAACCAAAACTTGTGTAAGAAACAGTGTTTATATATAGCTTAGCGCAAAGCATTAGCTTTTCCAAAAAAATCATGCAGCGGTGTCGCGAAAAATAGGCCTTAGGGCATCGCATAATCTGACTAGTCAGAGCAGCCGGCACACTGTCCAGCGCCGATGCATTTTTTCGGCATATATATATTCTTCATCTTTCATGCTGATGCTAGACTGATCAGACTGCGCTTATGCCGGAGTTGGCTGATCTGGATTTTGGATTATAGTAGGTGCGGTTGGGGGTTGTGTGGACCCTTTCTTGCTTTTATAACACTTTCTAATGTTGCCTTCTTACTTCAGCTATACAAATGTACAGAGAAATATTTACACTCTTCGGCGATTTCCTTAGATGAACCTGACGTTGTTCATACATCCACGAACAACACACATTCGTGCAATCTTACGTGTAAGCAACGTCACGGATAATTCAGATAGATGATTGGCCGACTTAACTTTGATATATGTCATGTCATAGTGACGGCTGCTGTACATCATTACCAAACACGTTGGTTAATAACTATTTTTCGTCCTGCGTTAAATTAGTCAGAACTTCACGAATGAGTAACAAAATTGATGTAAAAACATGGCATAAATATATATAAGATAAATTTCATTTGTCGGGGGTTCATGGAAATACGAACGCAATGGGTTCCGGGCTTTGTTGTTCCCAAATGGTGTAGAGCAAGTTATTGTCCCAAACAACAGCAGCATGCATTTTCTTCACAAAGTGTCAAAATTTTGTTCCAGTCACTGCCACTGATGCCACTTAAACCAAAAATAAACTTCAGTAAATATAAATTTACTGTCTTCTTTCGATGCCAAGTTCAGATGTGCCAAGATTCCATAGACGTGGGTTTTGAAACAGTCTTTCCTCAAATTTTGATTCAGACTAAATGTGACTCAACAGCCGTGAAGAAAAGACTTGAAATAGGTCCATATAGTTATTTTCCTTGAGACATGCCTAAAACGGCCGCCAAAAACGTTGGAAAACTGTTGTTGTTGTTTTTTTTTGTTGTGTGTGTGTGTGTGTGTTTAAATATTTCTTCAATTTGTTTTTCAAATAAATTCTACACTTGTTTTTACCTTACATCCGTGGATAATGCCACCATTCAATAAGTTAGAAAATAAATACTTTGCTAAATAAAAGTTAGCAACAGAAAGTGCACTAACCATCGGGTTCACTTCAATAAGAACTCATGAAAATTTCACTGTCTTAGCTGTGCAAGCCTTCCTTTTAAAAGGAAATTTTATTAGTTAACTGAAATAAATTTTACCATGGAGATGGCGTATACCTATAGTATCATTGAAACACACTCTGTCAAAATAAATGCATATGTCTAACTGCCCTTTGTGTAATGCATTCACTTTATCAGCAAAGTCACAATCATCAGTTTGGTTGGCTTCAAAGTACACGTTTGTTCTGTAATTTGATCTTCTAATATATAACAGCAAATTCAGTTTTTCAGCAAAAGCTTTGGAAATGAATGCAGTTGCTGTACTCCTCATAACTTTTTTGTTTGTTCCAGGTTCAAGACCTCATTGATATGATACCAGAGGGTGGAGGAATTATGCAGCATGATTTTATCATGAAAATGTGGAAAAGACTCATAGATGATTGGTTAGGTTGTGGAGCCACAGTGTATGTTGTGACACCCAGAATTGACGAGGAGCGACTGTTTCAGCTTTTCTTGTTAATGATTCGTAACAAAGGAACAGGGAGCCATTGTTCCCTTGTAACACCTGCTAAAACCACAGATGGAATTAAGTTCATTAAAGTCTTAACAACTGCCAGGAGAATGATGAAAAAGACACGCACACCAAGGACTCAGAAAAGAATGGTTTCAGATGTGAAAATGGCCTGGGTGATGAAAAATCTTTCAGTGCATCACGAAAATTTTTCTACAAATTTTATCGCAGGTTTTAAAGACGATGAGGCTGAGGTACTTAGTACAACAGCACATTTTCACAAGAAACATTTTCATACAGACCAAAAGGATAATGTTTCATACAACAAAGTAAGCACAGATGAATTAAGGCGGAATTATCTTTTCCCTCTAGGGCTGAGCCCTGTAAATTATTGAGACAAAGCAGAGCTCCAGATAAAGAGACTATTTGATAATTCCACAATTTCTGTTGTTCTGCATAATGAAACATGTATTTGCAACCATTGGCTACGTGGTTCTGGTGTAAACAGCACATAAGTACAAAGCGATAAGAAAAATATTTTCAGAATTATCACAGAAACTACCCAGCAGGCGCACAACGTTGAAACGACGTCGTACTGACGTCGGTGCGACGTAATGACGTCATATCAGCGTCAGTACGACGTCATTTCGACGTCATGTGCCCGCTGGGTAAATTCCTCCAGTGTGATGTTTTGAACAGAAAACCAAGGGATTGTAAAAGCTTTTGATAAACCATATATTCTAAAATGTTAAATTCAGTGCTCCAAAAAAGGAGTAACAGGGATAATTTAGGAATAACTTCACATATTACTCCATAAAATGTATGTTTGTGAGTTCAAGGTTAATATTTCAGTCTTTTTGTGGGACCAGTAGCTTTAAAATGTCTCATTTAATTTTGTATAGAACTAAAAATATCATATAATCTGAAACGTGAACTTACTAACTGCAACCAAGCTCCAGATGATGGTAGGTTTTGTTGACATTCCCCACAACATAACTTGTGGTCCCTTCATTAGAAGTCTCACCAAATAATTCTGATAAGGGGGCTACAAGATATCTTCAAAGAGAAATAAGCATTATTTCAGATTCAGAATTATCAAATCGAAATTTACCTTTTTCTGGACTTGTGAAAGTGTAATTACAGTGCTGGGTGACCGGCAATCAGTTGGCAGCTACCTGTTGTGGTTTGTTTGTTTCATATATTGTAGGGGCCAGGCTGTCAAGCTAGGTCGTCATATGGAAGAAATTGTCTCCATTTACTTAGAAACATGTACTTCATTAAATGTAAGAGTGTGGTTAAAACAGATGGGAAGTTTCCATCTTTCACAAGATTTGGCAAGCTTGGCCCTTAATCAAATGAAAATGAAATATATAGAAGTGATTTTGTCCATGATTTTGGGGCTTGGAAGCTTTTGAGACTAATACATTTTTGTTTCTAATGTTATTTCTCAGGAAAGGCATTCAACATTTTGTGATTTTTGAAAATCAAAATTCATAGACATATTGTTTTATTTGCTTTTAATGCCAGTTAAAGGTAGGTTCCTGTACTTTGGAATGCATCATAATTTTGATGATCGTTCATCCAAGCTGTTGGAAAGCACTTATAAAAGGGAATGAATAAGTTTCACTAGAAAGTGTAAATCAAGGGATTTCCTAACTCTGCTTCGCACACCAGTTAGCGCTATTTTTAGTTCGCGCCAAAAATAGATAATATGGCTGACGTCATGCTGCATTGCATTTTGGGATAGTTTTAACCCATCCACCATGCCAGGACCTCTAGGAGAGCTCACGGCAAGGGAAAATTGACCTTTAGAGAATGGCATCAGAAATCGCCCACTTATAGACATAATAAACATAGTTATTTTTAGAACTGGAATTCCAACGAAAGAAAATAAACCAAAAGGGAAAACGACTATTTTCTTCAACATCTGACGAGTTTCTCAGTAGCAACAAATTCAGAAAAATAAGAGAATTCAATACTGCTCAGAAAAAGACGAAATTATTTTGTGGACAAACTTGTTATCGCTAGTCCAGGAACCTACCTTTAACTGCAACTTCCATCATAATAAAATATGAAACTTTTAATACCATACATGTATATACTGCATTACCAGTATGTGCTTTAACTCTTTCGGCACCAAGTTTATAAAGAAATGCATGCACTTTCCAGCGCCAAATTTATTTTACAAGAATGGACGCTTCTGGTCAGTAAAAACCTTGAAAGTCTCTAAATGTCATCAGAAACAGCCAAACTTTGTTTTTCTTGTTAGAAAAGTCTTTGTTTGCCATAATCTGGTCACAGACTTTGAATTATTTCCCTTGGTAATGTTGTAAAATGGAGCTATTTAACGGGACTGTGCCGGTTGCATTAAAGTGACAATGGCGCTCTACCTTAGCAGTCAGATCTGGGCGACAATGGTGCCAAAAGAGTTAAAAGTTATCTCATTACTTGTGTGCTTTCAGAGCTGGAAATATTGATTTCCAAATCATTTGCTTCACATTAGTAATTTCATGATAACTTATTTCTGATCACTTGGATTTGCCTTTGAGCTGGTACATGTACTGGTATACAATGTATCAGTAAAGGGCGTCATTTAGATTGTACAAAATAACGGGGGAATATTATCATATGTTTTTATTTCACAGCAACCTGAGTAAATTGTTCAAAAATGAGGAAATTATGGTTAATTTTGCTATGTAAGCAGAGCAGACATATTATAGTGTTCAGGGGCCATATTCATAAAACGACTTTAGTCGTTGCTATGCTGTTGCTAAGGCTAAATTTGTTTGAAGGAGATTCCCTACAACTATGAAATTTGCTCTGGAGGAACAGTCTTACAAAGACTGTTCCTCCAGACCAAATTTCACAGTTGTAGGGAATCTCCTTTATAGATATTTAGCCTTAGCAACAGCATAGCAACGACTTAAGTGGCTTTATGAATACAGCCCTAGAGTACTTAAGAACTAAGAAAGGTCAGAAGATTTCTTAAATTTTGTGGTTTCTCTTAGAAAATTCATATATAGTTGTAGCTATGGAAAACAATGGCCACCAAGATAAGGCAGCCGAGAAATTTACAAAACAGAATCGATCTATTCAGCAGTGTCGAAAGATGAAGAACTAGTCCATAGATATTGATTTAATTGGGCAGGCATTTGTTTGTTCTTCAGTTATGATAAATTCCAGCCTGCAACTGACGGAAATCACAGTGTGCTGGTACTAACAAAACTGTTAGTGTGCTTTTATGTTATGGTACAGAAAAGTTAAGCTTTGTAAGGCAGTTAGTAGCATTTACATGGCCTATGCAATTTGTCAGATTGTGCAATAAGTGAGGCAATATCTTATCCACTGATGATATTGAATATTTTATCATATTCCCAGTTTCATTAATACTTGAGGAATGCCCCAATCAGCAAGCATTAAATGCTTTGTACATTACCAAGGTGTTCTTGGTGTAATTGATGGCACCCACACCTTAGCAACAGGCACCAAGTGTAAGTGAAGAATCATTAACAGACATGGGTATCACAGCATCACTGTTCAGTTTGTTTTTGGTAAACATGAAACTATAGGCAAGATGGCAAATAAGCAGTGGAGCATTTGTAAATATGGCCCATGATCTTCAGCTTAAGGTGAATGGGTACACTTTCCTGCTTTCATACCATTTTGGCAAAGGAGAGCATCTATTGTCACTTAGGGAATAACTGTATTCAAAATTGTCATTTGGGGAGGTAAATCGTTGGTTTTATGGTCGGAAATTTCGTTTTACGGCGACGCGCTAGCGGAGCCGTAAAACGAAATTTGCAACCTTAAAACCAACGATTTAGCCGTAAAACGAAATTTGCAACCATAAAACCAACAATTTACCTCCCCAAATGACAATTTTCAATACAGTTATCCCCATTCTAATACACTTTTCCACGTTTTCACCTTTCACAATGTACTAGTTTGCACCCATTTCAAGCATTGTCAGAAACGTAAAACCAAACGTCAGCCAGTGAGAAGCGACGTTACTTAATGACGTTGGGTTTGCGACAGTATATCGCAGAATATACTGTCGCAAATCTTTTACGTTATCCACTCAGACGTCCCGTTATATTTGTAAGTGCATCAGAATTCCTGATTGCTTCCCCGAAAGATGTATCCCTTCCAAAATATGGTTACTCGATCTTAGAATCTGTTTCCAGAAGAGCAGATTCTTTTCCCATTGAAAAAGAAGGTAAAATGAAAATGGCTGATTGCTTCCCCTGAAGGTGTACTCACTCACCTTAAATAAAACCTTAAGAAAACCACTTTGTTAGTTTTGTGGAAAATTTATGTCTGCTGTCAAAGTCAAGTGAGCTAGTTGCACTGTATTTCATACTGTAGAAAGACCTAAAAAATAAGTACTGAAAGACCTAAAAAATAAATTATTTTAGCACATAAGTACTTTACTCTGGTGATACATATGGTTCTGAATATGTGTGAACTCTGAAGAAATTTACTATTGCTGATGGGGATATGATGAAGGGATCTGTTTACTATTGCTAGCCTCCAGATAAGGTGGGGTATTGAGGATAATTCAAAGATAATTTTTCTTGTTTCTCAAAAGAAAAAACATGTGACCTTCATAAGACCCGTCTCACCAGTACGTTTCTAATGAGGGGTCATAACATAATGTTTTTATGGAGACATATGGAAAATTATTCCTGATTTTATCCCTAACTTATTTCTGTTACCCATTCTTACTTGGAGCACTGTAACTTTACCCTATTTCTTCTAAAAATGCCCTGGGTGTTGCAATTCACATGCATTATCATTGGCATTCTTGTGACAAAATAAGGGCAACATTTAACTTAGTATGGCGTTTTTTCACAGAAAAAGTAAAAGGGGTGTGTACCTGCGTTTTTTTTTTTTTTTTAAATTAGAATACAGTATTCTAAACTGTTAGCTGTCTGATATACATGTATATATTGTTGTGCCAGTGTCAATATTTAGAAATTTAACTAGCAGGTGTTATTGTCAAGTTGTTTGTGTGTCAGTTCATATAAGCAAATCTAATCATGTTATGTGTGGAACTGAATAGCCATTTAATCTTTTTATCGTACTTGCCATATCAAAGGTAGTTTCCTGTACTAGCGATAACAATTATGTCCACAAAATAATTTTGTCTTTTTCTGAGCAGCATTGAATTCTCTTATTTTTCTGAATTTGTTGCTACTGAGAAACTCGTCAGATGTAGAAGAAAATAGTCGTTTTCCCTTCTGGTTTATTTTCTTTCGTTGGAATTCCAGTTCTAAAAATAACTATGTTTATTTTGTCTATAAGTGCGCGATTTCTGATGCCATTCTCCAAAGGTCAAATTTCCCTTGTCGTGAGATCTCCTAGAGGTCCTGGCATGGTGGATGGGTTAAAACTATCCCAAAATGCAATGCAGCATGACCTCAACTGCGTTATCTATTTTTGGCGGGAACTATAAATAGCGCTAACTGGTGTGCGAAGCAGAGTTAGGAAATCCCTTGCAAAACAACTTTTCTAATAATTTTTTGATATACACTTTTTAGTGAAACTTATTCATTCCCTTTTATAAGTGCTGTTCAACAACTTGGATGAAAGATCATCAAAATTATAATGCATTCCAAAGTTTAAAGCGTATGCTCTGAAAACAACATTCAGTAGGGTTTTTTTTTTTTTTAAGATACAAAGTTTGGACACAAATTTGTTTTACTATTAGACTGTAATTTCGAAACAAAATGGAAGATAAAACTGAGCTTTTTAAGTAATGAATATAATTTTAGCAAAATATGAAAATTCTAAGTGCACTACTCACCACCTATTTAGTCCAACCTGTCATAGTGTTCACCTCTATTAAGCAAAAACCTGTCTTAAAAGGCCAAAACCTTGTACCCGAAAGTGGCAGTTTTAGTCAGGTTGGCCTGTATTAAGCAAACACCTGCCTTAAGCAAGCAGTTTTGGTCCTTCCCTCGGATGCTTGCTTAACACAGGTTTGACTGTACTTGTCATGTGGAAGATTTATTTTTGAGTCCTTCATGAGGAAGAGATTTTCTAAATCAGGTCAGGCTGAGCAGTTTTCTCCATTTACTACAAACATTCCTGTGGGTCCATTTGATTTTGTCCTGCCTGCAACTAGCAGAAGGCCAGACATAGGCAATGCTTTTACAGCAACAGTGGGGGCTTAAACTTCTGGGCCCAGTTGTTCAAAGCACCCCTTGCTTAAAAAAGTAATGTCAAGGATTCCTGAAGTCTTCTAGTAACTCATAAAATCAAGTGCGCTGATATTTTCTGCTGAAAAAAAAAGAGAGGAGCTTACTGCAAAAGCTCCTCATATTTTTTGGATCCCCACCCCCCAACAACAAACAAGTGTTTTTGCGTACAATACGTTTGAAAATTTAACATCTCATTAACTTCTGATATCGTTAGTTTTGAACAACTGGGCACTGAGATTTCTGTTGAGCTCTGTTTTGGGAAAATATGCGTACATGCATGATGCAGTTCTTGTTTGATAGTAACATGAACATTCTGATCACCAAATCATTCAGTGTGCGGGCTGATCCAAGGTTGGCAAAAAGGCGGGAAATACTCATATTTCCCAGGACGGCGGGAAATACTGGTAATTCCCAGGAAATACTGGTAATTCCCGGGAATTACTGGGAAATCGGTCTCTCTCCTCCTAAATGTTTTAAATATGTTTTTATAACAGTCATAAAACTATATAGGCATTAATTGCAAAGCAAAAATAATTAAACATCCCTGTATTTAAACATCAAACAAGGGTACAGATAAAATATTGTCCAGATCATTCTGCATATGCAAATTATTTTTAAATATTAAGTGTCCCAAGATGAGTCTGCATGTACAGTTGTCTCTGCCTATCAATAAGCTGTTATAACACACTGAGATTAAAAGTACATACAGTAATTGTCACCTGTCAGTTGAATCAAGACAACTGAATTATTTTTCACACCTTCACTGGTATTTGGTCATTACCGTACATACAATAGGAAGCATAGTTAATCAATAAGATAGATATTCTCTTGAGAAGCCCTTGGGAAAAAAGACATTACAGGACTGTCAAATTTTGGTATGATCAAACTTAGAACAGATTAAGTTAGCCTGCAGAAAGCCATGGCCTTTAGCAATGATAAACCAGCAAGGGTCAGCCTAGAAGAAGTGGGAAAAATTGTCCCTATTTTGAGCTGAGCGAGAAGTCAAAGTGCAAAAACTCATGCATCCCTGGAAAATCCAAAATTTGGAATAAAACTTCTTCCTGAAAATCAGAAAATGTTGCAAAACTTCTCCTTGTCCGAGAACCCTAGGCCGACCCCTGAACCAGGCAAAAAGGTTAAAAGTAAAACTGCAGCTCTGTTTAGTTGATATATTAGTTTATGTATTTGTATGAGAACCAAATGATTATAAGATCTTATGTTTACAGTGTTGAAAACCACTGTTAAAGTGACTAAGTCTGCAATAATGACCATTTTCCGAAAATTTTTACTTTCTTTTTAAATCATTTGTAAAAGTAGAATTAAGTTATGCTTCCACAATAAATCTGTTCACTACAGCTGAAAACTGCATGGAAAAGTGAATAATCTCTATACAAACAGGTGTTTTTCTCTTGTTGGTAAATATTTACATCCCTCCAGAAATTCTTGACAGTTGATTTTTATCATAAATGCTATTGTTTTCATAGTGATAATTCGTTAAGGGTTTACAAATCTGGTGAAATGTATACCCCAATCTTAGCTATATTACTGCGTTCTTGAAAATTAGAGACATTAATTCTAAAAATAAAAGATCAAAAGTTACAGACCTTGCAGCTTTAAGTGTTTAAAGAAGGGATTTTACAGTGTGTTATTTTTATAAATAAGAATTTAAAGGCAATTTTCTTGAAAATTATAGCCTTTGACACAACCAAGAATCATTTGCTGTGTCCTCTAGCATGGACCAATCTTGGAATTTACAACCTTATTTGCATGATATACATATAAGTGATAATAAATATATGCTATCAACTTAAATTTAAGGAAATATGATAAAATATTTTATGAAAAACAGCTCTAAAATTTCATATTTCCCAGTATTTCCCACTTTGGCCAAATTTGGAGTATTTCCCAGGACGGTAATTACCGGTAATTACCACTGGGAATTCCCACCACCGGTATTTCCCGGCCAACCTTGGGCTGATCTGACTTGTAATTATTGGAACATGGTTCTTACTGCATGATTGGCAGACTGTTCACCTTAAGGTGAATGGGTACACTTTCAGAGGAAGCAACTATACATATTGCTTTTTAACAGCCTTCTCAATGGAGGAAAACTGTTAATGGAAAGAATTTGCTCCTTTATGAGCAGGAGCTAAGCAAATGCTTTCCTTTAAATTCAAGAATAGACACCGGCCCTTTTCGATTTTTTTTTTCAAGGAAGCAAACATGAAGTCACAAAAGTTGTTACCCTTTGTGTAATGGTTTACTCATCTACCTTATTTTTACAATTTGTTTTTCTTACAGCCCTTTGTTACCACAAATTACAGTAATTTGTAAACCTTGTGAAAGCTAGATAACAATAGCACTGAATGATAATGAATTCTTTAAAAGAAAATAAGTTTGGTGATTTTGCTTGTGATTGTGTATCTAAGGTCACTGTTGTGAATATTTTTGGCGGCAGCATTTTAATAAGCTTTGAAAACAAATAATTGACAAAAAAAAAAAAAAAACAGTGCCGTAAAGCTTTCAATGTTCTATTTTTAAATTTCTGAAAATTGAGCCACCTGAAATAATTACCCTAATTAGCTTAACCCTTAAAGTGCCAAAAATTAAAATTGTTGAATTGGCAAACAGTGTAGATCCAGATGAGGTGGCTCATAATGAGCCACCTCATCTGAATCTACACTGTTTGCCCTCTAGTGTTCGAATTCTCAATACAATATTGGTTGGCCGAGACATTTTTTGAAATTCTGCTGACGTAAATTTTGTCGTCTGCTTTTTGGCGCATTAAGGGTTAAAGTGGAACAATTTGATTTTGCAATGGCTAATGCATCAAAGATGCAGATGGGATGGCAAATAGTGCAGGTCCTGGTCAGACATCTCCCACAGGTGTCTGCACTGTTTGCTCAGACCTATCGGTCCCAATACTTAGAATTTTAATGGTAACCATCCACACATACGAGCGAGCTACGAGAAAACCATCAAAGTGGTTGTGCGCCCAGCGCAGACTCAGACCAGCCTGGGCATCGCCAAGTCTGATTAGACTCTCCCCTAAGTGTTTAAAGGGTAGCTAAGGGTCTAAGCAAGCTCCATGTGGACAGCGAAGACTCGGATCAGACTGGGCTGATGCACAGGCTGATCTGTGAGTCTGCGCTGGGTGCACAACCACTATGTTGGTTTTCTCATGTCGCGGCTCAATTATATTTTCTTTGTTTCACCAAAATCTTTACTTTCCCATTGAGCTTTGTCCGATTACAACAAAGGCTAGTGATTGATTCTCTTCATGTTTCTCCACCATTTTTACCAAGGGAGACAACTTGTATGACTTCCTGTTAGCTTCTGTGGATAGAGAAGCCCTTCAAAAGAGGGATCTACTCTTAAAGGAAAGAATTTGTGTGGGAGCAAATTCTTTCCTCAAAGAGTTGTCCCTCTTTGAGAATGGAGGCAAAAATTAAAATGGCAGAGTTGCTTCCCCTGAAAGTATACCCACTCATTTTAATTGCTTTTAGTGATTGCACTTGAAATTTGGAAAAGAGACATTTATATATTAACAATGCAAACTAATATAGTTAATGTGTGTATATATGTTCTGCGCAAAGTAGGAATAGGTTCAGTTCTGGAATTGTCGTGCGCAAAGTAGGAATTCTCACTTTGTGTTACAATTCCGGAATTGTACCGTTACAATTCTAGAATTGCGCAAGGGATTTGGTGGTTTATCGAACAGGTAAATGTGTCTGCACAAAGAGGGAATCTTTAGGGCAAAGTGAGAATTGAATATTCATTTGATACCAGTAGCAAGGAATTGACTTTTAAATGAGGAATCTGTATTTTTGACAAAATTGCAGGCCTCATACTTCGAATTTTTTTCGTGTTTTTGCCTACTACATGATGTTAAGCTCGTATAATCAACTCCTTCTAGAGTTTTGAGCAGTTCATTTGAAACTTTGTGCACATGCTACAAACGTATGTAGATGTGTATGTGTCTTGTGAAAAGTAAAATACTATTTTGACAAAATTACGGCCTTTTGAAACTTAGAAATTTGCAGGTAATGCCTTATACTGGATGACAAGTTTTGAAAAGACATATTGAAAATTGGTTTTGATGCCAGAGGCTCATACTTTCTATTCTGTCAGAATAATAATAACCAAAGAAAAGAATGACCATGCCATCAAACAAACGAATGCAAAAATATATTTGTTAACCGCACTAATATCTTAAATATTCTCACTTTGTACTGATGCTGACTTTGCGCAGAGACAATACTGGAATTGTTTTGCGAAAGGTAAGACTTCCCACTTTGCGCAACAAAGTAAGAATTCCTACTTTGCGCAGGACAATTGTGGAATTACACCAATTCCTACTTTGTGCAGAATATATACATCTCTTTGATACATGCAATTTTTTATGTTTCAGGAATTGAATATAGTTTGTAAAGTAAATGTTAAGAGAAATAAATGTTAGACTGTACGAATTCTGTTGCTTTTTTTTATTATGCCCCCGCATCATATGATGCCAGGGGCATATAGTGTTCCGGTTGTGCATACGTTATTACGTACGTACGTACGTCTGTCTGTCCATTTGTATGTACGTTCGTATGTACGTGATCCTGTTAGACTCAGGTTACCAGTTTTGTAAGAGGTAGATTTCAGGTTTTCTTATTATTGTAGCAACTTGAAATTTTGTATGAGGATATATATCTATAAGTACAACAGGAATACACAAGAATCAGGTTATGATGATCCATATGTCATGGTCCACTGACTTCGGACTTGGGCTAATTTTGTATGGTTAAGATTTTTGTAAGAGGTAGATTTTAGGGTTCCTATTCTTGTAGCAACTTGAAACTTTGTATGAGGATTTAAATTTATTAATACAACAGGAATACACAAGAATTTGGGCATAATGATCCATATGTCACGGTCCACAGACTTCGGACTTAGGCTAATTTTGCAAGGTTAAGATTTTTGTAAGAGGTAGATTTTAGGGTTCCTGTTATTGTAGCAACTTGAAATTTTGTATGAGGATTAATGTCTCTAAGTACAACAGGAATACACAAGAATTTGGGCATAATGATCCATATGTCACGGTCCACTGACTTCGGGCTTAGCCAAATTATCAAGGTTAAGATTATTGTAAGAGGTAGATTTTAAAGTTCCTGTTATTGTAGCAACTTAAAATTTTATATGAGGATTTATATTAACAAGTACAACAGGAATTTACAAGAATCAGGTCATGATGATTCTTATGTCATGGTCCACTCACTTCGTTTCTAACCAGATTCTGTAATACACAATATTTTCTATTTTGGCCATACAATGACTGAAATTGTATAAAGGGCTGCAGTTTGTGTCACATTTCAAACGTTGGGCAATTAATGCTTTGCCTTCAGCCTTTTATATTATACAAGTCTGCCTGTCCAACAAGGGCCAGTACCTTAAACAAAACGTGAAAATTTCATGAAGAACAAAAATGGACCATCAAAGACAGCCACCAAATATCACTAAATATATAACAAAACTTGAAAGTGAGAAAATTTTAAGAACCCCTGGGGCTGTATTTATGGGGCCGTATTTATAAAACGACATAAGTCGTTGCTATGCTGTTGCTAAGGTGGAGTTTCTATGAAGGAGATTCCCTACTACTATGAAAAGACTGTTCCTCCAGAGTTGTCAGGAATCTCCTTCATGGAAATTCAGCCTCAGCAACACCATACATGTAGCAACCACTTACGTTGTTTTATAAATATGGCCCCTGGAGTTTGCAGGGACATTTGCAAATCTATGCTATTGAAAATCCGTTAGAATTTCGATACATTGTAGCAAAATCCTCAGGTGACTGTTGAGTAATATCAGGCCCATTTGGGCCTCTTGTTTCTATATTTCACAACATCAGGGTATCAATTATTTTTCATCTACATGTACCTGCATAGTTTACACATTTTGGGATAAAGATTAAAACATTAATACAGATCCTATACATGTAGTATACTATAATTTATTCTGGTAATTCAGGGATTATTATAATCAAATGATAAAATAATCCAATATTACAAGACACATACACTCTATTACATTATAAAATTAAATATGAAAGTATTTACAATAAAATATATTTACAATATCACAGAAGCACAATTTATTTTGACATAAAAGAACTGACTAAGGAAAAATAAACATGTTCTACATGAAGGAAAAAAAGATCTATAAGGAAACTGGCAGTTAAAAGAAAAGTCAGAAAAATAAATGCTTGAAATTATTGAAAACAAAAGAAACCAAGAGACCATATTATATAATGAATCTGCAATAATGCCAGTTATGTGAATTTATACAGAGGCTTTTCCAGGAAAATGAACATCCTGTGGAAGGAGTGGAAACTTATTATAGTTTAGATGAGGCGGTGGGGTTCGAGAGTTGTGACCCCTCATCTGAACCGTCTCATCATGAGTTGTGACCCCTCATCTGAGCCGTCTCATCAAAAGTTGTGACCCCTCATCCAAACCGTATCATCGAGAGTTGTGACCCCTCATCTGAACCGTCTTATTGAGACGGTTCAGAAGAGAGGTCACAAAATATGTTTTTATAAAGAATTTACAAAAATTATCCCTAATTATCACCAAATACTTCCTCTGTTGTATTACATTTTGCCACATTTTACATAAAACTTGGACATTTCATTTGAGACCAACAAGTATGAGAAAAACTTTTTCAGAACATCTCAACATAATGCATTGAGATAATCTTTTGACACATGACTGAGATTCCTGCATAAAACTCTTCTGACATAAAACTCTCCGAATATATTTTGACAGAATAATCAGAAGTACAATGTCAGAGCAAATAACTTGAAAATACAAATTCCACACCATTTATGTAATATTATATATGAATTCACTTGGATGTGTATTCTTCATAATTCATTTTAACAGGTTAATGTTCTTGAATTCTTTAAAACTTGAAATTTTAAAATTCATTCTATATGAATTGAGAAGAGCAAAAACTTGCGACACATTGGCCATGGTTACATACCACTGCACTCCAGTGGCCAACATCATTATGAGAACTAGAGTAAAAATGATGATTTTGACACTTGGTCAACTAATGTATAGCACTGAGATCTAGCTGTCTATTTAATTATCATTGTCATTTTAATACAGGTTGTGTTGAAAAGTCAAGTTGGATAATTGGCAAATTTTCTTTCTCTTGATTGCCACATTCACAAAAATAAAGTGATCTGAAGATGGAAATGCAAATGCAGATATTAGAACCAGGAATACCTTGAACGGCCTATGAGACCCATGTACACCAAAACCATCATGTGCACTGGTGCCAGTGACAAGGCAAAAGAAGTCCAACCAAACAGTTTATCTGGCCATTTTCAAGTGTAAACTGTGCATGTCTTGACCAGTCTGTCTCTGACTAGACTGCATGTACGCATGTATGAACAGTTCATGTATGCCCTTGGGTCTATAAGCACATCTATCTTTAGCCATCAAACCAAGGGAGATTTGTGACTTCCTGTCTGCTTCCTCGAATGACAAAGCCCTTCCAAAATGAAGTCTACTCTAAGGAAAAAATTTGCTCCACAGAAAGCAAAATTCTTTTTAGAGCTGACACCTACTGAGTAAGGAGGCAAAAGAAGACTAACGTTGCTTCCCCTGAAAGTGTACTCATTCACTATAAAGAAAGTTTTTCTTATCTTATGATATCGCTCCCATATGGAGATAATGCTGATTTCTGATAGTCTAGCATTTGCTATCCATATTTCAGATACAGAGCTACAGATAAGAATGGGTAACTGGGATAATTTACAGACAATTTTCCTTATTTCTGAATGGAAACATATGTTGTGACCCCTCATTAGAACAGTCTCAGTGAGATGGTTCTAATGAGGGGTCATAATATATGTTTTTATCGAAAAATAAGGAAAATTATCCCTAAATTATCCTGGTTACCCTTCTTAACTAGAGCAGTTTTCAAATCCATTTTCACAACCAATATATATTTGTATTCTGCTGGATGCTGCCCTACTGTTTCTAACATAAACAGCAATCAATCTGTTGGTCTAATCTGTAGTGTAATTTTCTGTTGGTTGTCAAGGCACTCTCGTAGTTTGTTCTCTGTCATCGTTAGCCGCTGCTCAAGTAGTGACACAGTCTGAAATATAGAAGTTACTGATTGACAAAATGTGAATCTTATTTCTTCACAAAACATATGCTATCTGACTGGAATTGCTTCAGTGATATCTAAAGTTTCTTTTGGAAATTTTTGATTTTCTTAAAGAAACAGATCTATCGACATTTAACAAAGACTCTATAGGTCCAATTGTTGAAAGCTTTGTTAGTTTAACAAAGTCGTTAGTAAAGGATTTGTTAAGCCTTCTAGTACCTAAAATCAAGTATGCTTATATTTTTGGCAGAAACGTGAAAGCTCCCCACATTTTTTCGACCAAGAATTCTGTGGAATCCCGCAGTTTTGTCTGTCTGTGCATTATCACAAAGCAGTGCTTAAGGCCAAAACTTTACAAAGTTGATGCCGCTGACACCGAAACAGTACTACTCATGTCTCACTAGTAGCAGATCAGACAAAAATGGCACAGCCTTGAGAAACTTTGTTTTCCAGACATATGAACCGCCACATGAGAAGCCAGGCCGGGTAGCGCAATTGGTAGGGCACCTGACTCGTAAGTCAGAGGTCCTGGGTTCGAATCCCGGTCTGGCCACATACTTTCGTTTCTCCTTCCGCTGATTCAAGAAGGGCAGTTGTCAGTTACTGGCGAAAGTATGTGCACTTAGTACTGGTTAACCGCTTAGGAGGTCTAAGCCTGCCCAGGAATAGTGTGGTTAGGTTAACTGACCGTCCTGACATGACCTTAGTTGTTTACCGTGGACGTTAAGCATTAAATCAACCAACCAAGCCACATGAGAAAACCAACAAAGTGGTTGTGCGCCCAGCGCAGACTCAGATCAGCCTGGGCATCTGCCCAGTCTGACCAGACTCTTCTCTAAGCGCTTAAAGGGTACCTAAGGGTCTAAGTTACCTCTATGCGGACAGCGAAGACTCTGATCAGACTGGGCGGATGCCGAGGCTGATCTGAGTCTGCGCTTGGCGCACAACCATATTGTTGGTTTTGTCGTGTCGCGGCTCATATATGTTTGTTTACTCTTCCTCTCAGTGCCATTTCTGGCAATGATCTGCAATTGTGGTATAGCCGCGGCATCTTCATTAGTATTCTCTGGTAAATAATAATTAATAAATCCATTCACAGTGGACTCTTTGCGAATATAAGATAAACTGTAAGGGCAACTGTCCTGACAGGTCTGCATATTCCTAAAAAGTTCAGCTTTTTATGTTTGTACAGAGCTCCAGAAGAGCTTTCCAAACTGCCTTAATGAAACTAAACTTTGTAACTGGACTTTGGAGAAATTTGATCAGGCTCTGCATGGTTTGCCATTATGGCAACAATGGCTTAACAAATCACCAGAAAACAATCACACTATGTTCAAACTGTAAAACCTTTATACATGTATTAAGCAGTAATTTCATTCTTCTAGACAGAAAAGGCAAAAATAGAGTATGGCCAATAGTAAGTTTCTAACAAATTTATGCAGTACACTATATGGCTTAAATTATGAAAGTACTGTGTCAGTATGCTTAAAGAAACATATCTGATGCCATAGGTATAAAGTGTTTTACACTAATTGCTTATTGGTGTCGGCATATGTAGGATAATTTAGATAAAGAATGACAAAATACCTGTGTGAGGATATCTAGCTGGCCTACAATATGTTCCAGAGTGTTTGCTAACTGTGGAGGCATTGACCTAGCCTCTAGCTGCTGTGTTGTTGACCTGGGCTGCTCTTTTGATCCCTGAGACTGTAGATTTCTCACCTCTTGGTCAGCTGATGTCATTTCAAAATCTGTCTGTTTTTCAGAGACACCATTCACTGGTAGTGGCTGTAAGAAAATAGATGCCATATTTGTTTGGCTATAAAATGGGGTTTTCTCTTCTTAAGGATGACCCCAGATAACTAAATCAGTCTTATGAAAATCTGCTATTAGTTAATTTTTCCCTTCCAAAACAAACCCAAAAATCTAGATCCATCTTAAAAGATGGATCTAAATTTTTGGATTGTTTTGGAAAGGGAACCCCCACCCCCACATCTTATAACCAAAGAAATATGGTTACCTCTTCGTTGGTACTGTTTATGAAGATTTGTATGTTATACCAGCTTCTTTCTTCATTCTTGTCTCAATGTGTGTCAGATGCAAAAGTAATGAATTTGCTCCCCTAGAAGCAAATTCTTTCCTCTAGAAGAGCTATATCATCCAAGGAAGAAAACAGGAAGTCACAAACATTGTTCCCCTTTGTAAATATGGCAGAAGAACATCGTGGCCTACCCATCTTAGAAGTGCACGGCATATTATATGATATTTATACCTTTCCAGCTATCTACAATATAACATGCTTATAGACACACATGCAAGCAACAAGCAAAACAACAGTAGCAAGCAACATGCAAAAAAACAACAACAACATTGCACACTGAAAAGATATCCAATATCAGTCTAACTGTAAAAGAGGGCATATCAGTATATCACACTATGACAGAACAAGGAACCCTGCAGCATGTCCCTATTCTGTAATTGCCAATTGAGCAGCAATGTAAGAAAATCAACCAACTGGCATAAGTGCCAGCAAAGACTCAGATCAGCCTGGGCATCCACCCAGTCTGATCAGAGTCAATGCTTTCAGCACAGAGGTAGGTACCCTTTAACTGCACAGCAAAGACTCTAATCAGACTGGGCAGATACCCAGGCTGATTTGAGTTTTTGCTGGGTACACATGCCACTTTGTTGGATTTGTCATGTTAGATTTTGATTGGTTGATTTGATGCTTAACGTCCACGGTAAACAACTAAGGTCATGTCGGGACGGTCAGTTAACCTAACCACACTTTTCCTGGGCAGGCTTAGACCTTCTAAGCGGTTAACCAGTACTAAGTGCACATACTTTCGCCAGTAACTGACAACTGCCCTTCTTGAATCAGCGGAAGGAGAAACGAAAGTATGTAGCCAGACCGGGATTCGAACCCAGGACCTCTGACTTACGAGTCAGGTGCCCTACCGATTGCGCTACCCGGCCCGGCTTGTCATGTTAGAATACCATTTCCAATATCAAGAAATAATTATGAATCCTTAATATAATTTTGCTTCTGTTGAAATGTATTTAAAGTACACCCCACAGCCTTGCAAGTCTTGAAGACTATTGTGAAAGCACCCATACTTTTCATCCCAATGTTGGTTCTGAGTGACCTTTTATTTTCTGTAACTCAGTATTAAATGGTTTGTACCTCTGAAGATGAGAACATAGCGGGTCCTACATCAGTGACTAATGGTGGCTCATCTTCCATGCTCTTTACCTCACTACGAATTCCCTGAAGATGAATATTCTGGATACAAAATGTTGTGTTTACTGTGCCTAAATCATTTATATTTATGTATGCAATGCTGAAAAAGTTTATACAAACTTTAAATCCCTGCAAATACAAAGTTTCTAATTTGCAGTCATAAAGGAAAAAAACATATGCTGTCACACAGTTGCCATTCATCAGCCATTTCAAAATTCCTTGGATTTTCAGTGACGTTTTTTCCCAATTTTTTTATACCATTTTATGGATCTGAAAGCTGATTCATTACTTTAGCAGTGCTCTAAAAGGACTGCGAACACATTCTTTTCTTTAAGAGTAGCCCCCAATAAGGAGGGAAATAAACATTTTTGTGCTTCGAGTAAATGTACATGCTTTCTCATCAAGCAGAATAAGTATCTTCTTTCTTTTTTAGACTGCCATAGCTCTTAATTTTCCAATTCCATCACTTCTCCCTTACTTTTGAAGTGTTCTTTTCAAATTTCCCTGAACAAACACAAAAGTCCCTCATTTTTCCCAGACCTGTATAAAAATCTGTGTCAGTCAACAGTTTTATAACTGAATCTAACATTATAAAAATAATTTGTCTAAATTTGAAGATGCCTCTTTCCATTACAAAAGCCTCAAAGGGTGATGATGAATGACTATTTAGGGTTAATATGGTGACAATAATAATCAAGCAGTAACAGAAATATATACATGCGGGTTGGAGCCTAGCCATGATAAAAGTGAATGATGTGCCAACACCCATTAGTCAGAAACTATGAATGCTCCTGAATCCTTATAGCAAAATGCAAATATTTTGATCAGATCATGTTCTGTTGAATGATTAGTGTTCAGGGTGAGAATGTTTGTTTTTGTCTGGGCCCAGGTATTCAAAGCGTTGTTATCCTAACGAGATCATTAAGCGGTCAACTAGTAAAGTAATCTATGAGTTAATAACCAAATACAGAAATTATAACCAAATACACTGATATTTTTTGTTGAAAAAATCTAGTAGCTTTAGCAAGCTTCTCACATTTTTTTGACAAAAAAATATTGGCGTGTTTAAGATATAAACAATTGAAATTTTAACGGAACGTTAACTAACAATGTTGTTTGTTTTGAACAACCAGGCCCTGTTCTATTGTTTTCATACCCTAGGCTAGCCATCAATTTTGAAATAACACTGCGCTAATACTGATGCAATGAGTGCTAGCTGTTTGCACATGGTCTAATGGAAAAGCTTATCTGAGCCGCAACGCTGGGAAAGGGTGCTTAACATTTATGGTATCATTCATGGCTAAGATCAGCCTGCACATCTGTGCAGTGTATCTAGAGCCTTCACTTTGTACCTGAAGATACCACACATTCAATAAATGAGCCGCAACATGACAAAACCAACAAAGTGGCATGTGCCCCCAGCAAAAATCCAGATCAGCCTGGGCATCCGCCCAGCCTGACCAAAGTCTTTGCTGTGCGCTGAAAGGCAAGTTAAGGGTCTATGCTACCTCCATGCCAACAACAAAGACTATGATCAGATTGGGGGATGCCCAGGCTGAACTGAGTCTTCACTTGGCACACATGCCCCTGGTTTCATTTTGTCCTTTTGCGGCTCACATGGTTCATGCAGGTCTGAGCCCTTGCTGTTTATGTACGTTAAATCTAGGTTGAGCACCCTTTTTGCTCACTTTACAGCAAAGCCATTTATAAATGCAAATTTTAGAAATCTAAGCAGGCAATATACATTAAAGTGGCAACAGCATGCCTTTGCATGGGATGGAAATCAATATCTTCCTTTAGGCACATTTTTGTCTGAATGAAAGAACATGCAAACTTAAAACCAATTTTTGCATACACGTGAAAACTTAAGAGACATTCAAAGGCATTAGAAAGAACCTCACCATAAATGGAAGTTGCATCAATTATTGTTAATATGTTTGCAATGAAAGAAATATGCTTATACTACTACTAGCATATTTTTAAGGGTGTCTCACCTTTCCTGTTGTTCGGCCTGAAGTTGGTCGCTGAACTTTAGGTGGTATATCTGCTACTGTAGGATGTGCCTCAGCCTCTGCCCTCTGCTTATGAGAATTTAAAACTTCACTGAAGTCTAGCTGGTCAAAGTTGGTTTTCCATACAAGCACCTGCAAATTCAAAAGAAGAATATCATATCAGTCATGTTATCAATTCAAACGTTTTTCTAGTCTATGGACCATGTATTAGTCTTCATCTAGGACATTTCCTTGGCACACAAAAAAGTCTCATTTTGGATATTTATTTGTAAATGGGATTTTATTGCCTTCAAAATGAGCATTTTTTCCATATGAAAATGTATTGTAGACATGGTCGTTCTCAATGACGTTACATGCACATGCCAAAATGTTATTACACGTGTGGTCATATAATTTTTATGACACAACGTTATCTACTGAATAGCAGGGTCATCATATAATAAATGAATTTACACAAGTTCTTCGTTTTATCAAATGTTAAGGTGTATTGGTATTACAATGTACCTCAATGCTTCACCGCCATTTTTACAAAGGGGAACAACTGTGACTGTGTTTGCTTCCCTGGAGGATTAAGCCCTTCTAAAAGGGAGTCTTCTCTTAAAGGAAAGACTTTGCCCCAAGAGAAGCAAGAGCAAATTCTTTCCAGTATGAGTGATCCCAAATAGAGAAGGGCAGCAAAAATGAAAATGGCAGTTGCTTCCCCTAAAAAGATGCCCATTCACCTTAATTGTTGACTAAACGGTAAACAGTGCTGACCCTAATCAGACTGCTCCTAAAGGACAGTCTGATCAGGATCATCACTGTGTGCTCAGATTTGCCTGTCCCTGTACTCAAGTTTTCCATAAAGTACACAAAATTAAACAGTAGTGTAGGGTTACCTGTTCATCTGAGCCTCCTGATGAGAAATAGTCTCCACCCCTGGAGAATGCTACTGCTGTAACCGGCCCTTGATGACCATGTAAGGTGTAGAATAACCGACCCTCTAACAAGTCAAACACCTTCAGCTGACCATCATCAGATCCTGTTAATAAGTAGTTGCCACTGGCATGGAAGGACAGACTGTTTACTGCTGCAGTGTGAGCTGAAATTATCAACAGTTGTGAGTGTTTATAATGCATTTCTCATAAAACCCTACTTTTCCACAGAATTGCTGAACAATTATTTTTAATGGAATAAAAGAGCGAGTTTATGTGCCAGAATAAACCGTTTGAGTCTGGCAGTTTCATAATACAGGTATATAAATTACACAGAATGGACAGTAATTTGCTCTTCCTGAGTGGAAAGAGCTGAATTTTCAATCGGACACCTGGTTTGATTGTCTGCTGAGAAGGCAAGTACCGGTCTTCTTTACTGACAGAATCAAGCTTAGTTATGTCCCTGGACATTATACATAATAGGCTCACATGAAAAACATGGCACAATTCTAATTTAAAGAGTAAATACACTTCAGGAACTGATTGAATCAGATCCCAAACCCTATCCCCAACATCAAAGGGAAAGATTGACAAAGACATTCCAACAAACAAGAGGGCCATGGTGGCCCTGAATCGCTCACCTGAGCATTTATCAGTTCACTGGCTCTGGTGAAGATTTATAAGAGTTTTTACCATACATGGGAATGGCGGCCACCTTGGTCATGTGACCAAGATCATTTGAAGAACTTTCAATCCTTTGACCCATGTGCAGGCTCCATACGAAATTTGATCTGCCCAGTGGTTTCAGAGATGATTGAAAATGTTTATGGATGGATGAAAGAGGCAGCTAAAACCAATACTGTAAGGCTCAGGTGAGCTGAAAATGGCAGAGTCGCTTCTCCGAAAAGTTCCCGTTCATGTTGAGTTCCTTTGATGGATTTGAACTAGACTTAACTAGGCAAACACAGATGATAGAATGGTAGCATCATTATCTCACTGTGGTGAAACTAATGTATTCCAAGGAGTTTGTGGCTGGCATCATTGCAATGTTAGTTCTGAATCTTGCAGCATAACTTAATTTCGATTTGACCTAGTGACCTAGCTTTTGACCCGACATGACCCAGTTTTAAACCGGATATTGTAAGAATAAACATTCTGACAAAGTTTCATTGAGATTGGATCAAAACTGTGCCCTCTGGAGCGTAAACAAGGTCGTTCTTATATTTGACCTAGTGACCTAGTTTTTGATCCGACACAAAGCAGTTTCAAACTTTACCTAGATTTCATTAAGGTAAACATTCTGACAGAGTTTCATGAAGATTGGATCAAAACTGTGCCCTCTAGGGTGTACACAAAGTTTTTCTTAGATTTGACCTAGTGACCTAGTTTCTGATCTGACGTGACTCAGTTTCATAAGGGGCATCTATATATGGACAATAAACATTTTGACATAGTTTCATGAAGATTGGATCAAAACTATTCCTTCTAGTGCGTACACGAGGTTTTTCTAAGATTTGCCCTAGTGACCTAGTTTTTGACCTGACATGACCTACTTTCAAACTTGGCCTAGAGTTTATGGAGATATAAACATTCTGACAAAGTTTCATAAAGATTTTCATAAAGATTGGATCAAAACTGTGTCCTCTAGAGCGTACACACGGTTTTTCTATGATTTGACCAAGTGAGCTAGTTTTTGACCCTACATGACCCAGTTTCAAATTTGTCCTTCATATTATGAGGATAAACATTCTGATAAAGTTTCATGAACTTTGGATCAAAACTGTGCCTTCTAGAGCGTACACAAGGTTTTTCTAAGATTTGACCTAGTGACCTATTTTTTGACCCGACATGACCCAATTTCGAACTTGGCCTAGAGTTTATGGAGATAAACATTCTGACAATGTTTTATAAAAATTGGATCAAAACTGTGTCCTCTAGAGCTTACACAATGTTTTTCTATGATTTGACCTAGTGACCTAGTTTTTGACCCAACATGACCCAGTTTCGTACATGTTTTAGATATTATAAAGATTAACATTCTGACAAAGTTTCATGAACTTTGGATGAAAACTGTGCCTTCTAGAGTGTACACAAGGTTTTTCTAAGATTTGACCTAGTGACCTAGTTTTTGACCCAACATGACCCAGTTTCAAACTTGGCCTAGAGTTTATGGAGATATATATTCTGACAATGTTTCATATAGATTGGATCAAAACTGTGTCCTCTAGAGCGTACACAAGGTTTTTCTATGATTTGACCTAGTGACCTAGTTTTTGACCCGACGTGACCCAGTTTCAAACTTGTCCTAGATATTATAAAGATAAACATTCTGACAAAGTTTCATGAACTTTGGATGAAAACTGTGCCTTCTAGAGTGTACACAAGGTTTTTCTAAGATTTGACCTAGTGACCTAGTTTTTGACCCTACGTGACCCAGTTTCAAACTTGTCCTAGATATTATAAAGATAAACATTCTGACAAAGTTTCATGAACTTTGGATGAAAACTGTGCCTTCTAGAGTGTACACAAGGTTTTTCTAAGATTTGACCTAGTGACCTAGTTTTTGACCCAACATGACCCAGTTTCGAACTTGGCCTAGATTTTATGGAGATAAACATTCTGACAAAGTTTCAGAAAGATTGGATCAAAACTGTGCCCGCTAGAGTGTACACAAGCAAAAGTTGACGGACGTCCGGACGGACGTCCGGACGGACGGACGTACGACGGACGACGGACATCAGGGTATCCCAAAAGCTCACCCTGAGCACTTCGTGCTCAGGCGAGCTAACAATAAATTACAAGTGATAAGCCAAGTCGGCAGCTCTTTCCCAAATAGGTGGCAACTCAGCTATATTTACTGGACTAAATAATTTAGACCAACAGAAGGGTTAAAATGAAAACACAATAAGTTAAACAGCACCGAAAATAAAACAAATGCAACCACAACGAAGTACCACCTTGGGACGGTCAGTAAAAACTACTGGGGGGTTTAAACTGGTTTTACTGGGCCCAAACCTTCACCCTCACCCTCCGCCGTGGTGCACACAATTAGTTGGTAGTTCGGTTCATATGGAGGTCCCGTGACTCATCAGAGGGTCATCACGGGCAACAATTAAAATCAAGAAAAGACTGTGATGACGCAAGGATGAGGACTTGACAGCAAAAACGTGTTGAGACACTTGTTTTTTAAATATGTGTTTTTTCTGCAGAGTCTTCTACAACAAGTAAACTTTGATACCATGCTTGAACACAAATCTGCACATACCCAAACACTCGATTGGTTCCAATATCATGCCAGTGGTGAGGCAAGAAAGCTTAAAATACCATACCAACAGCAGAACTTTACCTGTGTAATGTTGTAAAAGTTTATTCATTCTGATGTCCCAGACCTTCACTGTACTATCTGTGCCAGCTGATGCAATACATGTACCACTAGGGTGAAATTCTACATGGTTTACAAAACTGAAATTTTACAACAACAAAAAAATGTTAATACATGTAGTATATTAACTCCATATTTTCAATATAAAAACTTTTGCACAACTGAAGGAAGTTTTCAAATTCTAACTTCATCTAACCTAATTGCTTTTTTCAAACTTTGATCACTTTTAAAACTTTCATTCGACTCTAAATATGTGCTTTCAAGCAACTCATCTCCTGACTCAATAATAATTATATTGATTTGCTTTTTTCTTTCTTTAAAATATGAATTTACTTGTACACACTTGTTTATTTTGACATTACAAAACATAAGAACAAAGCTGTCTTACTCACCCTCCATGTTCAAAGAAGGTATGTACACATTCTTTACTGTTTCTATCCCATAATTTCACTGTCTTGTCATCACTACCAGATACTATTAGCCTCCCATCTGGAGAAAATCTGGAAAAGAAGCCCATTCACTGACTGATAAAATGATTGTTTGACTCTCAACCTGACTGATTTGTGCAGGAACATTTACAAGCAATGCAGAATAAGATGGGAGCAGTCTCATTTGCACTGACACTATTCTATTCGCAAATTTGTTTAAATAAGCCCTAACAAGACGAAACCTACGAAATGGCATGTGCACCATGTGAAGACTCAGATAATCCTGGGCAGCTGCCCAATCTGATCAGAGTCTTTGCTATGCACTTGAGGGGTAGCTAAGGATCTAAGGTAGCTCCATGCAGACAGCAAAGACACTGATCGGACTGGGCAGATGCCCAAGCAGATCTGAAACCTCGATGGGGCACATGCCACTTTGTTGGTTTTGTTGTGTTGCGCCGGGCCGCGTAGCGCAATCGGTAGGGCACCTGACTCATAAGTCAGAGGTCCTGGGTTCGAAACCCGGTCTGGCCACATACTTTCGTTTCTCCTTCCGCTGATTCAAGAAGGGCAGTTGTCAGTTACTGGCGAAAGTATGTGCACTTAGTACTGGTTAACCGCTTAGGAGGTCTAAGCCTGCCCAGGAATAGTGTGGTTAGGATAACTGACCGTCCCCACATGACCATAGATGTTTACCGTGGACGTTAAGCAATAAATCAATCAATCAATCAATTGTTGTGTTGCTGCTAAAATATTCTTTTATAGTAACTTGACTGATTTTTAACAATTTCTGATTTGGCTGTGTTTGTATGTTGCATATCAGTATTCCGAATAATATTTCACACAAATTCAAGCTCTGACCTACATGTATATAAAATGCTATTTCTACCTGTTTGCAGACATGATATGATGCATATTCTGTTTGTACATGCCTCGTCATGATCAAGACACAATTAAACACATCAGAAAAACAATTAATTTAACTACAAAAGCATGAATCAAATCCACAATAAATAGGTAGAACTGTACTTACTTGGCTGATCTAACCCAGTTCATATGTTGATTTAGGGAAAATAAAAACTTCTGTCTATGGACAGTCCACAACTGCAAAAGTAAACATACAGCAAGCATTGAGCCATCATAAGCATATGAGCCAGGACACGAGAAAACCAACAAAGTGGCTGTGTGCCCAGCGCAGACTCAGATCAGCCTGGGCATATGCCCAGTCCAATTAGACTCTTCGCTAAGCGCTTAAAGGGCAGCTATGGGTCTAAGCTACCGCCATACGGACAGCGAAGACTCTGATCAGACTGGGCGCATGCCCAGGCTGATCTGAGTCTGCACTGGGCGCACAGCCACTTTGTTGGTTTTCTCGTGTCGCGGCTCATATTATGTTGATAGTGCATACAAGGGCAGCAAATACGCAGACAGCTTGTGAACAGATGCAACTTAATCATAGTGTTCAATGACAACTTGTAGATTAAACAGGGTGCATATATTTGATGTGAACAACAAGGCTCATACCAGATCACACAGATGTACAGGTTTTATCCAATTCTTTGCCGTTTATACGTGGGCTATTGAAACTTTGTTTTGTGGTCATTATGCCACTGTAAAAATTTAAAGACACAATATATTTTCAAGTTCCTTGATATTCTTGTCGACAGTATCCATACTTGCACTTTACAGCAGTTATTTCTGTCAGCTTCAGTCAATTCTAACACATTTTGTTTGATCATGTACAGTTCATTCGAAAAACAGGTATAACCATTTATGACCACTGCATTAGTAAAACTGAACGAAAGAATAATGTAGTATTTAAAACTTGTGAAATTAGAAGCAGTCTAATCTGGGTCTATACTGCTTGCTTAAGTATTTATTTAAGAAATAAATGTATTTTTTCGGATGTTCATGGAAGTATGAACACAATGGGTTACTTGCTTTCACATCAGTTTTGTTACTTATTCATGTTTCCACATCAGTTTTGTTACTCATTCATGAAGTTTTGACTCATTTATCGCCAAGGAACGGATCAAGAATAGTTATTAACCAAAGTGTTTGGTTATGTCAACAGCTGCCACTATGACATGGCGTATATCGAATGTTACAGGCCAATCAACTACTTGAATTATCCTTGACATCCCGTAATGAACATCTTCAGCCCAGTATAGGTTCATCTTAGGGATTTGCCGATGTGCATAAATATGTCCAAATAATAAAAGGAAAACTTAAATGTGGTGCCATGATTCCTAGTTAATTACCATGCAAGAAAATGTTCAGGCAAAAATAAACAAAACCGTTGTAGATTCAAAGGTTAACCAACTTACTTTGATAGTTTTATCATCAGATGATGTGAGTAATGTTTGGCCATCACTGGAGAAATCTACACTTCTCACTGTTGCTGTGTGGGCTTTAAATACTGTTGATTCTCCTTTGCTAAAATAAAATTAGTCATAGTCTTTCTTTGACAGTAAAGAGTTTATAACCTCATATGAGCTGCAGTACACAAAAAGGGATACTCATGGCATAATATGCAGACAGCAAATGCTAAGACCAGTCTGTACATCTGTTTGAGGTGCGCTGACGTCCAAATACACAGCCAAATCTTATCAGTCTGGGACAATCTAATCTGGGTCTACTCTGCTTGCTCAGTCACATCTGTCTAAAAACTTTTCTTCATACTACATGTACGAATTGGGCGCTCAATGTTTGGCCAAAGTTCAGTCAGTCTATGATGAATGTACAACTAAGGTAGACAATGTATTAATGATGGGAAGCTGACACCAGGGCCTAGTTGTTCAAATGTTCAAAGCTAATGATGTCGTTAGTTAACAAGACGTTAAATCTTCAAACGTTAATACCTCAAATATGCCAATATTTTTGTTGAAAATGTGAGAAGATTTTGAAGTGCAAAAGCTTCTCACATATTGTCAACAAGAAATACCAGTGCATTTGGCTATGAAGTTGGAAAACACTTAACGAAATGACCTCTTGACGAGCTTGTTAGGCTAACAATGCTTAGAACAACTGGCCAGATCTTTCTACAAGCCTTTCCTCTAATCACTTACTATAAGAAGAATTTTGCAGAATGCTGTGTCTCACTTCTCAGTGCATTGTCACAAAATAGAACTAACAAGGGCTTCGCAAGCGGCGCATAATACGCCCATTTAAATGTCATAAAGGAGTTACAGAATGAACAAGACTGTTTACAAAAGGATAAACAGACAGACAAACAGAGGCAACCACTCTATGATAAATGAATTCAACATTATATTTAAATATTCAACATTAGTATGTCAAGGGAGATAAACTAAATTACTAGATACACCATTCTTGGTTGTATTACATTCCCTTGGCATCAACAGTTGAAATGTTACAGAGTAAACAGGATATTTATGCAAGGGCAGTAATTCAGTAAGTAAGCCAGAGTTGTGGTTCTTGCTCAGGATACATTGCCTCATTATTGTACACATTCCTACAAAGTTTCATTCTAATATTTCAAAAGTTTAAGGAGATATGGAGTGAATGAGAAACACCTAAAATATACTAATCAAAGGGAGGTTACTCCAAAATTAAGAAAAGGGGAGCAACCATTCTTATATGTGACACACTGTCTTGTGATCATGCACATTGTTATAAAGTTTCATCATGATATTCCAAACGGTTACCAAGTTATGGTATGCACAAGGTTAATATACACAAAAATAGTCAACAAGAACTAATGAAAGGGATGTAACTCTAAAATGAAGAAAGGGAGAGCAGTCATTGTTGTACGCGACACATCGTTGGGCCTTCATACACATTGCTATGAAGTTTCATTAAGTTATCCCAAACGGTTATCTAGTTATGGCGCGCACAAGACTTGCAGGGCAAAAATTAATCAAAGGGGCATAACTTGGAAACTAAGGAAGGGGGAGCAACCACTTCTGTACGCGACACGTTCCCCCAACCTAATACATATTCCTACCAAATATCATGAATATATCCCAAACGGTTAATGAGATATGGCGTGCACAAGAATGTTTACGGACGGACGGACGGACGGACGGACAGACGGACGGACGGACGGACAGCGCCATGACATAATACGTCCGTTTTTTCAAAACGGGCGTATAAAAACAGAAAACTCAAACAAAGCTTACACCACAAAGTGGTAAAAGTAAAAACCTATGCCTTACTTCATCTAGTCACAGGCCAGCAAACAAGACCTGTCCGCGTACAGGATAGCTTGCCTGCAGTGCCTTGCCCATCACATAAAAATAACTTTGACGTAAAACTCTAAAGAGTGACGCCCACGCCGACGTCCAAGTGACAACAATAGCTCTCTATACTTTCCTACAGGTGAGCTAAATAATACTTACACGGAAGGTATCCATAATCTGACAGTTTTATCTCTCGAGGCTGAAGCTACCAGATGACCAGAAGGGGAAAAACAAACACTCATAACTGCATCCTGAAAAAGAAAAGAGGCCCTGTAACTACCCAAAATAAGAGTATTTGAGCCGCGACACAAGAAAACCAACAATGTGGTCGTCCACCCAGCGCAGACTCAGATCAGCTTGGGCATTCGCCCAGTCTGATAAGACTCTTTGCTAAGCGCTTAAAGGGTAGCCAAGGGACTAAGCTACCTTCATGCGGACAGCGAAGACTCTGATCAGACTAGGCGGATGTGGTCGTGCGTCCAGCGCAGACTCTGATCAGACTGGGCGAATGCCCAGGCTGATCTGAGTCTGCGCTTGACGCACGACCACATTGTTGGTTTTCTTGTGTCGCGGCTCATTTCTCTTTGTCATTCCCCATCTATGCAGCCATGTGGAGGCAATTCAAATGTACACTGTCTTGCACAAGTAGTTGCAATCAGGGTTCACAACATACTGCAGACTTAACAAATTTTATCCTAAACTTCCACCTACTAACCCTTTTTCTTTTGGCAATTTCACCATAAATGGTGGCATCTTTATCAATCATTGCAATTATCCTAAAATTAACAAGCTTATTGAGTATCTGGTGATAAGAACATAAGTTTGAGAGATGGGTTTTGTTGATTCTCCATGGTGAAATAACAACAAAAACTAGAAAATTGTGTCTGTAAGACACGAATGAGCCCCCGTGCAGCACCTGTCACAGGGCAGTGTACATCACTGAATTGCACATCATTGACAAACATTGTTTCAAAGCACTTTCTTCTAGCTTGACTGTCACAATAGGTATGTTCAAAATGCTATAAGTTTGAACAAAATTAACTTTACCTCTGAAAAGTTTACCTGCACAAACTTCATACCTTACAATGCAAAACAGTGCCCATTCACCATAATCCCAGTTCAAGATCTTTTGTTACCTTATGTCCAACAAATCTGTATGCTCTCATCTGTGGCTTGAAATTCCAAACCATCAAGCAAGAGTCCATGGAACCAGATGCTGAAAATAAAAGGATGAAGAATAATTGAGCCATCACACAACAAAACCAACAAAGTGGCATGTGCCCCACCCAAGACTCAGACCAGCCTGGGCATACGTCTGGTTTGATCAGTGTCTTCACTGTCCCCATGTAGGTATGTTTGATCCTTAATTACCCTTAAAGCACACTGTAAAAACTCTGATTAGACTGGGCAAATGCCCGGGCTGATCTTAGTCTTTGCGTGGCGCACATGCCACTTTGTTGGTTTTATCATGTCGCGACTCATTTGCAAAATGTCATGAAAAAAAGGACAATTCACAGTTTGAATATGGAGGGAGGAGCACTATTAACTGTGTTGGTTTTACACTTCATGAACATCAAGCAGTTGTTAAATTGAATGAGAATGCCTCCATTTCTTCTGAAATTTTCACAATGGGTAACAACTTTTTGTTACTTCCTGTGTGCTTTCCTGGTAAATGAATCCTATCTAAAAGGAATTTAGTCTTATAGGAAAGAGTTTGCTTCTAAAGGAGCAAAATTATTTAAGTGTTGACCCTCATTGAGAAGGATGTGAGTTGGGGAGGGGGAGGGGGGCGGGGGGATGACAAGAAAATGGTAGAGTTGTTTCCCTTGAAAGTGTACACATACACCTAAAAGCAAAGGTGAGCCAAGACCAAAGTTCCCAGGAAAAAAAACAACAACAACACCTGACCTTTCATAAGCAAAACTTAGCTTTCTCAGCTATGGTGTAAGCTAGGCTCAAACCCACAGCAGTAAGAGACATAATGATTAAGAGTCACACTCCTATCAACTATCAACTAGGACATCAAGGCTTACTGAAAAGACCTTTTAATTTGATAATTTTAAAATAAGTTTGTTTTTAATTCTCCATAAAACATATGCTGTGGCACCTCACAAGAAGCAAGTCTAATGAGGTGCTTAACAGAGCTCTAGATAAGAGGAAGTATTTAGTGATAATTAGAGATAATTTTTGTTAATTCTGCATAAAAACATATGTTGTGACCCCTCATCTGAACCGTCTCGACGAGACGGTTCAGATGAGGGGTCACAACATATGGTTTCGATGAGAAATAGAAAAAATTATCCTTAATTATCATCAAATACTCCCTCTTATCTAGAGCTCTGACTTAATCATGTTTTTTTGAATCAGCAGAAAATTTTTCAGTGGGAGATAATTTTCTCCTCATTAAGAGCCATGCATGCAGTATTAAAACTGTCATTATTCATACTGACTGATTCCAGCCATACTCATAAGATTATACTGTCATGTACAGCTCAGCAGCGTCAGTCTGTCACAACACATTTTGAAAATGTCATTTTGGAAATAATGCTATTATGTGAAGGCTTCCACTGAGACTAAGCAACAAAGGAATATAAGGCAAATGAGCATTTAATGCTCATTTGCCTTATATTCCTTTGAGGTTAGTTAAGGAATGAATTTCATTTTTCTGAGGTTTATCGAAGTGTAAACTACATTGGGTCACGTGCAAAGTGAATGAACCCCGAAGGGGTTCATGTAAACTTTGCTAGTGACCCAATGTAGTTTACACTTCGATAAACATCAGAAAAATTAAGTTCATTGCTTATATTTACATTCGTTTCAATCAAAACTTTCATGAAAAATCTTGAATAAGCGCTAAAATTGAAGCAGTAAAACTTGTACACGCAGTTTCTTCTGCTAACAGCAGAACGGCATGCATGACGTCATGACGTTGCTGATGTCCAATCAGGTTGTAGACAGCCATTGTTTATTTTTACGTCATTGACGTCGCGTGTCTCAATGTAATTATTGGAATGTAAACTACATTACGTTCCAATGGTTTACTATAAGGCTTTTCAGTAAATACACCAAGAATGTAAATATATCTAAATGTTAACTATTTACTTATACAACCATGCCTATGGATCCAAAATGTGGACTTTACTGTATACAAGACACAACTAAATAGTCACTGAATTCATGACTGCAGAGCTGAAAATCAGTTCCTATTAGTTGATGTATGTTGTCTTTATGGATAAAATCAAAAACAAAAGACATAACCAAGACCTGTAATGATTGCTACTGATGACTGCATGTGATGTGTAACTGTAAAGTACTTTAATTGTACCGGCCCGATATAGACTGAAATACTGTCTCAAAGGGCCGTTAAACCCAAAACAACCAACCAACCAACTTTAATTGTACAAATGTTCGGGGTGTACCAATGTTTGCGATTTTTGCTGCCAATATGAATGTGCGAACTTCAATATCTCCGAACATGATGTCAGATTATACAAAGGACTAATAGGAAAGCATGACAAATTCGGGAACTTAATTACCCGTGAATATGCCTAAAATTGCAAGACCACAAACTTTTGTCCCGGCAAACATTTGTACAATTACTGTATAAGCCAAGCACTTACCTAACTGTTTCATGTTTGGATTGAAATCAACACTGGTCACTGTATCCCTGTGGCCCTTAAAGTGCCTCTCCAAGGAGGGATCCTCCTGTAAAACATTTTAAAGCATGTGTCAACAAAAAGAAATAAATATTAACTTGACTACTTTGACTGTATCTAGTCTAACTACTTTTGAGGTTACCCATGCTAGATCTACTCAGATTCTACTGTACAGATGCCAGACTGTCGGGCCATTTCTGAATGATAGCAGTGCTCCAGATAAGAAGAGGAAACAGGGATGATTTTCCATAAAAACATATGTTGTTCCCCGTCATTAGAACTGTCTCTCCAACAGGTTTATTACCAATTATAACATCTCGCCATTACTTTCATAGACTATTTTCCCCTGTTAATGTCTGATCAATCTTAAACGAGTAGTGTAAAAGCTACCTCCACGTGTTGCAAACGAATGGTTAAAAGTTTATAGACCCCAATGTACATCAAATGCTCAGCAAAAACTCAATGTATGCTCTACACTGTCATAAATGGTCTCAATCTGTAGATTAGATGTGCAGCTTTACTTTGATACCAAATTTGCCTGACTTCGCCTGCTTTAAAGGCTTTTCCATAGCCTAGTAGCCATAGACCTTCTGGTGACTTTCTGCACCATAACCAAGCGTCCCCAACCACTCGACCACGGCGCCTCTCTTTGACTCTGAACGCAGTTACAGGAGGGTAATATGAACAAAAAAAATGTTCTCAAAAATGCTGCGCCACACTTGGTCTACTAGGACTTGGTCGAGTTTTTGTCGAATTACCAGTTCGTCGGAATGCATTTTTGTAGAAAACAACACTTAGTCGAATTTTTTTCCGAGCTCAGAGGGCCAAAATATCTCGTAACACCATGTTGGATGTTTTGATCATGTGTCTATCACATGATATTGGAAACTTCTTGTTTATAGCCATTTCAACTCGTTAATTTTCCACCAAAGGCTAAATCTACAACTAAATAAAATATGAAATTTCTTTCACTGTGGTGTTGAGTTTATTGTGCATGTTACATTAAAATGGATGAATATTCGACCCCAGAATTTTATAAAAGCACAAAACAGGATAAATTAAGTTACCAGGGTTACAGACATCACCGTGATAGAGTCAGTGGTGACAGGGAATACTGGAAATGCGAAGATCGGTCTTGCAGGGGCCGGCCTATCATAAACAAAAGAGAAACAGTCAGTGTCAGTAAACATGCCCGGCGGCTGAGTGAGCATAATATATTTCATCTAAAGTATTTGACAAAAAAGTTTCAACAAAGTGGACATTCGACAAGGAAGTGTCTCTGGGTACGGTACCGTACCCCGAGACTCTGGGTCTCCAGGTACGGCAGTAAGTTTTCAATACTATGTATTAAGTAGTTTTACCTATTTAATATACATGTAGTTAATATAATTCATTAACTCGCCATATTGCTAGGGAAAATTATAACCTTCAAGTCAGTCATTTGCCTTATTTTGACTGATGTACAGAAACTGGGAATAACACGGCCGATGTGTATTATTTGATTGCCCGCTAATTGCCATACATGTGATGTCTCCCGGATCATCCGGGAGTCTCCCGGAAATGAAGCCCATCTCCCGCGCTCCCGGAAAGTCTTCAGAATCTCCCGGATGCTGAGTTTTCCGATCATAATTTTTTTCTGATACCCCTTTTCCAACGCCATGCCCTTTTTCCCTGCCAGTAAGGAGAAATCAACATGTGTATTCACAGCATCAAAAATTGTTTTGACTGTGCAATAAACAAACATATCATGTCTGTTGACATTAATCCCATTATTCAGGTCACTAATAAACTCACTGACCCGTGAAAACAAATTGCTGTGTTTACCGACGAATGTGTTATGATATGTCACGTGAAAAGAAGCCGATAGCCCTGTTTCACAACTACACAAAATAAACATGCGCAATACAGTCGGGGACTTGTTTTCACTGCTAAGATTCCCTTAGACGCATAGACAACAGATGCCAAACTCTGTTTAGACTGCACAGAGGTGCAGGCTGATCGGTGTCTTTAACATGTCGCTCACTCCGTAAGGTATTTTTCCCCGAAGTGCAAATTATATCTTGATTATTATATATGGCGAATAACTTTGATCATTAATGGTGTTAAAGTGACGCATGAAAGTTTTGATATTTCTGTCTTGTGCATGGGTATAGTTTGTGTCAAAAACAGAATTTGAACATTGTTATATACATTTTATCAGTTTTTACAGCTCTGAATACCTATAAACAAAACTTATTTGTTTATGAAAGAAGATAAGTAGATAAACTGAAAATAGAAATTTCAAGGGAGGCAAATCTGTATGAAATCTCAAGTATACCCTTTTGCAAAAGCTAGATTCTGTGCCAGAATGATACAAATAACAGTAATATAATAATAAATGAATAATTATAATAGTTAAAGAAAGGAGGTTGTGTTTTTTGTTTGTTTGTTTTTTGTTGTTTGTTTTTTGGTTGTTGTTTTTTTTTTTTGGGGGGGGGGGGGGGGGGAGGGGCTGGGGGGAGTAACTCGAAAGTAAACTAAACAAACTATGCTATAGTTCATGTTCTGTTTTAAAATAAGAAAAAAAATACAGTAAAGTACGTAAAACGACGCATCAAAGTTGCCATCAAAAAGTCTCCCTGATGGAGAACTCAATCTCCCTGAAATGAAATCCAAATCTCCCACATGGTCATCGGGAGTTCATCACATGTCTGAATTGCTCGCAGAAAAATGACTTCTGAAGAGTGCAAACAACTATCGATCTCGTTATAATCTTCACAAATAGACAATTACATTTATTGAAAAGTATCTGTCTTTTGATAATTCTGCGATAAGCAATGTAGACCAAAAATAGATGCCTACAAAACGTGTGCGGCTTTCTTAAATATGCATATCGTCAAAACGGTATTAACAAATAAAGTCATGTGCGCCAAGTATTGTAAAAGTTCTCAAAGTATTGTTGCACATCTCAATCGAAATGACATTGAGTATTCATTATTATATGTATTTATTTGTGTGCATATGAAGGTATTATCGCTTCAACAGACATCGCATTGACAGAATGAGGATAACTCTGACCAAAGACAACTCGCCCCACAAAAATCTCGGACCAGGACAACTGAACTATGGGACAACTCGCCCCATTTTTTTAAAACTTAAAACGTGTCCATAGCCACAGTACCGGGGCGCCGTTCGTCAGTCCACTGAATAAAAAAACTGTTACTTATTGTTGAATTTTATTATTAATTTGGACAAAAAGGCGTGAAAAACAACAATCATTGGTGTGGGCGCGAAACCGTCACATTGTTTTTTATGCAAAATAAACACATTGTTTTGACCACATTATTCATTAATAACTTTCCTTAGCAAGATGGCGACTTAGTGAAATTTTTTCAAGGAGTATTCTTATTAATGGATTAACTATAGACAGGCCCGACCAGTACGCGGACACTTTTATGGGTGTTTTACCTAATGTTTCAGACTCAAACATGTTCCAGACTACCAGATGGGCATGCAGTCTTAGGAAAATTCTTGTGCTAAATATAAACAAAAGGTACACGTGAAAAAAATCATCTGCGCATGCGCAGCGTAACGCTGATGAGGCCATGCTATTTGCTGTATCAAACAGGCTTATTGTACCAGTACGCGGACACCCGAGAATCTGAGTAAACTATTAAAGATGACTCTTTATACGCTGCAATACTAATTAAATTATTGATACATGTAGTTAACAAAAATGCATAAACATTGTAAAGGGTTGAACTAATTTCATATTGAAACGAGGCTGTATACTTTGCCTGTATGCATGGTTGCCGTAGCCAAACTGAAGCACCGATCGCGATACTGGTCTGCATCAGCCCTGCAAATTCGTAACTGTGTTGCGGAAGTGTAAAAGCGAATGACAAAAAGATAAAGAAATGGCGCATTGAAAAAAAATGTTACAAAGTCAGTAGAATTTGGAAAGTATCTAAGCGTTTATTTGACGCCAAACACAAAAGTGTCCGCGTACTGGTAGTGTCTGCATACTGGTCGGGTCTGTCTATATTAAATGCGTAAAACTACTTAATAAATAGTATTGAAAACTTAATGCCATACCCGGAGCCAATCCTCATAGGACTGTCTCCAAGTACGGTTCAGTACCTGGAGACCCAGTCTCCGAGTACAGTTCCGTACCTGGAGACCCAGTGTCTTTGGATACGGTACCGTACCCAGAGACACTTCCTTGACAAAATGACACCTCAACAAAAAGCTTTCTTTCTTTTCTTTCTTTCAAACGACTATAATTAATCCTAACCAGTGCAGTTGTCATTTTTGGAGGGCTGTCTGTGCTCTCGAAAGCTTTACAACAGATTTCAGCAGCTTTGAGTATATGCTGTTCAAGTCTGGTCAAGTTCTTTCAAACTATCGCGGTTGTTTATATCAATTACGCATGCGTGTACAGAGAACAGTCAAGGGAGGCAATCAAAGGGACCAGTCAGTAATTATAATACGGTCGTGCTACACACCGCGAGACCTCTTTTATCACGTAATAATGTAGTGTGGTAGTTACCTCCCCTAAACCTATGCAATGGCTGCGATTACAGGTTAGGCACCCAATAAATCCTGCACATAATATTTCGTGTGCGGGCTACTGCGCATTCTCAATGCGCAGATTATAAAAATCGTCTGCTAAAAGTACAACACTGCAGACAAAACCGTGGTTTATCAAAAAGGGGCCTTGTGAGAAAAATAGACATTTGTCTTGTTAGAACTTAAAAAAAATCAGGTTAGCACGGGTTACACTATGTGACCATACCCTCCATTCTTTCGTAATAATTTTGTGATGGTTTGCACAGGTTGGGTGACTCTACAATATTATTAAACCAGTGATACCATGACGTTAAGCCACTTTTTCGCGTTGCGACCTGATTTGTACAACAGGTGTTGATACACTTAGAGCTTTGTAGCAAATTTTCGGGAATAAATGTCAGTTGTTAAGTCATTTATGAGGTCTAATTAATCGGTATAGTTTAAACTTTGAACTGCTATTTTATGAAGTGGAATGGAATGGAAAATGTTCTCCACTTCATTCCATGGATTTGGGATGGCATTTAGTTGGTTTGCCCTCAAGGCGATAAATTCCGTTCAGTACGAGTAACACTCCAAGCTCTGGGGACAAACTGTAGCCCCGGACTGTAGTTATTGGAATGTTGATTATCTCATCCAATCCATTCCATGTTTTAAACTATGCCCCGCATGCAGTATGAATATTTGACGTTTCTATGGCAGTTAAGAAATATTAAATTCAAAACTATAATCATTAATTAATTAAAACCAAAGCTACAAAACAGTTAAAAGTGCCAAAATTTTCTATCAGCTTAGTAAAATGAAACAAGATCAACCATGGATATATAAAAGAAAAGCACATTTCTCATGTTTTCAGTTCGTGTCCTAATATGATATTTCTCAGCGGTAATGCTAGTAAAAAAAAGGTAAAGGTTTCCCATAGCCTAAAAGCCGTAGGGGCAGTGGGGGTTAGAGACCCACTGTATCTTGGGCACAGCTGATGAAAGGCGGAGCCCATCCCTCTCCTTTCGCTGCCTTATCCTTTCCTGATTCGAAAAAGGTACCCATTTACTGCTGGGTTGACAGAGAGAGTTTTCCAGTCATCGTATGGCGACAGTGAGCCGCGAACTCACGACCTTACGGTGACTTTCTGCACAATAGCCGAGCCACTCTAACCACTCGACTACCGCGCCTCTCATGCTAGTGAGTTGTGATAAAACTTGATTCTAAAAATATGGCAGTTACGCGATAGCTGGAGAAATATCATCCGCGGTGATGTTCGGTTTTCTTCGCCGGAGGTTTATAAAATGTCTGATTACTGGGTGTATGACCTCAAATCTTGTAGGTCATATATGATAAGACTAGTAATACTGTCTCGAGAGAATTATGTGCAGCTGCGCGCACCAAGGAAAGTATGACAGAAGAAGATTAAAATGATATTAGAAAGGATAAAAAGCAAACAGCTAATGCTAGTCTATCCAACAACATTGCAAGGTCGTTGGGACACCGCAGATGACTTTACAACATTATCTATCTATCTCTCGATACCGACACGATCATTTTCAGATCATTACCTCAGGTGTGGTGGGTGGCTAAATTTAGAATTGAGCTCGAAGGGAAAACAAACTTTCGGGGTGGGCCATTTAAGCTATTTACAAGAAGCAGACCAGAGGCATGCTAAAACACATGCCTCTGCTTTGGGCCGATAATATAAGTAAGGGCCTTAAACTCCTCAGTAGTTTTGGCAGAAACCGCAGAAGAGGGGAGATTATTCCACATAGGAATAGTCCTGGGGAAGAATGAATTTTTCAGGGCATCACTATATGCAAGGTATCTAGTGTATTGTGAGTCATGGAATGCCCTAGTTCTTCTCGAATTTAGTGCTGGGGTCAAGTACTTATCTTTCTCAAGGGACATTTTACCAGAGTGAATCTTTATAGATTTATATAATATTTAATTTTTCTACGTGCCAAAATCTTGACT